>JALAZF010000391.1:2438415-3657623 GCA_022829125.1 Lathyrus tuberosus | reverse complement strand
CGGGCCCTCGCCTGATTTGGTGGTCTACTAGGATCGCTTATTCGGGATTCAGTCCCTATAAGTCCCCCCGTCTATGCCACCCCTTATCTTAGGTTTCTCTCAAACTTTCCATATGTGTATCAATCGCATTCCTAATGACAGAAAAATAAACACGGATATCAAGTAGGAAAAGAAATATATATAGTATAGTATGATTGCTAACAACCTAGGCCTCTTAGGAACTATAATCCTAAAGACAAAAGACGTCTCCAGCAGAGTCGCCATTTTTCTGTAGCGTGTGATTTTTTGTCGGTGACGCGACCACCTTATCGCCATTTGTTTCTCGTCACCGCAACGGTACGAGTTGGGTGCTACTTTCTGATTTCTTATTTATCTTGTGAAGCTGGAAAGGAAAGGGAAGTTATCTCAAACTAACCTTGCACGCAAATGTTTTCCTTAACAAATGCTTAAGAGATTGGGGGGTCCGAGGTCAGGTTATACAATGGGGAGTTGTCAATTACCCATCCTATATGTGGTTATCCACAGGTCGTTCGCAATTATACTTACTGTTTTCTATTTACTGGTGTTTGTCTGTTGATTGGGAAAGCTTCTCCTTTTAGAATGTTGAGAGAGAAAGTTTTTGTTGATTTCGGGTTTGTTCCGATGTTTTTGGTAAGGTACTGGACCTAAAGTTTTTGATTGGTGAGTGAAGGTACTAGACCTAAAGTTTTTTATTGGTGTGCTCGCTAAAATTTTGTAATCTTATGCCTACGTATTCCTGTTAAAGAAAACAAGGAAATCAAAGAAATCATAGTTCCCTCCTATTCTAGGGGAGAAAATGAGATTTGGTGTCTTGTTCAAAGCCCAAGATTGAAGCTAAAGGTTATTTGTGTCTTGTTCAAAGCCCAAGATTGAAGCTAAAGGTTTGACTGAGAGAGAATTTCTCATCTCTAAAGGGAGATATCTCATTTGTTTATCACAACTGTTGGGTGACTGATTATAAAGGAGAATTACTTTAACTAGGATGTGAGAATCCAGTAATGCCATAATTTCCTTTATGAGGATTTATCCTGAAGGAGAAAACTTTAACTCAGTGTTGAGCAATGCTATTTTTCCTTAGGAATCTTTCATGCTAAGAGGATTGTCACTTACAACAGTTATATGAAAGATGGAGATTTACCAGGATAAAAGATGGGCTACATCTTGGATATTGGAATCAACAAGTGTGCCATTTATAGCAGTTATCAGGAATTAGGGTTTGTTTATTTTTGTTTTGTTTTTGATGTGTGATATACAGAGAAATGTCCTCCTTTAGAGAGGTTTTTTATTTCCTCTGAGGGGATTTTGGTTTTTGTATGTGCCTTGATCAAAGCCCAAGGTTGAAGCTAAGAGATTGATTGACTCCACTGGGGAGGTCCTTATACAAAGCCTAAGAGGAGGCTGAAAAAGGCCGACTCAACAAGATAGTGTTTATCTGTCTTGTACAAAGCCCAGGATTGAGGCTGAAAAGAGATTGACTCTTTTGGGGAATATCATTATATAAAGCCTAAGAGGAGGCTGAAAGTTGACTTTTCCGGGGAAATATTTTGTATGTCTTGTACAAAGCCCAAGATTGAGGCTAAAAGAACTTATTGACTTCACTGGGGATATAAATGGGGTGACTTGTACAAAGCCAGAGATTGAGGCTAAAAAATAGATTGACTCTGCTTAGGGAGATTAATTCATAAAGCCTAAAAGAGGGTTGGGAGGAATTGATTCCACTGGAGAGATACTTATACAGAACTTAAGAGAAGTTTTAGAAAGATTTGACATTACTGGAGAAAGTTTGTATGTGTCTTGTATAAAGCCCAAGATTTAGGCTAAAAGGGAATGACTCAGCTGAGGATATTTCAGGTGTTTTGTACAAAGCCAAAGATTGAGGCTGAAAAAGAGATTGACTCAACAAGAGAATATTTTTATCTATCTTGTGCAAAGCCCAAGATTGAGGCTAAAAAGAACTAACTCAACAAGAGAGTATTTTTGTTTGTCTTGTACAAAGCCCAAGATTGAGGCTGAAAAGAACTGACTCAACAAGAGAGTATTTTTGTTTGTCTTGTACAAAGCTCAAGATTGAGGCTAAAAAGAACTGACTTAACAAGAGAGTATTTTTGTTTGTCTTGTACAAAGCCCAAGATTGAGGCTGAAAAAGTTGACTCAATAAGAGAGTGATTTTGTTTGTCTTGTACAAAGCCCTAGATTGAGGCTAAAAAGGTTGACACAACAAGAGAGTGTTGAAAGGTGATGAGGAAGAAGAAAGGATCATTATACAAAGCCTAAAAGGAGGCTGACTGAGGAATTTCTTATACAAATCCTAAGAGGAGGCTAGCTTCTGTTGAGGATTATTGAGATCCAGAGGCAAATCCAAAGTGGGGAATCAACTCTTGCTGAGAATTACAGAAGAGTTGAGGTATCAGATGCCTTGAGGTTCTGATAGGCTAGTATTGATGATAAGATTACCCTTAGATAGGGAAGTTTAGATTGGGTTTTAAAACCTACGGAGGTTTTAACTCAGCTGGAGATTGATTAAATGACCCGGGTTTCTTCTGTGTTTGTAGGAAGTTTGAAGATTTCTTAAGATTCGAAAGGAGAATAGACTGTCCAAGTCTACTGGTATGAAAGGTTTATCTTTGTAAGATGCCCAAGAGGAGGCTGATGCTTTAAGGGATGAGAATCAACCCTAAATTGGTTAGAGGTCTTGACTCTTTGGAAAGACTGCTCTAACAAAGGATGACTAAGTTATGTCCTATACCTGTAAAAGGTCTCGGGTCCTTGTACTAAGCACAAGAAAAAGCATGAGAACTTCTAAGAAGCCTAAGGGTCCTTGTACAAATCCCAAGAGGAGGTTGGGATGCTTTTAGGAAGCCTGTGGGTCCAAACCTAAGGAAATTTCAAGAAAGGTTTCACCGGGAATTAATCCTTTCTTTAGTGAACAGTCCTAGGGTTTGAAGTAATTCAAGAGAGGTTTCACCGGGAATTAATCCCCTCTGGGGGAAATGAATTTCTTAAACAAATTTCTAGTGGTGACAGTCTTGAGAAAAGTTTCACTGGGAATAATGCCTTTCTCTATTCCATATTGTATAAGCCCAATAGGAGGCAAGACTGTATCTGGAATTCCTATGAGGAACTAGTTTTAATTGTGTTAAAAGAGTGACCACAGGCTTTATCTAATCCTAGACCTAATTGCTGGGGAAAACTCTAAGCAGATAATATACAGGCATATATATATATATATATATATATACAGATGAAATATATACAGGTATGTAAAAGAGGGTAGGAGGACTTACAGATGAGCAAGCTTCCAGCACAAACAAATATATATATATATATATATATATATATATATATATATATATATATATATACATGTGCAAGTATGTAAGAGAAAGCTGTTTAAAACTTACAGGTGAGCAAGCTTCCATTGTAACAGTTGTATGGTTAGTTGTTCAAGAAATTAAAGAAAGTTTTGATAATAACTATGAGCTTGAACCTAAATCAAAAGGGAAGTTGTTTTAAAAAGATTAGGGCTTATACTTTAAGGAGAGGCCCAAAGAATTGTTTATTTACAAAAAAAGGGTTGGGTCTTACAACTCAAAGAGAGGCCCAAGAGTTTATTTTTTGTATAAGAGATGGGCCTTACACTCTATTAGAGGCCCAAATGAAAAACAACGATCGCACCGTTGTTTTGAAAATTGTATCGGGACTTATACAATGACTGAGGCCCGAATTATTGTATTTACAAAGGGGGTTGGGTCTTACACTCTATTAGAGGCCCAAAGAATGTTTTGAAATGTTTGATAAAGATCAAAATCAAAGAAACCCTAATTTCATTTCTAAAAGTAATTTTTCAAAGAAAATTAATTAAAAATGATAAAAAACACCTAAGTTTAAATAAACCACTTGTGATTTTTTGGTTAAGGTTTGAAAAATGATGTTTTAATCACAAGATGACTTAAAACTCATTCGGTTTTGAAAAGATCAAGAGAAAAGAAATATTTTCAAATGTTAAAAAAACAAATAAAATAAGTTCTTTATGAAAATATTAAATATATAAATAAATAATATTTTTGTGTGAGATTTTTGTAGAATAAAATATTTTAACATTTTTGTGACTTTTTGCAAAAAGAACCAATAAAATATGATAAAAAATGAATGAGCAAATAATTTTCAAAGTTATTAAAAAGATGGTGAAAAAATAAAAAGAAAACAAGTGGTAAAAATTAGAAATGGTCCCCCCCCCCCCCCAAGCCTTGAGCTCACACCCTTGGGGTGGAGAGCTTAAAATTCTACCATCTGAGCCATATGTGTGGGCTGAAAGAGGATGGCATCAATGAATAATATGTGAAGGCAACCTTTGAAAATGGTTAAAAAATAAAAATCAAAAGGTCTGGGGCGAGGGGGATTCGAACCCCAGACCTCTCGCTCGCTAAACACACACAAATACTAGTGTTTCCACTAGGGCGCAATGCCAATTCAAACATAACATGGCAAGTGTATAATATATACCAAAACTAGTTAGTTTTCTGAAGAATGGTGCCATGGCCATCTTCTTCCTTGGGCAAGATACGTGAAGCTTCCTATCTCACTCATTTCTCAACCATTTCACACGATCCAAATATGAAAATCGTGCGTTTTTAAATAAGGAACACAATGGCAATATTCAATTTTGTTTAAATTAAGTGAATCAAAAGATAACAATTTGAAATCAGATGAACCCTAAAATTTCCAAGAGCTTACTGAAATCCTATACACGAACTATAAACATCAATTGATTGAGGGTAAATGATCTACAAACATTCAGAAACACAATGGTAATTTAAAAATATGTTTATGATGCATGACTCATTGAGTTTGAGAGTTTAAGGTTTACCTCTTGTAGCTGGTGATCGAATTCTGGTTTGGAGGTGTTACAGATATGCTCCAATGATCTGGACAGCTTCCTTAGGTGCCAAGGAGTGTGTTGAATACTTAGAGTGGATTGAAATTTGCTGGAACTGGTTATTGTACCTCGACTGCAACTCTGTCAAGAACTTGAGCAATTGGCTGGTGATTTGATGAATTTGATGTTCCAAATGTTGTGTTAGTGTTTAGATCACTCACATATGATGTTTATGAGGTGTGTGTGTGTGATTGGTTTGGTTGGAATCACTCTCAATCTTAAAACCCGATAGTGACTTGAGTTAGAAGGCAAAAATTAGAGTGAAAGGGAGATTTTGAGTAAAGCATCAGGTTTGGTGCTTTGGTGTACTCAAACTGATCACAAATGAGCTCTATTTATAGTAGAGCAAGTTTTTTTTTGGCTGCAATAGTGAATGGCAACTGCAGCAGGTCTATGGAAAATGTTGATACAATGTAACCTCAAGTCTCCTCTAGCCATTGACTTGAGGTTAAAGCATAGACTATGAGTCTTTTGTGGCAGGGATAAGGCTTGACTGAACTTGGATAACATTGTCTTGATGAATGCCACCTCTATGCATCAGTTAAATGCTTGGAAACAAAACTGACCATTTGAAGCATCTTGTATTTTAGGGGTGTCATGCCTAAACATAGATACATGGACTTGTGAGGCTTGTGGATTAGTGTTTGTCCCTTGGTTGTTCCCCCTTTAGGTGTGCAGATGGATAACCATGCTTGAATTTGTCCAATTTTACCAATTCGAGCAAAAATGCCAAATTCTGTCTTGCACAAGACAGTTTGAAACTGTGGTTTTGAGGGGATCATATCTCCTTGCTCAAATGGAGTTATGGAAAGCTCTTGTGATTTTTAGAAAGCCCTCATATGGTACAATCCATGTGTGATCATATTTGGTCTTAAAACTATTTGAATCCAACTGAAAAAACCCCATGAACTTTGATATTCAAGGCCACTAACTTAGGCAGATTTTCACTAAGTGTTGAAAAAGTGTCATTTTCTTCATTTTTGTCATTTTGATCACTCCATAACTTAAAATCCACGAAGAATTGGAGTTAGATGTAGTTGAAGCTTTTGTAAAGTGTAGGAAGATCTACAAATCAGGCTTTGGATCACTCAAAATGGCTGCTTAGATCAAAAGTTATTATTCTTGAAAGTTGGCACCAAAACCATCCAAATTTAGTAACTTAGAAAAATTTTCAATTTTTCAAGATTACCCCTTTTACGAGTTATCTTCGTTTCTTGATCAATTCTTGTTCAAATGACATTATAAGTCATATTTTATGAAAATACGAGTCATAAGGATCATTTTTGCCAAAAAGTCATGTTTTGACATTTGGCTTCGGAGCGGTTCGGTGCGTAAAAGCCTTAATTCCCGACTTTTGGGGAATGCATCCTATGAGGGTATTTTAGCTTTGAAAATGGACTCGTAGGATTATTTTGAGCATATTGAGTCACATGTTGAAGTCTTGGCTCATTCTCTTGTGAAAATTTCACTTTGGGGGTCCCAGTCGTCCGAAACCCTAATTTGGCGACATCGGGTGTTTCGAGGCTCAAACCACTTGGAATTCCACAACTTGGTGCTTGATTTTTGATGTGAGGGTCCTCTTGATCCTCTGCAGCTCAGACGAATGGGTTCCCCATCAAGTCTGACATCAAAACTTTTTCCATCAAATGACATCTCCCATGAAAATTCTGCGGGAAGTTTGAGGAAAACCGCTACAAATAGCGTCTCTTGTCAAGAAAGCTTATTGACAAAAGAAACTGAGACCAGTTCCTTGGTAGGAAACTAGGATCGAGGGAAGTTTACATCAAAAACTAAGACCAGTTCCTTGGTAGGAAACCAGGATCGAGGGGAAGTTTACATCAGAAACTAAGACCAGTTCCTTGGTAGGAAACCAGGATCGAGGGGAAGTTTATTTCAGAAAACTGAGACCAGTACCTTGGTAGAAAACCAGGATCGAGGGGAAGTTTTTACCTTTTCTAAGCATCAACGCTTAGCAAAAGAAGATGGATGACCAAACTACCATTCATAACCACCATCAAAATTTCGGGTATTCCGATATTTAATCATCTTGCACCCCGAATGCCCGAATGCCTTCGCCATTCACACCTTCGGGTCCAAGAAGATTAAATAGGGGCATCAGTCATACCCCAAATTTTGACCACTAAGATTTCCCATCATTGTGCAAATTATCATCACAATATGGATGTACCAACATGCCTCAATCAATCTCCTCATAGATGTTTAAGCATTCACTGCTATCAAAGATTTGGGTTTCAGGCCCTCTTAGAGCTTTTAGACAAAGAATCAATCAAGAAATGACATGATCTTTAACTTGTATAACCTCTCAAACACCTATAAAGGGTCAAGAGGACTCCCACACGAAGAATCAAACACAAGGTTGCAACATTCCAAGTGGATTAAGCCTCAAGATCGCCAGTGTCACCAAATTAGGATTTTGGTCGACCAAGGCCTTCAGATGGAAATTTTCCTCTGGGAATGAGCCAATTCTCCAAAGCATAACCCAAGATACTCCAAGGTACTTCATGGACCCAATCATCAAGTCAATTTAGCCTCAGGGGATGCATTCATCAAAAATCAGGAATTAGGGTTTCTTGACCTAATTCACCCTTAAGTTGACTTCTGGGACCAAACATGAGCCAAGACCTTAAGAAATTATTTGAGGGTCTCTAACACACTATATTGATCCATTTACAACAATGGATTGATCCAAGAAGCTTGATATACAAGTTTCAATTTCTTCAGGACCACAATTAGGGTTTTGAGGAAAAAGTCAACTGTACCTTTGACTTTTGACTCACACATGCTCCCAAAGCTTAGGACATGATTCAATACACCCCATAACACCTATGAAACATATCCATCAAGTTTTATTTAGGTCAAGGACTTGATTTCACAAAGGATTGCACAGTTTGGAATTCATCTGATAAAAAGTCAACTGTGCACAAAAGTCAAGTTTGACTTTTTGAGATTTTTCATAATTATGGTTCTTTAACCCTAAAATAATGTTCATATGTGATTTGAATCATCATTCTTCAAGAAAAATCAAAGAAAGTGGGATAACTTGTAAAAGGGGTAACCATAAAAACATAGAATTTTTCTAAGTTATGGAACAAAGTGGCTAGGGTACCAACTTCCAAGGATCATAACTTGAGATCCAAGCAACCATTTTTGCTGGTCCAAAGATGGATTTGTAGATCTCATGGCATACTTTAAAAGTGTCAACTGCACCTCATTCCAATTCCTTATGGATTTCAAGTTATGGAGTGATCAAATTGGCTGAAAACATGAAATTTCACTTTTTCCAACACTTTGTGAAATTTTCACTAAGTCAGAATCTGTCTTGCTTTTTTCAGAATGTAGGGGCATTTTTCAATTGGATCCAAAAATTTTCAAGACAAACTATGATCACCCATGTGTTGTGTCACATAAGGGCTTTCCAAAATGTCAAAGAACTCCATCAAACTCCACCTGAGCTAGGAGTTATGATAGCTGCAACATGCCTTGCTGCAAACTGTCTTGGCAAGGCAGATTTGTGCATAAAGGCTCGATTTGCTCAAATTGTGCAATTCCAAGCATGCTTATCCATCTGCACACCTCAAGGGGGAACAACCAAGGGACAAACACTGATCTATCAGCCTTCCAAGTCCATGGATCTATGTTTAGGCATGACACTCCTAAATTCAAAGATGCTTCAAATATTCAATTTTGTTTCAAAGCATTTAACTGATGCATAGAGGCGGCATTCATCAAGACAATGTTATCCAAGTTCAGTCAAGACTTATCCCTGAACCAAAGACACATAGGCATGTGCTCTAACCTCTAGTCAATGGCTAAAGGAGACTTGAGATTCCAAAATGATCCAATTGGCCACAGACCTGTACCAGTTGCCATACCTTATTCCTTGCAAAACAAACTTGCTCTACTATAAATAGAGCTCATTTGTGATCAGTTTGAGTACACCAAAGCACCCAAACTGATGTTTTCCTCAAAATCACCTTCTCACTTCCAAAATTGCCTTCTAAAGCAAGTCATTATCGGGTTTTGAGTTTGAGAGCAATTCCAACCAAACCAATCACACACATACACACACACCTCATAAACATCATATAGAAGTGATCCAAACACTTAAACAACATCTGGAACACCAATTCCACAAAATCATCAGCCAATTGCTCAAGCTTTCAACCAAGTTGCAGTTGAGGTGCCATAACCTGTTCCAGTCCATTTCCAATCACTCCAAGCATTCAAACACATTCCATATGGTGTAGGGAAGCTGTTCAGATCATCACAACTCATCTGTAACAACTCCAACTCAAAATCTAATTGCTCTTGCTGCCACGACCTTCAAGTAAGCCTAAACTTGGTCATTTCATGATTCATGCATATTTCCTTGCACAATAATTTTGCCATATGTTCATAATCATGTATGGAGGGTTTCCCCTCAATTAATTGCTTTGTATGAATCGTGTATCAAAATTCCCAGCCTTCATGCAGAATTTAGGGTTCTTGAGGTTTTGTCTTGATTTCTTATTCCATGCTTAAAATAAATGAAATTAAAGACCATAGACATGATCGTGAGGTGAAAACGAGTAGATTGATATGTGGATTGTGTGATTTCATCAAGTATTCAGTGAGATTGAGGGGAAAACGTAAATCTGAAGAAACAGAGGGCGCGGGCAAGAACTTGGTGTTCTTGGCGCCCTTTTTTGAATTTTTAAAATATTTGAATTTTTGTGATTTTATTTAATTTATTCAAAAATTAATTTCTCTCTGGTTTTTAATGATTTTGAGTTGATTCTTTTTTTTATAATTCAAAAAAATGTTAAAATATTTTTTTTACAATAATTTCCCAAAAATATTATTTATTTCATATACTTGATATTTTTTCAAAGAATTAATTTTTATTTGTTTTTTGACATTTAAAGTATTTTTTCTTTCTTGATTTTTCAAACTTAAATGGTTTCCAATCATTTTGTGGATAAAAATGTGATTTTTCAAACATTAATCCAAGATCACAACTTGTTTTTCACACATGTTTGATAATTTTGATCATTTGAATTAAATATTTATTTAATTAAAATACATTTTGAAATTAATTTAGGGTTTTGATCTTAATCACCCTAAACAAATATTTTTCAAACTCTTTGGGCCTCTTGAGAGAGTGTAAGACCCAACCCTTTGAAAATACAAAACCATTTGGGTCTCAGATATTGTATAAGTCCCTCTGCGATAAAAAAAATCTCGGCACGATCGCCAGTTCAAAATCAAATCCACTGGGCCTCTCTTCGAGCTATAAGCCCCAATTCTTTTTCTTAAAAAAACTTTGGGCCTCTAATAGAGTGTAAGACCCAACCCCTTTTGTAAATAAACATTTTTTGGGCCTCACATATTGTATAAGTCGCTCTGTATATTTTCAAAACAACGGCGCGATCGTCGCCTTTTCAAAATCAGCTGGGCATCTCCCTGAGTTGTAAGCCCCATCTCCTGTACAAAAATAAACTTTGGGCCTCTAATAAAGTGTAAGACCCAATCCCCTTTTTTGACCAAAACCTTTTAGGCCTCAGTCGTTGTATAAGTCCTGATACGATATTCGAAGCAACAGTGTAATCACTGTTAAAATTTGGGCCTCTCCCTGAGCTGTAAGCCCCGATCTCTATTCAAAATACTTTCTCCTTTGATTTTGAATCCAAATGTATAGTTGCTATCAAAACTTTCTTTAATTTCTTTGAACAACTAACAAAACAGCATGGAAGCTCTATAACGGGTAAGTGTTTATCCGCTTTCTTTTATATGCTTTCATATACATAACTGTATTATGGGAAGGTGCGCATGGTTAGTCTTATTTCATTCTTTTAAATACATGTCATATATACATAACTATATTGTGGGAAGCTGCACATGGTTAGTCTTCTTTCATACCTTTTAAATACTCGTCATATATCAACTGTATATATACTAGTATAGTTATTTAGAGTTTTCCCTGGCAACTACGTCTAGAACTAGGTAAAGCCTTGTTGGTCACTCTTTAAATACAAACAAAAATAGATCCCCATAGGATTTCTAGATACAGTATTCCCTTCTCTTGGGGTTAAACAATATGGAACAAAGAGAAAGGCAGTATTCTCGGTGAACCTTTTCTCAGACTGTCACTCCTAGAAATTGTCAACGAAATTCTACTCCCCAGAGTTGATCTATTCTCCGTGAATAGCATCTCTTGAGTTTCTTCCAAACCCTCGAACTTTCCTGGAATGATCTCTTCTCTGTGAATTGCATTTCTTGAACTTCTCTTGGTTTGGGGACCCACAGGCTTCCTAAAAGCATCCCCGCCTCCTCTTGGGCTTTGTAAAAGGACCCTTCGGCTTCTTAGAAGTTCTCATGTCTTCTCTTGGGCTTAATACAAGGACCCTCATGACCTCTTAAAGGTATAAGACAGAACTTAGTCATCCTTTGCTAGAGCAGTATTTCCAGTGTCAAACCTCAGGCCACTGTAGGGTTGATTCTCATCCCTTAAGGCCCTTGCCCTGTTTTGGGCATCCTACAAGAGATAAAACTCTTCAACACCAGTAGACTTGGACAGTCTAATCCCCTTGAGTCTTAAAGACATTCTCAAGTTCCTTACAACTATAGGAAAAAACTCCGGGCACTCTGGATCGATCTCCAGCAGAAACCCAGCCTCTCTCATGAGAGTTCCCCGACCAGGGTCAACAATATCCCAAATCAGAACCTCAAGGTATCTGACATCTCAACTCTTCTGTAATCCTCAATAAAGTTGATTCCCCACTTGGACCTGCCTAGGGATCTCAATAATCCCCAGCTGTAAGATAGCCTCCTCTTAGGCTTTATATAATGATATTTCCTCAACACAGTCAGCCTCCTCTTGGGCTTTGTACAATAATTCTCCCCCTAGCGGAGCTAACCTTTTCAGACTCTCTTGTTGAGTCCATCACTTTTCAGGACTCTCTTGTTGAGTCAATACCCTTTAGCCTCAATCTTAGGCTTTGTACGAGACAGCAAATCACTCTCTTGTTGAGTATAAAAGACTCTCTTATTGGGTCAATCTCCTTTTAGCCTCAATCTCGGGCTTCGTACGAGACAAAAAAATACTCTCTTGTTGAGTATAAAAGACTCTCTTGTTGAGTCAATCAACTTTCAGGCTCTCTTGTTGGGCCAATCACCTTTGCAAGACTCTCTTGTTGAGTCAACTCTTTTAGCCTCCGTCTTGGGCTTTGTACAAGACATATAAAAGCACTCTCTTGTTGAGACAAACTCATTTCAGCCTCCGTCTTGGGCTTTGTACAAGACATATATAAACCTCCCTAACGGAGTCAAAAATCCCTTTTAGCCTCAATCTTGGGCTTTGTACAAGACAGAGAGAACATTTTCCCCAGAAAAGTCAAACTGTTAGCCTCCTCTTAGGCTTTATATAATGATATCCCCAAAGAGTCAGTCTCTTTTTTGCCTCAATCTTGGGCCTTGTACAAGACATATATACACTCTCTTATTGAGTCGGTCTTATCTAGCCTCCTCTTAGGTTTCGTATAAAGAAATCCCTAGCTGAGTCAATCAACCTTTTAGCATCAAACTTGTGCTTTGATCAAAGCACACAAACATCAATAGTCCCTCTTTAGAGATGACAAATTCTCTCTCAGCCAAAACCCTTTAGCTTCATATCTTGGGCTTTGAACAAGATACAAATCACCTTTAGCTTCATATCTTAGGCTTTGAACAAGATACAAATCACCTTTAACTTCATATCTTGGGCTTTGAACAAGACACCAAAACATCTTTTTCCTCCCTTAGAATAGGAGGAACTACGATTGCTCTGATTTCCCTGTTTCGCTAAACGGGAATACGTAGGCATAAGATTGTGAAATCTTAGCTAGCATACAAATCAATAACTTTAGGTCCATTACCTTCACACATCAATCAAACTTAGGTCTAGTACCTTACCAAAAACATCGGGAGTAACCCGAACATAAAAAAAAAACTCACTCTCCCTGTCACACTTTCCCAAGAAACTTTCCCAACCCATCAGCAGATAAACACTATCGATTACAAAGCGAAACCCTAAAGCTAACATCCTGTGGATAACCACTTATAGGATGGGTAATTGACAACTACCCATTGTATAACCTGACCCCGGACCCCCAATCTCTTAAAGCGTTTGTTCAGTTAAACATTCGCGTGCAAGGTTAGTTTTAGATTGCTTCCCTTTCCCTTCCAGCTTCACGGGATAAATAACAAATCAGAAAGTGGCACCCTTTCTCCTTGAGGAGGAAAACCCAAACTTCTGCGATAAGGTGGTCGTGTCACCGACAAAAATCGCTCGCTACAAGGTGTGAGTGTTTATGATTTTTTTTTTGCCTCGACTAATGAGCTTTAACATGTATTAGTTGTTGAGATATTCCCACGGGGTTCCACAAAAGTAAAGATTGTGCGGTTGCAAAAGGCAAGCAACAAAGGGTAATTTTGAATTTTTATTTTTTGTGAAATGTAGAAAGACGTATTGCAAAAGGCAAGTATGATTTAGTGGGGGAATAAAGTTTATCATGCAAAAGGAAACGATAACACTATGAGGATTGAAAGGTTATTCGTCAGCACTGCGGTCGGGGAAGTAAATTGCATGACATTAGGATGGTGACTGGAATGTTAGCTTAATTAACTAGGTGTTTGGAAACAATAGTATGACATCAACTCTGAGGTTAGATATAGAAATACAACTAACATTATTTGTCGGGGCTGAAAATATGTTTGACTTTGGTACTACGTCCGGAGATAGGAATGATAGACATTAGTTCTGCGAGTGAGGATGACAAGCTTGATAGTATTTTTGAGACTGGAGATAGCAAGGTAGACATCAACTCTGAGATTGGGGCTTTAGATATAAACATCAACTCTGAGGTTGAGGATAAAAGATATAGATCAACTTTGAGGCTGCGGTTAGAAAGATAGACATTAACTCTAAAGTTGAGGAAAAAGGATAGGCATCGACTCTGAGGTTGAGGAAAAAGGATAGACATCAACTCTGAGGTTAAGGAAAAAGGATAGACATCAACTCTGAGGTTGAGGGAAAAAGGATAGACATCAAATCTGAGGTCGAATACAATACGGACGTCAACTCTAAGGTTGGATGAAAAAGATACACATCAACTCTAAGGTTGAGGAAAAAAGATAGACATCAACTCTAAGGTTAGTGTGAAAAGATAAACATCAATTCTAAGGTTTGGGTGATAAAGGTAGACATCAACTCTGAGGTTGGACATAAAAGGATAGACATCAATTTTGAGGCTGGGGATAGAGAGGATAACTTTCTCGTGCAAAAGGCAGTGAGGACTTACAAAAGGTAAGTATGGAGACGTGACTTTCATGCAAAAGGCAGCAAAATCAATTACGAAGGCAAAGAGGATTAATATCTCCCTCATGTAAAAGGCCGAGGGGACTTACAAAATGTAAGCAATAAGAGAAATTTCCCATGCAAAAGACAAAGGGAAACTTGAAAAAGGCAAGACGTCACAGGAAAGTAGGAAGAAATACTCTGAGGGAACCCTACTGGGGGTATCAATAAGGAATGTTAGGGGTAATGTTCTTTTCAGAGAAATGGAATCTCAACTGAGGATTTGTTTGTGTTTTCAAGGAAGGCTCGACTATGGCATGTAATGCTCCATCTTGATGGATATGTTATGCGCTTTGATGATGCAATTTTATGTAATGATGATTAATGTATGCAAGATACCGATGTAAAGACCAGCTTTGGATTTTGTATGATTGGGCTTTTGTTGTGAGCGAGACAGGTAAGTGAGACCAAATGGCGGTTGAATTTTGTAGAGGTGCCAAGTATGATTGGACTTTATTGAGGTGATAATGAAGATTTGGCTTTGGCTTTTCTCGTTTGAGTTGCAAGGTTTCATGCTATGCTAGATGAATGATATGCATGAGAGAAGCGACATGATTAATAAATGGTGATGATTTATGTAATGACTTTGATAGTTCAACAGGTGCCTTTGAGGCGGGTCAGGTATGGTTGAAGCTGGAAAGTGCCTTACTTGGCTACAAGACTTATTGTTTGAAAGTTACGGGTGTGCTTAGCGTGACTTCCTGAAATTCGTTTTTAACTCAATAGTTGCTTATGCATGACTGAACCTGTTTGATTAATTTTGAAGGTATGGAGAAGAAATGCTCCTCTGTAGCCAGTCTTGCCCCAGTCTGTTGAGCCTCTAAAGGAATTTTCCTCAAAAGGAGGTTTGGGACACTTGTATCATGATGACCTGAGATGGTTTTCCCTAATACTCTGAACCTTGGAGAGGTGCTTCTAATTAACCGTCTCATGGAAAGGATAACTTCTTGTGCTCTTGAGGTGGCCTGCCCCAATACGAGCCTTGAAATGATTTTTTCCCTTGACTGGCTGATTTTCGAGAGATTTTTCATATCTCGACGTGATTGCCCCATATCGACTGAATATTTAAAGTGGTTTGCCTTCTACTCAATGGAGTTTTCATGCGTTTTGCACCTTGTTGTGTTCATTTGAAGTGACTTGTCTCTTCTCAATGGATTCCTCAGGCATTTTGCACCTTAGTTTGATCAACATTTCCATTGTGGACACTTTCTTAATGTCAAGTGCTTACTCACGAGTAAAATTGTTCGTTTTTTAAAGTGATTATTTTGATGCAATGCATATGACAGTTTCGAAATCCAAATTGGTCCACTTAGATGATGGAATATAGTGAATGGCTCACTAGGTTGGATGCCACGTTGATACCAACACAAATGGTAAGAAATTTATTTTGAAATAAACCTTGCTTCAATTAGGTCTTTTGAGGGTTGTAACGAGGCCTGGTTCACGATTTGAGAAAAAAAGATTTATGGCTCAAAGTTTTGTTTTAACCCACCCATTCTCCTTGATGTTCTCTAGTCCTACATTCAACTAGTTTGACTCAAACATTCACCTTTCAAAAGGATTTTGAATAGTGGAAGTGAGAGTAAAAGAATCAACGAGGTTTTTGGAGTGGCTGTCACTCGCCTTTTATTTTTTTTGTGGTCACACAAATTTATTCTTGCTAAGGATTTTTACTTTTGATTCCTCTTTTTCTTTTTGTTTTCCCTGATTTTTTTCTGGACTCATTTTTCGAGTTTGAAGTCCACCGGGATGCCCTAATTTTTGCCTAAGTCACTCATTTTCAAGTTTTTTGACTTAGCGGGCTTTGCTCCTTTTATTTTTTGATTTGAATTTATCATTTTTTTATTTTTTGTTGGAATAAATGGTGTGACATTTGTTCGTTTGGCTTGTTGAAGGGCTGTGACTGCCTCGTTTCTTTTGATGGTGAGGAACGATCATTGTGGATTTGTGGTTTTCGACCTCTTGTGAGGGATAAGATGTGGTTAATCCTCGGTTGGGACACTATTCTTTTTTCCCTTTTTAAATTTGAATGTATGGTCAAATTCACTGAAGACTGCCCTGCCCCAGGTTAAGGTTGAGGGTTTTTCCGTTTTAGAAAGAAACTCCTACTTTTAGGCCTAAAGGGGTTAACGAGGGATTATCTTCCTTATACCTTCAGTGTTTGGGGATTTGAAGCAATGCCTTACATCATCAACAAGGTTTTATTCAAAATCATACAACCAGTAGTTTTGCGTCTTTCGATTTCATCATCCTTCCTTTATTTTTGCTTAAACGTGAGTTCGATATCGATAAAAAAATATGAGTGAACACGAATGGATTAATTTGAAACATGCATATTTATCTCATTACTATTATCATCTAAAAACAAACGAGTTTTACAAGTGAACAACACTTGACAAACGAAAAGGTTACAAAATAAAAGTGTTTGAACGAAAAAATGATTGATGGCGGGATTGACCTTATTATCCACCACAGATTCAGGTTGTTCTGCCTTGGGAGGTTCTGCTTCTGATCTACCTTTGCACTGGTTATGGACCCACTAATGTCCCCGCATGCGGGGGCATGAGGTTGTTTTGTATGTTTGGACCATTCGATGTGAACATGATGCCCTTTGAATCGACCAGGTCTTGTACCTTGTACTTGAAAACATTGTAATTCTCGATTGCATTTCTGGGTGTTTTGGAGTGGAAATCGCACCTAGCATTCACATCATAACCTAGAGGACTAGGGTTTGGAAAAGGCTTGGCCTCTCTTAGTTGAATCAAAGAACCTTGAAGCAAACGAGTAAGCAACTGACCGTGAGGAATAGGAATTTGATCGAACATTCTCTCGAGCCTTCTTCGGCTGTGTTGCTGATAGTTTTGTTGTTGAGGAGCATAAGGTTACGAATATTGAGCAGGTTGTTGTGGAGACACTACCCAGGGCTGTTGACTGGCAGGGATTGCATATGCTTGTTGTAGATATAGATTTGGTGCTACCTCGACTATTTGGTAGTACAACATTTGGTAAGCTTCAGTTCCCTTTTGGCTATGGTGGCAGCGTTAACTTCATCTTCCTTCTTTTTGGTATATCCGGAATAAGGCTTCTTTACCCCATTAGAAACACCAACAACACTTTTGGATTTTCCCATCCTTTAAGCAATTTTCAATCGTTTCCCATGCAATGACCAAGTCTGAGAAACTGGAAGAAGCACTCCCTACCATTCTGCCCAGATACGGCCCTTTAAGAGTACCAACGAACATGTCGACGAGCTCTCTTTTTCATAAGAGGAGGTTACACCCTGGCAGCCAACTTTCTACACCTTTGGACATATTCTTTGAATGATTCATCAGCCTTCTGGGTGAGATTCTAGAGCTGGGTCCAGTTATGAGCCATGTCCGTGTTATATTGATAATGTTTTAGAAATGCTTCAGCTAACTCTCTCCATGTTCGGATATGAGTGCGTACCAGCTGCGTATACCACTCAAGAGAAGCCCCACTGAGGCTGTCTTGAAAGAAATGCATGAGTAGTTTCTCATCATCAGAGTAAGCGGCCATCTTTCTACAATAAAATTTGATATGGGTCCTTGGACAACTACCCCCTTTATATTTTTCAAAGTCTGGGACCTTGGAATTTGTAGGAATCTTTATACCAGACACCAAACACATATCAGCAACGTCCAATCCAAAGGCGTTGGAATCTCTAATAGCTTTCATTCTCTCCTCTAGAGCATGAACTTTTTTCTCCATTTCAACAATTGGTGGTCCAAGGGCATCATAGAAAATATCGTGATGATCATCAACCAGAACTCTCCCAAGGATAGGAGGGTTGACTATAGGCACAACATTCTGATTCACTGAACCCCCATCAGGAGGTGGACGAGCACCAACAGGTGGATTCACAAGAGGGTTCGCTGGTGGTGGCACATGAGGATATGCAACGGAAGTTGTAACACCCCGATTTTTAACAACGAGAGTGTATTTTTTTCTTTTTAAAACAACAATAAAACATAAAGCATTCATGATGGTCCCTTTTTAAAATACAATCAGAGTAGAGGTTTTCCTGTTTAAAATACTTTTCAAATTATAATCAAATACTTGTCATAAGTTGCAAAATATTTTCACTACTAAAAACATTCTTTCTCAAAAAGTATTTGACATTAAATAATGATCAATACATCTTACACAATAAACAATTATGTTATAATAACATACTTCGCAATAGATGGAAAGGACCCCACTCTTAAAAAAAACTTTAAGCTGATTTTTCGACTCTAACTGATGATGACTGGGTACTAAACCCTCGAGTAGAAATCTAGACTTGCTGCTTTCGATCACCGATCCAATAACTGTTCTTCCACGTCTTTAATAACAACTCAAACCTCTAAGAACCTGGAGCATAAGCCCAGTCCACAATAATAGTAGAGGGTCACAATCTAAAAATAGCATATATGAAAGAATACATACATACAAGTACAACGTGATATATAACAGTCAATTTTTTTTCCAATGATCCAATTTAATTAGAATACTTATATAATAACCAATTTCACATGTCAAGTTAATCTTAAAATTTAAAATGTGTTTTAAAAAAAAATTGAAAGGCCATAATTTATATTCAAATAGAATGGTTCTTAAAAACTTATTGATAAATATAATTTATAAAACTTTTCAATGCCAGTAACCGACACAAAGGCCTAATTTTATGTAGTTTAAATGTAAAGTCGTAATAAAATTTAAATCAAAGCATAAATATAAAAAGATTAATTGTAATGTATAGAATATCATTTCTTCTTATAAAGACAACAATTTAAAAATGGAAAGTTCAAATGTAAAAAGGATTTTACATAATATTTGTTTATATAATGTACTAAACAGATCAATATCCTCTTAGAAATTTATTTTGTTATATCAAAATGATTAAGGCAAGTATAAAATATTTTCATAACCATTAATAACTAGTAATTCCTTTTTCACCCTTTGAAAAACTTCCATTAGCCAAAGTCATACTCGTTGAATGAATGAAATAAATATGCAATAATTTAGTCACTATTAGTATATGAAATATGTGATTCGAAAGCTGAAAACAAGCTAACCAAAATAAAGCAACACAAACCGTAGCACCGCATGATACTGCTTTAATAAGTAAAAATCTTTTGAAAGAGATCTTGACAGCTCCAACACTGAAAGAAGGGAAGCATGAAAATATAACATTCTAATCACACAACCTTAAATCACTAATTAATTTTAACAAAACAAAAATTTCTAAATATGACATTTTAGGATTATTTTTCTTTTCAAGCATAACTTTTTTTCCCAATTCTAACTCATATCTCATGAATAGTTTTAGTTTAAAAAATACTGATAAGTCTTAAGTTCTAGATCAATGAATTTTTATCTTTTTTAAAAACACTCTTAAATTACTATATTCATAGAAAATTATCAGTAAACAAGGTAGAAAATTAAATGAAAATGTCAAAAATTAAATCTACCATTCTAAGAATTTGGCCACTAAAAAGAAAGGGAAGAAGAATCATACTCAAGTTCAAGGTTAAACTTATAATGTGTGAAAATAGTAGAGAGGAGAAAATTTTGTGAAGGGTACTGTGTGCTCTGTTTAGCTGAGAGAGAGAGGAATGGGTGCAAAATGAATTAATTGATTTTCTCATGAACATGTATTTGTATACTAAGTCATTTAACATAGGCGATTGGATTAAAGTAAAAGGTATTTGGGTTCAATTATGGCATTTCATTCCCACTCTCACAAAAATAAAATAATAATATATCCTAAAAAATATTTAGATATTTTCATAATCTCCATCTTACTAGCTCGCTCAGTCTCTTTATTCGTTCTCAGACGAGTCGTAATTCGCTCACGAACAACTATTATGAAAAGAGAAAAATTATACCGTAATCTTTTAATTAAAACAAAACATAAATTTCAAATAAATTTATGTTCCTTAGCTTAGAAAAATATATTGAGATTAGAAAACATAAATTTATCTTTATACCCTTTATACATTGTGTATAAAGGGTGGCAAAATGTAAAAATTAGAAAACATTTAGTTCACTATACGATGTAATTAGTCATTGGGTAGGTTGGATCCTTTGGATCACCTTTTGTACTGAATTGTTTTTTTGAATTAATATATTTCTTTCTTGATTCAAAAAAAAAAATATATATTGAGATTAAACTCTCTTTCTTTGCAATATATAAAACTCCTATTAAATTTTGACAACAATCGGAGTCAGTGAAAATTTAAACAACGGGTATATTTCGCTCGTTTTCTTAAGAATCAGAAGAAACATATTTTTGAAATTTCGACACAATAGAAATATTTTAAATCTAATATAATCATTTTACCAATTGTAAATATCTGATTCAGATGCAGCACAATTTCAACAAAATTTGTCAAAATAAACAATTAAATAGGAAACTGATAAAATAAAATAGCATAATACTTTTTAATATTCCAAATTTATAATTCCTGCTAATGTACTTTCACAGGTCTTACAGAAGTCCTCAGAGCGGCTTGTTTGAGTTCTTCTTGGCCCTGGCCATAGCTTAAATAACTTCCATTAGTTGACCCATCTGGGTTCTCACAGTGAGCATCTCCTCTCTCAATGTAACTTGGTTATGGTCCAATTGATCCATCAGTAACCTTCGGTTGCTATGGGTATTGTAGTGATGTCTAGAAGTCACCTTGACGGTGGATGATTCTTGACAAAGAGGCTAAGTGGTAAGTTTCTTGGTTTTATTTTAGGATATGCAAAATGATGCATGAATTCATGCGAGAAGAGTTTTTTTTATTATTTTGATGTATGAATGAATGAATGAATGAGCTTCAAGTATAAATTCAAAAGTCCGAGGCACGGATGGAGAATAGGATTGATTGCTCTCCAAACAAGGATCTCATCAGGCATAATCTAGGATTTAAACGGGGACCTTAGAGTCATGGATTCACATGAAAGTTAGCCGCTTACAACAAAATGCATGTTGATCGACAACTCCATCAAATGAACCTACTCTGGATGAGGTCTTTGTATCGACCCACACGAGAAAAGCTTCTCGGGGACCCATACTACGTGACCATCGATATTGGATTCTAGACAAGGGTCTCAGAGTCATGGATTTTCTTGATTGTTTTTCGCGTATGTCAATTTACTTGCCAAGCAACAACTTTATCAAGGGAGTCTATTCTGAGTGAGGTCTTCGTATCGACCCACGCGAGAAAAGCTTCTCGAGGACCCGCACTATGCGACCATCATTCCTAGTTGGCCAAATGTTAAAGGTTCTACAAAGATCCTTAGAGTAATGGATCCCAATGAAAACTTTGACGCTTACGACAAAAGCTTGTAAGTCACTAACATCCTCAAAATAATCTACTCCAAGTGAGGTTCTCGTGTTGACCCTTACGAGAAAAGATTCTTGGGAGCCCACACTACTCAACCTTATCGTATCTCATGTTTTCCCTCTAGACTCGGGTAGAGAGTCTTTCCCTTAAGGTTTTTTTTCACTCAAAGCATCCATTCAGTACCACTACATAAGAGATCCATATAGCAAATAAGACATGAAAGTTTAAAGCAGTAAGAAAGGTAATAAATAAAACAAGTAAATTAGAAAGATAAACCCCCAAACATGCGAAGAAGGTAACCTAGACTAGGCTTGACTTGCTTAGGGAAAAAGCCCTTAGCAGAGTCGCTAGTCGTCACTACGCGAAAAATACAAAGTCCCCACCAAACTATATTTATTCCAAATAAAGGGAAAATATAGATAAAACCCCCTGAATGTGAAGAAAATGGTCTCGCAACCAAATTCGGGTTCAGATGTTGGTTATGCAAAGGGAAGGTATTATCACCCCTCGCATCTGTTGTACTCAACGGGAACCATCTTGGTTGTCTATGTGCGAATGGGTATCGTTATCTAAAGGTTACTTGCTATTGGGAAAAAATGTTTTTTAAAGTAGTGAGCTCGCCAAGGATGAGAACCCTCGTGCCTATGTATCCTCATAGTGCAATAAGGAAATTAGAGCTTCATAGTTCGAGGTAGAAAATAAATGTGTGTTGGTTGTTTTTATACCTTGAAAAATGGTTTTGAATGATGATACCCTAAGGCGCAAAAAAGAGTTTGATGAGTTGATTTGGATTTTAAGGTTTTGAAAAGAAGGTTATTTTATTCGAATTGTACTAAAGTCTATGAGTGGACACGAATACTTTAAACAACCAAGCCAAGTGTCTTGTGTTTAAAACATTCAGAATGAGAGTAGGAATGCTCCATTCTCACTCATTCTCTACTAGTTAAAGCTCGTGGCGCACAATTCTAATCATATTTTAAAGTGTTTTTTAGTTTATTTGAGAAAATGCCACTTGACATTTGATCAAGGTTTTTTATTGTTGATTAAGAAATGGTGAGGTTGATCTTATAACACCCTATTTTTCCCGGCGTAATTTATAAATAAATAACAAAGTAAATTAAAATAATTAAGCAATTAGGATGCTACGTTCAACTTTAACTAGCTCATGCAATAGGATATGTAACACATACAAAATTTAATAATAATAGGAATCATAATGCAAGTTTGAAATTTAACAATTTTTTAGCAGCAGAAAAATAACATTAGACAAACTGGATAGTTTAACTTTTCAAACATAACCTTAACACCATGTAATTATAAGGAATTATCAAACATAGGAGATTCACATAATAATCTACACCAAACATAGAATAAAGAAACAAACGTTCTTTCCCCCAGTGCTACATATCAGAGAAGACACCGACTTAACAAAAGCATAAAGGAGAGTAATCCCTTCCACTCACTTCCACACTTGTACTGCGGATTATCTGCACGATGCCCATGAAAAGGCAACATTCAAACAAAAGGGGGTGAGAAATCACAATCATATAATGAAACTGCATTATAATATGTAAGCACAGGATTATCACATACATAATCACTCGTTCCATAACTCACACTCCACACAATCCAAATATTGTAATGCAAAATGTATGTAATGTGATGAGACTCAATGCATGTGGTACCAATTATGAACTCTTGGGTTCACTCGCTTTCGATCCCCACCATAGGATCCGAGCACACAAAAAATCGTTACCAACACCATAGATAACGATTCACCGATTTCCACCTGGAATAAGCTACTCACACCCAATCCCCACCATGGGATTGAGGCTCACCAAAAGTGGACCACCATCTAAACACCATGATGCATGATTTATAAATGACATGCCACAACAACAACAACATGTACAATGATATTCCCCTTAACCAATGTACCACACCAATACCGGCCACAAAACACCATACAGATACTGCAAGCATTCAACAATATCATTATAGTAACATAGCAGATAACAGCATACCATCCATACACATTACCACACCATAACATATAAACCACATGCCATACAACACCACTATGCAACATTTAAATCATTTCCGGGTTTTGAGATTATTTTTAAATTAAAGTACATTGAATCAGCTTCCTAACGCTTTGAACGACACCTAAATTGGACACGCAAAATTCAAGTTATGAATTTATTTAGTTTTTACACAATAGTGGTAACCGGTTACATCAAAACAGGTAACCAGTTACAACAAATTCAAAAACAGAGAGTTTATGATTTTTCCTAGTGGTAACCGGTTACACCAAAACAGGTAACCGGTTACACCCCCCGAAAATGCCCACTTTCACATTTCTATTTGACAGTGTAACCGGTTACACCAAAACACGTAACCGGTTACACCCTTGAAAAATTGAGTTTTTCTGAAAATTGTCTCAGGTGTAACCGGTTACACCAAAACTCGTAACCGGTTACCACTAAGACAATAATAATTTTCTGCATTTCTGTTTTACGAAAATTTGTCCCGAAACATTCCCAAAACCCCACATTTTCATGGAAACTCATTTACCCAAGTTTCACACTTTGATTCCCAACAACACACAACATCACAATCATTCACCCATCCCACAATTCATCCAAACATATATCATAATAGCATATTCACACATATCGAATGGTTCATAACATAGAAAAGAAAAATGCAATCACAGAGAGACTAAATCACCCACCCACATATTATCATACAATCCCTTATACAAGAGGAAGTCCCACCCTTCCCTTATATGATGGATTCCAAGCTTCTCTAATGGAGGTAGGTTCTTCTTCTCCTATGTCATAGCCCTCTATTCTCTTTCTCTTCCTTTTTCCTCAATTCCACGTTCTGACAGTTTTCTTCCTATTCCTTTCTTTTCTTATTTTATTCTAGGCTTAAATAGGTTTTTCGTCCCTGTAAGTTGGCGAGATTTTGGTTTTCGTCCCTGTATCTTTTTTTTTTCGGTTTTAGTCCCTATATCTTACTTTTTGTTGGTGTTTAGTCCCTAAAGCCAAAATTCGCAGGAAAATCCGAAGGTTTCCTGCGGATTTTCCTAAAAATCAAATTCCGCAGGAAAATCCGCAGGAAAATCTGCAAGAAAATCCGCAGGAAACCTCTGTAAGGACTAAACACCAGCAAAAAGTAAGATACAGGGACTAAAACCGAAAAAAAAAAGATACAGGGACGAAAACCAAAATCTCGCCAACTTACAGGGACGAAAAACCTATTTAAGCCTTTATTCTATTATTATTTCTAATTGAAATCTTATTCCAACTAAGAAAAATAAATGTTATTCCCACTAAATATTTATTTTAATAAGTCTAAATCAAATATTTTTTTTAATATATCACTATAACAATAATAATTAAAATAATAAATATTAAAATATTAACTATTACTATTATTTATATAAATCACCTTAATTAAATAATAGTAACAACTGCTACTTCTCCCACCACCCGCATATCTCTACTGTTTTGCTCACACACCTCCAACACCTTAAAGTCTAATCTCTAAGGCTACCACCATACACCCAAGGGTTCTTCCAACACATTAAATCATCAACCATCACAACAATCACACAGTTTATTTACGAAAATTAATTAAATAAATCGGGGTGTTACGACTCTCCCCCACTTAAAATATTTTTGTCCTCGAAAATTTACTTAATGCGAACAACTCCGAATATGCCTCTCGCATCCCAATCTCCAACTCCCTTGTCATGTTCCATCCGGCAGCGCTTCCCCAAACTACCTTCATGAAAGCAATCTCTTTGTCTCTCAACTTTTTTAATTCACGGTCTTCGATCCTCACATGTAAAGCTTCAACTGTAAGATTATCCCTTACTTGCACATAATCCATCGGAATTATATGAGATGGATCTGGAACATATGAATTTGTGAGACATGGAATACATTATGCATATTCAAAAGATTTGGTGGCAACTCCACTCTATAAGTAACCACTTCAATCCTCTCAGAAATCTAATATGGACCGATAAATCGAGGAGTAAGATTTCTCGATTTCAAAGCACGTCCGACACCGGTCACCGGAGTGACTCTTAAGGATACATGGTCTCCCTCCTGAAATTCAAGGTCCTTCCTTCTCTTATCATGGTGACTCTTCTACCTACTCTGCGAGGCTTTCATCTTTTCTCGAATTAACTTCACCTTTTTAGTAGTCTGCCGGACAATCTCAGGCCCAAGCATTACATTCTCACCAGATTCATGCCAACACAAAGGTGTCCTACACCTCTGACTATACAGTGCATCAAAGGGTGCCATTCCAATGCTAGAATGGAAACTACACTACTACGTAAAAACCAATTAACAACGATTGGGAAAGGTATATAATGACGTTGGCGCAGGCATTGTTATGTAGAGTTCCTTTGTAAAATGATACTTATAATCACGGCCCATTAACCGTTGTAATAATCTGGAAACAACGCGCCTTATCACAACGATTTTTCAAACAAACCGTTGTGATAAATATAATGGTCCTTGGTTCGATTCCCAGCTGCGCCGTTTTGATATTTATTTTTTTCTGTGCAGCGCGCGAGATATTATGATGGTTAAATTATATAACTGTCATTATATATTCTGCAGACACAAATATACAACCACGGCTAGGTTTTATAACCGTTGTCAAAACTTCCTATGTTTTAAATATGCATTTCTCTACAATTCAAATTCATCCCATTTTTTAACCTGTAGCCATTTTAACCATAATAGATAAGGTATACATGCATAAAGAGCATAAAATACAGCTAATATTGTTCATTGACAAAAGCCAAAATTTCTTCCTATTATTAATTCTGTAAGTATTGTAACTATTATAACCATATTTACACCAAACACTATATTCATGTCATCAATACATAAAAGTGTTATTCACATCGTCTCTACAGAAAAGTGTTATTCACATCATCAATCAGCAGGACCCTTAAGAACATTATGGTTATACATCCAACATTTACGAAGATCTACAAAGTCCTCAACGGGGAATGGGGTTTCGTCGTTAAACATCTAAATAAGAAAGAGCCAATAACATGTATGATAATAATTCAATAGTCAACTTATATATTAATATATGTAAACATTTTATGACATGTATACCTTATCCCGTGAATCAACAATGTCAGCAAGGACAATGTTTAACATGTGTTTCATGACATAATAATCACACTCGTAAGTCCTGGGTTATTTTCCTGTCTATAAATTTAAGCAAAAATGACATGAATACAACCACACATGAATGTAAATGAAAGAAACATGTAATCGGGCCACTTACTTTAGGAAAGATCCATGTGGGCTTTCTTCTAGCATTGTTCATCATATTCACTTGCTCCACAATATTGTACATTGAATTTGAATTAAACATATTACATGATAAATTAATTACAATGTCAAAGAAAATGAATTAAGCATACACTTACGAATTAATAATATCTTTCATTTTCTTTTCCAGTGGATCATGTAAGGAACACATAAAAGTTATCGTATTCGTCCTAAATGATATGATGATCAATTGCCAATGACCACTGAATAAATAAGAGCATATATATTATTGGTATTTGCTAAAACAAAACTAAATATAGAATACATAAACATCAATTCCAAAAATACTTACGAACAGAGAAATGGTGCTAAGTAACATTTTTTTCCTCCCTCATTTAACCGTGTTTTCAAGTACTCTCAGATATCTTTTGGTTGATTAAAAGCTCATCGAATAAAAAGCGGATCCAAGATTCCGTAAGTACTCGATTTATTCAACTCTATACAAACATGGTGAATGTACCTAAATGGTTAAAGAAAATGAATAAATTAGGGGTGATGTTCTATAAATGATAATGTTCTATAATGACATGTATATTCAACTATATACTTACGTGCACCAAACTTACAATATCCCGACGTCCAGCCACTTATACCCACCAAAAAAATCTCTTACATCTTTTGGACTGAAATAGAATAAATCCAAACATGGACAATGTTCTAGCGGGAGAGGTTGCGTATCATTTATCACCGCAACGTTCAAGTATAATGTTGTGATTTCATTTGGGTTAGGGTCAACTATATCATTGCGGTTATCCGCATGTGGGGTGGGCTGAACAATTACTTCCTTTTGTAGAAGCATGACGTACAACACTTCTACTTGGAGTTCGATCATCATCATCACCATCAACATTACGTTGATCTTCATTTGTCCCTTGCTCAAGGTTTTCACTTAATCTCTACATCATAATATTCAATTAAAACATAAAACAAAAATAGGCACAATATATATCATACATTTCTGATAAAACACTAACATCTCAAGTAAAGTACATACCGAATATAACTCTTGAAACCTTTCCATATCTTTCTCCCTTTTTTCCTTCTCCTCTTCTAACATTCTACGTTGTTCTTCTAATTGCTTCTCAAAATTTTCAATCATTTGTCTTTGTGCAATAAATTTCGGGTTTTCGGTACTTTTTCTTTGATACCCAAAGAATGGCCTCAAGTCGACACCTTCACCAACACCACACACACGCCCACCATGCTCATCTGATCTGATAGAATCTACTAATATGTCATGTCGTGCTACCGGAACAAATGTGCCTGCACGGGCTGCCTCAACCAACTTATCCTACACAACATGAGAAACTTACATATATTGTTACCAACGCATTTAAATAAAAAATAACATAAGAAAAACAAATCATAATTACCATTTTTTCGGAAACTAGTCTTGACACCTCAGAGGTGTACTCTCCATCTGGTCTTAATCAAGCCCTCTTCCATTTCTTATGTCTTGAAGGTGGAGATGGGATGCGATCATCTCCTATTTCTGATTGTTTTTCAAGCATGATTTTTTCTCAAGTTTCCTATAACCCCCACGAGACAATCTATGGGGGTACATGTTCTTGGCCTTATTGTGTATTCCGACTTCGCTTTTAACCTGTTATGAACATAGTGAAAAAAAATATATGATTAGTATCTATAACTCATTAGCATAACATTATCTGTTACATGAGAATAGTACTAACCTTGAATTCCTCAGAACGACATATCTTTGCAAACTTTTTATATTGCTTCTTCGATATAAAACTATATCGAATCCATGGACGAGCAAGACCGCTCTTAGGCCTCCTAATGTAGTCAGCCATGAGATGTTCCTTAAATCCCCTCCAACGAGTACCAACATATGATATCCATTTTTAATTCAAATTTGAGTCATCTGTAAACTCAAAATTCAACTACATTTAAATCAATATATAAGTATGTATTAGAAATTATAGATATTGATATCGACGATATATGAAAATTATAGTATGTAATACTTTAACGTCACTCCATATGCTTTCTTTGTTTCCAATCATCAATCAATATATTGACCTTGCTACGTGCAAGGAATGAAACATAACTCTTAAAAGTAGAGTAATGTTCACAATCCACTACTCTGTACAACGAATCAAACTGGATAGGAATTTTTTTACCTGATGAGTCCCGGACTGATGTGAATTGGGGCATCATTGTGACACCTCTTTGTGATATTTTCGTTTGAGTTTCAGTTGTTTGAGTTTTATTGGATAGCCTCTCATTTGTTTGAGTTTCTTCGCTAGTTTCTGATGTAGAACTCGACAAGGTCGACATCTATGTTCATAAATAACAACAACAACAACATGAACAACAAGAACATAAACATCAACCACAAAATAAAACAACAACAACCACAAAAATGAAAATGAAGTTTACTGTAGATGCATGGGGAAAAATATTTTACGTACCCTAAACGTGATGACTAAGTAAATGATGTTGGTGTTGGTGATGGTGTTGTCTTTCTTCTTTACGGCAACAACTGTGTTGTTGTTGTTTTCCTTCTAGACGGTAACAACTTGGTTGATTGTGATGGTCTTGTCAACTTGGTTGACGATGATAACGACAATGACAATACACAGTGAAGGGTGAACAATGGTGTTTTGGATGAAATCGTGTAATGTTTCACAGTATTGAACGTTAGGGTTTAGGTTGAAATCGTGTATTGTTTCGTCTAGTTTCTATTTGCAATGGAAAAAAGGATACTTAATAAACAAGCTAACTATGAGTGCAAATATTATAAAGCTACCACAACGGCCAATTCATGCAACCGTAATGATATTTTACTTTCATGGTGAAATTTCATAAAAAAATGCCAGAATATTTACAATTAAAAATTTTAAATAAAAAAAAAATATATCACAACGGTTGTAATCACCAACCGTAGTCATAAACCTTTAAGTTTTTTATTTAAAAATAAATAAAAACGAAAAGGCGCGACTTAACGACGGTGGAAGTCTCCAACCGTAGTCATAAACTTTTAAGTTTTTTATTTAAAAATAATTAAAAATGAAAAGGCGCGACTTAACAATGGTGGAAGTCTCCAACCGTAGTCATAAACTTTTAAGTTTATTATTTAAAAATAATAAAAAATGAAAAGGCGCGACTTAACAACGGTGGAACTCTCCAACCGTCGTCATAAACTTTTAAGTTTTTTATTTAAAAATAATTAAAAAAGAAAAGGCGCAACTTAACATTAAAGTAATAACATATATGAGGGCCCTGAGGTTCAAACCCATGAAAGCTTGAAGGTATCACAACGGTTGGCTCCTTAACCGTTGTTATATACAAATAATTTTTAATAAAAAAACAATAATATTTTGATAGCGCCTTAGTATAGAGATGTCACAACAGTGTAGGGAAGAAGCGTGCTGACCATGCCATTGTTGTTTACGTGTTTTGTAGTAGTGATATTGTTATAACAGAAATCTATCAGTGGCAAATGTCTATCCCAAGCACACCCTTGCTCAAGGACACAAGATCTCAACAAATCCTCCAAGGACTAAATAGTTATATCTGTCTGACCATCTATCTGTGAATGATGGGCAGAAATCAACCTTAGCTTTGAATCCAAAGCCTCCTGCAAACCCTCCCAAGTTCTGGATGTAAACCTCGGGTCTCTAACAAAAATAATACTCGGTGAAACTCCATGAAGCTTTACTGTTAGATCCATGACTTTAGGATTGACAGCAATTTTGCTAAAACATGGTTCACATCAAGATGTTGTGTGAAATGTTCTAACTTGCTGGCCTGTCAACATTGAAGACATATCTTCTGACAAATGTTGTAACATGTTGTACCAGAACATCACTACAGGAAGTGTTTTATTCTTGATAGATTTGATTTGATTTTGTGAGATTCTGTTTGGATATATCTCACTTATTTTCGCAGTTCAAGAAGATTTAATCTGGAACATTTGATTTGTTTTCCAACTGTTCATAAGTTTCTAAAATTGGATGTTGAGACAATTTAGGAAACTTGATGATTTGTTCCAAGATTTAAGGAGATTTTTCTTCATAATTGATGCAGCTCTCACTGTATGGATCAAACAATATTTGGGTGAAGATTTCGAAGCCCATGGACTGCTGAGGAGTATTTAAAAAGAATACCTAAACCTAATGATACCGCGACTTTCACTCTTGTAAAATAAGGTGAGGTTTTAGAATCTTAGGTTTTTAGAGTCTTGTTCTTGTTAATAGTATTTCACCCTTTGTATCTTTTGATGCATTGTGGTAGACTGATTTTGTATTGTTAACTGTCCACTCTAAATCTTGTAAGCAAGAGTTTATTGTTCTTGGTTGAAGCTTTTAAGCAAAACCAAGTATTGTAGTTGGAAGAGTGTTCTTCTTCTTTTTGGTTTCTTGAGGTATTGTCACTAGGATTGTAATTGATTAGGAAGTGAGAGGGGGATCTCATATCTAGAGTGTTTCTAGGTAGAAGTTGCACAAGGTAGTGATTAGGGTATAAGTTGTAAACGAGGGAATTTATCTTTGAACTAATGCTATCATAGTGAATTTCCTTCCTGGCTTGGATTCCCCCAGATGTAGGTGATGTTGCACCGAACTGGGTTACCAATTGACTATGTTATTTATATTTCTGTAAGATATTTTTCAATCTGGTTTATTTGTTTTGTCAGTCAGACGATGTTGTAACATCTTTCTTGATGTTATGTTCTGATGTGAGGACAACAGTAGTAACATGTGATAGAGTGCCAGAATTTAAATTGGCTTCAGAGTTGGCACCCTAGTCAGCTTTCTGGGTGAGCTTCAGGGAGATATTTCTTTCTGGTACTGTATGTGTATTGAAAGGACAACCCCTATTGGAAATTTATCACCAAAGAATGTGCTTGGTGTCGCATATGCGAAAATCAACGGGCAGAAAAGACAGAAGAGTCGCCACCGAACGTTATTTATCCCGACGCAGGGAAAGGAAATGATTGAAGAAAACCTCAACAAAGGGAAAGGAATGGTCATCACAACCATAGGCTGGGTTCGAGAGTCGGTTACACGAGAGGAAGGTATTAAAACCCCCTTCGCATCCATCGTACTCGATGGGATCCACGCTTGTTGTTATCGATCAAAGGGTGTAGGTTATCTGAAGCTCAACTGCTAACTGGATAAGAAATGAGAAGCGGGGAAACGGAGAAAGAAAAGAAAATGTGACTCAATAGGACATCGTCGTCCTAGGCCTGCGTATTCCCTCGGAAGTGGGAAAGTCAGAGTCAACGTAGTTCGGAGGACTATGGAATTGTGGGGGAAGGTTGCTCGCCAAGACATCGTCGTCTTGTGCCTACGTATCCTCAACCGGACAGGAGAGAGGAAGTCAGAATAGTCGTAGTTCGACCTACATGGTCGGTTTTGATTGTTGAAAGAGTCTCGATCGCACTAGGACGAGAGAAGATGTTTGATTAACTGGTTGGTTAACGTCTCGATCGCACATGTGCGAGAGAAAAGGGGAAGTTAGTTGTTAGTGTGCTCGTCGAGACATCGCATCTCGTGCCTACGTATCCTCAATCTAACTGGAAAGAGGAATCAGAGCATCCGTAGTTCACGCTACTACGGGAAAATAGGATCTCGATCGCACGGGTGTGAGAGGAAAGAAACGGGACACACATAAGTTCCAAGGGAAACTCGGTCCTACAAGTTATCATGCATCAATGGTCCTAAGGTTAGGATCAGGAGGGAAGTCCACCTAATGTTGTCATGCATTGATTGAGAGCCTAATGTCTCTCCTACCTCCAACTCAATCAGAAATTAAGTGGAGCCAAGAATCCTACGGGATCATGTGACCAAACACAAGTAAACACAGGACAAATCAATCACAAAATGAACGATGTCGTGATCTCATCCAAGAACCAAAACTGAGTGACTCCTCGTCCTCAACTGAAAGAGAAATGCAATAGAACTGGACGATTTCATGATCTCAACTATGAGGAAGTTGAGTGACTCTTAGTCAACTAAAAGATTAAAACGATGTGATCTCAACTATAAAGAAGTTGAGTGACTCTTCATCCATCGCAAAGAGAAACAGAAAACAAGCCAATAAACCAAAAACAGCAGCAGAAACAGCGCTCCTACACCTATACAGCTATAAAATCCAACCACAAGCTAAAACAGCTTTCAACAGCCCCTATTTTTTGAACTGAATAGGTGTAAGAAAATATGAACAGAATTGTAACATTTAACAGCTCACCCTGTGTACAGCAGCTGTGTATGTAATAGCAACATTCACATTCATTCAATTAACTATTGCACAAGAAGAAAAATACCTCAATGAGATCAAGCAATCATTGTCAAGCAGGTATGCATCATCAAGATCAAGCAAGCATTAGTAGTATCTCAAGCTTAATCACATAAAGCCCCAAGATATCCATCAAAATTAGTCAAAAGGAATTAATTCGAGAAAAACTCGCCAAAATTACTCCATGAGGGGCTATGCAAAAAATTATGAACACTTATTCAAAATCGATCAACACCTTAATCAAAATTAATCTACACCTTAACCAAAATTATCAACACCATTATAATTGTCTAGAAACTAATCAAGATATTAATCGACAAGAACTATTTAATAAGGGAATTATCTAAAACTATCAAAATTATTAAACAATTTCCAACATTAATCCAAAAAAATTGTCACAATTAACAAGGACCTAATCAACGTCAAAAGTCAATTACAATTAAGGTTAGTTTCTAATAAAATCTCAAATTCTAAAGTCAACGAATTAATTCTAAAAAATTAATTTTAGAACTAATTCTACAATTGTAACCAATTATCTAATCCTAAGAGAAACAAGTCTAATTAAAACTAATTAATCAAAATTAAAACTAAGTAATTTCCTAAAATCTCTAATTCTAACTCTAAAATTGAAATTTAATTAAATACCAAATAGAATTACAAGAAGGGTGCATTAGTTGGATCAGGAGGGGTGAGCAATAATCTTCAGGGGAGTGGGCTAAAGAGAGGATACATGGGTGCGGAAAGGAAAAGAATACGGGCTTGAACCCGGTCCATATGCTGATACCAACTAGGAGAAATCACCTTAAAATGAAACCCTAGAGTCTCCGTTACCCTCTCCTTCGCTTCTCCCTGCTTCTTTTTTATCCATCAACAAATCACTTCATGGCCAATCTAGCAACCACCTCCTCGTTCTGTCGTCCTCCCTTCTCTTTCGTCCTCTCCAAAACTTCACCTCGCACTCACTCATATTCATCCATCCAAGTGACGTCATCGGAGACAAACCAATCTCAACTCAACGATTCATACTACCTCCGTTTTTTATTATAAGTCATTTTGGAAAAATATTTTGTACCACAATATAAGTCGTTTTATAATACCAATGAATCATTAATGTTATTTTTCCTATTATACCCTTAAATATTTATTATTCTCTCTCCTTTCAATTATGTAAATTTATCTTTTCAATATCATTAATGAAGGACAATTTTGTAAAACCCTTAATAATTTCTCTTTTCCATACTACAATTATTACATTTCTTAATCTGTGTGAAAAGTAAAAAACGACTTATAATAAAAAATGGAGGGAGTAGTCAGTAAAGCCCAAGTTCTCGAATCAAATTAAAAGACGCCGATATCAGAGCCCTTGAATAAATAAGCATAAGCACTGAGTCAAGCCAATCGCAGATATGGAGCTCAGAATGGAATTACGGAGCTTACGTGAAGACGACGATGTCACAGGTATGTAATTCGTTCGCTCTTGCTTCCACTTCTATACCATTCCGGTTACGAAATCGTCACTGCTTGATGTTGAATTCTTGGTTCCAATCTTGTGAAATTCAGAATCGCTATGAACTTGAAATGCAGTTGTGGTTGTTGCGATATGTGATGTAGGTCTTGAATCAGTTGCGTCGAATTATTGTTGTGAATCTCGCTTCTAGATTGGATTGATGAAGATGATGTATGAAGGTGAGGCCCTTCAAGAAAAACCATGACTCTGATGAGGATGGTGATGAAGATTGGGTTAATTTCATTAACTCAGGAGGTTGGAGTGGGTTGTCGGATCCATAGTTGAAGTTTTTCTTTTGGTTTTTTTTTCTATTGTTGTTTTTGTTTTGTTTTTTATGTTTGGGTTATAATAATCCCTGACAATATTTGCTTCCATTTGTTTTTTTGTGCCTGTTTCCATTAGAATTGTTTGTAGCCCTTGCTACTGTGTGTTTCCAATTTTGGTTGTTTACATTTACTCTGTTTTTGTTTTGTCAACTTTTGGCTAAAAAGGGGGAGTAAAGTGTTAGTTGATTTGTTGTTTCTGATTTTGGATCAGATGTCTTGAATTTGTGTCATGTTTATACTACTGCTTAGGAAGAGTAGTTTATCATTGTTGTTGCTAGTGGATGTAACTTTTTTGGGGGAGCATGCATATCTGTCATGTTTCTGCTGCCGCTGCTGCCACTGGGGTGATGTGTGTGTGCAATGATGTGCAACCACATGTCCTGACATGGTGTGGTTATGAAGAACCTTGGATGTTCTAAGGTAATTTATTACTCTGATACTCTGAGTAATATGTGTGGCTTCTGCTGTATGTGTTTCTAATAAGTGTGGCTTCTGCTGTATGCATTTCTAATGCATGAACTTGGATAGTTCATGCTTATATATCTTATGCTTTGGGTTTTCCCCTTGAGAGGGATGCGTGAACTGAGGCAGTTGAGGTTTGGATGTCAGGTGATTTGGGTTTTCCCCTTCAGGGGGAGTATTGGTTATTTGTGACAGGGGGAGTAATGGACCTGTCTAAGGTCGCTGTTTTGGAGATGTGTTGATGTGATGTCAGACCACATGTCGTGACAATGGATTTATGGAGTTTGAAGAAGTTATAATATCTGTTGATCTGTAGCTGCATTTTATCTCTGATATCTTTCTGATTGCAGGTTTTGTGGTATTATTCCCCTTCTCCAGAATTATTGTGCAAAGGTTGTTTTAGCCAAAATTTGCCAAAGGGGGAGATTGTTAGATCCATGACTTTAGGATTGGAAACAATTTTGATAAAACATGGTTAACATCAAGATGTTGTGTGAAATGTTCTAACTTGCTGGCCTGTCAACATTGAAGACATATCTTCTGACAAATGTTGTAACATGTTGTACCAGAACATCAGTACAGGAAGTGTTTTATTCTTGACAGATTTGATTTGATTTTGTGAGATTCTGTTTGGATATATCTCACTTATTTTCGCAGTTCAAGAAGATTTAATCTGGAACATTTGATTTGTTTTCCAACTGTTCATAAGTTTCTAAAATTGGATGTTGAGACAATTTAGGAAACTTGATGATTTGTTCCAAGATTTAAGGAGATTTTTCTTCATAATTGATGCAGCTCTCACTGTATGGATCAAACAATATTTGGGTGAAGATTTCGAAGCCCATGGACTGCTGAGGAGTATTTAAAAAGAATACCTAAACCTAATGATACCGCGACTTTCACTCTTGTAAAATAAGGTGAGGTTTTAGAATCTTAGGTTTTTAGAGTCTTGTTCTTGTTAATAGTATTTCACCCTTTGTATCTTTTGATGCATTGTGGTAGACTGATTTTGTATTGTTAACTGTCCACTCTAAATCTTGTAAGCAAGAGTTTATTGTTCTTGGTTGAAGCTTTTAAGCAAAACCAAGTATTGTAGTTGGAAGAGTGTTCTTCTTCTTTTTGGTTTCTTGAGGTATTGTCACTAGGATTGTAATTGATTAGGAAGTGAGAGGGGGATCTCATATCTAGAGTGTTTCTAGGTAGAAGTTGCACAAGGTAGTGATTAGGGTATAAATTGTAAACGAGGGAATTTATCTTTGAACTAATGCTATCATAGTGAATTTCCTTCCTGGCTTGGATTCCCCCAGATGTAGGTGATGTTGCACCGAACTGGGTTACCAATTGACTATGTTATTTATATTTCTGTAAGATATTTTTCAATCTGGTTTATTTGTTTTGTCAGTCAGACGATGTTGTAACATCTTTCTTGATGTTATGTTCTGATGTGAGGACAACAGTAGTAACATGTGATAGAGTGCCAGAATTTAAATTGACTTCAGAGTTGGCACCCTAGTCAGCTTTCTGGGTGAGCTTCAGGGAGATATTTCTTTCTGGTACTGTATGTGTATTGAAAGGACAACCCCTATTGGAAATTTATCACCAAAGAATGTGCTTGGTGTCGCATATGCGAAAATCAACGGGCAGAAAAGACAGAAGAGTCGCCACCGAACGTTATTTATCCCGACGCAGGGAAAGGAAATGATTGAAGAAAACCTCAACAAAGGGAAAGGAATGGTCATCACAACCATAGGCTGGGTTCGAGAGTCGGTTACACGAGAGAAAGGTATTAAAACCCCCTTCGCATCCATCGTACTCGATGGGATCCACGCTTGTTGTTATCGATCAAAGGGTGTAGGTTATCTGAAGCTCAACTGCTAACTGGATAAGAAATGAGAAGCGGGGAAACGGAGAAAGAAAAGAAAATGTGACTCAATAGGACATCGTCGTCCTAGGCCTGCGTATTCCCTCGGGAGTGGGAAAGTCAGAGTCAACGTAGTTTGGAGGACTATGGAATTGTGGGGGAAGGTTGCTCGCCAAGACATCGTCGTCTTGTGCCTACGTATCCTCAACCGGACAGGAGAGAGGAAGTCAGAATAGTCGTAGTTCGACCTACATGGTCGGTTTTGATTGTTGAAAGAGTCTCGATCGCACTAGGACGAGATAAAATGTTTGATTAACTGGTTGGTTAACGTCTCGATCGCACATGTGCGAGAGAAAAGGGGAAGTTAGTTGTTAGTGTGCTCGTCGAGACATCGCATCTCGTGCCTACGTATCCTCAATCTAACCGGAAAGAGGAATCAGAGCATCCGTAGTTCACGCTACTACGGGAAAATAGGATCTCGATCGCACGGGTGTGAGAGGAAAGAAACGGGACACACATAAGTTCCAAGGGAAACTCGGTCCTACAAGTTATCATGCATCAATGGTCCTAAGGTTAGGATCAGGAGGGAAGTCCACCTAATGTTGTCATGCATTGATTGAGAGCCTAATGTCTCTCCTACCTCCAACTCAATCAGAAATTAAGTGGAGCCAAGAATCCTACGGGCTCATGTGACCAAACACAAGTAAACACAGGACAAATCAATCAAAAAATGAACGATGTCGTGATCTCATCCAAGAACCAAAACTGAGTGACTCCTCGTCCTCAACTGAAAGAGAAATGCAATAGAACTGGACGATTTCATGATCTCAACTATGAGGAAGTTGAGTGACTCTTAGTCAACTAAAAGATTAAAACGATGTGATCTCAACTATAAAGAAGTTGAGTGACTCTTCATCCATCGCAAAGAGAAACAGAAAACAAGCCAATAAACCAAAAACAGCAGCAGAAACAGCGCTCCTACACCTGTACAGCTATAAAATCCAACCACAAGCTAAAACAGCTTTCAACAGCCCCTATTTTTTGAACTGAATAGGTGTAAGAAAATATGAACAGAATTGTAACATTTAACAGCTCACCCTGTGCACAGCAGCTGTGTATGTAATAGCAACATTCACATTCATTCAATTAACTATTGCACAAGAAGAAAAATACCTCAATGAGATCAAGCAATCATTGTCAAGCAGGTATGCATCATCAAGATCAAGCAAGCATTAGTAGTATCTCAAGCTTAATCACATAAAGCCCCAAGATATCCATCAAAATTAGTCAAAAGGAATTAATTCGAGAAAAACTCGCCAAAATTACTCCATGAGGGGCTATGCAAAAAATTATGAACACTTATTCAAAATCGATCAACACCTTAATCAAAATTAATCTACACCTTAACCAAAATTATCAACACCATTATAATTGTCCAGAAACTAATCAAGATATTAATCGACAAGAACTATTTAATAAGGGAATTATCTAAAACTATCAAAATTATTAAACAATTTCCAACATTAATCCAAAAAAATTGTCACAATTAACAAGGACCTAATCAACGTCAAAAGTCAATTACAATTAAGGTTAGTTTCTAATAAAATCTCAAATTCTAAAGTCAACGAATTAATTCTAAAAAATTAATTTTAGAACTAATTCTACAATTGTAACCAATTATCTAATCCTAAGAGAAACAAGTCTAATTAAAACTAATTAATCAAAATTAAAACTAAGTAATTTCCTAAAATCTCTAATTCTAACTCTAAAATTGAAATTTAATTAAATACCAAATAGAATTACAAGAAGGGTGCATTAGTTGGATCAGGAGGGGTGAGCAATAATCTTCAGGGGAGTGGGCTAAAGAGAGGATACATGGGTGCGGAAAGGAAAAGAATACGGGCTTGAACCCGGTCCATATGCTGATACCAACTAGGAGAAATCACCTTAAAATGAAACCCTAGAGTCTCTGTTACCCTCTCCTTCGCTTCTCCCTGCTTCTTTTTTATCCATCAACAAATCACTTCATGGCCAATCTAGCAACCACCTCCTCGTTCTGTCGTCCTCCCTTCTCTTTCGTCCTCTCCAAAACTTCACCTCGCACTCACTCATATTCATCCATCCAAGTGACGTCATCGGAGACAAACCAATCTCAACTCAACGATTCATACTACCTCCGTTTTTTATTATAAGTCATTTTGGAAAAATATTTTGTACCACAATATAAGTCGTTTTATAATACCAATGAATCATTAATGTTATTTTTCCTATTATACCCTTAAATATTTATTATTCTCTCTCCTTTCAATTATGTAAATTTATCTTTTCAATATCATTAATGAAGGACAATTTTGTAAAACCCTTAATAATTTCTCTTTTCCATACTACAATTATTACATTTCTTAATCTGTGTGAAAAGTAAAAAACGACTTATAATAAAAAATGGAGGGAGTAGTCAGTAAAGCCCAAGTTCTCGAATCAAATTAAAAGACGCCGATATCAGAGCCCTTGAATAAATAAGCATAAGCACTGAGTCAAGCCAATCGCAGATATGGAGCTCAGAATGGAATTACGGAGCTTACGTGACGACGACGATGTCACAGGTATGTAATTCGTTCGCTCTTGCTTCCACTTCTATACCATTCCGGTTACGAAATCGTCACTGCTTGATGTTGAATTCTTGGTTCCAATCTTGTGAAATTCAGAATCGCCATGAACTTGAAATGCAGTTGTGGTTGTTGCGATATGTGATGTAGGTCTTGAATCAGTTGCGTCGAATTATTGTTGTGAATCTCGCTTCTAGATTGGATTGATGAAGATGATGTATGAAGGTGAGGCCCTTCAAGAAAAACCATGACTCTGATGAGGATGGTGATGAAGATTGGGTTAATTTCATTAACTCAGGAGGTTGGAGTGGGTTGTCGGATCCATAGTTGAAGTTTTTCTTTTGGTTTTTTTTTCTATTGTTGTTTTTGTTTTGTTTTTTATGTTTGGGTTATAATAATCCCTGACAATATTTGCTTCCATTTGTTTTTTTGTGCCTGTTTCCATTAGAATTGTTTGTAGCCCTTGCTACTGTGTGTTTCCAATTTTGGTTGTTTACATTTACTCTGTTTTTGTTTTGTCAACTTTTGGCTAAAAAGGGGGAGTAAAGTGTTAGTTGATTTGTTGTTTCTGATTTTGGATCAGATGTCTTGAATTTGTGTCATGTTTATACTACTGCTTAGGAAGAGTAGTTTATCATTGTTGTTGCTAGTGGATGTAACTTTTTTGGGGGAGCATGCATATCTGTCATGTTTCTGCTGCCGCTGCTGCCACTGGGGTGATGTGTGTGTGCAATGATGTGCAACCACATGTCCTGACATGGTGTGGTTATGAAGAACCTTGGATGTTCTAAGGTAATTTATTACTCTGATACTCTGAGTAATATGTGTGGCTTCTGCTGTATGTGTTTCTAATAAGTGTGGCTTCTGCTGTATGCATTTCTAATGCATGAACTTGGATAGTTCATGCTTATATATCTTATGCTTTGGGTTTTCCCCTTGAGAGGGATGCGTGAACTGAGGCAGTTGAGGTTTGGATGTCAGGTGATTTGGGTTTTCCCCTTCAGGGGGAGTATTGGTTATTTGTGACAGGGGGAGTAATGGACCTGTCTAAGGTCGCTGTTTTGGAGATGTGTTGATGTGATGTCAGACCACATGTCGTGACAATGGATTTATGGAGTTTGAAGAAGTTATAATATCTGTTGATCTGTAGCTGCATTTTATCTCTGATATCTTTCTGATTGCAGGTTTTGTGGTATTATTCCCCTTCTCCAGAATTATTGTGCAAAGGTTGTTTTAGCCAAAATTTGCCAAAGGGGGAGATTGTTAGATCCATGACTTTAGGATTGGAAACAATTTTGATAAAACATGGTTAACATCAAGATGTTGTGTGAAATGTTCTAACTTGCTGGCCTGTCAACATTGAAGACATATCTTCTGACAAATGTTGTAACATGTTGTACCAGAACATCAGTACAGGAAGTGTTTTATTCTTGACAGATTTGATTTGATTTTGTGAGATTCTGTTTGGATATATCTCACTTATTTTCGCAGTTCAAGAAGATTTAATCTGGAACATTTGATTTGTTTTCCAACTGTTCATAAGTTTCTAAAATTGGATGTTGAGACAATTTAGGAAACTTGATGATTTGTTCCAAGATTTAAGGAGATTTTTCTTCATAATTGATGCAGCTCTCACTGTATGGATCAAACAATATTTGGGTGAAGATTTCGAAGCCCATGGACTGCTGAGGAGTATTTAAAAAGAATACCTAAACCTAATGATACCGCGACTTTCACTCTTGTAAAATAAGGTGAGGTTTTAGAATCTTAGGTTTTTAGAGTCTTGTTCTTGTTAATAGTATTTCACCCTTTGTATCTTTTGATGCATTGTGGTAGACTGATTTTGTATTGTTAACTGTCCACTCTAAATCTTGTAAGCAAGAGTTTATTGTTCTTGGTTGAAGCTTTTAAGCAAAACCAAGTATTGTAGTTGGAAGAGTGTTCTTCTTCTTTTTGGTTTCTTGAGGTATTGTCACTAGGATTGTAATTGATTAGGAAGTGAGAGGGGGATCTCATATCTAGAGTGTTTCTAGGTAGAAGTTGCACAAGGTAGTGATTAGGGTATAAATTGTAAACGAGGGAATTTATCTTTGAACTAATGCTATCATAGTGAATTTCCTTCCTGGCTTGGATTCCCCCAGATGTAGGTGATGTTGCACCGAACTGGGTTACCAATTGACTATGTTATTTATATTTCTGTAAGATATTTTTCAATCTGGTTTATTTGTTTTGTCAGTCAGACGATGTTGTAACATCTTTCTTGATGTTATGTTCTGATGTGAGGACAACAGTAGTAACATGTGATAGAGTGCCAGAATTTAAATTGACTTCAGAGTTGGCACCCTAGTCAGCTTTCTGGGTGAGCTTCAGGGAGATATTTCTTTCTGGTACTGTATGTGTATTGAAAGGACAACCCCTATTGGAAATTTATCACCAAAGAATGTGCTTGGTGTCGCATATGCGAAAATCAACGGGCAGAAAAGACAGAAGAGTCGCCACCGAACGTTATTTATCCCGACGCAGGGAAAGGAAATGATTGAAGAAAACCTCAACAAAGGGAAAGGAATGGTCATCACAACCATAGGCTGGGTTCGAGAGTCGGTTACACGAGAGGAAGGTATTAAAACCCCCTTCGCATCCATCGTACTCGATGGGATCCACGCTTGTTGTTATCGATCAAAGGGTGTAGGTTATCTGAAGCTCAACTGCTAACTGGATAAGAAATGAGAAGCGGGGAAACGGAGAAAGAAAAGAAAATGTGACTCAATAGGACATCGTCGTCCTAGGCCTGCGTATTCCCTCGGGAGTGGGAAAGTCAGAGTCAACGTAGTTCGGAGGACTATGGAATTGTGGGGGAAGGTTGCTCGCCAAGACATCGTCGTCTTGTGCCTACGTATCCTCAACCGGACAGGAGAGAGGAAGTCAGAATAGTCGTAGTTCGACCTACATGGTCGGTTTTGATTGTTGAAAGAGTCTCGTTCGCACTAGGACGAGATAAAATGTTTGATTAACTGGTTGGTTAACGTCTCGATCGCACATGTGCGAGAGAAAAGGGGAAGTTAGTTGTTAGTGTGCTCGTCGAGACATCGCATCTCGTGCCTACGTATCCTCAATCTAACCGGAAAGAGGAATCAGAGCATCCGTAGTTCACGCTACTACGGGAAAATAGGATCTCGATCGCACGGGTGTGAGAGGAAAGAAACGGGACACACATAAGTTCCAAGGGAAACTCGGTCCTACAAGTTATCATGCATCAATGGTCCTAAGGTTAGGATCAGGAGGGAAGTCCACCTAATGTTGTCATGCATTGATTGAGAGCCTAATGTCTCTCCTACCTCCAACTCAATCAGAAATTAAGTGGAGCCAAGAATCCTACGGGCTCATGTGACCAAACACAAGTAAACACAGGACAAATCAATCAAAAAATGAACGATGTCGTGATCTCATCCAAGAACCAAAACTGAGTGACTCCTCGTCCTCAACTGAAAGAGAAATGCAATAGAACTGGACGATTTCATGATCTCAACTATGAGGAAGTTGAGTGACTCTTAGTCAACTAAAAGATTAAAACGATGTGATCTCAACTATAAAGAAGTTGAGTGACTCTTCATCCATCGCAAAGAGAAACAGAAAACAAGCCAATAAACCAAAAACAGCAGCAGAAACAGCGCTCCTACACCTGTACAGCTATAAAATCCAACCACAAGCTAAAACAGCTTTCAACAGCCCCTATTTTTTGAACTGAATAGGTGTAAGAAAATATGAACAGAATTGTAACATTTAACAGCTCACCCTGTGCACAGCAGCTGTGTATGTAATAGCAACATTCACATTCATTCAATTAACTATTGCACAAGAAGAAAAATACCTCAATGAGATCAAGCAATCATTGTCAAGCAGGTATGCATCATCAAGATCAAGCAAGCATTAGTAGTATCTCAAGCTTAATCACATAAAGCCCCAAGATATCCATCAAAATTAGTCAAAAGGAATTAATTCGAGAAAAACTCGCCAAAATTACTCCATGAGGGGCTATGCAAAAAATTATGAACACTTATTCAAAATCGATCAACACCTTAATCAAAATTAATCTACACCTTAACCAAAATTATCAACACCATTATAATTGTCCAGAAACTAATCAAGATATTAATCGACAAGAACTATTTAATAAGGGAATTATCTAAAACTATCAAAATTATTAAACAATTTCCAACATTAATCCAAAAAAATTGTCACAATTAACAAGGACCTAATCAACGTCAAAAGTCAATTACAATTAAGGTTAGTTTCTAATAAAATCTCAAATTCTAAAGTCAACGAATTAATTCTAAAAAATTAATTTTAGAACTAATTCTACAATTGTAACCAATTATCTAATCCTAAGAGAAACAAGTCTAATTAAAACTAATTAATCAAAATTAAAACTAAGTAATTTCCTAAAATCTCTAATTCTAACTCTAAAATTGAAATTTAATTAAATACCAAATAGAATTACAAGAAGGGTGCATTAGTTGGATCAGGAGGGGTGAGCAATAATCTTCAGGGGAGTGGGCTAAAGAGAGGATACATGGGTGCGGAAAGGAAAAGAATACGGGCTTGAACCCGGTCCATATGCTGATACCAACTAGGAGAAATCACCTTAAAATGAAACCCTAGAGTCTCTGTTACCCTCTCCTTCGCTTCTCCCTGCTTCTTTTTTATCCATCAACAAATCACTTCATGGCCAATCTAGCAACCACCTCCTCGTTCTGTCGTCCTCCCTTCTCTTTCGTCCTCTCCAAAACTTCACCTCGCACTCACTCATATTCATCCATCCAAGTGACGTCATCGGAGACAAACCAATCTCAACTCAACGATTCATACTACCTCCGTTTTTTATTATAAGTCATTTTGGAAAAATATTTTGTACCACAATATAAGTCGTTTTATAATACCAATGAATCATTAATGTTATTTTTCCTATTATACCCTTAAATATTTATTATTCTCTCTCCTTTCAATTATGTAAATTTATCTTTTCAATATCATTAATGAAGGACAATTTTGTAAAACCCTTAATAATTTCTCTTTTCCATACTACAATTATTACATTTCTTAATCTGTGTGAAAAGTAAAAAACGACTTATAATAAAAAATGGAGGGAGTAGTCAGTAAAGCCCAAGTTCTCGAATCAAATTAAAAGACGCCGATATCAGAGCCCTTTAACAAATAAGCATAAGCACTGAGTCAAGCCAATCGCAGATATGGAGCTCAGAATGGAATTACGGAGCTTACGTGACGACGACGATGTCACAGGTATGTAATTCGTTCGCTCTTGCTTCCACTTCTATACCATTCCGGTTACGAAATCGTCACTGCTTGATGTTGAATTCTTGGTTCCAATCTTGTGAAATTCAGAATCGCCATGAACTTGAAATGCAGTTGTGGTTGTTGCGATATGTGATGTAGGTCTTGAATCAGTTGCGTCGAATTATTGTTGTGAATCTCGCTTCTAGATTGGATTGATGAAGATGATGTATGAAGGTGAGGCCCTTCAAGAAAAACCATGACTCTGATGAGGATGGTGATGAAGATTGGGTTAATTTCATTAACTCAGGAGGTTGGAGTGGGTTGTCGGATCCATAGTTGAAGTTTTTCTTTTGGTTTTTTTTTCTATTGTTGTTTTTGTTTTGTTTTTTATGTTTGGGTTATAATAATCCCTGACAATATTTGCTTCCATTTGTTTTTTTGTGCCTGTTTCCATTAGAATTGTTTGTAGCCCTTGCTACTGTGTGTTTCCAATTTTGGTTGTTTACATTTACTCTGTTTTTGTTTTGTCAACTTTTGGCTAAAAAGGGGGAGTAAAGTGTTAGTTGATTTGTTGTTTCTGATTTTGGATCAGATGTCTTGAATTTGTGTCATGTTTATACTACTGCTTAGGAAGAGTAGTTTATCATTGTTGTTGCTAGTGGATGTAACTTTTTTGGGGGAGCATGCATATCTGTCATGTTTCTGCTGCCGCTGCTGCCACTGGGGTGATGTGTGTGTGCAATGATGTGCAACCACATGTCCTGACATGGTGTGGTTATGAAGAACCTTGGATGTTCTAAGGTAATTTATTACTCTGATACTCTGAGTAATATGTGTGGCTTCTGCTGTATGTGTTTCTAATAAGTGTGGCTTCTGCTGTATGCATTTCTAATGCATGAACTTGGATAGTTCATGCTTATATATCTTATGCTTTGGGTTTTCCCCTTGAGAGGGATGCGTGAACTGAGGCAGTTGAGGTTTGGATGTCAGGTGATTTGGGTTTTCCCCTTCAGGGGGAGTATTGGTTATTTGTGACAGGGGGAGTAATGGACCTGTCTAAGGTCACTGTTTTGGAGATGTGTTGATGTGATGTCAGACCACATGTCGTGACAATGGATTTATGGAGTTTGAAGAAGTTATAATATCTGTTGATCTGTAGCTGCATTTTATCTCTGATATCTTTCTGATTGCAGGTTTTGTGGTATTATTCCCCTTCTCCAGAATTATTGTGCAAAGGTTGTTTTAGCCAAAATTTGCCAAAGGGGGAGATTGTTAGATCCATGACTTTAGGATTGGCAACAATTTTGATAAAACATGGTTAACATCAAGATGTTGTGTGAAATGTTCTAACTTGCTGGCCTGTCAACATTGAAGACATATCTTCTGACAAATGTTGTAACATGTTGTACCAGAACATCAGTACAGGAAGTGTTTTATTCTTGACAGATTTGATTTGATTTTGTGAGATTCTGTTTGGATATATCTCACTTATTTTCGCAGTTCAAGAAGATTTAATCTGGAACATTTGATTTGTTTTCCAACTGTTCATAAGTTTCTAAAATTGGATGTTGAGACAATTTAGGAAACTTGATGATTTGTTCCAAGATTTAAGGAGATTTTTCTTCATAATTGATGCAGCTCTCACTGTATGGATCAAACAATATTTGGGTGAAGATTTCGAAGCCCATGGACTGCTGAGGAGTATTTAAAAAGAATACCTAAACCTAATGATACCGCGACTTTCACTTTTGTAAAATAAGGTGAGGTTTTAGAATCTTAGGTTTTTAGAGTCTTGTTCTTGTTAATAGTATTTCACCCTTTGTATCTTTTGATGCATTGTGGTAGACTGATTTTGTATTGTTAACTGTCCACTCTAAATCTTGTAAGCAAGAGTTTATTGTTCTTGGTTGAAGCTTTTAAGCAAAACCAAGTATTGTAGTTGGAAGAGTGTTCTTCTTCTTTTTGGTTTCTTGAGGTATTGTCACTAGGATTGTAATTGATTAGGAAGTGAGAGGGGGATCTCATATCTAGAGTGTTTCTAGGTAGAAGTTGCACAAGGTAGTGATTAGGGTATAAGTTGTAAACGAGGGAATTTATCTTTGAACTAATGCTATCATAGTGAATTTCCTTCCTGGCTTGGATTCCCCCAGATGTAGGTGATGTTGCACCGAACTGGGTTACCAATTGACTATGTTATTTATATTTCTGTAAGATATTTTTCAATCTGGTTTATTTGTTTTGTCAGTCAGACGATGTTGTAACATCTTTCTTGATGTTATGTTCTGATGTGAGGACAACAGTAGTAACATGTGATAGAGTGCCAGAATTTAAATTGGCTTCAGAGTTGGCACCCTAGTCAGCTTTCTGGGTGAGCTTCAGGGAGATATTTCTTTCTGGTACTGTATGTGTATTGAAAGGACAACCCCTATTGGAAATTTATCACCAAAGAATGTGCTTGGTGTCGCATATGCGAAAATCAACGGGCAAAAAAGACAGAAGAGTCGCCACCGAACGTTATTTATCCCGACGCAGGGAAAGGAAATGATTGAAGAAAACCTCAACAAAGGGAAAGGAATGGTCATCACAACCATAGGCTGGGTTCGAGAGTCGGTTACACGAGAGGAAGGTATTAAAACCCCCTTCGCATCCATCGTACTCGATGGGATCCACGCTTGTTGTTATCGATCAAAGGGTGTAGGTTATCTGAAGCTCAACTGCTAACTGGATAAGAAATGAGAAGCGGGGAAACGGAGAAAGAAAAGAAAATGTGACTCAATAGGACATCGTCGTCCTAGGCCTGCGTATTCCCTCGGGAGTGGGAAAGTCAGAGTCAACGTAGTTCGGAGGACTATGGAATTGTGGGGGAAGGTTGCTCGCCAAGACATCGTCGTCTTGTGCCTACGTATCCTCAACCGGACAGGAGAGAGGAAGTCAGAATAGTCGTAGTTCGACCTACATGGTCGGTTTTGATTGTTGAAAGAGTCTCGATCGCACTAGGACGAGAGAAAATGTTTGATTAACTGGTTGGTTAACGTCTCGATCGCACATGTGCGAGAGAAAAGGGGAAGGTAGTTGTTAGTGTGCTCGTCGAGACATCGCATCTCGTGCCTACGTATCCTCAATCTAACCGGAAAGAGGAATCAGAGCATCCGTAGTTCACGCTACTACGGGAAAATAGGATCTCGATCGCACGGGTGTGAGAGGAAAGAAACGGGACACACATAAGTTCCAAGGGAAACTCGGTCCTACAAGTTATCATGCATCAATGGTCCTAAGGTTAGGATCAGGAGGGAAGTCCACCTAATGTTGTCATGCATTGATTGAGAGCCTAATGTCTCTCCTACGTCCAACTCAATCAGAAATTAAGTGGAGCCAAGAATCCTACGGGATCATGTGACCAAACACAAGTAAACACAGGACAAATCAATCACAAAATGAACGATGTCGTGATCTCATCCAAGAACCAAAACTGAGTGACTCCTCGTCCTCAACTGAAAGAGAAATGCAATAGAACTGGACGATTTCATGATCTCAACTATGAGGAAGTTGAGTGACTCTTAGTCAACTAAAAGATTAAAACGATGTGATCTCAACTATAAAGAAGTTGAGTGACTCTTCATCCATCGCAAAGAGAAACAGAAAACAAGCCAATAAACCAAAAACAGCAGCAGAAACAGCGCTCCTACACCTGTACAGCTATAAAATCCAACCACAAGCTAAAACAGCTTTCAACAGCCCCTATTTTTTGAACTGAATAGGTGTAAGAAAATATGAACAGAATTGTAACATTTAACAGCTCACCCTGTGCACAGCAGCTGTGTATGTAATAGCAACATTCACATTCATTCAATTAACTATTGCACAAGAAGAAAAATACCTCAATGAGATCAAGCAATCATTGCCAAGCAGGTATGCATCATCAAGATCAAGCAAGCATTAGTAGTATCTCAAGCTTAATCACATAAAGCCCCAAGATATCCATCAAAATTAGTCAAAAGGAATTAATTCGAGAAAAACTCGCCAAAATTACTCCATGAGGGGCTATGCAAAAAATTATGAACACTTATTCAAAATCGATCAACACCTTAATCAAAATTAATCTACACCTTAACCAAAATTATCAACACCATTATAATTGTCCAGAAACTAATCAAGATATTAATCGACAAGAACTATTTAATAAGGGAATTATCTAAAACTATCAAAATTATTAAACAATTTCCAACATTAATCCAAAAAAATTGTCACAATTAACAAGGACCTAATCAACGTCAAAAGTCAATTACAATTAAGGTTAGTTTCTAATAAAATCTCAAATTCTAAAGTCAACGAATTAATTCTAAAAAATTAATTTTAGAACTAATTCTACAATTGTAACCAATTATCTAATCCTAAGAGAAACAAGTCTAATTAAAACTAATTAATCAAAATTAAAACTAAGTAATTTCCTAAAATCTCTAATTCTAACTCTAAAATTGAAATTTAATTAAATACCAAATAGAATTACAAGAAGGGTGCATTAGTTGGATCAGGAGGGGTGAGCAATAATCTTCAGGAGAGTGGGCTAAAGAGAGGATACATGGGTGCGGAAAGGAAAAGAATACGGGCTTGAACCCGGTCCATATGCTGATACCAACTAGGAGAAATCACCTTAAAATGAAACCCTAGAGTCTCCGTTACCCTCTCCTTCGCTTCTCCCTGCTTCTTTTTTATCCATCAACAAATCACTTCATGGCCAATCTAGCAACCACCTCCTCGTTCTGTCGTCCTCCCTTCTCTTTCGTCCTCTCCAAAACTTCACCTCGCACTCACTCATATTCATCCATCCAAGTGACGTCATCGGAGACAAACCAATCTCAACTCAACGATTCATACTACCTCCGTTTTTTATTATAAGTCGTTTTGGAAAAATATTTTGTACCACAATATAAGTCATTTTATAATACCAATGAATCATTAATGTTATTTTTCCTATTATACCCTTAAATATTTATTATTCTCTCTCCTTTCAATTATGTAAATTTATCTTTTCAATATCATTAATGAAGGACAATTTTGTAAAACCCTTAATAATTTCTCTTTTCCATACTACAATTATTACATTTCTTAATCTGTGTGAAAAGTAAAAAACGACTTATAATAAAAAATGGAGGGAGTAGTCAGTAAAGCCCAAGTTCTCGAATCAAATTAGAAGACGCCGATATCAGAGCCCTTGAACAAATAAGCATAAGCACTGAGTCAAGCCAATCGCAGATATGGAGCTCAGAATGGAATTACGGAGCTTACGTGACGACGACGATGTCACAGGTATGTAATTCGTTCGCTCTTGCTTCCAACTCTATACCATTCCGCTTACGAAATCGTCACTGCTTGATGTTGAATTCTTGGTTCCAATCTTGTGAAATTCAGAATCGCCATGAACTTGAAATGCAGTTGTGGTTGTTGCGATATGTGATGTAGGTCTTGAATCAGTTGCGTCGAATTATTGTTGTGAATCTCGCTTCTAGATTGGATTGATGAAGATGATGTATGAAGGTGAGGCCCTTCAAGAAAAACCATGACTCTGATGAGGATGGTGATGAAGATTGGGTTAATTTCATTAACTCAGGAGGTTGGAGTGGGTTGTCGGATCCATAGTTGAAGTTTTTCTTTTGGTTTTTTTTTCTATTGTTGTTTTTGTTTTGTTTTTTATGTTTGGGTTATAATAATCCCTGACAATATTTGCTTCCATTTGTTTTTTTGTGCCTGTTTCCATTAGAATTGTTTGTAGCCCTTGCTACTGTGTGTTTCCAATTTTGGTTGTTTACATTTACTCTGTTTTTGTTTTGTCAACTTTTGGCTAAAAAGGGGGAGTAAAGTGTTAGTTGATTTGTTGTTTCTGATTTTGGATCAGATGTCTTGAATTTGTGTCATGTTTATACTACTGCTTAGGAAGAGTAGTTTATCATTGTTGTTGCTAGTGGATGTAACTTTTTTGGGGGAGCATGCATATCTGTCATGTTTCTGCTGCCGCTGCTGCCACTGGGGTGATGTGTGTGTGCAATGATGTGCAACCACATGTCCTGACATGGTGTGGTTATGAAGAACCTTGGATGTTCTAAGGTAATTTATTACTCTGATACTCTGAGTAATATGTGTGGCTTCTGCTGTATGTGTTTCTAATAAGTGTGGCTTCTGCTGTATGCATTTCTAATGCATGAACTTGGATAGTTCATGCTTATATATCTTATGCTTTGGGTTTTCCCCTTGAGAGGGATGCGTGAACTGAGGCAGTTGAGGTTTGGATGTCAGGTGATTTGGGTTTTCCCCTTCAGGGGGAGTATTGGTTATTTGTGACAGGGGGAGTAATGGACCTGTCTAAGGTCGCTGTTTTGGAGATGTGTTGATGTGATGTCAGACCACATGTCGTGACAATGGATTTATGGAGTTTGAAGAAGTTATAATATCTGTTGATCTGTAGCTGCATTTTATCTCTGATATCTTTCTGATTGCAGGTTTTGTGGTATTATTCCCCTTCTCCAGAATTATTGTGCAAAGGTTGTTTTAGCCAAAATTTGCCAAAGGGGGAGATTGTTAGATCCATGACTTTAGGATTGGCAACAATTTTGATAAAACATGGTTAACATCAAGATGTTGTGTGAAATGTTCTAACTTACGGGCCTATCAACATTAAACAAAGATGTTCTGACAAATGTTGTAACATGTTGTACCAGAACATCAGTACAGGCTGTGGTTTATTCTTGACATATTTAATTTGATTTTGTGAGATTCAATTTGGCTATATCTCACTTATTTTCACAGGTCAAGAATATTTAATCTGGAACATTTGATTTTTTCTCCAACTGTTCACAAGATTCTAAAATTTGATGTTGAGACAATTTAGGAAACTTGATGATTTGTTCAAAGATTTAAGGAAATTTTTTCTGCATAATTGATGCAGCTCTTAGCGTATGGATCAAGCTATATTTGGGTGGAGATTTCGAAGCCCATATACTGCTGAGGAGTATTTAAAAATAAGACCTAAACCTAATGATACCACGACTTTCACTTTTGAAAAATAAGGGGAGGTTTTAGAATCTTAGGTTTTGAGTGTCTTGTTCTTATTAATTGTATGTCAGCCTTTGTATTTTTTGATGCATTGTGGTAGACTAATTTTGTATTGTTAATTGTCCACTCTAAAGCTTGTAAGCAATAGTGTATTGTTCTAGGTTGAAGCGTTTAAGAAAAACCAAGTATTGTAGTTGGAAAAGTGTTCTTCTTTTTGGTTTCTTGAGGTATTGTAATTGGGACTGTGACTGATTAGGAAGTGAGAGGGGGATCTCATGTCTAGAGGGTTTCTAGGTAGAAGTTGCACAAGGTAGTGATTAGGCGATAAATTGTAAACGTGGGAGTTTAGCTTTGAACTAATTTTATAATAGTGAATTTCCTTCCTGGATTGGATGCCCCTAGATATAGGTGATGTTGCACCCAACTGGGTTACCAATTAACTGTGTTATTTATATTTCTGCAAGTTATTTTTCAATCTGGTTTATTTGATCTATCAGTCAGACGATGTTGTAACATCTGTCTTAACATTATGTTCTGATGTGAGGACGTCATTAGTAACATGTGATAGAGTGTCAGAATTTCAATTAGCATCAGAGTTGGCACCTAGTCAGTTTTCTGGGTGAGCTTCAAGGAGATATTTCTTTCTGGTACTGTATGTGTGTTGAAAGGACAACTGCTATTGGAAATCTGTCACAAAAGAATATGCTTAGTTTGTTCTTTTTGAGGAGGAGTATGAGTGACTCCTGTTGCTCTAGATGATTTGAGTTCCCTTTCTAATGGAGTTGAGTAACATGTGTTCAATTTGATAAACACATGTGTGGCGACCAAAGATGCTTGGGATCCTCTCGGGATCTTTCATGAAGGCACATCTAGTCAGCAGGGTTAAGAGGTCTCTTCCCAAGAGTCTTGTCATGAGTGTGACTTCTAATGAAGAAGAAGATCAAGACACCTTCAGTACATGTGGACCTCTTAGGTCACTATACTGTTGATCTATTCTTGGGAATGACAGTTGTTGGTTTGAAAGACAGGAGTTTCCTACCCTATAGAAGTTTGTGATCCAGCATTTGATGAGGAGACATTTCAACTTGGTTAGAAGAAAAGGGGATAGTTGGACATTGTTAAATGTCAAGAACATGCGTCCTTGACATCTTCTAGAATCTTTTCTCAAGGAAAACCTGGACTTGATAGAGGTATTTTGTGTCATGAACTTGAAGGTGAATTATTTTACCTTGTTTTTGGCTTATTTAGAAGGAGGGCGTCTGATGCAGTTCTCTGTATTAGAGAATCAATTCATGTTGAGGTGGTTGTCTCTTCAAGGTTTGTGCATCAAGAGTATAAAAGGAACATAAAGAGGTGACTATTTTGATCTCCAATCTTGATTTATTGAATCAATTCTATGAGGTTGTGAACAACTGTCCTAATGTTATTCTGTTTGAGGAGTTGACTGGGAGCCTAAAAGGGATAGGTGGTCTTAAGGCTTTATAAAACTCAAATGTCAACTTATTGTTTTGGTTTCCATTAAGAGGGAAGCTGGGTCAATGATGTTCTCAAAATGTATAGACATCTTGGTGAACATCTGAATATTCATGCTAAATACAGAAAAAATTTCAAGAGATGTCTCTCTTCTAGGATTAACTAGTCATATCAGGCACTTCTGTTTCAAGTTGAAGGTTTGTTAGTGCTCTAGGAAGATGTAAATTGCCTTAGCTCTCATATCTTGTTGTGTAGAAACTGAGCAAGATAGTTATTCTGGCTGTGGATGTTTCAAGAACTCGTGATTGGAGTTAAGGAGAATCAGGTGGACTCTAAGCATGTCTTTCCAACCCTATTCCTAAAATGATGATCCAAAAAGGGTGAATTCTAAAGGGTTTGTGAATAGGATTTTCTTGTTCTGATGTAGTTTCCCATGGTATAGGGCTGTTGAGTAGTGAGATTAACAAAACTCAGTTGTATGTTCAAGGTCTTAAAGGATAACAGTTGATCCTTTATGAGTAAGGATGAAGTGATGATAAGGAAGTTATGTCCAGAGGTAGTTTCTATTTGTGCTCATTCCAAGGAACTGCTACTCAAGCTTAATGTTCAAGGAATATGTGATCATCAAATGTTGTAACCCCTCATGTTATTCCTATGACCCCAAGTGGAGGTCAGCTGATAAAAGATCAAAGAGTGATAATGGTGACTTGCTCAGTCTGCACCCTAGTATTTTGGTCAGCTCAGATGATGTTTGTTTGAAGGAACCTCTTCTTGTTTGCATAAGTGTTTAGGTTAGTACTGTGGTGTCAAATAGGTTTTCTTGACACCGTGCTTCTATGTAGAAGATACTTTCAGGTCTAGTTATGTGTGAGAGTTTATTTCTCTCTGTGAAGTTTTCCTTGAGGGTCTCTGGTCTGCCTTTGCAAATTGTCCCAACGACCTCTTAAAGGTATAGGAACAGAAATTAGTCATCTTAATAGAACAGTCATTCAAAGAGTCTAGATCTTTCTACCGCGAACGTACTGTCTCTTAATTTCTCTTAAGCATAGTACAAAAGATAAAACTATAGACTTGGATAGTCTAATCTCCTTGAGTCTCGAAGACATTCTCAAGTTCCTTTCAAAAATAGGAAAAAAACCCGTAGACTTGGGCAGTCTCAATACCCTTCGGATTCCCCGTTTCCTTAAAGAACGAGAAATAATCTCGGTCCTCAGATCAAATGCATGAGTATAACATTACCCATATAAGAACTGATTTTCTCTTTTAACCAACATACTGGACCAGTCACTCAACTGAAATAGTAACCCTAGCCTCCTCTTGGGATTTGTACAATGATTCTCCCCAGCAGAGTTAACCTTTGCAGCCTTCATCTCGGGCTTTGTACGAGATACAAATCACTCTCTTGTTGAGTATAATAGACTCTCTTGTTGAGTCAATCCTCTTTAGCCTCCATCTCGGGCTTCGTACGAGATACAAAATCACTCTCTTGTTGAGTATAAAAGACTCTCTCGTTGAGTCAAACATTGTTAGCCTCCATCTCGGGCTTCGTACGAGATACAAAAACACTCTCTTGTTGAGTATAAAAAGAATCTCTTGTTGAGTTGATCCTCCTTTAGCCTCTATCTCGGGCTTCGTACGAGATACAAAACACTCTCTTGTTGAGTCAACCCTTTTAACCTCTATCTCGGGCTTCGTACGAGACACAAAAGCATCCTCTTGTTGGGTCAATAGCCTCCTCTTAAGCTGTGTATAAAGAAATCCCCGTTTGATTCAATCAACCTTTTAGCATCAAATCATGCTTTGGTCACAACATATAAACATCAACAACTCATTTTCCCCCATCTAATTGCTGTAAGCGGCAAGCCTCTGGATTATTTACATCCACGCCATTGTCCCTCTTTTAGCATGAGAAATTCCTAAGGAATGATGGCATTGCTCTAAACTGAGTTAAAGTCTTCTCCTTCAGGTTGAAAATACCCTATAAAGGAAATTATGGCATTGCTGGATTCATATATCCCAGTTAAAGTAATTCTCCTTTATAATCAGTCACCCAACAATTGTGACACACAGACCCCTTTAGAGATGACAAATTCTCTCTAAAGTCAACACCCTTTTAGCTTCACATCTTGGGCTTCGAACAAGATACAAATAGACCCTTCAGCTTCACATCTTGGGCTTTGAACAAGATATAAACCACCTTTAGCTTCATGTCTTGGGCATTGAACAAGACACCAAAACACCATTTCCTCCCATAGAATAGGAGGAACTATGATCGCTCTGATTTCCCTATCCCGGGAATACGTAGGCATAAGATTGAAAAAGAATCTTAGCGAGCACACTAATCAAAAAACCCCAAAGTCCCCTACCTCCAGCCAATCTAGCACAGTATGCCAACAAATTCCCCGTGAACAAATCTCGGTATTTCGTTCTGAACAAAATAAGCAGAGAGAGGCCCACGAACACGAACCGCATCTGTAAACCAACAGTTTTGACTGTTTAACCTCAGTTTGCAAGCAGGGTTAGTTGGAGACATCTATTTCCCTTCCTTCATCAGCTTCAATAGGATAAAAAATGAATTGACCTGTAGTACCCTAGAGCGACAGTGCTTAAGAACCACGTCCAAAATCGCTCGCTACAGAAAAATGGCGCCCACCGTGGGGCCGCCTTGCAAAGGAATCTTGTCTCTCTTATCTCTCTGGTTGAAACCTTCTCTTGGGACGAGTCCTTGGGTTCACAAGGTATCACCGAATGACGGTTCCATCGGGGAATGTCATTATTGCTCGAATCGGCCCTCACTAGGATCTTAAGTCAAAAACCTTTAAGTTGGGAAGGTACCACAGAATGGCGACTCCGCCGGGGAGCCATTTTCTGTTAGGATCATAGGATTCATAGCTCTTAAAATGTATAGGACATTAGGACAAATATATATACTGCTTTTCCTAATTGATATTTGTGTTTATTTTTCTACTAATGGGAATGCATGTGATGCCGCATGTGGAAAGATTGAGTATACGCCTAGGAAAAACCTCTTTCAGTAGTGCGGAAGCTATCGGAAATAGTTATCACGCGATACTACCCTCTTCTGAGATTCTTCGAAATACATCACCTAGGACGGTTCCCGACCCGCTGATGTTATCTCGACAAGAATCAATGATTTTGAGAGACAGGTACAAAAATCACTAGTATAAACTGTTGGGATGGGTAGAGCCTTGACTTCATGACACCGACCCTTTGACCCCATGTTTTTTCTATGTTTTTGTGTGCTGCATTCATGCATTCATTTTAAAAAACATTAAGCAAAGAAAAATTTTCTCTTCTAGTCTCTCTTTTTCAAATTAAACTAAGACAATGATTGCAAATGTCAGAGAGAAAAGGATTGCGCTCATGGATTTCGGTAGACGGAAAACTCACAAGTATACCTTCAAGGTTCCAAAACTAGAGGATTTGAGAGGATTAGCAAGGATGATCACTAACCCCGACGCTTTCAGAGCCAAGTATGGAGATCTGCTACCTCTGTTAAGGGTCCATGTAATTGAGGGAATCCTGGAGGCACTCATTCAGTTTTACGATCCGGTCTATCACTGTTTCACATTCCTGGATTTCCAGCTCGTACCAACGCTGGAGGAGTATTCTCATCTGATTGATCTACCCATTACTAATCAAGCTCCCTTTTCTGGACTAGAAGAAATTCTAAAGGATCAAATCATTGCAAGAGAAATCTATTTAGATGAGTCGGAAATCAAGACTTACATGACCACCAAGGGAGGAATCCCCGGTTTACCAGCCAAGTTTCTGGTAAAGACGGCTTTGTACTTTTCTAGTATAGGCAACGTGACTGCTTTTGAAAGCATCTTTGTTTTACTCACCTACGGGTTATTTTTGTTTCCCAATATTGATAACTTCGTCGATATCAACGCCATTAAGGAATTTATACAGCGGAGGAATGTTCACGTGCTGTGTACCCCTGCTATATAAATGGTTTATCTCCCATTTGCCTAAGTCTGCCGCTTTTTGGGATCATAAGAGTGCCTTACATTGGTCGCAGAAAATTATGTCTCTTACTAACTCTGATATCGATTGGTACAATCGAATTTATGACGGGATCAGGATCATTGACCATTGTGGAAACTTCCTCAACGTACCCCTCATAGGAACTAAGGGAGGAATCAATTACCATCCAGTTTTAGTTCGTCGTCAATTTGGATACCCGATGAGGCATGTCTCGCGGAATGCTCATCTGGAAGGTCTTTTCTTCAAGGAAGGAGAAAATGACAGGGCACTAAAGATGGAAATAATGCACGCTTGGAAACATGTTCATAAGAAAGGACGGGAGTCTCTAGGAAAACCGGATTATGTCTCGGTGGAGCCTTATCTCCATTGGGTACAAACTAGAGCTCTCAAGCTAAAGATGCCTTATCCTCATCACGAAGTTCTTCCGCCAAGGGAATTTGTCATGTAATTCATGACTGAAACGGAAAAACTTCAGGTTACGCTCAACAAAGTTCAACAAGATAGGAGGTCTTGGAAAAACAAGTACCGCATTCTCAATGTGGAATGTACCAAAATACAGCAGCTGCTGAAAGATAAGGATGCTCTAATTGAGATTTTGGAGCAACATGCTGTAGAAAATCAGGATGACCAAAGGAATTTGCTCGCTCCTTTCACTTGGCAAAGGAATGACAACCCGACAACGGCCCAAGAGCCCCGGTCCAAGAAAAGGAAAGTACCAGAATCAGCACCCGAGTTCTCCTCAGAGAGGACTCGGGACCCATTAGCTTAGGTTTATGTTTCCGCACCTTGTAATTTACTGTATTTCCATTTCCGCAATCCTTTGAATTCAATAAAACTGGGGTTTCCCCACTGTTTGATATATGCAATCTAATTGTCAAAGTTTATTTTGATTAAACCAAAAAACAATTAATATAATCATTTCATTCATCATTCTCATGTCACGTATTCTTCTTACCTACGAATCTCACGTTTGTGTCTCGGTTCTAGAGTCAAACTGTCTCATTCGTACAATACTTGGGCTAATCGTCAAAAAAAAGATGAATGATCTCGAGGAAGAGAACAGAGAGTTGAAAAAAGAGATCGACGCTCTGAGATAGGATATGAGGAAGCTTCGTAATGACATACAAGCCATGACAGAAGCTCAGCTACAAAGAACTGTGATCTCAGAGATCACCTCAACGTCCATAGTGGAGAAGTATGATCCTAGGTATCAAATGCCGAAAGATCGTCCCTGGGGCATGCCTGTTAACTATATCCCGGAAGGATATGTTCCGCCGATCACTGAAGATCAGGGAATCATAGCAGAAGCCGTTGGGCCTGAAGGTTACAAACTTCAGGAAAGCGAGGATGCCAGAGGCATAATGAGGACTCCTAAAGGTTACAAACTTCAAGAAGCGACAAGATTCACTGCCATAGTAACGGTACCACCCCCTGTGGTGCACACTGTCCCGGAAGGACAGATTCCAGAGATGCCTTCTAGTATAAAGGAAAGTATGTTCGATAGAATGGATGAATTCCAGGAGTAGTTCCTGGAAATGCAGAAAGAACTGCAAGCTATTCGCGGTCAGGATTTATTTGGAAAGGACGCCGCATACCTTTGCCTGGTCCCCAATGTGAAAGTCCCACATAAGTTCCAAGTGCCCGACTTTGAAAAATACAAGGGTAATTCTTGCCCTCAAAGTCATCTGGTGATGTACGCTCGGCGAATGTCAGCTCAGATAGAGAATCAGGATCTACTGATTCACTACTTTCAGGATAGTTTAATCGGTGCCGCATTAAAATGGTACATGGGTCTAAACCGCACTACAATTAGCACTTTCAGAGATCCTTGCACTGCCTTCGTCCACCAATATAAATACAATTTGGACATGGCACCAGACAGAGATCAACTAAAGATTAATGTCGCAAAAGGACAAGGAAACCTTTAAGGAATACGCTCAGAGATGGCGTGAAATTGCCGTTCAGATTTGTCCACCTCTTGAGGAAAAGGAGATGACAAAGATCTTCTTAAAGACCTTGAGCTCATTTTACTATGACAGAATGGTTGCCAGTGCACCCAGTGACTTCACCGAGATGGTGGGCATGGGAGTTCGGCTTGAGGAAGCCGTCTGAGAAGCACGTTTAGTTAAAGACGCTGGATCATCAAGTAGTACAAAACGATACGGTAGTGCTCTCCCTAAGAAAAAAAAGCAGGATATTGGGAATATCTCTCTAGGAAAGGAAAGGCGACGGTACCAACCAGTAGCAGCTGTAACTCCTGCTATCAACCCCGTGCCTGTTTCTACGTATCAACCTCAGGTTGCTCAAAGCCAACCGCAGTCGCAGCAATTTTAGCAAAGGACACAACATTACAACAACAACCGTACAACGCGGCCACCAGGATTTGATCATATACCTGTATCGTACGCAGAACTATTTCCGTTACTACTGGCCAAGGGGCATGTCCAGACTAAGTATCCTCTTACAGTACCAGAAAATCCACCTTTTTGGTTCAAAATGGATCAAACTTGTCCTTACCATCAAGGAGGACCAGGGCATAACATAGAAAATTGTCTCAGTTTCAAATCCAATATGCAAAAGCTTGTTAGGAACGGGGTCTTATCTTTCAAAGATACGAATTCAAATGTTCTCACAAACCCGCTGCCTCAACATGAGAAAGCTACAGTCAATTTGATAGAGGAAGCGTCTAACAACACCTATCAAATTCGCGATGTACTCTTACTGAGGGCCAACTTGGTCAAGATGCATTGTAGACAGAGTGGATATGGCCATGTGCCACCTCATAATTATCACCAGTGTGATATCTGCTCTAAAAGTAATCGATGATGTTTCTTGCAATAACTTGGGATTTAGTGATGAAGAATTACCTGAAGAAGGTCGTCGTCATAACATGGCGCTCAACATTACAGTTAACTGCCAGGACGATGCTTTAGCCAGCGTACTGGTAGACACAGGGTCAACCCTGAATGTTATGTCGAAGTCCACTTTGATGCAATTATCATTCAAAGAACCTCGGATGAGAACCAGCGAGGTCATCGTCAAAGCATTTGACAGATCCAGAAAAACGGTTATCGGCGAAGTCGACCTTCCCATAACTATTGGTCCTCATACTTTCCAAGTCACTTTCCAGGTCATGGACATCCGGGCAACATACATTTTTTTATTAGGAAGACCTTGGATACATCATGTTGGGGCGGTCACTTCGACCCTCCACCAAAAGCTAAAGTTCGTCCAGAACGGCCAACTCGTCAGAGTCTGTGGAGAACAAGGCTTGTTCGTAAGCAACTTATCATTATCTACTTGTGTAGAACCCAAGGAGGTTGTTGGAACTCAGTTCCAAGCACTTTCGGTGATCAATGAGAATCAATCAGAGAAAGGAACCTCGATTTCCTCATACAGAGATGCTCTCGAAGTGATCGAAAATAACAATGTAAAAGGATGGGGACAGCTTGTCATCCCCACTAATAACAAAACAAAGAAGGATCTTGGTTTTTCTGCAACCTGCACCCAGACAGCTGCTAACGATGAAAGTCTTCATCCCATTCATAACTTCTTCCACAGTGGAGGCTTCCTTCAATCAGTGACTCAAGAAGTGCATACTATCAACGAGGGAGATTCCTCCGATACAGATGAGGAATGGAAGTTCTATCTTAACGAGGATGATTATATATCTCAGGAAGAGGTGCATATGCCACTTTGCTATCCCGCATAGAGTCCGAGATTTATACCAAGGTCAGATGTCGAAATGATATACGGAGATTGTGATCCTAAAGGATGTCGTGCTCTGCCAAATTCATTAGAGGAAGACACTCTGATGAAATACAACTTTGACCACGTCTATTATGGCCCAATGGATAGCTTGCCTATCTGGCAGCCGTATCCCGGAGACTTGGGGCAAGAAAATCAGCCAAACAATGAAAATCAGCTGAGCATCATTGAACAGAATACCTGTGTCCCTGCCATTTCATGGGATTAACACTCAGGGTTTTCAGAAAATATCCTGCACGATGATGAATTTGCAAAGTTTGCAGGACTAGAATTCATCAACTACGCTTTTCCCGAGGTCAACATTATCGAAAGGGATGACTCCTCCAGTTCCAAAGAAGTGTGAGACACCCTGGGATAACCAAGTGGAAAATTTGACTTCATCGTAAAGTACACTGCTCCTGAAAACTCTCGTATTAGGCTCGAAGACATCCAGCCAACTGGATGGGAAGATACAGTTGAGAGCATAAATACTATGCAAAATACAACAGAGGAATCCTCCTACGACAACTCTTCCTGGGAGACAGATTCCAATGATCCTGCTCCGCCAAAAATCAGCATCATTTCTGAAGACAAATCAAGGAAGGTACCAAACTTTGTGATTCACCGAGGAGTTCGCCGCCAATGGGTTGATGTCGATGTGTCAGAGATTGTTCATAAGTCAAAGTAATTGTCGTCTTTAACCTTTCACCCTGCCCAGGTGAAACGGATGTTTTGATAGGGCTCACTTTCTGTAAATTTCCCTCTTCGCTTCACCCAAAGTGGTAGAGTTTGTTTTATAGGGCTGTAGTTTCAAGAATCGACTTGTTCATTAATAAAATAACGTCGTTTTGTAATTTCCGCATTAGTTGCTGTTTTCTCTTTTCGTTTTTCAGAAAATGGTAATCCTAAAAAACAACTCAATAATAAAAACAAGCAGTAAAATAAATACACTGCACACACTTTTACATTTTCCCTCTATCTCTTCTAAACACAAATCATCACGTCATGCAGATTGCTTGTTTTAAACTCCGTTGAAAGATATGATCCGATGCCTTCTCCCAACTTTGAGTTCCCGGTATTTGAGGCTGAAGAAGAAAATGACGGCGAAATTCCAGAAGAGATCTCCCGACTACTCAGACAAGAGGAAAGGTCCATTGAGCCTCACAAAGAGTTGTTGGAAACAGTCAACTTGGGCTCAGAGGAAAAGAGAAAAGAAGTCAAGATTGGGGCACTGCTCAGTCCAACTGTCAAAGAAAGTTTGACGAAACTTCTCAAAGAGTTTCCCGATGTATTCGCTTGGTCCTATCAGGATATGCCAGGGTTGGATAGCAACATCGTGGAACATCATCTACCGTTGAGATCAGAATGTCCGCCGGTAAAACTAAGGTTGAGACGGGATCATCCAGACATGGCTGTCAAAATCAAAGAGGAGGTACAGAAACAGATTGATGCAGGTTTCCTCTCTACGTCAGAATATCCTCAATGGTTAGCCAACATCGTACCAGTTCCAAAAAAGGACGGAAAAGTCAGAATGTGTGTCGACTACCGAGATCTGAACAAGGCAAGTCCAAAGGACGACTTTCCCTTACCACACATTGACATGCTGGTAGACAGTACAACAAAGTTCAAAGTCTTCTCCTTCATGGATGGATTATCGGGCTATAATCAGGTCAAAATGGCGTCGGAAGACATGGAGAAGACCTCCTTCATTACCCCATGGGGTACTTTTTGTTACAAGGTAATGCCATTCGGTTTGAAGAACGCCGGGGCAACCTATCAAAGGGCCATGACTACTCTGTTTCATGACATGATACACAAAGAAATTGAAGTGTATGTCGATGACATGATTGTAAAATCTAAAACAGAAGAGGAGCATGTGACCCACCTGTCAAAACTATTCGAGCGGTTGAGAAAGTACAAACTCCGTTTGAATCCCAATAAGTGCATGTTCGGTGTCCGTTCAGGGAAAAACTTAGGATTCATCGTCAGCCAGAAAGGAATTGAGGTTGATCCTGACAAGGTCAAGGCCATTCAAGAAATGCCTTCTCTGAAAACTGAAAAACAAGTCAGAGGATTCCTGGGACGTTTGAACTACATATCCAGATTCATATTCCTCATGACCGCAACATGTGCGCCGATTTTCAAATTACTCAAAAAGAACCAGGATTGCGTTTGGACAGAGGACTGCCAAACCTCCTTTGACAGTATTAAGGAATATCTATTGAACCCACAAATTCTATCACCTCCAGTGGAAGGAAGACCACTGATCATATACTTAACAGTCTTGGAAGACTCCATGGGCTGTGTACTTGGCCAACAAGATAAAACCAAAAGGAAAGAGTCTGCCATCTACTATTTAAGCAAGAAATTCACCGACTGCGAGACTCGGTACACTATGCTCGAGAAAAATTACTGCGCTCTGGCTTGGGCAGCCAAACGTCTTCGCCAGTACATGATTCGTCACACCACTTGGTTAATCTCTGAAATGGATCCAATCAAGTATGTCTTTGAAAAGCCTGCTCTCACGGGAAGGATTGCCCGTTGGCAGATGTTGTTATCAGAATATGACATATAGTACCATGCTCAGAAAGTCTTTAAAGGAAGTGTTTTAGCCGATCATTTGGCTCATTAACCGATTGACGATCAGGAATCAGTCGGATTTGACTTCCCAGACGAAGATGTCATATATCTAAAAATGAAAGACTGTGATGAACCGCTACCTAGTGAAGGGCCAGAACCATATTCCCAATGGGGACTTATCTTTGACGGAGCTGTCAATCATTACGGAAACGGAATTGGGGCAATTATCATAACACCTCAGGGTACCCACATTCCTTTCACCGCCATACTTACATTCAAGTGCACAAACAATGAGGCCGAATACGAAGCTTGTATTATGGGTCTCGAAGAAGCGATCGACTTAAGGATTAAGAACTTGGATGCATAAGGCGACTCAGCTTTGGTTATCAATCAGGTCAAAGGAGATTGGAACACATACCAATCAGGATTGATTCCTTACAAAGATTATGCAAGAAGGTTGTTACCCTTCTTCAACAGAGTCGAGTTTCATCATATCCCTCGTGAGGAGAATCACATGGCTGATGCCTTAGCCACCCTCTCTTCCATGATTAGTGTGGGTCAATGGGACAACTTACCTAAGATCGACATAATGCGCCTTGAAAGGCCCGCCTACATCTTCCCGATTGAAGCAGTCCTGAAATTCTGGTACATGTGCAGAATCCAGATGTCCTATAACATGCCATTCAACATCTGATCTGACATGAACATAAATGGCAAGGTATATAACAATAATCATGGTACTGAAAAGATAAAAGCACGACACACAGAATTGTTTACCCAGTTCGGTTTAACGCACCTACTCTGGGGGCTACCAAGTCAGGGATGAAGTCCACTATCAGTAGTATCAATTCAAAGCTAAACTCTCCGTTTACAGCTCATCACTTAATCACTACCCAATGACCCTTCTACCTAGATCCTCTCTAGGTAAGAGAAACTCTTCTCACTCCCAATCATCGCAATGATGTCTAGCAGTCAACAATCCGCCACTGCGTCAACGGCTCTTTACCTAAACAACAATTCAACAAGGAAGACACCCTTCCAAGACACAACTTAGAGTTACTTAAAAGCTTCCTCCAAGAACAATACTCCTCTTACTTAACAGCTTCGAGGATCACACTAACGAACTGTCCAACTCACATGTCGAGTGGTACAGGAACCAATCCTAATAATAGAACTTTTACATCTTTTGGTTGAGTTACAAAACTAGGTTACAAAGCATCTATATATAACCTATTCCCAACTAGATTTGGGCCTACAAAAACACAGCAAATGAGCTGCTACAAGTCAGCAGAAACTTCTGCTGCATAATAGGACTTCAATCTATAACTTCCTAAAATACCTCTATATTTAGAAAGTGTATATTTTCCAATAATCTTCTTAATTACAGATTTGAATCTTCAGAACTTTTAATTCAGCGCCACATTGAATTTGCATATTACTCCCTGAATCTTCTGCATCTGTTAAGACATAACAGAATCTTTGATTCACTTCAGTTCTGGCGCGATGTCGAATGGTCCTGCATGGGACATCTTGATACGACATGTTGTTCCAGATGTTGAAACTACTTCAGCTCAACATGTTCCCTTGCACACTAGGACTTCTTGCTCAACCTGTTCTTCTTTAGCAAGATAAAACATCCTATTTAACATATTGTTGTTATTATTTGTTTTACAAAATTAATGCTAACCCTTAAAATTAAAGAACTAACATTCTCCCCCTTTGGTAAATTTTGGCTAAAACAAATACATAAACATTACAACTCAGATTACAGCAGCAATCACAACCCTACACTACTATCAGTAGTCATCAGCGACTACTGAACCTAACAGTAGCCATCAGTAGCTACTGAGAACAGCAATCATGGAGAATCATCTTCTTGGGAATACTTGAATGATGCTAGGACATCATGTTTGACAACTCTTTTCAGCATATTCTACGAGCTCCATAACATCACCTGTGAGCACCACAACACAATAACTTCAGGCAACACATTAGGACCTAAGAAGTAGAAGGTCCTGAAGTTATTTGGTGCACATGAGGAAGAAGATATCTGGTGTACATGAGGAAGAAGATATCTGACCCTCCCCCTTAATACAACACATTTCTTTTTCCTTTCAGGACAGACCCAGAATAATTGTAGAAGACTCCTCCAGAAAAGAAACGCCTGTCTTGACACAAAGGACCGATGGTGGCATAAGAGATTTCTGCACACCTTAATTGATCAGACGCCCCTAGTCGACCTGTGGCATAAGATGAAACTTAAGAAGTATCAATCTATCAACCCAGGTAACTCAGAACACAAGTCACAACTGTGTTCATAACTCAGGACACAAGTCACAAAGACTCAACACCACCTCAAGGAAAGAGCACCCTCTTCGACCTCTCTGCACACAATTGGAACTGCAGGCTCCAGACATGGCATCTGCACAAACCATTTCGCACACCCTTTCTCCCCCTTTTTAGCCAAAAATTGGTAGAGAAGGCCCTCACAGAACCAGACCCAAGTGATGCTTACCCAAATACGAACAAACGCCATAAGACTTGTGAAACAAGAACACTCACTTGGCTGAAGGAGAAGAGAACAACCCCTATAAATAGCTGACCAGTTACTTTGGAATTAATGAGCTTTGAATATGTCAAGGTTCTTGGTCAAAGAAACGCTATTTTAGGTACCAAAAACTCCATTCAAATTCAAGGTCTACCTTCCAAAACAGTCTTGACTGCCTTTATTATTTCCCAACTGAATCTTACCATAAATTAAGCCAATAACGTTCCATGCATAGGCAGAGACACGTGTTTCACCTTATCCTTGCACTACCGACCAGAATAATTCCTTGTTTGGTTTAAAAGAAACATGTTCTGTACCATGTTTTGACATCTTACCAAACAATTGTCTGCTTGCTCATAAAATTATCAACCCGAGACTCCACAGAAACTTATACATTCCAAGACACAAGCACATCTTCTTTTCTGTTGGATTCTGAGACGACTTCTACCGATCAATACAACTCACAATCCCTTCTAGATTCCTTCAAAACAGCAGAGAAAAATAAATTCTCCCAGATACAACAATTCTTCTTTTCAGACTTCTTCTGCATAAGTACTAGCTTCACGCAGCTAAGGTATGTCCCATCATGATGTTTGACATCACACTGCACAAACTTGAACAACACACAAGCTACACAAAAATCTGCACACTTGTAGTAATAGACCATAGACATCAGCCTTAACTCCCCCTGACATGAGCAACCAAGGATAACACAACGGTTTTTCCACATTCTCAACACTTAAGTACTGCCACTACTTGTAATTGTTTAGTAAGATCTTACTATGTTAATTTCAGAAACATGGTCTGCCAAGTCCAATAGAAGATCCCACTTGATTTGGAATTTCTCACAAATTCCATAACAGATGTCTTTAGATTACTTGCAACACAAGATAAGGACTGCCACCACCTTTTACTTGTATTAGAAGGAACCTCCTTTTCTTCAACCATTCTGATCAGATCACACCACTGACAACAACCTCCAGTCCTTACAATCACAAGCACCTAATGAAGTCTTCATCATGAAAGTAGTCATGTGCTGCCAGACCAAACTACTTAACATCAAGATCAAAATCTCCACATTATGTCAAAACAGCCACTCCAGACGATAACCCTGCCTCTTCCAACTCCACAAGCACGGTTCCTAGACCTCCACAACAAATAATGATGTTGTAACAATATGTAGGACATCAGCATAAGCCAAAATAACACACCTTCCACCTGATCACAACTAGCACCAGCAGCTTTACCGAAAGCAAACTCAAAAGAATCACCTCAGGCAACTGGACAAGACCTAAGCTCATCCTTTTAGTTACAATAGGGCAACCTCTTAACCTATCACGGCACCAAACACGAAGTTCTGGAATCCAATGTGACAAAAAAAACAGGTTCCCAAGAAAACAAGTTCCCAAGCCAAAGATCACTTTGACTGGTCAGGTGATACAAACAAGGACTCTTTATGCAGTATAAGAAACCAAGCCTCCTTGCTTCCAACATCGCATCACAGATAGAGCCATGAGTCATTCTAACAAGGATGCAAAAAAGAGTCACATGCAGGAAGTCAAGAAACCAGATCCACAGAGGTTGAAGGACCAAACATTGTCCACAGCTGGGGCAACTTCAGGAGCAACAAGAACAAGAAAGGCATCAGAGACAAGGATGAAAGCCCCTAAGAAAAGCCAAGTGCAACTTCAAGCTTCTGATGATGAATGGGATGAAGATTGGAAAAGTTTTCTTGATTCGGGGGGTTGGGATAACCTTTAGACCCTTTGTTTGTTGCTTTTACTAATCTTGTATGCTTTCAATAGTGCAATAAAGTTTTGTTTTAATTCTGTTCCATTAAACAAATGTAATAAGGATCACTACTGCACACACCACATCCCAGCATACTTAATGCAACTACCTAAATTGCTTCCGGACAAAACACATCAAAATATACAGCAGCAGAAAACAGAAGTCAGAACCTCCCTTTAGACATGTAATAACCACGATGCACACTCCCCCTATTAAGAATAACACGTGCTTCTTCGTACCTTGAAGAAAGGAAAACATAAGATGCATCTTCATGTCTTCAAGAGCTCACTCTTTGCTCAACTCACAAGTTGAACACAATCATCCCTTGTACCAATACTCACATGATCCCAATCAGATCAACTTTTCTCTATCTAAGACCACCAGTACTCCTTTGCACGAAGAATACCATGTCTTCAAGAATGCACACTCAGTTCAACGCACCTGCTGAACACATTCACCTACAACTTGGCCTTCACAACCGGTAGAGGCTTGTGATCTCAACAACAAAAAAAACACAACATTCTGAATAGACTGTTCTGTCAATAGGTGTTTAAGACATCAGTCTTGACATCAAGAACAGAGTCCAGATGCACTAAGAAATAAAACCACATTCCAAACACGGAATAACCCATCACATCACAAGAGCATGTGAGCAGTATTCTCTCATCCAACTCGCCAACGGTAATCCCTATCATTCTCAGCAGCACTGACTGTGATTGGATCACACACAGTCACTACTAATCTAGCTTCACACGATCATTCAGATGATGCTCCTAGAGAGAAATCATGCCTCTTTGATCTTTGACCTTCATGTCCAAGAGGTCTGCTAGCAATAATACTTCTTGAATCTCAGGTTCTCCACTCCTGCAGCAAGGACCAGAAATAAACTGACCTCAGGAGTAAATAACATGTTGATTACACTTTGACCAACTCACACATCTAAGATAAGTTCCAGGGCCAGAAACTTCTTAGACAAGCCACCCAGATGCCTCCTCTTCCAGATCAGGAGTAGGTTCTAAACTCATGTGATCAACCCACATTGGTTCAGCACCCAGAGCATCTACTATGCCATTCCTTTAGACCACAGAATTCTTCACAATTCTGACATGATGTTCTCAGATCTCTTCCTTACACCTTCACTTATTAATGCCTTTATGAGTGGACTTGAACAATAGTCCTCAAGTATCGTTGACACATTAAGTTGAAGCAGTCTTGCACACCTCCCATCACCATAGGATATACATTTAGAGAAGAATAATCTTCTCAGTTACACCCTCAGGAGTTTTCAGATAGATACGCAGCGGATCAAGGCACGAACTCCTCAAAAACTTCAGGTGTCACAAATTAGCCCTAGCATCATAGTCCAGGTGACACTACAAAATCACAGGGTAGAAAATAAATCAATCCTAACATAACCACACCACAGCAGCTTTTCAACCAAACCTCCAAGCCTTTAGCACATGCCACTGCCTGTCACGAACAGTCCATCCTCCACTACTAGGGACCATTCTCACAACTATATGAACTTCTCCAAGTTTCAAACCACTTTTCAGTAGAAAGCTTCTACTTTGACCATGAACCAGAAAGTATCTTCCCTTGGATCTCATCCAGATACAGAACAGAATGACCCGCTCTGATACCAATTGAAATTCTGGTACATGTGCAGAATCCAGATGTCCTATAACATGCCATTCAACATCTGATCTGACATGAACATAAATGGCAAGGTATATAACAATAATCACGGTACTGAAAAGATAAAAGCACGACACACAGAATTGTTTACCCAGTTTGGTTTAACACACCTACTCTGGGGGCTACCAAGCCAGGGATGAAGTCCACTATCAGTAGTATCAATTCAAAGCTAAACTCTCCGTTTACAGCTCATCACTTAATCACTACCTAATGACCCTTCTACCTAGATCCTCTCTAGGTAAAAGAAACTCTTCTCACTCCCAGTCATCGCAATGATGTCTAGCAGTCAATAATCCACCACTGCGTCAACGGCTCTTTACCTAAACAACAATTCAACAAGGAAGACACCCTTCCAAGACACAACTTAGAGTTACTTAAAAGCTTCCTCCAAGAACAGTACTCCTCTTACTTAACAGCTTCGAGGATCACACTAACGAACTGTCCAACTCACATGTCGAGTGGTACAGGAACCAACCCTAATAATAGAACTTTTACATCTTTTGGTTGAGTTACAAAACTAGGTTACAAAGCATCTATATATAACCTATTCCCAACTGGATTTGGGCCTACAAAAACACAGCAAATGAGCTACTACAGGTCAGCAGAAACTTCTGCTGCATAATAGGACTTCAATCTATAACTTCCTAAAATACCTCTATATTTAGAAAGTATATATTTTCCAATAATCTTCTTAATTACATATTTGAATCTTCAGACCTTTTAATTCAGCGCCACATTGAATTTGCATATTACTCCCTGAATCTTCTGCATATGTTAAGACATAACAGAATCTTTGATTCACTTCAGTTCTGGCGCGATGTCGAATGGTCCTGCATGGGACATCTTGATACGACATGTTATTCCAGATGTTGAAACTACTTCAGCTCAACATGATCCATTGTACACTAGGACTTCTTACTTAACCTGTTCTTCTTTAGCAAGATAAAACATCCTATCTAACTTATTGCTGTTATTATTTGTTTTACAAAATTAATGCCAACCCTTAAAATTAAAGAACTAACAAGTCCTAGACGACAAACCTTGGTATCACGATATCAAATGCTTCCTTCAGAAACAAGGGAACCCACCTGGGACATCCAAGAAAGATAGCAGGCAGTTTCTTCCTGAGCGGTGATACACTCTATAAGAGGAACTTTGACATGGTTTTGGTTTGATGCGTCGAAAGACTAGAAGTAGACATGCTGATAAAAGAAATTCACGAAGGGTCCTTTGGCACTCATGCCAACGGACATACAATGGCGAGAAAAATTCTAAGAGCAGGGTACTATTGGTTGAAAATGGAATCTGATTGCTACAAGTACATGAGGAAGTGTCACAAGTGTCAGATATACTCCAACAAAATCCATGTACCGCCAACACATCTCAAAGTCCTTTCTTCCCCGTGGCCTTTTTCCATATGTGGAATCGACATGATTGGCATGATTGAGCCCAAAGCTTCAAATGGACATCGGTTCATTCTGGTAGTCATTGACTACTTCACCAAGTGGGTCGAAGCAGCGTCATACGCCAATGTGACCCGACAAGTGGTAGTTTGATTTATCAAAAATAATATCATATGTCGTTATGGTGTTTTGAGCCAGGTCATTATGAATAATGGATCTAACTTTAACAATAAGATGATGAACGGAGCAGTAGAGGAAGCTAACAAGAACATCAAGAAGATTATTCAAAAGATGGTCGTAACCTACAAAGATTGGCACGAGATACTGCCCTTTGCTCTTCACGATTATCGAACATCTGTCCACACTTCAACAGGGGCAACCCCTTTCTCTCTAGTATATGGCATGGAAGCAGTGCTCCCCATCGAAGTAGAGATCCCATCAATCTGGGTATTGATGGAAGCTAAGCTAACAGAAGCTGAATGGTGTCAAAATCGACACGACGAACTCAACCTGATCGAAGAGAAATGAATAACGGCTCTATACCATGGTCAGTTGTATCAGCAAAGAATGAAGAAGGCATTCGACAAAAAGGTCCGACCTCGCGTCTTCAGAAAAGGAGACCTTGTGCTCAAGAAGATACAATCATTTTTCACTGATTCTCGGGGCAAGTGGACTCCAAATTATGACGGCCCCTATGTGGTAAAGAAAGTCTTCTCAGGCGGCGCCTTGAGACTCACAACCATGGATGGAGAGGAATTTGCCTACCCCACAAATGTTGACGTAGTCAAGAAATACTTCGTCTAAATAAAAATAATAATAAAAAAAATGTCTCGGTGGATTGAAAACCTGAAAGGGCGGTCCAGGAAAAAATTGGAGACATGATCAAAAATCATCCCGGTGGATTGGAAACCTCAAAGTACAATCCAGGCAAAAATTAGGGATAATGGCAAGTAACTACGCTCGACAAATGGGCAAGTCCCTCAGCAGCAGTTACATCATCCGTCAGGAAAACTCCAGTCAAGATCATCTTCGACAGAATCTCAGGATGCCCCGAAGTCAAAGTTGGTAGAAGGATAGTGGTCGTTATGTTTCAACTTAGCCCTTTTCCCTGTAAATTACCATTTTCTAACTTTGTAAATACTCTATGGAATCACGCGTTTGGATGATTTCCATTCTATCAATAAAAGTTGAGCCCTTGTGCTTCTGGTTGCAATTCTTATTTATTTTACCTTTATAGGATGACATTTTAATATGATTAACGATTCTTGAAACGAAACAAAAATGAATTTACTTGTTAAAACTTTTCTGCTTTTAAAATAAAGATGGCAATTTCTTTTGACTATTGAACATCGAAAGAACATCGATCGCTTCTCCAGAAGTAAGCAAGCTTTAAAGTGCAGAATCAAAGTACTCCTTCTAAACCATTACGCCTGAACGAAGGATCAACTGTGTCAGATGCAAATATTTTGTCCGACACCCCCGGTAGAGTTCTCATCTCCTAAGACTGATCAACGGTTGTTCCCCGCGGGAACTACTTTCTCCTAAGCAAGGCAGAATTGGTATCATGAACCAGTGATACTTTTCATCCACCACTGTGGCCGAGTATCTAGTCGTGTTCATCTACTAGTCTGTATGTCACGTCAATTTTGTCAGCATATACATACATACATCATGCATTATTGATTTACATTCATATTCATGTTGCATCACTATCACTCTGGTCGGTATTATCCCCTAGTGATAACAGTCCTCTCAATCGAGTTATCAGTTTTTTCCTCGTCAGGAAATGTTGCGTCTGCATTACCTCTCTCCTCCAGTTTATTTCTGGGATGGAGTCGGCCTTTGACCAATTTGATAACTTGAACCTCTGAAAAACCAGAGAATCCTCAGCCAGCATCATTCTTCACCATTGAAGATGATGTCTTCACTTTCCCGGATTAAGGAAAATCCCTAGAGAAAGCCTCGCAACTAAAGACTTTCAGCAACACATTGGTCCTTCTCTCCAGAATGTCAATGTCAACAAAGTCATCGGCACCTCAAAACTGGGGTATATCGTATGGCATTTCTCTGACAAGATCTCGAGAAAAGTATAATGTAATATCCCTAAACGAAAGCAGTCTCTCAAGAAGACTTGTTTTCCCCAGTAGAGTCGACAAATGGCGTCTCCCACGGAGAAGTTTGTGCCTCTCTACAATCAAAACTTTTCCATCAAATGGCATCTCCCCAGGAAGATTCGGCGAGAAGTTTGAGGAAAACCGCTACACATAGCGTCCCTTGTCAAGAAAGTTTATTGACAAAAGAAACTAAGACCAGTTCCTTGGTTGGAAACCAGGATCGAGGGGAAGTTTATATCAGAAACTTTGACCAGTTCCTTGGTTGGAAACCAGGATCGAGGGGAAGTTTAAATCAGAAATTGAGACCAGATCCTTGGTAGGAAACCAGGATCGAGGGGAGGTTCATTTCAGAAACTGAGACCAGTTCCTTGGCTGAAGACCAGGATCAAGGGGAGGTTTAACTTTTCTAAGCATTATTGCTTAGCAAAAGAAGAAGGATGTGCAAACTGCCATTCATAATCACCATCAAAATTTTTGGTATTCCGATATTTAATCCTCTTGCACCCCGCATGCCCGAATACCTTCGCCATTCACACCTTCGTGTCCAAGAAGATTAAATAGGGGCATCTGTCATACCCTAAATTTTGACCACTAAGATTTCCCATCATTGTGCAAATCATCATCACAATATGGATGAACCATCATGCCTCATTAGTCTCCCCAAAGATGGGTGAGCATTCACTACTATCAAAATTAGGCTTTCAAGCCCTCTCAGAGCTCTTAGACAAAGGATCAATCAAGGAATGACATGATCTTCAACTTGTCTAGCCTCTCAAACATCCACAATGGATCAAGAGGACTCCCACTTCAAGAATCAAGCACAAGATTGCAGCATTCTGAGTGGATCAAGCCTCACGATAAACAGTGTCACCAAATTAGGGTTTTGGTAGACCAGGGGCTCCAGATGGAGATTTTCCTCTGGGCATGAGCCAATGCTTCAAAGCATAACCTATGATGCTCCAAGGGACATCATGAACCCAATCATCAAGTCAATTTGGCTTTAGGGGATGCATTCATAAAGAAATCAGGAATTAGGGCTTCTTGACCTAATTCACCCCTAAGTTGACTTTTGGGACAAATCATGAGCCAAGACCTCAAGAGGGATTTGAGGGTCTCAAATACATCACATTGATCCATTTGCAATAATGGATTGATCCAAGAAGCTTGAGCAACAAGTTTCAAGTTCATCTAAACCACAGTTAGGGTTTCGCGGGAAAAGTCAACTGTACCTTCGACTTTTGACCAGGACATGCTCCCAAACCCTAGGGCATGATTCAATACACCCTATAACACCTATGGAACATGTACATCAAGTTTGATTTAGGTCAAGGACTTGATTTCATAGAGGATCGCACAGTTTGGAATTCATCTGACAAAAAGTCAACTGTGCACAAAAGTCAAACTTTGACTTTTTGAAATTCTTCACAATTATGGTTTTTTAACCCTAAAATGATGTTAATGTATGATTGGAATCATCATTCATCAAGAAAAACCAAGAAAAGTGAGATAACTTGTAAAAGGGGTAACCATAAAAACTTAGAAAATTTTCTAAGTTATGGAACAAAGTGGCTATGGTACCAACTTTGGAGAACCATAACTCCTAAACCACAAGGCCATTTTTCCCCATCCAAAGCTGGATTTGTAGCTCTCATTACCCTCTACAAAAGCGTCAACTACACCTCATTCCAATTCATCATGGATTTTGAGTTATGGAATGATCAAAATCACAAAAAGTGAAAATGTCACTTTTTTCCAACACTTAGTGAAATTTTCACTAAGTCAGAATCTGGCTTCACTTTTTTCCAAATGTAGGGGCATTTTTCACTTGGATCCAAAAAGTATCAAAACCAATTATGATCTAACAATTATTGTATCATATGAGGGCTTTCCAAAATGGCCAAGAACTCCATCAAATTCCACTTGAGCCATGAGATATGACAATAGCAATATGCCTTGCTGAAAACTGCCAAAGCAAGGCAAATTTTGGAGTTTTGCTCGATTTGCCCAAATTTTGCAAAGGGCAAGCAACTCTATCCATCTGAACACCTCAAGAGGGGACCAAGTAGGAACCAACTCTGATCCCAAGCCTCCCAAGTCTTTGGAACCAAAAATAGCATGCCAAACCTAGAATTCCCTAAAAGAGGGATAAGACTCCAATTTTGGATTGGAGCATTTAATGGATGCACTAAGGTGGCATGGACTGAGCCATTTGCAACTGAATTCAGTCAAGAATGATCCAACAACTAGGGAACCACGACTCTGTGCTCTAACCTCTAGTCAATGGCTAGAGGAGACTTGGATTCTCATTTGCCAACATTGGTCAAACCTCTGCAGCAGTTGTCATTCACTATTGATCCCAAAACAAACTTGCTCTACTATAAATAGAGCTCATTTGTACTAAGTTTGAGTACACCAAAGCCATCAAATAGATGCTTTCCTCAAAATCACCTTCTCACTTCCAAATTTGCCTTCCAAAGCAAGTCACCATCGGGTTTTGAGTTTGAGAGCTATTCCAAACAAACCAATCACACACACACACCTCAGAAACATCATATAGAAGTGATACAAACACTCACATAACATCTGGAACACCAAAATCACAAAATCACTAGCCAATTGCTCAAGCCTTTGACAGATTTGCAGTTGGGGTACCATCTCAAGTTCTAGATCATTTCAATCCATTCCAAGCATCCAGACACACTCCATGGCACCTAGGGAAGCTATCCAGATCATTGGAACCTAGCTGTAACACCCCTAACCCAAAACCCAATCACCAGCTACAAGAGGTGAGCATGAGCTCTTCTAACTCTATGATCCATGCAATTTTTGCTGCACAATAATTTGGCCATATGTTCATAATCATGCATAGAGTATTTACCCTCAATCAATTGCTTTGTATGAATCATGTATGGAATTTCTGAACCTTCATGCAGAATTTAGGGTTCTTGAGGTTTCTCTTTGATTTCTTATTCCATGCTTAAAATAAATGAAATTAAAGACCATATACATGATCGTGAGGTTGAAAAGAGTAGATTGATATGTAGATTGCATGATATAATCAAGTATTCAGTGAGATTGGATAGAAAACGCAAATCTGCAGAAACAGAGGGTGGCGCGTGTTCTTGCCCTTGTTCTTGGCGCCCTTTTTTGAAAATTCAAATATTTGAATTTTGTGATTTTATTTAATTGATTCAAAAATTAATTTCTCTATGAGTTTTAATGATTTTGAGTTGATTCTTTTTTTAATAATTCACAAAAATGTTAAAATATCTTATTTTACCAAAAATCCCAAAAATATTATTTATTTCATATAATTGATATTTTTTCCAAGAATTAATATTTTAATTGTTTTTAACATTTAAAATATTTTTTCCTTCTTGATTTTGCAAATTTTTATGATTTCTAATCATTTTGTAGGTCAAAACTTGATTTTTGAAACATTAATTCAAGATCACAATTTGTTTTCCACATGTTAAACAATTTTGATCATTTTAAATGAATTTTTTGTTCATTTAAAATACATTTTGGAAACAAATTAGGGTTTTGATTAATCCAACCCTCATCAAACCTTTTAAAAACATTTTGGGCCTCTAATCGAGTGTAAGACCCAATCCTTTGTAAATACAAACGTATTTTGAGCCTCAAGTGTTGTATAAGTCCCGTTGTATTTCAAAAGTTCGACGCAATCATCGCCCGTTTAAAACAAACCATCTGGGCCTCTCCTCAAGTTATAAGACCCATTCAAAATCATTTTGGGCCTCTAATAGAGTGTAAGACCCAATCCCCTTTTAACCAAAACAATCTGTGGGCCTCAGATATTGTATAAGTCCCTCTGCGTTAAAAGAAAATCTCGGCGCGATCGCTAGTTCAAAAACAAATCATATGGGCCTACCCTCGTGTTATAAGCCCCATTTCTTTTTTCAATCATTTTTGGGCCTCTTGAGAGAGTGTAAGACCCATCCCCTTGTACAGAAAACCTTTCTCGGGCCTCAGTCACTTGTATAAGTCCCTGTACAAAACGACAGTGCGATCACTGATAAAACCCTGAGCCTCTCCTTGAGCTGTAAGCATCAATTTTTCTTTCAAAAGCACTTTCTCCTTTGATTTTGAATATAATATTGTTATCAAAGTTTTCTTTGTTGAACAACTAACCAAACAGCATGGAAGCTCTACAACCGAGTAAGTGTTTACCCGCTTTCATTTACCGCTTTCATATGTATATAACTGTACTGTGGGGCTGTTTCATTGTAAGTCTTCTTTCATAAACTCATATCGACTGTGTAATACTAGTATAGATATTTAGAGTTTCCCCGGCAACTACGTCTAGAACTAGACAAAACCTCGTCTCCTTACACCTGACGTTCTCCCGGATATTTCAACATAACCTAAGACCATGAGAATTTTCTTTTACAACAATTTTAGATAACTAGATCTAAGAAATCTCCCCCTTGAACAATTCATATATAGAAGGCCAATGTTCCAAGTGAAACCCCTTCTGGAATTGTTCATCAGCCTCCTCTTGGGCTTAGTGCAAGGACCCACAGGCTTCCTAAAAGCATCCCCGCCTCCTCTTAGGCCTTATACAAGGACTCGTCGGCTTCTTAGAAGTTTTCACAGCCTCCTCTTAAGCTTCACATAATGATTCTTCCTCCTGGAAGATAGCCTCCTCTTGGGCTTTGTACAAATTGTCCCTTCGGCTTCTTAAAATTTTTTCTCGCCTCCTCTTGGGCTTTGTACAAATTGTCCCGACGACCTTTTAAAGGTATAGGAACAGAAATTAGTCATCTTAATAGAACAGTCTTTCAAAGAGTCTAGATCTTTCTACCGCGAACGTACTGTCTCTTAATTTCACTTAAGCATAGTACAAAAGATAAAACTCTAGACTTGGACAGTCTAATCTCCTTGAGTCTCGAAGACATTTTCAAGTTCCTTTCAAAAATAGGAAAAAACACCCGTAGACTTGGGCAGTCTCAATACCCTTCGGATTCCCCGTTTCCTTAAAGAACAGGAAATAATCCCGGTCCTTAGATCAAATGCATGAGTACAACATTACCCATATAAGAACTGATTTTCTCTTTTAACCAACATACTGGACCTGTCACTCAACTGAAATAGTAACCCTAGCCTCCTCTTGGGCTTTGTACAATGATTCTCCCCAGCAGAGTTAACCTTTGCAGCCTTCATCTCGGGCTTTGTACGAGATATAAATCACTCTTTTGTTGAGTATAATAGACTCTCTTGTTGAGTCAATCCTCTTTAGCCTCCATCTCGGGCTTCGTACGAGATACAAAATCACTCTCTTGTTGAGTATAAAAGACTCTCTTGTTGAGTAAAACATTGTTAGCCTCCATCTCGGGCTTCGTACGAGATACAAAAACACTCTCTTGTTGAGTATAAAAAGACTCTCTTGTTGAGTCGATCCTCCTTTAGCCTCTATCTCGGGCTTCGTACGAGATACAAAACACTCTCTTGTTGAGTCAACCCTTTTAGCCTCTATCTTGGTCTTCGTACGAGACACAAAAGCATCCTCTTGTTGGGTCAATAACCTCCTCTTAGGCTTTGTATAAAGAAATCCCTGTTTGATTCAATCAACCTTTTAGCATCAAATCATGCTTCGATCACAGCATACAAATATCAACAACTCCTTTCCCCCATCTAATTGTTGTAAGCGGAAAGCTTCTATATTATTTACATCTACACCATTGTCCCTCTTTTAGCATGAGAAATTCCTAAGGAAAGATGGCATTGCTCTAAACTGAGTTAAAGTCTTCTCCTTCAAGTTGAAAATCCCCTATAAAGGAAATTATGGCATTGCTGGATTCACATATCCCAGTTAAAGTAATTCTCCTTTATAATCAGTCACCCAACAATTGTGACACACAGACCCCTTTAGAGATGACAAATTCTCTCTAAAGTCAACACCCTTTTAGCTTCACATCTTGGGCTTCGAACAAGATACAAATAGACCCTTCAGCTTCACATCTTGGGCTTTGAACAAGATATAAACCACCTTTAGCTTCATGTCTTGGGCTTTGAACAAGACACAAAAACACCATTTCCTCCCATAGAATAGGAGGAGCTACGATCGCTCTAATTTCCCTATCCCGGGAATACGTAGGCATAAGATTGAAAAAGAATCTTAGCGAGCACACTAATCAAAAAACACCAAAGTCCCCTACCTCCAGTCAATCTATCACAGTATCCCAACAAATTCCCCATGAACAAATCCCGGTATTTCGTTCTGAATAAAATAAGCAGAGAGAGACCCACGAACACGAACCGCATCTGTAAACCAACATTTTTTACTGTTTAACCTCAGTTTGCAAGCAGGGTTAGTTGGAGACATTTATTTGCCTTTCTTCATCAGCTTCAATAGGATAAAAAATGAATCGACATGTAGTACCCCAGAGTGACAGTGCTTAAGAACCACGTCCAAAATCGCTCGCTACAGCTTCCTTTAGAGCTTTTTTATTTTTCCCCTGCTGAGCTGGAGGTTCGCGCGATGCACGACACCGGAGCACTGTACAACTTGGAGCTGTTACACTGTCCGTTTCAACTTCCACACTACAGCCAATGTATTAGAGAAGAAATGAGAAGGGGGAATTCCTACTCTCATTCTGACTACTTCAGGTAGGGGACGAATGACCCTGTGCTTGGCTTAGTCATCTCTATTCTCAGGCAGTAGTGTATCTCATTCCCCAGTCGAGTTGATCTTTGATCACTCCTATCTCGTGCAATCTCTTTTGGATCAATCACCATCTCTCTTGGTTAAGATCGTTGTTCTTTGGGTTGGCAAACTTTCTTTGTTTCAAAACCCTACTCCTTTACTTGTGGTCAATTATTACCTTTTTATTCCCCAGAAGAGTCTCAATCCCTTTTCTTCGGTTAAACACAGTTTTCCTGTTAAACACCAAAACTCTTGCAGAGTTTGCAACCTTCTCTCAGTTCTTCTCCCTTTGTCTGTTTCATCACTGCCTATCAGTTAAAACACAAAATTTGCACATCTTTTCAGTCAATCACAGTCTATTTGTCAACACTGAGTCGCTCTTGGGTTAATCATCTTCACTTGGTTAATCACCCTCTTCTTCCATTAACCATAGCCAGTCTGTTAAAACACTGAGCCCCCTTCGAGTTAATCACCTTCTCTTGGTTAATCACTTGTTTCTTTTCGGTTAATTACAGTTCCTCTGTTTACACCGAATCTATAGCAGTTATCAACCTTCTCTTGGTTTGAATACTTGCCCCCTTGGGTCAGTAACCTTCCTTTGGTTCAAATACCCTTTTCTTCGGTCAAGTACTATTTGTTCAGTCTGAGCACCGAACTTCTTTGGGTCACAACCTTCGCTTGGTTCCACATCTGTCCTTTGGGTCACGACCTTCGCTTGGTCCTACACCCATTCTTTTGGTTAATTACAATCTATTTGTTAACCTCTTTTCCCCACAGAGTCTTACTCTTTGTCTTCGGTTAACCACTGCCAGTCAGTTAATATACCGAGCTTTTATTTCTTTGTTCCCTAGTAGGGTCACTGCCCTCTGGTCCCTAGCAGTGTCGGTTTGTTCTCTTACCTCTCCAGTGGAGTCTTTTCTATCGTTTTTCTTCATTTCTTCTTTCTTGGTTTCGACACCAATCCTCTTTGTTATCCCCAGTGGATCTTTTCTCTCCCTCTTTTGTTCTTGGTTTTGACATCGTTTTCCTCTTCTTTTTCCATCTTAGTTCCCCGAACTACAGAAGCTCTGATTCTACATTTATTCAAATGTATGATATGTAGGCACGAGATCACGATGATCTTGGCGAGCACCCTCCCACCCTTCCTTTCCTCTTTCTTTCCCTGGTTCCTCTGAACTACGGCGCTCTAATTTCCTCATTGCACTATGAGGGTACGTAGGCACGAGGGCCCCAATCCTCCGCGAGCACTTTCTTTCTTTTCTCCTCTCTCTCCTCTTCTTTTAGCTAGAAGCCTTTAGATAGATAACCCATCCAAGCCTAGAAGCAAGCAAAATGGTTCTCGTCGAGTACGACGGATGCGTAAGGTGCTAGTACCTTCCTTTTGCATAACTGACCCCCGTTCTCGTTTCTCTTCCCCTTAGGTTTTATCAATATTTTCCCTGTCCTTTGGGACTAAATAAAGTTCGGTGGTGACTCTGTTGTATCTTTGAGTGTGCGATTCACTCAGGTATAAACCAGCCATCTTCAGCTAGCGACTCTGCTGGGGAGTTTGCTCTTGCGAGTTGGGGTCTCGCCTAGTTTTGTTTGTTTCTTGCTTGCTTGGGTGTTTATCTTTTGCGCTTTATCCGCTTTATTTTACATGCTTTAGCTTTATGTTTGTTTACTGCATTTCTTTACTACTTTGAATATTCATATGCTGTATATTCTGGATATCTGCTGTATTTTCTGCTGTTGTTGGGATGGGTAGATATTATTGGAGAGAAAAGTCCTAACATCGGGCTTAGCATACACATAGGCTAGAACGTGGATAGTCATGAGGCCTACGTTTCGCGCATTGGGTTACCATGAGAGCCACATCCCAGATCATGATTCGCTTGAGAATACTTTCGTCCTGTGAGAATTCACTATGGCGGGATGTTTTCACTCTGAGTCCTATGGTGTGGGCGACCTTTCTAGGGACCACCTTGTTGTGTCTAGATCACACCTGTGAGGGGGATGGGTCTTTGTAGAAAACTAAGCCACTACATACCTTTATTCTCTCGCACACGCCAGATTTTACACCGACACAGCATACTATGTTGCATCGACACAGAATTATATGCAGATATCCTGATTATTCAGATTTGATTATTCAGACAGTGCTGGTATCCTGTTGCTTATGTTGCATATCATTTCATCATGTAAATTAATTTTTGCATGTGCATTTCCAGGTATTCGAAGACTTATTCTTTGTTGACATTATCATAGAGATGAGTACTGGCTGCCGAGGCATTTTCAGCTACAAGTTTGTGGAGCCTAAGCTGTGTATTTTGAGAGGTTTAGCATCCCGTGTGGTTGAAGACAACAGAGGGGTTTTCAAGGATACTTATGGTAATTTGTTGTCCATCCTCAATACTAATGTCAACATCACCGTCATTCATACTCTGGTTCAGTTCTATGATCCACCACTTAGGTGCTTCACTTTTCAGGATTATCAGCTAGCACCTACACTCGAGGAGTATGCTTATATTCTCGGGGTTGAGATCAAGAAGCAGGTTCCTTATGTTTACACTAGTGGTTGTCCGAAGTTTTCTCTTATTGCTGATGCGCTTTGCATTAGTAAGAAGGATGTGGAGGATAATCTCAAGACCAAAGGGAAAGGTATTCGAGGGTTTGCTTCGAAGTTCTTGGTTAACATAGCCACTTATTTTGTTAAGGATGGAAACTGGAAGGCTTTCAACGCCATTCTTGCTTTGATGATATATGGGATTGTCTTGTTTCCGAACATGGAGGATTTCGTAGATCAGGCTGCCATCAGTATCTTCTTGTCCAAGAACCCTGTTCCGACACTTCTTGCTGATACCTATCATTCTATTCATTCTTGGAATGAAAAGAAGAAGGGAACCATTGTCTGTTGTGCTCCTTTACTGTACCGATGGTTCATGTCTCACCTTTCGCAGAAGGGTCCTTTTGTTTAGAATAAGGGTAATCTCAAGTGGTCGCAACAGATCATGTCTCTTACTGCTGATGACATTTCTTGGTATTCTCGAGTATTCGACGATACTATGATCATTCTTCATTGTGGGAAATTCTCCAATATGCCTCTCTTGGGTACAAAGGGTGGAATTAACTACAATCTGAGACTTGCATTTCGACAGTTGGGATATCCTATGGTTGCCAAGCCTGATCCTGAGGTAGTGGAAAAGTTCATCTTTCATGAAGGGGTTGATGACATGGGATTGCTAAAGAGGTTTAGTGCCGCTTGGACTCAGATTCACTCCGAAGGAAGAGCCGATTTGGGTAAGAAGAATTACGTAGCTAAGGAAGCTTACACACTTTGGGTCAAAGAGCGCGTCAAAGAGATCTTGTTGCCATTTTCTCCCGAGCCTTCCATGAATGCCAAGCCTCCTGAACTTGCCATTGTTCCTCCATCTGAAGTCGATCAACTCATGCTGACTATTGAGAAGTTGAAGAGGGAGAATGTCGATCTTCGTCTCAACCTTGATAGAGTCACTTCCGAGAAGGAAAGCCTACAAATTGAGCTCCACCAGAAGCATGAGCGCATGCTCAAAGAGGTGGAGGTTGAACAGAACAAGCGTAGGAAGCTGGGTGATGCTTTGAAGAGTACCTATGAGGGACTTGCTTCAAAGAAGAGACAACTTGGCGATACCCAGTATTAAGCCTATAAGGATGAATTGAGCTATAAGAAGCAACTTGAAGAGCTTTGAGGGAAGTTATCCGAGTTCAAGACGAAGTGGCAAAGTGAGCAAGACCGTGCTAATCGGTTAGAAAAGGACTTTTTCCAATGTCAAGCTAAGTTTGACAAAGTCTTCGGTGAGATTCAGAAGCTGCAGGATCAAGCACATCAAAACCGAGAGCAGATTAGTCTGCTCAACACAGAGAGCACTCATTGGGAGCATCAAAGTCGTCATCTGCAAAACCACTTGGATCAGAAAGAGGCTTTTCTTCAGGATATACTTCAGGGACCCAACTATTCTTTGTTGCGCAACCTCATGAAGGATGTGAAGTATTAGAGTGAGAGACATGGACGTCTAGCCAGATTTGCTAAGCATGCACTGGAGGACTTACCTGGGTTGTTGAGGGATGCATATGCTGATATATTGCCACACCAGCTTCCTTAGGTTGTTTTCCACTTCTTGTCTGTTTGTAGGGTGGTATTTGATAGGATCCATGTAGATTTTGTTGTAGCCCAAAAGGCAGATATTTTATTTGTACTTGACTTATATTTCTTTCCTTTGTTGTTGAATGAATGAATGAAGTTGCCCGTCAATGTTATCTTTCGCACCTTTACTTGTATGCTTTATGATTAGTGTCAACAAAGATAAGTTTAAGAATTCCTGGAATTTAAAACTTTATTTTGCATGCATAGCATACATTCATTTGCACACATATGCACGTCCCTTCATCTGAAACCGTTGCTCATCCTTGTCCGTCTACGCTTGTAGCAAGATGACGACAAGACATCGGTATTTTACTCGCTCAAACAAATCCAGAATCATGGTTGACTTCGAAGTTGAGAACGCCGCCTATAAGGAAACTCTAGCTCAATTCCAAGGTCGGATGGATCAGTTTCAGACAAACATGGATGTCATTATGGAACTCCTATGTGCCCAGAGGGATGCCGCTGCTGCTGCCACTGTTGTTGCAACTGCTACTGACGCAACTGTTGTCACTCCTATTGTGACTTCTTTTCCTGTTGTTACGACTACTCCTGCTGTTGTCCTTCTCCCGCTATTGTTGAAGTGCCAGTAGAGCTTGTGAATCAGCCTGTTGTTCATCCAACAAATTCTCAATCCGGTTTGAACAAGATGTCCGCTGGTTTTCCTTGGGGAATGCCTCCGAAATACACTCCTCAGATTGCAAATAACGGTAGTGCCTTCATACCTATCAGCCTTTTGTTGCGCCCGTGCCTAATGGGAATGTTGCTGCGTATCCATGGGGCATGCCTACTCCAGTCCCACCTCCAGTGGTGAATGATGATCCTGAGAATCTTCAGGTTCAGACTCGTCAAACTTCCGGGTTGGATGATATTGAAACTCCTGATGAAGATGAGTATGTGTATAGAGGTCCGCCTATTCATGTTCCAGTTTCATCTCAAGTTGTTCAAACTATCGTTCAGAATGTTCATCCTTGGATGTTCTATCCTGGGGCATCTTCCTCAGCTGCTGTGGTACCTCCTCCGAATTATCCGTTTAGTGTTCAGATGGGTCAGATGGTTAATCTGGGTTTCGTATATCCTCTAAGTTTGCTACTCCGCAAGTGCACGCTCTCGCCATATCTCAGTTACCAAATACTGAGATTCTTGTCAGGCCCACTAATCAGAATAAACCTGCTGACTACAAGTTGTTGGAAGACCGAATCAGAGCTATTGAAGGGTTTTCTGCTTTTGGCATGGAGGCCAAGGACTTGTGTTTAGTTCCGAATGTTGTACTGCCGCAGAAATTCAAGATACCTGAGCTTCCAAAGTACAAAGGTTTGAGTTGCCCGCGTAGTCACATCACTATGTAATGCAGGAAGATGGCATTCTATATTGATAATGATGAATTGCTAGTTCATTATTTTCAAGATAGTTTGTCTGGTGCTTCATTGGATTGGTGCATGGGCCTAGAACGCAGCAAAATTCATACTTGGAGGGATCTGTCTGAAGCATTCTTGAAACAATACAAATACAATCTTGATCGGGCGCCTACTAGATTGCAGTTACAGAACCAGTCTCAGCGTTCAGCTGAAACATTCAAAGAGTATGCACAAAGATGGCGAGAGATGGCATCTCGTGTGCGACCGACTCTCTCTGACAATGAGTTGGTTGATATCTTTATGGGTACATTGCAAGGATCCTATTATGAGAAAATGATGGGTAGTTCATCGTCGAACTTTGCTGATGCTGTAACCATTGGTGAACGAATTGAAAGCAATTTGAAGACTGGAAAGATTCCTGGAGCTGCTTCTCAGCAGTCGGCCAAAAAATCTCAGAATAGTCAGTCAAAGAAGAAATAAGGTGGAGCCAACGATGTGACAGCTCAAGTTTCTCCTCAGTATCAAGCTCTCATGGCTCTCATGCCATATTATCTGTATCTGTACATTGCAGCCGCACAATGTCAATAACCTCCATATTAGTATCACCGCAACAATCAGTTCAGAATGTTCAGAATCAGAAACAACCGCAACATCAACAACCGACTCAATAGAACAGCAAAAATCAGCAGAATCAAAACCTTCAGAACAACAACAATCAAGGAAACCATAAGCATCCAAATTTTGATAAAATTCCGGTGTCATACACTGAATTGTTTCCTTACTTGGTTCACCAAGGGGCAATTGTTCCCAAGCATATCGCACTTGCAATTCCTCCATTTGGCCCGAAGCATAATCCAAATGCGTCATGTTCTTATCACGCTGGATATATAGGACATGCGACAGAGGACTGTTTTGTTTTCAAAACCAAAGTTTAGGAACTCATTGATAAGAAGATTCTGACTTTCGCTGGGAAGGACCTAACATTCAGAATAATCCGTTGCCAAATCACAGTCGTCCCGCGGTTAACATGATTGAGGATAATTTAAGGGCTGAATTGATCATGGATGTCGACAAGGTGAAGACTCCTATGACTGTGGTTTTTAAAAGATTAAATGAACATGGGCTGTTGAAAGGATTGCATGGTAAGTGTCAGATTTGTGTCGATAATCCCAACCAGTGTCGAAGGCTGAAGGGTTGTGTCCAGATTTTGATGAACCGAGGTGAAGTTCAATTTTCCAGATCTAAACCTGTTGAGGAAGTTGCTACCATCGAGCCATTCACCATCGTATATAGGAAGGTTCCTACTAAATCCCCTAAGCAGAAGAAGGTACAACCCATCGTTGTTTTCCCGCCAAAGCCGTTTCCGTATCATAATTCTAAGGAGGTACCTTGGAGGTATTGGTCTATTGTGTTCTCTGGAGATCAAGAGATAAGGTTTGCTGAGTCTGAGATTGTGAATATTACAGCTGTTGGAAGTATGACTCGTAGTGGACGAGTGTTTGCTCTGAAGGTCACTACAAAGCCTGTTCAAGTTCCAACTGTTGTTCCTCCCAAGGAAACGCCTGCATCTGCAACCCCTGTTGTTCAACAAGGGACATCTGCTATAATACCAGTGCCGACTATTCCGTCTGAGGATGTTTCAAAGAAAAAAGAGGCACTTGATGATCAAGAGTTCCTTAAGTTGATCAAGAAAAGTGATTTTAAAATTGTGGATTAGCTGGGGTAAACTCCCTCAAGGATCTCAATTTTTTCTTTACTCATGAGCTCACCCGCGCACATATCGGCTTTGTTGAAAGTTCTGAACACTGCTCATGTTATGCATGATATATCCGTTGTTGAGTTCGATGACGTAGTAGCCAACATAACTGCAAGTCGGTATTTGGGTTTTAATGAATTAGAATTGCCTCCTGAAGGAGCTACCCACAACAAAGCACTGCACATATCTGTAACCTGCACAGACATCCTCTTATCTAGTGTTCTAGTGGACACCGGTTCTTCTCTCAATGTGATGCCCAAGGGCATATTGAGTCATTAACTGGTAGAAGGAAGCGAGATAAGACCGAGCGCCTTAGTTGTCAGAGCTTTTGACGGTTCTCGAAGGCAAGTTATTGGAGAAGTGGACTTACCCATCAAGGTTGGGCCGCATTTGTTCACCATTACCTTCCAAGTGATGGATATTAATCCCGCGTACAATTTCCTATTGGGTCGTCCGTGGATTCATGTCGTAGGGGCAGTTACATCCACTTTACATCAGAAGTTGAAATTTATGTTCGACGATCAGTTGGTCATCGTCTGTGGTGAAGAAGATCTGATTGTAAGCGAATTGTCATCTTTCTGATACATCGAGACCGAGGAAGGCATAGCTGAGGTGCCATTACAGTGTCTTGAGTTTGAAGATGTCAGCTCTGCTTCAACTAGTCAAACTAGATCACCGCAAGTGACCTTAGCATCTGCCAAGAATGCTAAAGAGACCATCGAGAGAGGTGCCTTGCCACGCTGGGGGCATGTGATTGATGTGGTCAAAAAGCATAACCAATTTGGATTGGGTTATCGTCCTGGTCGACAATCTAGTTCACAGGGTCAGAAGCAGTGCAACTTGATCAAGTTCAGTAGCGCGGGTTTTCAAGTGGGTGACATCGTGGCAGCCCTTGATGATGCTGGTCCTAGTAATCAGATTCCAAGCTTTGTGCGCAAGTGTCCGCCGGGTTTCAAGCTCAATAACTAGACATCTACCGTGATTCTTGTGGTTTTTCCAACAAACATGTAATGCATTTTGCTTTCTCATTCCCTCGTCCTTGCCTGAGACGAGTGGATAGCTTGTAAAGGGCCTCACGTTTTTGCAATATTATGTGATCAATAAATAAAAGTTTTTTGCATTCAAAATCATACTCTATTTTCTTTCTTTATTTTACTTTTTCACAAACAAATGGAAAAAGTTTCTTTTCTTTTCACTTTTTAAAAAAAAAACTCATTCTAAACATATTCATAAACATGCAGAACTAATAAACGCATTGATAACAACATGGCAAACATCCGTTGAAATTCTGGGATTCCAATTAACCAAGCCAAAGAAGATGGTGAGGAAGATTGTGAATTACCGGTTGAACTAGCAAGGCTCCTTGAGCACGAGCATAGAGAGATTCAGCCACACAAAGAGCCAGTGAAAGTTGTCAATCTTGGTACTGATGAAGTCAAAATAGAAGTAAAGGTTGGCGCATCTCTTGCTAAGCATGTACACTCTGAGTTGGTCAAGTTATTGGAAGAGTATGTTGATATATTCTCCTGGTCCTATCAAGATATGCCTGGGTTGGATACCAACATCGTTGAACATCACTTGCCGCTCAAGTCTGGATGTCCTTCTATCAAGCAAAAACTCAGGAAGACTAGACCCGACATGGCACTTAAAATCAGAGAAGAGGTAAAGAAGCAGTTTGATGCTGGATTCCTAGCCACCTCTGAATATCCTGAATAGATTGCCAACATCATTCCAGTTCTAAAGAAAGATGGGAAAGTCAGAATGTGTGTCGATTATCGAAATCTCAACAAGGCAAGCCCGAAAGATGATTTTCCTTTTCCTCATATTGATGCCTTGGTAGATAACACAGCACAGTTCTCTGTCTTCTCATATATGGATGGTTTTTCAGGATATAATCAGATCAAAATGTCTCCAGCTGATATGGAGAAGACTACTTTCATCACGCCGTGGGGTACATATTGTTACAAAGTCATGCCATCCGGTTTGAAGAATGAAGGGGCAACATACCAACGTGCCAAGATAGCCCTCTTTCATGATATGATCCATAGAGAGGTTGAGGTTTACGTGGACGATATGATTGCCAAGTCCAAAACTGAAGATGATCACCTGGTTCATTTGAAGAAATTGCTTGTCAGACTCTGGAAATTTAGACTGCGGTTGAATCCTGCGAAGTGCACCTTCGGAGTTCGATCTGGTAAACTGTTGGACTTTATTGTGAGTCAGAAAGGCATTGAAGTTGATCCCGACAACGTCAAAGCAATTTAGAACATGCTGCCTCCTAAAATAGAAAATGAAGTTCGTGGCTTTCTGGGCAGACTTAATTACATCTCAAGGTTCATTTCCCACTTGACGGCTACCTGTGAACCAATGTTCAAATTACTAAGGAAAAATCAATCGGTTGAATGGAACAATAATTGTCAAGAAGCATTTGACAAAATAAAACAATAATTGCAAGAACCACCGATCTTAGTACTGTCGGTTCCTGGTAGGCCTTTAATCATGTATCTCACCATTCTCGATGAATCAATGAGATGTGTATTGGGTCAACATGACGACACTGGTAGAAAAGAACATGCAATTTACTATTTGAGCAAGAATTTCACTGATTGTGAGACCAGATACTCACTCTTGGAGAAAAATTTTTGTGCTCTGGTCTGGGCATCTCGACGCCTACGACAATACATGATTTGCCATACTACTTTGTTGATATCCAAAATGGATCCGATAAAGTATATATTTGAAAAGCCTGCTATCTCTGGAAGGATTGCTCGGTGGCAGATGTTGTTAACTGAGTATGATATCCAACATGTTACCCTGAAAGCAATAAAAGGGAGCGTCTTGTCTGACTACCTTGCCCATCAACCTGTAGAGGGTTATCAATAAATGAAGTTTGATTTTCCCGATGTGGATGTTCTATTTATCAGAGACTATGAGACTCCAGACCCTGACATAGGACCCAAACCAGGGGCGCGATGGACGTTCGTATTCGATGGTGCCTCCAATTCTAAAGGTCGTGGAATCGGTGATATCCTCATCTCTCCAACTAGTTTTCACCTTCCCTTCACTGCCATATTATGCTTTGCATGCACCAACAATATGGCTGAATACGAAGCATGTATCTATGGTATCGAAGTGGTAATTGACATGAGAATTAAGATTCTTGCGTTCTATGAAGATTCTGCTTTCGTTATCGGCCAAGTCAGAGGGAACTTTGTAACTCGGGATTCCAAGTTGGTTCCGTACCAACAACACATAGCGAAATTGATTCCTTACTTTGATGAGATCTCTTTTCATCATATCTCCAGAGAGGAAAATCAACTAGCTGATGCTCTTGCCACTCTAGCATCCATGTTCAAGGTCTAGTGGAAGAATGAAGCTCCTTCTATCCGCATTGATCATTTGAACGAACCAGCACACTTTTTAGCAATCGAGGATGAGTATGATGACAAGCCTTGGTTCTACGACATTAAGAGATATATGGAAAATTAGGAATATCCCGAGGGTATTACTATCACTGACAAAAAGGCTCTTAGGCGGCTCTGCGCCAAATTCTTCTTAAGCGGTGGTATACTGTACAAGAGGAATTATGATTCCGTGTTGCTCAGATGCCTGGATAGACACGAAGCGAACACGATCATAAGGTCCATACATGAGGGCTGCGAGGGTGTACATGCTAAGCGTCCTGCTATGGCCAAGAAGATCCTTCGGGCTGGGTATTATTGGACAATAATGGAGGTAGATTGTTACAACTTTGACAAAAGATGTCATAAGTGCCAAATCTACGGGAACAAGATCCACGTGCCTCCAACTCCATTGAACATTTTGACTTCACCTTGGCCATTCTCTATGTGGGGTATAGATATGATTGGAATGATAGAACCGAAGGCTTCCAACGGCCATCGATTCATTCTAGTTGATATCGACTACTTCACCAAGTGGGTTGAAGCTGCTTCTTATGCAAACGTTACACGACAAGTGGTTGCTAGATTCATCAAGAAAGAGATAATCTGTCATTATGGCATTCCTAGCAATATTATCACCGACAATGCAAGCAACCTAAACAATAAGATGATGATGAAGGAGTTATGTGAAGAATTTAAGATCGAGCACCACAACTCTTCACCATATCGGCCCAAGATGAATTGTGCCATTGAAGCAGCAAACAAAAACATCAAGAGGGTTGTCCAGAAAATGGTTAAGACTTATAAGGATTGACATGAAATGCTTCCCTTTGCGCTACATGGCTATAGAACTTCAGTCCGCACTTCTACTAGGGCAACTCCGTATTCGCTTGTGTATGGTATGGAGGCTGTTCTACCCAATGAAGTCAAAATTCCTTCGCTCAGGGTCATCATGGAAGCAGGTCTTGATGAAGCTGAATGGGTTTAATCTAGATATGACCAGCTGAATCTCATCGAGGAGAAGCGCCTTACAGCCGTTTGTCATGGTCAATTGTATCAAAGACGCCTCAAGCGAGCTTTTGACAAGAAAGTTATCCCTCGAACGTTCTGTGAAGGCGAACTCGTGCTCAAGAGATATTCACCTGTTCACTCGGATCCACGAGGCAAGTGGACTCCCAATTACGAAGGACCCTTTGTTGTAAAAAAGGCCTTCTCGGGCGGAGCCCTGATCCTCACCACCATGGATGGGGAGGAGTTGCCACCCGTGAACTCCGATACAGTAAAAAAATATTATGTCTGAAAAAAAAGGATAAGAGCCTGCTAGATTGACATCCGCAAGGACAATCTAGGCAAAAATGGGTGTCCCGATGGACCAATAAAAGAAATGTCCATGCAAAATTTAGGGACAATGAGGAAAAAACAATAGCCCACTAAGTTGAAAATTTGAAAGGGCGACTTAGGCAAGAATGGGTATCCCGGTGAACGAGAAATATTGTAAGAAACGTGTCCAGGTAAAAGTTAGGGATAAAGGCATTGGCTGTGAACCCTTGAGCCCTCTTTGTCATAGCTAGACTTCAGACGGTAACAGAGCAATCAAATCATCATCAACTGGTGTAAGGCATTGGAGCTTAGACTTATGGTGGATGGTAGCCAATGTTGTAATCAATGCAAAGCACGATTTTCTTTTGCCATTTACATTTGTTTCTCAATTTTATTGCAAATTTCCTCATCAAGGATTTTTGCATCCTTGTACACATCTTATGTACAAATATTTCCATATTCAATAAAAATGCATCATTTGTTTTCATTCCAGTATTTTGTTTGCAAAATAAACAATTATTTGTGATCACATAATACTATAAAACGTTGAGAATAATAAAAAGCTAAATCAATCGAGAAAGCATTATGCATTGCATATTTTACTAGTAATTCACGCAGGATAATCAGTAATGTCCATTGGCAAGCCTAACGCCCGGCCAACACCGTGACGTTTCTTTGAAGAGGTTGTTGTTTCCTCAGCAGAGTCATCATTTCCCCAACAGATCCATAATGTCTCCAGTGAAGTTGTCATGATGTACCCCGAGAAGAGACATGATTGTTCTTTTCCCCAGCATGGGCCGTGCATCATCCCCAGCATGTCAATTTGTTACGCAAGAGCAGCTGTACGATTTGGTTCCTCATCTTCCCCAAGCAGAGAAGATCCTCCGAGTCTTGGGAATTCCCTGCATTAGAGTCAGTGGCAGCTTAGAAATCAGAGTTTTCTGATTTCGTTCCCCACTCGGAGTAAGTTGTGATGGAAAGGTTGGCCTGATTCTCTTATTCCCGGCAGTATCGTTGGTGATGGTTTCTTCCCCAGCAGAGTCTTCACCATTTTGGGGTTTAGTTCGCGACAAAGCTATCACCCTTTGGGGACCGTTCCTCGGCAGAACCTGTCTTCATCTGGGGGTTCTCTCCCCAACCAAGGATGTCGAGTTCGTTTTGCTACAATCTCTGTCTAAATTCTCGTACCTTTGCATTGTATGATATCAAGCATCATGTAGAATACATACATGGCATATGCATCAAGCATGCTCCCTTTCATTTGGCCTAATTTTTCTCCCAGTAGATATTCAGCCAAACTTCAAACACTCTCAAAACTCTTCTTCTGTCGCCGTCGGCCAAATTTTTGAGCTACTCTTTTATTTAATCCCCTTTTACCTTGAATCATCGAAAAACTGGCGCAATTCGAACATTCAGGTCCAAGAGGATTAAATAGAGGCAGCTGTCATAACCCAAAATTTGACCTCCCTCTTTTGCCTTTTGCATGAGCATATGCGATCGCATCGCTGGCATACGCATTCCCACTTTTCCTCTGTGATTTTGTTGCAGGAATATTCAGGTTTTCCAAGCTCGATTAATCACATCCTCACAAGGCCATCACATCATCAAAACAAGCACAAAATAAGGCTTTCTATGCCTATTCATCAAAGCAAGAGGTTGAAAATCGCAATCGTGGCCACAACACCATTTTTTAGGCAAATTTGGGCACTTTTGGCTTAGTTAATCGATTAACCATTTGCAGTGCAAATGTGTTAATCATTAACACATGCAAATTTTGCAGAATTTGCTGCTTTTTCAAGACAGTAACTTTCCCTCCACATTTTGAAATTCTACATTGGTCTAGTAGCATGTGGAACATTCTGGAGTCTTCAAGAATTCACTCAAATTTACTACAATGCATCACTTCCAAATAAGTGCACCATGTTCCTTGATTTCCAAGTATGTGGACCTTTGGATGATTGGATCTCACATTGGGATTGTTACCGAGTTGATCCTAACTAACCGAGTTAACCGCTTGACTCAGTGAGTCAAGCCAAACTAACTCCTAGCCTAGTTCCAAACCACCCAAAGCTAAGTCCAAACCAAATTCCAAACCTCTCACACTCCAAACCAAAAGGCTATATAAACACACCTTCACTCACTTTTCAAGGGATCCACAATCTCAACCATTTTCACACAAATTTCTCACACTTTACTCTCTCACAAATCTCTCTGAATTTTTCTGCTACTTCTTCATCTCCATCTCAATTCTCATCACCAAACCTCACTAAAGCTCTTAATTCACCATTGAAGAAAAGCTACTTTCACCTTGAAAGTGTTTTTTCTTGAGCTTAACCTTCATCATCATTCCATTCTACTGAATTTTGTGGAGCTTCAGTAGCTTTTGGATTCATCTCAAGTGATTACTTCAAATTTTTTTTGGTGATAATTCGCATTTCGATTTTTTCGTCGCAATTCGCTCGGTTTCGATAAGTTTCGGCTATAATTGAAGATTTTCTCTGGTTTTCTTTGATTATCTTCACCAAGATCTCTTTGTAACATTCACCAAGCCAAATCTCCATCTTATAGGTTGGTAGATCTTACTCGTTTTTCTGTTTCGAACATTTTCGTATCATTCGCATGTAGTTTCGATGTTTTTTGCATGTGAATTAATTATTCCATTGTTTGATCCATGATCTTGATGATTTAATTGATTTTATTGTTGATCATTTGTTGTTCTTAAACTTGATTTTTCGTGCATAATTTTTTGCCCTAGCATTGGAGTGGTTGCACAATCAATAAGTTGGCCAAAAGCACTTTTTAAAACTGTTTTTCTGCCCCTGTGCCAGTGTTAATCGATTAACACTCTGTAGTGCAAAAGTGTTAATCGATTAACACTCTGTTTTTTCAATTTTTTGCTGATTTTCTAGTGTTAATCGATTAACACTTTGTAGTGCAAAAGTGTTAATCGATTAACACTGAACCAGAAGGTCATTTTCTTGCTTTTTCAAGTGTGTTTGACATGCTTTCTCATTCTAACTTCCATGGATTGATATGCTTGATTTTTATGGATGTTTTAAGTGTCATTTAACTTCTGTTTGAAACATATTCATGAACTTTCGATGTACGTTTTCGATTATTCAAATTGTTCACATTCTTGGCATTATGAGAATACATGTTTTCTTGCACTTTCCTTGGTCACAATAACATGACTTTGTGTTGCATTTTGTGTATCACTTGTCATTTTTTTGCACTTTCTCTATTTGCTTGGCATTAGGTTTGTTCTCAAGAGAATAAACTTAATCTTTTATAATCAATAATTTACACCTTTTGCTTTAATGATTTTTCATTCTCTTTGGAAAACTGTTAGCATATCAATTCCCCTTGATTAATTAATCAAAACTTCGTTTCGATTAGATGATCTCTCCCCTTGCTCTTCTCTTTAGGCTTCCTTTAGAGCTTTTTTCTTTTTCCCCTGCTGAGCCGGAGGTTCGCGCGACGCACGACACTGGAGCACTATACAACTTGGAGCTGTTACGTTGTCCGTTTCAACTTCCGAACTACACCCTGTGTGTTAGAGAACGGAGAATTCCTACTCTCATTCTGACTACTTCAGGTAGGGGATGAATGACCCTGTGCTTGGCTTAGTCATCTCTATTCCCAGGCAGTAGTGTATCTCCTTCCCCAGTCGAGTCGATCTTTGATCACACCTATCTCTTGCAATCTCTTTTGGATCAATCACCATCCCTCTTGGTTAAGATCATTGTTCTTTGGGTTGGCAAACTCTCTTTGTTCCAAAACCCTACTCCTTTTCTTGTGGTCAATTATTACCTTTTGATTCCCCATAAGAGTCTCAATCCCTTTTCTTCGGTTAAACACAGTTTAAACACCGAAACTCTTGCGGAGTTCGCAACCTTCTCTCGGTTCTTCTCCCTTTGTTTGGTTAATCACTCCCTATCAGTTAAAACACTAAATTTGCACGTCTTTTCAGTCAATCACAGTCTATCTGTTAACACTGAGTCGCTCTTGGGTTAATCACCTTCTCTTGGTTAACCACCCTCTTCTTCAGTTAACCACAGCCAGTCTGTTAAAACACTGAGCCCCCTTTGAGTTAATCATCTTCTCTTGGTTAATCACTTGTTTCTTTTCGGTTAATTACAGTTCCTCTGTTAACACCGAATTCACAGCAGTTAGCAACCTTCTCTTGGTTCGAATACTTGCACCCTTGGGTCAGTAACCTTCCTTTGGTTCAAATACCCTTTTCTTCAGTCAAGTACTGTTTGTTCAGTCTGTGCACCGAACTTCTTTGGGTCACGACCTTCGCTTGGTCTCACACCCGTCCTTTGGGTCACGAACTTCGCTTGGTCCTACACCTGTTCTTTTGGTTGATTACAATCTATTTGTTAACCTCTTTTCCCCACAGAGTCTTACTCTCTTACTTCGGTTAACCACTGTCAGTCAGTTAATATACCGAGCTTTTATTCCTTTGTTCCCCAGTAGGGTCACTGCCCTCTGGTCCCTAGCACTGTCGCTTTGTTCTCTTACCTCCCCAGTGGAGTCTTTTCTATCGTTTTTCTTCATTTCTTCTTTCTTGGTTTTGATACCAATCCTCTTTGTTATCCCCAGTGGATCTTTTCTCTCCCTCTTTTGTTCTTGGTTTTGACACCGTTTTCCTCTTCTTTTTCCGTCTTAGTTCCCCGAACTACGGAAGCTCTGATTCTGTATTCATTCGAATGTATGATACGTAGGCACGAGATCGCGATGATCTTGGCGAGCACCCTTCCACCCTTCCTTTCCTCTTTCTTTCCCTGGTTCCTCTGAACTACGGCGCTCTGATTTCCTCATTGCACTATGAGGGTACGTAGGCACGAGGGCCCTAATCCTCCGCGAGCACTTTCTTTCTTTTCTCCTCTCTCTCCTCTTCTTTTAGCTAGAAGCCTTTAGATAGATAACCCATCCAAGCCTAGAAGTAAGCAAAATGGTTCCCGTCGAGTACGACGAATACGTAAGGTGCTAGTACCTTCCTTTCGCATAACCGACCCCCGTTCCCGTTTCTCTTCCCCTTGGGTTTTATTGATATTTTCCCTGTCCTTTGGGACTAAATAAAGTTCGGTGGCAACTCTCTTGTATCTTTGAGTGTGCGATTCACTCAAGTATAAACCAGCCATCTTCAGGTGTTATGGAGTGGAAGAAACAATTGTATTTTTAACTGTTTAGTTTTTGACGTGGAAGAATCGTTACATTTGATTAAATTCCTTTCTTGGAAATGGTTTTGTTTAGAGGTCTGTCAATATAACTCTTGTTCTTTTATGACTGGATTATTTCCCCAATACGTTGTTTAAAGCGGAAGTGATTTCCCGCCAGGCTCTTTTGTAAGGGTTTTGAGTAGTCGTTGTGCTCATTTGTGTTATTTCATAGCCTATAAAAAAAATCAATCACAGAAATAATTTTCCCAGACATATCATTCCAAGGAATAAATTTTTATAAAAAGTGTTTGGATAGTATCTTAAAATCTCAAGAATTTTTTATTTTTAAATTCTTTTTAATTAATAATATATTATAATTATATATAAAAATAATAATTATAAAAATAAAATAATATGTAATAGTGGAGATAACCAACTATTTTTACATAAAATTTGATGGTAACAGTCGAGAATAAAAAATTCCCACACTAGGGAGGGGATTAGAAAGCCACTAAACATAGAAACATTTTTTCCTGGGTATAATATTTTTCTGGGAACAATTTTGTATTCCCTTACAAGAAACATCAGTATTTTTATTTCCAACCTTAAATTCCCATAAATATATTTTATATTCATAAAACAAATACACCCTCCCTAATAATTGATTATTAAGATTTTTAAGTTTATTATTAGTTTGTTAAAGTTTGTTAGGGTTGATCATATATTTGATTTCTAATAATTTGTTATTAGGATTTGTTATGTTTGTTATTAATTTATTAAGATTTATTAGAGTTAATACTATTTTCAAACTCTGAAAAATAGATCATCAATCTATATATAACTATTTGTCATGTGATCAAACACAATAAAAATATAACATATTTTTTAAATTAACTTTCTGAATAATATATATTTTGCTAGAAGTCTTGGCGCAAGACCTCATTGTTCAAAGAATGACATTTGTGTACTCTCTTTAATACTCATACAATTCGTGGCATCACTCTATCACATTTACATCTATTGTAAATACACTTAGAAACAAAACGAAACATGCAGAAATCTGTTGGACAATCCGCATCATTTTTACATCTATTTTGTACTGTAATGAAGAAAAAAAACAAAAATATGTTACTATAAAGAGATAAAAGATAGTATACAAACTACAAAGTGAAAAAAGAAATTTTGAAAAAGGATACATACATGAATTACCATTAACATCTTTTGCAGCAAGAACTAGGAAAATAATTAAAATCATAGCATACACAAACTTTAGAGTTTTGGCCATAGTTTTCTCTCTTTACATGTAATAGAGTGTGATTTAATCACTTTATATATAATACATAAGTCTCATGCTTTTCTAAAAACAATTTAATACTATTAACACTTAAGAAGTTGCAAAGAAACACTTTCTAATATTAGAGTCATTATCAAATGTCTTTTAACTAGATCTATGTTATGTATTTGTGTCTTTAGCACACTTAGTAAAGGTGTATCACAAAAAAACTTGTTAATTATTATAGTTTATTTATTTTTAATAAAATTTTCTAACCTATGACAATAGAAAGAGGTACAAGTTTCGAAAATAATTAGACCGTATAAAATCTATAAGAATAATGCATAATCTGTTTAACAACATAGTCATCTACAAACTAAACGTATTGTGGAATATTTCTATAAATACAATTATTTGATTATTTCTATAGATATAATAATTTCTATTGAGGATTAGTTTTGTCATTAAAAAAAGATAACGGCTCAATTTCTCTAGAATCTTATATATATATATATATATATATATATATATATATATATATATATATATATATATATATATATATATATATATATATATATATATATATATATATATATATATATTTATATATTGTTAAGAAATGTGGTTGAACTTAACTCAATCCTACAAATTCAAACTGGTTGGTAAGGTGAGAATTGCCCTCATTTATAAAGACATGTTCATGCCTAACTCTTCTCTGCTTTGCAATCTACAATCTATCCTACCCCTAATATCCCTTATCCTTTACCCTCTCTATTATCTTATGACAATTGTTCCTCATCCTACAAAACTTTTTGATTCTCTTTATCCTCAAGGCAAGAACCCAAAACCTTTGCCTAATCCAACAAACTTGACTGTTGGAAACAAGCCATGGGTGCTGAACTACAAGCTCTTGCTGACAATCACACTTGGTCTATTGTGAATCTTTCGCCAGGAAAAGTACCTATTGGTTGTATGTGGGTCTATAAAGTTAAGTATAACTCTGATGGTTCCATTGACAGGTATAAAGCACGTTTGATTGAAAAGGGGTATATTTAACTTGAGGGCATCGATTTCTTTTATACTTACTCCCTGGTAGCCAAGATCACCACCATTCGTGTACTTCTTTCCCTTGCAGTTGTTAAAGGTTGGCATCTATCTCAGCTAGATGTCAACAATGCCTTTTTACATGGAGACCTCAAGAAAGAAGTGTACATGACCATCCCACCTGATAGTTCCTGGATTGGCTGGAATTTTGGTAAAACAAAGGTTATTCAATGTTGATGTCAAGGTGCTGATGTTGTAACATTGAAGTCTTAACACTGGGCTGTGTTAAGTAGTTAAATGCTGAAGTTGGATGTTTGATGTCACACAGGTGATGTTGTAACATCAGACCTGTAGAATTAACAACAGCAGGATATATTATTAGGGCACGCGTGTTAGCTGGAATTGTGGAGAGTGGTTGACTCATTGGATGAGAATATCTTGGGATAGATATTTTCTGTTACATGGGAGATTTGATTGCAGGTCTGTTGGAGAATTAAAAGGTTGAAGATTTAAAAAGATTTTGGGGATAAAATCTGTTTTGAAGATTCAGTTTTAATTAACAAATCTGATCAAATATTGTGACAAGTCCAAGCCCAATTCAAGGAGCTATATAAAGCGCACAAGACCAAAGGAAAAAGTACAGAAATACGGGGAGAAGATCAAGAGCAGAGGCTGAGTGTCTTGAGTATTTTGTACAAGGTGTATAACCAGAATTCTAGGGTGAATTGTTGTGTCGTATTCTGTCCTCTCTAAAGCTGTGAAGCAAAGAGAGTTGTTTTACTTGATCAAAGCTGTGAAGCAGAATCAAGGGTTCTCAAAGAGGTTGTTCTTTGAGTGGTTTTAGGAATTGAGTAGTGTTCTCATATCTAAGTGGTTTCTTAGGTAGAAAGTCACTAGTAGGAATTAAGATTAGGAGATTGTCAACTGGGTTGTTGAGTCTGTAATTTAATTCTACAAGTAGTGAAATTCATCCCTGGCTTGGTAGCCCCCAGACGTAGGTAGTTAGACCGAACTGGGTGAATAAATCATTGTGTTGATTTATTTACTGTTATTGCTGTCCATTGTGCAGAGTGTGTTGTTGTGACATCGCACCTTAACATCACACGTCTGGTACCAGAATTTCAATTGGTATCAGAGCAGGCATCCTGTCTGGCTCTGGGTGAGATCTGGGGAAGATACTTTCTGGTGTGAAGATGGACAAAGAGGTTGGAGGATTTGTCAACAGACCCCCTATATTGGATGGCTCAAACTATGAGTATTGGAAGCCTAGAATTACTACTTTCTTAAAGTCATTGGACAACAGAGCTTGGAAGGCTGTCATTAAAGAATGGAAAGCTCCTGTGGTGTTTGAAAAAGATGATGCTGGCAAAGATAAAGAGGGCACCTCAAAGCTGAAGCCGGAAGAAGAATGGACCAAGGAAGAAGATGAGCTTGCCCATGGAAATTCCAAAGCTTTAAATGCAATCTTCAATGGAGTGGATAAGAATATTTTCAGGTTAATTAATACCTGTGAGGTTGCTAAGAAAGCATGGGATATTTTGAAGGCCACTCATGAAGGAACATCTAGAGTTAAGATGTCAAGACTACAGCTTCTAACATCGAAGTTTGAGAGTCTGAAGATGAAGGAATAGGAGACTATCCATGACTTCCATATGAGTGTGCTTGAGCTGGCTAATGCATCCAGTGCCCTTGGAGAAAAGATATCAGAAGAAAAGCTTGTAAGGAAAATCCTGAGGTCTCTTCCTAAGAAGTACAAGATGAAGGTAACTGCCATTGAAGAATCACAAGACATCAGCAAGATGAGGGTTGATGAGCTCATTGGATCTCTTCAAACTTTTGAGCTTGGTTTGAATGAGGAAGAACCTGAAAAGAAGCCCAAAAGTATAGTCTTGGTTTCCACTCCTGCAGAAGTTAAGAAAGTTACAGATGATGAGTCTCAGGAGGATCTGTCTCAAGCCATAGTTATGTTGGGAATACAGTTCAACAAAGTGTTCAAGAGGATGAACAATAACTCCAGGCCTAATGTCAGGAACATCTCTTCTGACAACAGCAAGGCAAAAGAGAAGGATGAAGAGAAGACTGCCCAAGATAAAGGAGTTCAGTGCTTTGAATGTGAAGGGTATGGACATGTCAAGAAAGAGTGTCCCACATTCTTGAAGAAGCAGAAGAAGGGCATGACAGTTTCCTGGTCTGATTCTGATAGTGAAAGTGAAATTGAGTCAGCAAAGCATGTTACAGCTTTGACAGGAATTGTTGAACCTGATGATGATAGTGATGGAGAAGTCACTTATGATGAGCTAGCTTCAACCTACAAAGAGCTGTGCTTAAAGAGTGTTGAACTATGTCAGGAGAGGAATCAACAGAAGAAACAGATTGCTCAGCTAGAGAATGACAAAGCTGAATTGGAAAAAGAAGTCTTATGTGTCAAAGCTCATCTTAATCATATGACTAAATCTGTTAGAATGTTGAATAGTGGGACAGCCACTCTTGACAAGATACTACAGTCAGAAAAAGCTGCTGGAGACAAAGCTGGGATAGGTTATGTGGCTGAGGATAAGGGAACTTCAGAAGCAAGCACTTCAGGTTCAAAGAAGGAAGTGTCACAACCTTTGTCTCAACATCAGCCAAAAAAGCAGGATCCTACACCTAAGAAAGCTGATGTTTCACAACCTAAGAAGATTGAGAAGAAGACTGGTCCTAATCAGAAGAGAAAGCAGCCACAAGGAGCTAGCCAATATATGCCCCCACAATACCATGAGAGCATGCAAGCTGCTCAGCTCAAACAGCACATGTCTCAACAGATGTCTCAACATCAGGACAACTGGTATGGTTATGGTTATGGATACACCAATGTTGTTCCTTATATCTATGGAAGAAGAAAGCCACACCATCATGGGAGACAATCCAGGAAACAGCATTCCCAGCCGTCTTATGGGAGAAGATATCAACATAATAGATGGCAGGGCAGTTATGGTAGGAGGAGATCACATTATGGATGGCAGCATAAGCAATCTCATCATGGCAGAAGATTCAGAGATGAAAGAGTGAGATGCTATTACTGTGGGAGGTTTGGACATATGCAGTACTCTTGCTACAAGCTGCATGGATACCCTCAACCTCAAAACAGATGGAGAGAGTACAGGCCCAAAGTTGTTAAACAATGGGTACCTAAGGAGAATGTGAAGTGCTTATTGGCTCACATGGCTGACAAAGAGTTTAAAGAAGGAATATGGTATTTTGACAGTGGGTGTTCCAAACACATGTCTGGATATAGATCCATGTTTGCTGAATTTAGCCCTTGTCCCTCTCTTGAAGTTATTTTTGGTAAGGGGGATAAAGGAGTTGTTGAAGGTATTGGAAAAGTACAAGGACCTGAACTTCACAATGTCTATCTTGTCAATGGTTTGAATGCAAATCTGATAAGCATCAGCCAATTATGTGATGATGGTTACTTAGTCAGCTATACCAAAGATAAATGTGTTGTAACTAATGAGAAGGGTGAGGCTGTAATGACTGGGGCAAGATCCAAAGACAATTGCTATCAGTGGATTCCTCAAACTGAAAGCCAGTCTGGTGATGATGAAGTCAATGATGTAACATTAGATGGTGACATCAAGTGTGAAAGTATGGTGAAAAGTCAATCTGGGTTAATGACTTATGTGCTGGTACTCCTAAGATTGATGATATGTTAAAAGCCAACTTGAGTAGTCAGCTATATGAGCAAGATGAAGGAGTCAACAATGCTGATGGAAGGATCAAAAGCTGTGACCTTAGGAAGTGTTGGGAGCTGAATACTCACAAGGCCAAGAAAGATGACAACCTGACTAATGACTCCTATAGTTCAGAAGAAAAATTTCACAAGTTGACAATCCGTAGGTTGGTAGATGCAGATGCTAGAGCTGATGTTAAAACATCTCAAGTCAAGAAAGGTACTTTTAGCCTTAAAATAAAGAAGAGTGACGATGAACTAATTGCAAAAGTGGTTCATAGGGTTGCTAAACGACTGAAATCAAGGAAGAGGAAAGCTATTGAGTCACCTCCAAAGATGAGAACTGATAAGCAGAAGATCTATGTGGATGGTACTACAAAATCCAGGAGTAAAGTGTTCATCTCTTCCAGAAATAGGAAGATCAGAGATAAGTATGATGAAAATGTCCAGGATATCTCTCAAATAAAGGAAGTCGTTGGTGTTAGAACTTCTAAGAAAATTCAAAAGGCCATACTAGATAACATTCCTGTGTTTTTCATAAAATGGTGGAAGTATGTTCTGGAAAGGGAATTTGGTATAGATACTCTGGATATGGTTGAGTTTGCTAGGATATGGTTCAGATAGGGTGTGGGAACTTATGGTATTCAGGTGTGTATGTTAACCTGACTAAGCTGCTCTGACTGTGTTTTTTTTGGGAGCTTCTTGAAGGACTTCTTTGTGCAATGAGTCCTTTGGATGGTGAAGCTGATGTCCCAAAAGATGTTGTAACATCACGTTTGCTGGTGGTTATATCTGGAAGATGATTAAGATTGGACATGTGGAAGAAGTGTTTCTGTTTATGTGAATTAGAATGTGAATTTTAGCATGACTACTGATTTTGAAGACTTCACTAGTATCAATAACTACTGGTGGATGTAATGGTAGAGGTATTGTGATCTGATCATTATCTCTTGAAGAGTCTGGATCTCAGTAAAGCTTTTAAGTAAGCTGAGAATTTGTGGTGTTTGTGACACAGTGTTGAGTTTGGATTATTTTGATAGTAAATCCAGTAATGGAGCATATGTAATACCCTGGTGTCAAGAGTGTCAAGAGTATCCTCGGTGAAGGATGTCTTTCTTCTGGATTTGAAGCTTAGTGCTTACATTATATCTAAGGAGCATCTACATAGTCATACGGGAGAATGATGAAGTAGAAGGTTTGCCTTGGATGGTGAAGATGAATTGTATGATAGCCCTTGGTGAAAGGGACAGTGGTACCAAAATGCATGTAAATGTGCTCAAATGTTCATCTCCATCTAGAGCATTTGTTAATCTTGACAGGGGAAGTATTTGTCTATGGATTTTGCAGCAAAGGTACATATATTGTGAAGATTGCATGCTGATCAAGATTATGGAGATTGGTTGAATCTTATGAGGATATAATGTCAGATAGCATGCTATGACATTAGGCTGTTGGTTCATATTAAGGCAGTACAATTATCAGTAAAGCAATAGAAAAGTACTGTAAAGAATTTTGTAGAGTTACAGAAAAATCTAAAATATGATTGGAGTGTTGTGCTGAGCAAAGGAGAAAGAGTGGTTTTATAATGGTTTTTCTAAAGCATTGTTTGTATCGCCAGTCTAGTCAAAAGTGTTGGAATGTGGTTTTGACCATGTCTTTAATAATATCAGAACATTGTGTTTGGAGATTGCATAGATCTTTTTGCTACTGACAGTAGGGCTTGTATTATGTCGCATGTGATGAAGTGTAGGTCATATGAATTGGCATAATTTGTCTAATTATGGCTAAAAAGGGGGAGAGTTAAAAATTGCCATGAAGAGAGTAATTGATGCTGCTAAAAGTAAAAGGTGTTTAGTTGAAAAGTGATGATGCAGTTATTGAGGGGGGTTTAGACTGAGCTGCTAGTGAAGATATCATAGCATTTGAAGAGTGCAGCCAAGCAGACATCAAGGGGGAGAAGTGCTGCACATTGTGAACTACTGAACAGCTGTGATGTTGGTTCATGTTTTAGAGGGGGAGCACCAATTGGCTATTGTCAATAATGAAGATGGTGCTGCAGCAGATCAAGTAATGAAGACTATGAAGATTGTCAAACTGCTGCTAATGAGTTTCAAATTTCTAAAGATTATTCCGCTGCTGAAATCTCTGAAGGTGCAGAGTGCAGAAGTTGATTGCAGAGTGCATAGATTGTTTTAGCCAAAATTAGCCAAAGGGGGAGATTGATAGTTCCTGGATTGGCTGGAATTTTGGTAAAACAAAGGTTATTCAATGTTGATGTCAAGGTGCTAATGTTGTAACATTGAAGTCTTAACACTGGGCTGTGTTAAGTAGTTAAATGCTGAAGTTGGATGTCTGATGTCACACAGGTGATGTTGTAACATCAGACCTGCAGAATTAACAACAGCAGGATATATTATTAGGGCACGCGTGTTAGCTGGAATTGTGGAGAGTGGTTGACTCATTGGATGAGAATATCTTGGGATAGATATTTTCTGTTACATGGGAGATTTGATTGCATGTCTGTTGGAGAATTAAAAGGTTGAAGATTTAAAAAGATTTTGGGGATAAAATCTGTTTTGAAGATTCAGTTTTAATTAACAAATCTGATCAAATATTGTGACAAGTCCAAGCCCAATTCAAGGAGCTATATAAAGCGCACAAGACCAAAGGAAAAAGTACAGAAATACGGGGAGAAGATCAAGAGCAGAGGCTGAGTGTCTTGAGTATTTTGTACAAGGTGTATAACCAGAATTCTAGGGTGAATTGCTGTGTCGTATTCTGTCCTCTCTAAAGCTGTGAAGCAAAGAGAGTTGTTTTACTTGATCAAAGCTGTGAAGCAGAATCAAGGGTTCTCAAAGAGGTTGTTCTTTGAGTGGTTTTAGGAATTGAGTAGTGTTCTCATATCTAAGTGGTTTCTTAGGTAGAAAGTCACTAGTAGGAATTAAGATTAGGAGATTGTCAACTGGGTTGTTGAGTCTGTAATTTAATTCTACAAGTAGTGAAATTCATCCCTGGCTTGGTAGCCCCCAGACGTAGGTAGTTAGACCGAACTGGGTGAACAAATCATTGTGTTGATTTATTTACTGTTATTGCTATCCATTGTGCAGAGTGTGTTGTTGTGACATCGCACCTTAACATCACACGTCTGGTACCAGAATTTCACCACATGGCTATTCAGCTTCCTCCCATTCTCAGGTTTGCAAGCTCCATAAATCTATCTATGGTCTGAAATAGGCTAGCAGGCAGTGGTACTCCAAAATATCTTCCTTTCTCATTTCTCTTGGCTTCAAATATTCTGAGTCTGACCATTCTCTCTTTACTAAGCTCACACATCATACTTTTACTATGCTACTTGTCTATGTAGATGATCTCATCTTGGCTGGTAATTCTATAGAAGAAATCACTTCTGCCAAACATTCTTTGGATGCAAGATTCAAAATCAAAGATTTAGGCTCTTTGAGATATTTCTTGGGTTTTGAAATTGACAGAAATACCTCAGGTATCTTTTTCAACCAAAGGCAATATACCCTTGAATTGTTACAAGTCACATGCCACCTTGCTTCAAAACCCTCCACCACCCCATTGATCCCTCTCTGAAACTATCTGTACCTGATGGCACTCCTATTGTTGATCCTACCATTTATAGGAGACTCATTGGCCATTTGATTTACTTGACAAATAGTAGACCTGATATTTACTTTGTTGTCCAACATCTTAGTCAGTTTCTTTCCATACCTCTTGAACCTCACTATGATGCAGCCATGCGTCTCATTAGATACCTCAAAGCATGCCCATCTTGTGGCATTCTCTTCTCATCATATAGTCAACTTAAACTCCTTGCTTTTGCTGATTCAGACTGGGCTAGATGCCATGATACTCACAGATCAATTTCAGGTTTTTGTGTTCTTCTTGGTTCCTCTTTGATATCATGGAAATCAAAGAAACAACATATTGTTTCTAGATCTTCTACAGAGGAAGAATACAGGTCCCTAGCCTCCCTTACATGTGAATTGTAATGGATACACAACTTGTTTCACAACTTCCATATTCACTTTTCTACTCCTGCTTCAGTGTATTGTGGTAGTCAATCAGCTATGTACCTGCCTCACAATCCTTCTTTCCATGAATGGACTAAACACATTGAACTTGATTGCCATGTAGTTCGTGAAAAGATCCTTTCAAAGCTAATTCATCTTCTCCTTGTTTCAAGTGCTAATCTACTGGATGACTTATTCACCAAGCCACTACATACCCCTGCATTACTTTCCAGCATTGTCAAGCTTGGACTTTGCAATATACACAGTCCACCTTAAGGGGGTGTTAACTATATTGGGTTATTTTCTATTATTGGGCTTTATTATATTCCATGGCCCATTTGCTTTCCATTGTTACTAGTTTAGTTAGTTTTCGTTGCTACTAACTCTAACTGTAATATTGTTTATTGGCTAGGAGTAAGTTGTATATATTTAGCTTCTTCTCCTTCTTTCATTGTAACGTGAATATCAAAGATAATACAATGGAGCAATTCCCCACTCTTTCTCTTCTCTGCTTTGTACTTGTTAAGAGTACCACATCTGATAATATATGATCTGAACATGTGTTTATAAGTGAGGGCAGTCCTCAATCTACCAATCAATTTTGTATGGTTGAGTTAAGTCCAACCACATTTCTTAACATAGTATCAAGAGTCTCTTTTAAGATCCGGTGGGCCACCTACTATGGTTTCTGCTATCGGACCACCCACGATTTATTTCCACGCTCCAGTTGTCTAGTCCTGAGAGCGAGGGGTGTGTTAAAAGTCTCACATAGAATATTATATGACCTGAACATGTGTTTATAAGTGGGGTTAATTCTCACCCTACCAACCAGTTTTGTAGGATTGAGTTAGGCCCAACCACAATTTTTTAACAAGGTATCAGAATCTTTGATTTAAAGATCCGGTGAGCCACCTATAATGAGGTTTCCGCTATCGGTCCACCCACCATTTCTTTCCACGCTTCAGTTGTCTAGTCTTGAGCGTGAGTGGGTGTGTTAAGAGTCTCACATAAGATATATATGGTATGGACATGTCTTTATAAGTGGGAACAATCTTTACCTTACCAATCAGTTTTGTAGGGTTGAGTTAGGCTCAACCACATTTCTAAATATATATATATATATATATATATATATATATATATATATATATATATATATATATATATATATATATGAGAATGTCATTTGTATATAAGAAAATGAGAATCAATCTGAACCATTAGATTTTAAAATAAATGGTGGAGATTATGTGTCATTTTTTTACTCTCTCCTCCATCATTTATTGTAATAATGGAAGAAGAGAAAAAAATCACACATAATCTCTACCATTTATTTTAAAATCTAATGGTTCAGATTCATTCTTTTGTTCTCACATAAAAATGACATTCTCATAACTAAAAAAATTAAGGATATTAATTCTTGTAGCTAGCTATGCATGTATGGTTTTAAATTATTATCAAGAATTGATTACGACTATAATATTAATGATGATCTGCAAACGTATCGAAGCCGTTGTGGTGTTATTTAAAATCACACTTTAATTTTAATGGAAACCATATATACGAATACTTTGTTTATGTTTTGATCAATTATGTTCATCAAAATCTAAGTAACAAAAACAAAATTATGCTCATCAAAAACAAGTTACAAGCCCTTGCATCCTCACGGAATATCCATTTGTTATTATAGAAAAAGTAAGAGAAATTGTTAAACATATTGCTTAAATATATTTTTGGTCTCTTTACTTTGATATTTTTAATTTTTAGTCTCTCTATTTTAAAAATTAATTTTTTGATCATTGGAAAAAATTGTTTTTAATGAGTTGACAATGATGATTATGATTATTTATTATTTAATATATTTTTATAGAATAAATTAATTTATAATTGATTATTTTAATTAATTTTTTTTTATAAATTTTTGTTTTATGTTTATTTGAAATTTAATTAAAAGATTAATAGATACACTACAAGAAAATATCTCTCCAGCCACATGATATAGTGACGTGACAATCACGTGGCAAAAAAATAGAGTTGCGACGTGATTATCATGTCGCTACATAGTTTTATTATTAAAAAATTGAAAGTCAGGCTTGCACATGGGAAATGTGTCATACCCCAAATTTTGACCACAAGATTTTCCATCATTGTGCAAATCATCACCACAATATAGATCTACCATCATAGCTCATCAATCATCTCAAGGATTGTTCAGCATTCACTACAATCAAGAATTAGAGTTTTGAGCTCTCTCAGAGCACTCAGACAAAGGATCAATCAAGAATTGACATGATCTTCAACTTTTCTAACCTCTCAAACACCCATGAAGGATCAAGAGGTATCCCATATCACGAATCAAGCACAAGGTTGCAACATTCCAAGTGGATCAAGCTTGAAGATCGCCAGTGTCACCAAATTAGGATTTTGGTCGACCAAGGCCTCCAGATGAAAATTTTCCTCTGGGAATGATCCAATACTTCAAAACATGAGTCAAGAAGCTCAAAGGGACCTCATGAACCCAATCATAGATTTAAAATAGCCTCAGGAGAAGCATTCATCAAAAATCAGGAATTAAGGTTTCTTGACCTAATTCACCCCTAAGTTGACTTTTGAGGTAAGACATGAGCCAAGACCTCAAGACATGATTTGAGGGCCTCAAATACACTACATTGATCCATTTACAATAATGGATTGATCCAAGAAGCTTGATTCACAAGTTTCAAGTTCATTTGGACCACAATTAGGGTTTTGAAGAAAAAGTGAATTGTACCTTTGACTTTGGACCAAGACATGTTCCCAAACCTTGGGACATGATTCAAGACACCCTAAAATACCTATGGAATCCATCCATTAGGTTTGAATTAGGTCAAGAACTTGATTGCATAGAAGATCACACAGTTTGAAATTCATCTATTAAAAAGTTAGCTGTGCCTAAAAACCAAGTTTGACTTTTTGAATTTCTTGACAATCATGGCTTACCTAAGTCAAAAACAATGTTAATTCATGGTTTGGATCATCATCCATCAATAAAAATCAAGAAAATTAGGGTTACTTGCAAAAGGGGCAACCTTAAGAAACTGGAATTTTTCTAAGTTATGGAACAAAATGGATTTGGCACCAACTTTGCAAGGCCATAACTCCTAAACTCTAAGGCCTTTTTCTTCCATCCAAAGCTCAAATGAAAGTTCACATGACATACTTCAAAAGTGTCAACTACAAAATATTCCAAATCCTCATGGATTTTGAGTTATGGATTGATCAAAATCACAAAAACAGGAAAATGTCCATTATTTCCAACACTGGGTGAAAATTTTGGACAAAATCTGCCTTGGTTTTTCACCAACTTTAGGGCCATTTTTCATTATGAACCAGGCTGAACCAAGACCATTGTTGGACATCAAAGTTAAAGTATGTCATGTGGGCTTTCCAAAATGTACAAGAACTCATCCTAATTCAACTTGAGTAGGGAGTTACAAGCCTTGAAACATGGCATGAAAACCTGATTTTTCAAGACAGCATGAGGACCAAACTTGTGCCACACGATTTTGCCCTTCAAATATTGTCACTTTTCCAACTTTATCATCTTCCAAAAACACAAAAGATCTGATGACTCACTTGGTTCATGATCAAAGAGGCAAAGGATTCAACTTGGCATTTGAAAACCATCATGACATGAAACTTAGAATTCAAATTTGGCAAGCTAACATCAATGCAATGCATTGAGGTGTCATGAACCAGATCACTACACTCCAAGCCATTAAAGATGTTTTGCAGAATTGAATGGAGTCAAGATAAGAAGAGTTGACTTGGCACTTTTGAATTATCCAAGTCAATGGCTACAAGCTACTACCATGATCAACCTCCAAACACTATTGCTTCCAAAACAAACTTCCTCTACTATAAATAGAGGTCATGTGTGACTGATAAAACTACCCTAAAACCTCTGAATTCATGTTTTCCTTCCAATCACTCTCAAAAAACTAGATTTTGCATCTCATTCAAGCAACTTTCGAATTTTTCATTTGAGAACAATTTTATCAAAATCAATGATGCCAACTGTAACGCCCCGGTTTTTGGTTAGATTTATTTAATCAAGTCGATTTATTATTTTTGTTTTTATATTATTTTATTCTTGGTTTTTATTTGTAAATATGTTATGTTTATCGTTATTATATTTTATCGCGTTTTGAGAGCGTTTGCGAGAAAATTGAGTGTAAGGTTATTTTGGTCATTATGCTTGGTTAGATATTATTATTTTTCTTTATTAGAAAAAATAGAGATTAGAAAGAGAGAAAAAAGAAAGTTAAGAGAAATAGAAAGAAAGAGAAGAGAAGAGAAGAAGAGAGTGAGAAGAAGAAAAAGAGGAAAAACTTGAAGTTTAAGGAATCGATTCAACCGACACTTCAAAGCACGATTAATCGGGTAAGGGTGTGAAACTCGGTTATTATATGCTTGTGTATGAATATGTAGGTGTGGGGTTGAATGTTTACTTGTTTTTCATAATTTTTCAATTTTAGGTTGAAATGAGAAAAATGAATAGAAATCGATGTTTTTACGGACGAAAGTCGGAATAAATCGCGTAGTAGAGTCGAGTGATGTTAGGCCGTGAATGAGTATGATTGTTGGATTGAAATTGGTTGTTTTTATAACTTTAGCATTTTTTATATATATTGATGAATTTAGTGAATTGGAATTGTAATCAAGTTGAATGTGTTGGATTATGTCGGGTATTATTGTTATGGACTGTTATTTAATCGGTTAATGTTGTTGGTGTGATCCCGAGTGATTCAATCGAGTTTTGGTTGGATTTTCTGTCATTAAACTGAGTTTTAACAAAGTCTGCGCAGTGTGAGTCGACCTAAAGTACTTTTGGTCGACCTAAATAACTTTGAGTCGACCCAAGACTCGACGCGAGCAAACCTGCGCGTTGCAGTATTTTTCCAAAATGTCAGATTTTGTTTTCTTCATAACTTTTGAACCGTAAGTTCGTTTTGATCCCCATTCGAAGCGTTGGAAAGCTTATGAAATGTTCTTCCTTATAAATATGGTTTTGAGATTTGTGGCAGGTTTAATTATGTCGGGAATTTGGAAATGTATCGTTTTGTCGACTTTTACAGTTTTAATTATTCGTATTTGATGTGTTATCATGCAATATGCTTCATATATATATCGTAGGACTTGTGTGATGTTATACGATGTGAATGCATGTGATGAAATGTTGTGATGATGGTTTGTGGCCTAAGGGCAAGAAAATGCATTGTGTTGTGTTTGATTGTATATGCATGATTATGGATGTGTATATGTGTGCATTTGAATGTCATGAGTCATTGTATGCCAAGCATCATGATATGCATTCTTGTGATGTCGTGTGCCCTAGTGGGTGTGAGCGACGAAACGGTTCCAGAGGGAATCCGCTATAACATCGTGAGCTTTATACCGAGAGGACCTAAAGCGATGATTATAGACGATTGTGAGCCTTATACAAAGAGGACCTAAAGCGATCGGATCGTGAGCCTTATACCGAGAGGACCTAAAGCGATTCATAAACGTCGTGAGCCTTATACCAAGAGGACATAAAGCGACGGGGAACATCGTTTTCCTGACGGGGAGTTACACTAAGTAACAAGCGATGATTCTAATAGTTCCTGAGTGAACTAATGATGAGAATGATGGATGGAACGGTACCGCATTGCATTGCATAGAGTCGTTGTGCCGGTCTCTGTGCATTTGCATAAATCATGAATGGATTGATTTTGTGTGAAATTGTGAATGGAATTGATGAGTTGAGATACATATATATATATATATATATATATATATATATATATATATATATATATATATATATATATGTTGGTGATAATTGTATTGTGCATGATTGATATGCCTTGGTGATGGATATAAGAGATATGCATTGCGTTGTTTTGTATTTGAATTATGGCGTAAGTTGTGGTGAGAATATTTTAAATGTGTATTTTTGTATTATTATATATTTGTATGCAATTATATTATAATTGTGTTTCTCACCCTTCTGCTATTTCGAATGCTCTATGAGGCATTGCAGATTAGATGCTGGAGGTCTTTTGTGAAGCTTAGGTCTTCATTCTTTTGTCGGTCGGCTCTGATATGTGGCACCAGGTAGTCGGGGAGATCGTTTTTTATTATGTGTATATGTATATGTTCTTAGTGGATTGTACATGTATGACTCTGTATATGACAGACAAACTTTTATGTTATATATATATATATATGAGATTCAGTTGCAGATTTTCTGCTTTTATTCTGTATCTGAATTGTGGGTGTTAGGAACTGAGTTCCTCTGTTATGTGCTACCTGATTGTTGCATATCTTTATGAGCAGGGTGTTGTATTTTGTCTCAATTGATGTGGCGCCTCCGTCTATGCCATGAATGTTTTAATTATACTCTAATTATTTGTTATCGCTTTAATTAATTGGGGGGATAGAATGGGGGTGTTACATTAAGTGGTATCAGAGTCAGTCCGTGTCAGTTCGTGCCAGTCCATGTTGGTCATTGTGTTTGGGTGAGTTGTTTGTTTAACCATAGTTGCTGTTATTAGATATGAACAGAATATGGCTGGTAGGAATGATGATGCTCTTGCTGCTGCTATGCAAGCTATGGCTCAGGCTGCGCGGGGTGCACCTTATGCTGGTGGGAATGATGAGTTCAGGAAGAACAAACCGCATGTCTTCAAAGGGAGACATGATCCTGATGGTGCTCAGATTTGGCTTAAGGAGATTGAAAGAATCTTTCGAGTGATGGACTGTGCTGAGGAACATAAGGTGAGACTGGGTACTCACATGTTGTAGGAGGAGGCAGATGATTGGTGGGTTAGTAAGCGTCATGTTTGGGAAGCTGCAGGTGAAGAGGTCACTTGGGCTTTGTTTAGCGTTAAGTTTTTGAGGAAGTATTTTCCTGAAGATGTAAGAGGAAAGAAAGAGATAAAGTTCCTGGAGTTGAAACAAGGTAACATGTCTGTTGTGGATTACACTGCTAAGTTTGTGGAGCTTGTTCAGTTTTATCCACATTATGCTGAAGCAACTGCGGAGTTTTCCAAGTGTGTGAATTTTGAGAATGGGTTGCGTCCTGAGATCAAGCAGGAAATTGGTTATCAAAGGATTAGGAGGTTTTCAGATTTGGTGGATTGTTGTAAAATTTTTTAGGAGGATAGCAAAGCTCGTTCTACTCACTATAAGAGTGTGAACGAAAGGAAAGGGAAGCAACCGTTTCGTGGTGGTCCTTATGTGTCACCAGCTGACAAGGGTAAGCAAAGGGGTAATTTTGAAAAAAGGCCAAGTGGGGGAGGTATGTCTAATCCTCTGAGATGTTTTAGGTGTGGTGACTTAGGACATCGTCAGTTTGAATGTAGAAAGGATATGAGGAAGTGTTCCATTTGTGGAGGTTTAGGACATGTCGCAGTTGATTGTAAGAAGAATGTGGTGAAGTGTTTCAACTGTGGGGAACCTGGTCATATTAGTACGAAGTGTCCGAAACCAAAGCAAGCTCTAGCTGGTGGGAAATTATTTGCATTGGGAGGAACTCAGACTTCTAGTGCAGACCGTCTGATCAGAGGTACTTGTTTTATTAATAGTACGCCTTTAGTTGCTATTATTGATACCGGAGCGACTCATTCGTTTATTTTGTCTGAGTGCGCGAAGCGTTTGAATCTTTTGTTGTCTTCGATGGGTGGAGAGATGGTTATTGATACTCCAGCAATGGGGTCGGTAACCACTTCTTTGGTTTGTTTAAGTTGTCCTTTGACCATTTATGGTAAAGATTTTGAGATGGATTTGGTGTGTTTGCCGTTGGAGGGTTTAGATGTGGTTCTGGGAATGAACTGGTTGCAGTCCAATCGAGTTCATATTGATTGTTATCATAAGTTGGTAAGATTTCCTTCTCTTGAGGAAGACGAGGAATCGAGTTTCTTATCTACCAAAGAGTTGAAGAAACTTTTGGCTGATGAAGCTCAGTTGTTCGGGTTGTTTGCATCGTTGACAGTGGATAGTCAAGTTGCACTTGATGTGTTTCCAGTTGTGTTTGAATTTCCAGAGGTGTTTTCAGAGGATATTTCAGATGTGCTGCCAGAAAGAGAGGTGGAGTTTTCTATAGATCTAGTTCCTGGTACTAGACCTGTATCGATGGCACCATATCGTATATCGGCATCTGAGTTGGTTTAGTTGAAGAAGCAGTTGAATGAATTGTTAGAGAAGAGGTTTGTGAGGTTGAGTGTATCGCCCTGGGGTGCTCCAGTTTTGTTGACGAAAAAGAAAGATGGAAGTATGCGATTGTGTATTGATTATCGCCAGCTGAATAAGGTGACGATTAAGAATAAGTATCCTCTTCCGAGAATTGATGATTTGATGGACCGGTTGGTAGGTACGTGTGTGTTTAGTAAAATTGATTTGAGGTCAGGTTATCATCAGATTAGAGTGAAGGAAGAAGATATTCAGAAGACGGCTTTTAGGACACGTTACGGACATTACGAATATTCTGTGATGCCGTTCGGGGTTTCTAATGCGCCGGGTGTGTTTATGGAGTATATGAATCGTATTTTCCATGAGCATTTGGATCGATTTGTTGTTGTGTTTATTGATGACATCTTGATTTATTCTAAGTCTCGGGAGGATCATGCAGAGCATTTGCGTATTGTATTGCAAATTTTGAAGGAAAGGAGACTTTTTGCTAAGTTGTCCAAGTGTGAGTTCTGGTTGTCAGAAGTGAGTTTTCTTGGGCATGTGATTTCTTGTAATGGTATTGCTGTGGATCCATCTAAAGTAGATGCAGTTCTACAATGGGAGGCTCCTAGATCTGTTACTGCAATTAGAAGCTTTTTGGGTTTAGCTGGATATTATCGAAGATTCATTGAAGGCTTTTCCAAGTTAGCACTTCCTTTGACCCAACTGACTTGTAAAGGTAAAGCGTTCATTTGGGATATTCAGTGTGAGGAAAGTTTTAGTGAGCTGAAGAGAAGATTGACTACAGCTCCGATTTTGATCTTACCGAATCCTACTGAACCGTTTATGGTGTATTGTGATGCGTCTTTGATTGGTTGAGGTGGGGTGTTGATGCAAGAAGGTAAGGTTGTGGCTTATGCTTCGAGGCAATTGAGGATTCATGAGAAGAATTACCCTACTCATGATTTGGAATTAGCGGCAATGGTTTTTGTATTGAAAATTTGGAGGCATTATCTCTATGGTGAAAGATTCAAAGTCTTTAGTGATCATAAGAGTTTGAAATACTTATTTAATCAGAAAGAGTTGAATATGAAGCAACGGAGATGGTTGGAATTTTTGAAGGACTACGATTTTGGCTTGAATTACCATCCTGGTAAAGCTAATGTGGTAGCCGATGCGTTAAGCCAGAAATCTTTGCATATGTCCGCTTTGATGGTTAAAGAGTGGGAACTTTTGGAAGCATTTAGAGATTTGAGTTTGGTGTGTGAATTGACATCTGATAGCGTGAGGCTTGGAATGTTAAAGGTCACTAATGATTTTCTGTTAACCGTTAGCGAGAAACAGAAGTTGGATGTGAAATTTGTTGATTTGATGACGGTTGGGGATCAAAGTGTGAATGGTGACTTTAAAGTGGATGATAAGGGTGTTTTGAGATTCCGTGGTAGAATTTGTATTCCTGATGATTCGGACTTGAAAAATATGATTTTAGAGGAAGGACACCGGAGTAGTTTGAGTATACATCTGGGAGCTAATAAGATGTATCAAGATTTGAAGAAGATCTTTTGGTGGTCCGGAATGAAGAGGGATGTGGCTCAGTTTGTTTATGCGTGTTTGACGTGTCAAAAGTCAAAGGTAGAACATCAGAAGCCTAGTGGATTGTTGCAACCGTTGGATATTCCCGAGTGGAAATGGGATAGCATTTCTATGGATTTTGTGATAGGGTTGCCAAATACATAGAGGGGACATAATGTCATTTGGGTCGTCGTGGATAAGCTAACTAAATCGGCGCATTTCATTTCGATTGACATCAGTTTTTCTTTGGAGAGGTTGGCTGAGATTTATATCCGCGTGATTGTGAAGCTACATGGTGTTCCGTTGTGTATTGTTTCAGATTGAGATCCGAGGTTTACTTCCAGATTTTGGGAAAGTTTGCAAAAGGCGTTAGGTTCCAAGTTGAGATTGAGTTCGGCTTATCATCCGTAGACAGATGGTCAGACCGAGAGAACTATTCAGTCGTTGGAATATTTGCTGAGAGCGTGTGTTCTTGAGCAAGGTGGTGCTTGGGATAGTTATCTTGCGTTGGTTGAATTCACGTATAATAACAGTTTCCATTCGAGTATTGGAATGGCACCTTTTGAAGCGTTGTATGGAAGAAGATGTCGAACACCTTTGTGTTGGCATGAATCTGGTGAGAGTTTGGTGGTTGGCCCGGAGTTAGTGCAACAGACTACGGAAAAGGTGAAACTTATTCGTGAGAGGATGAATGCTTCTCAGAGTAGGCAGAAGAGTTATCACGATCGAAGGAGGAAAGATCTTGAGTTTCAAGAATGCGATCATGTATTTTTGAGAGTTACACCGGTGACGGGTGTTGGTCGTGCATTGGAGTCGAAGAAGCTTACTTCTCGGTTTATTGGTGCTTACCAGATATCCGCGAGAGTGGGTGTTGTGGCTTATCGGGTGGCGTTGCCGCCGAGGCTTTCGAATTTGCACGATGTGTTCCATGTTTCATAGCTTTGGAAGTATGTTCCGGATCCGTCGCATGTGATTCTGATGGATGAAGTTGAGGTAAGGGAGAACCTTACGGTTGAGGCTTTACCGGTGAGGATTTTGGATCGCGAATTGAAGCGGTTAAGAGGAAAGGATATTGCGCTTGTGAAAGTAGCGTGGAGAGGCGCTACTGAAGGAAATTTAATTTGGGAGTTGGAGAGTCGGATGCGGGAGTCGTATCCGGAGTTGTTCGTCTCATGTAATATTTTCGAGGACGAAAATTTCTAAGTGGGGGAGAATTGTAACGCCCCAGTTTTTGGTTAGATTTATTTAATCGAGTCGATTTAATTATTGTTGTTTTTATATTATTTTATTCTTGGTTTTTATTTGGTAAATATGTTATGTTTATCGTTATTATGTTTTATCGCGTTTTGGGAGCGTTTGCGAGAAAATTGAGTGTAGGGGTATTTTGGTCATTTTGCTTGGTTAGATATTATTGTTTTTCTTTAATTAGAAAAAATAGAGATTAGAAAGATAGAAAAAAGAAAGTTAAGAGAAATAGAAAGAAAGAGAAGAGAAGAAGAGAGTGAGAAGAAGAAAAAGAGGAAAAACTTGAAGTTTAAGGAATCGATTCAACCGACACTTCAAAGCACGATTAATCGGGTAAGGGTGTGAAACTCGGTTATTATATGCTTGTGTATGAATATATAGGTGTGGGGTTGAATGTTTACTTGTTTTTCATAATTTTTCAATTCTAGGTTGAAATGAGAAAAATGAATAGAAATCGATGTTTTTACGGACGAAAGTCAGAATAAATCGCGTAGTAGAGTCGAGTGATGTTAGGCCGTGACTGAGTATGATTGTTGGATTAAAATTGGTTGTTTTTATAACTTTAGCATTTTCGATATATATTGATAAATTTAGTGAATTGGAATTGTAATCAAGTTGAATGTGTTGGATTATGTCGGGTATTATTGTTATGGACTGTTATTTAATTGGTTAATGTTGTTGGTGTGATCCCGAGTGATTCAATCGAGTTTTGGTTGGATTTTCTGTCATTAAACTGAGTTTTAACAAATTCTGCACAGTGTGAGTCGACCTAAAGTACTTTTGGTCGACCTAAATAACCTTGAGTCGACACAAGACTCGACGCGAGCAAACCCGCGCGTTGCAGTATTTTTCCAAAATGTCAGATTTTGTTTTCTTCATAACTTTTAAACCGTAAGTCCGTTTTGATCCCCGTTCGAAGCGTTGGAAAGCTTATGAAATGTTCTTCCTTATAAATATGGTTTTGAGATTTGTGGCTGGTTTAATTATGTCGGGAATTTGGAAATGTGTCGTTTTGTCGACTTTTACCGTTTTAATTATGCGTATTTGATGTGTTATCATGCAATATGCTTCATATATATCGTAGGACTTGTGTGATGTTATACGATGTGAACGCATGTGATGAAATGTTGTGATGATGGTTTGTGGCCTAAGGGCAAGAAAATGCATTGTGTTGTGTTTGATTGTATATGCATGACTATGGATGTGTATATGTGTGCATTTGAATGTCATGAGTCATTGTATGTCAAGAATCATGATATGCATTCTTGTGATGTCGTGTGCCCTAGTGGGTGTGAACGACGAAACGGTTCCAGAGCGAATCCTCAATAACATCGTGAGCCTTATACGAGAGGACCTAAAGCAATGATTATAGACGATCGTGAGCCTTATACAAAGAGGACCTAAAGCGATCGGATCGTGAGCCTTATACCGAGAAGACCTAAAGCGATTCATAAACGTCGTAAGCCTTATACCAAGAGGACCTAAAGCGATGGGGAACATCGTTTGCCCGACGGGGAGTTACACTAAGTAACAAGCGATGATTCCAATAGTTCCTGAGTGAACTAATGATGAGAATGATGGATGGAACGGTACCGCATTGCATTGCATAGAGTCGTTGTGTCGGTCTCTGTGCATTTGCATAAATCATGAATGGATTGATTTTGTGTGAAATTGTGAATGGAATTAATGAGTTGAGATACATATATATATATATATATATATATATATATATATATATATATATATATATATATATATATATATATATATGTTGGTGATAATTGTATTGTGCATGATTGATATGCCTTGGTGATGGATATAAGAGATATGCATTGTGTTGTTTTGTATTTGAATTATGGCGTAAGTTGTGGTGAGAATATTTTACATGTGTATTTTTGTATTATTATATATTTGTATGCAATTATATTATAATTGTGTTTCTCACCCTTCTGCTGTTTTGAATGCTCTATTAGGCATTGCAGATTAGATCCTGGAGGTCTTTTTGTGAAGCTTAGGTCTTTATTCTTTTGTCGGTCGGCTCTGATATGTGGCACTGGGTAGTCGGGGAGATCGTTTTTTATTATGTGTATATTTATATGTTCTTAGTAGATTGTACATGTATGACTCTGTATATGACAGACAAACTTTTATGTTATATATATATGAGATTCAGTTGCAGATTTTCCGCTTTTATTCGGTATCTGAATTGTGGGTGTTAGGAACTGAGTTCCTCTGTTATGTGCTACCTGATTGTTGCATATCTTTATGAGCAGGGTGTTGTATTTTGTCTCAATTGATGTGACGCCTCCGTCTATACCATGAATGTTTTAATTATACTCTGATTATTTGTTATCACTTTAATTAATTGGGGGGATAGATTGGGGGTGTTACACCAATACCTCACATACATCATATATGAGTGATACATTACCTTAAAACTCATCTGGAGCATCAGAATCACAAAGTCACCCCCCATTTGCTCAAGCTTTTTGGCCTGTTTGCAGTTGAGGTGCCAAACAAGTTCTGAGCTGATTCATTCCATTCCAAGCCTTCAAACACATTACTTGAGGTCCATTGAAGCTGTCCAGATCATTACACAACATCTATAACACCTCCAACATAGAATTCGATCACCAACTGCAAGAGGTAAGCCTGACACTCTCAAACTCTATAATCCATGCATCATAAATGTGTTTTCAAGTTACAAACATGTCTCTGAACTTATGTGGAGTGTTTCCCCTCAATCAATTGCTATGTATGAATCGTGTATTGGATTTCATGATGTTCTTGCAAAAATTAGGGTTGTTGAGTTCATCTTCTGATTTCTCACTCCACACGTAATATAAATGCAATTAAATTATATGGTTGTAATCCTTGTTAAAAAACGAGCAAGTTTCATGTTTACAAAAGTCATTTTCATTGAGTAATCAGAGAGATATGAGAGGTTTTGCAAATCTGAAAAACCAGAGCTCGCGCGAAGAAGATGACTTGTTCTTGGCGCCATTTTTCAAATTTTGAATATTTGAATATTTTGATATTTTTATTAATTGATTCAAAAATTAATTTCTCTCTGAATTTTAATGTTTTTGAATTGATTCTTTTTTTCAAAATTCACAAAAATGTTAAAATATTTTATTCTACAAAAATTTCACAAAAATATTATTTATTTTATATATTTAACATTTTTGTAAAGAATTTATTTTTATTTGTTTTTAAGCATTTAAAAATATTTCTTCTTCTTGATTTTTCAAATTCAAATGATTTTCAAATCATTCTATGGATAAAAAATGATTTTTCAAACATTAACCCAAGATCACAACTTGTTTTTCATACATGTTTGATAATTTTGATCATTTTAATTGATTTTTATTCAAATTAAAATGTTTTTTTAAAATCAAATTAGGGTTTTATTGTTTTCACCCTCACAAACTTTTTTCAAAAACACTTATGGGTCTCTTGATAGACTGTAAGTCCTATCCCTTTGTAAATAAACCATTTTGGGTCTCAGTCATTGTATAAGTCCCGATACGATTTTAAAAATCTCGGCGCGATCGCCATTTTCAAACAATTTTCATCTGGGCCTCCTCTTAAGTTGTAAGTCCCATTTTTCTTCTTTTTCAAACACTTTTGGGCCTCTAATAGAGTGTAAGACCCAACCCCCTTTGTACATAAACCATTTTAGGCCTTAGTCATTGTATAAGTCCCGATACAATTTTCAAAATAACGGTGCGATCACTGTTTTTCATTTGGGCCTCTCCTTGAGCTATAAGTCCCATCTCTTGTATAAAAATAAACTATGGGCCTCTAATAGAGTGTAAGACCCATCCTTTTGTGAGTACAATAATTTGGGCCTCAGTCATTGTATAAGTCCTTTTGCGTTTTTCAAAATTACGACGCGATCGCCGCCTTTTCAAAAGAATTCATCTGGGCCTCTCTTTGAGTATAAGCCCCAAACTTCCTTTTAAAACAACTTTCCTTTTGATTTAGATTCAAATTCAAAGTTTTATCAAAACTTTCTTCAATTTCTTGAATAATTAACCATACAGTTGTAGTTACTATGCTTGGGCTTGCACAAATGTAAGTTCCACTATCTTCTCTTGAATTTCTTCAAACTCTAGAACTGTTCACTACAGAAATGATTATTCCCGGTGAAACCTTTCTGCAACTTTTCTTAGGCTTGGACCCACAGGCTTCCTAAAAGCATCCCTAGCCTCCTCTTGGCCTTTGTACAAGGACCCACAGGCTTCATAGAAGTTCTCATCCTCCTCTTGGGCTTAGTACAAGGACCCGAAGACCTCCTACAGGTATAGGACAGAACTTAGTCAGCTCTACTAGTTCAATCCTCTAGAGAGTCAGAATTCCAAAACATCGGACCATTCTAGGGTTGATTCTCATCCCTTAAACCAACAACCTCCTCTTGGACATCATACAAAGATCATCCTCTATCTAAGAGTTAACATCTTCATACCAGTAGACTTGGAAAGTCTCATCTCCTGTTGGATCTCAAAGAAACCCTCAAGTTTTTTAAAAAGCACAGGAATAACCCTGATCATTTCATCAACACACTAATCTCCAGCAGAGTTTGAAACCTCCATAGGTTTTCATACTCAGAGTTTAAACCTTTACCATTAGTAAAACCCTAACAGAATCAGAACCTCAATGCATATGATATCTCAACTCTTCTCCAATCCCCAACAAGAGTTGATTCCCCAATACAATTTGGACCTGCCTCTGGATTTCAATAATCCTCAGCAGAAGTCAGCCTCCTCTTGGGCTTTGTATAATGATTCTCCTTAGTAGAGTCAACCTCAATCTTGGGCTTTGTATAATGATTCTCCTTAGTAGAGTCAGCCTCAATCTTGGACTTTGTACAAGACATATAAAACTTCTCCAGTGAAGTCAATCTCTTTTAGTCTCAATCTTGGGCTTTGGTACAAGACAGACAAAACATTCCCCGGAAGAGTCAATCTCTTTTTCAGCCTCAATCTTGGGCTTTGTACAAGACAGACATAAAACTCCCCTAGTAGAGTCAACCTTTTAGCTTCAACCTTGGGCTTTGAACAAGGTGTAAGACCCGTAATAGTACATTAGCAGGAATTAAAAATTTGGAAATATTAAATAGTATTATGCTATTTTATTTTATCGATTTCTTATTTAATTGTTTATTTTGACAAATTTTGCTGAAATTGTGTTGCGTCTAAATGAGACTTTCACAAATGAAACAATGACTATATTAGATTTAAATGTTTCTATTGTGTCGAAATTTCAAAAATATATTTCTTCTGATTCTTAAGAAAAAGAGCAAAATATACCCTTCGCTCAAATTTTCACTGATTCTGATTGTTGTCAAAATTTAAATAGGAGTTTTATATATCGTCTAGAATTAGAGTTTAATCTCATTATATTTTTCTAAGCTAAGGAACAAAATTTTATTCGGAATAAAAATTTATTCAAAAATTGTGTCTTGTTATAATTAAAAGGTTACGGTGTAATTTTTTTTATGTTTACATAAAAGTTGGTTGCAAGCAAATTACGACTCGTCTGAGAGTAAACTAAAACACTCAATGAACTAATAGGATTAGATCCTAAAAATATCTAGATATTTTGGATTATATTATTATTTTATCAAAATTAACAGATAATAAATAATAATAATAATAATTATTATTATTATTATTATTAGGGTTAAATAAGTATTAGGTCCCTGAAAATAACCCAACATTTAAGTTTGGTCCCTATAAATATTTTCTTCAAGGTTTGGTCCTCCTAAAGTTTTCCGTTTGTAACTGTAGTCCCTCCCGTTAGTTTTCACTAACGGAGGATGACCTGGCGTGCCACATGTGTAACCATTCCTTGCCAACTGTGTTTTATTTCATTGACCAGTCAGAAATGTTTATATTATACCACTCTCCACAAATGCAAGTTCATCACCTCTATTATACCACTCTCCACCTGCGATTGCCATCCCTATCTACAACATATATGGTAGTGAAAAATAGCAGAGAGAGAGAGAGAGATATGGTTAAAAATAGACTCAGATGATTTGGAACGGTGACCAACTCATTCACATCGCAAATCAGTTTTCACCATGAAAACTCAAAGCTCCATTTTGTAACTTCATCCTCACCGCGGGTTTCTACCGTGAAATCACCAGCCGCACCGCAGTTCCAAACAGCCTTATACATTAGCCTTTCTTAGGAAATATTATATATGAAATCTCTAACACCAGCTTTATTTTAGGTCCATGCCTCTGCTTTCATAGAATTGGATAATCTCTCAACTTAACCAACTATCTCTAACATTTCGGGACCAGGAGGTAAAAAAAACTCATAAGTTTCCCGAGAAAAGTTTTAAATGAAGAGCTATGATAATCTATGCTCAACAGAATCTTTAACAGCATTTTTGTTTTAAACTGCACCTTGAAGATGGAAGGAAAATAGCAGCATATATATCTGTAAATATATACCTTATTTATAATGGTATGGACAAACTAACAGACCCACAAAAATTAAGAGGTATAATCTGGCAATCCTATTTTTAAAGACAACACGAGTAATTGAGGCAAAACAATATTTTTCAAGGACAAAACATGAGTATAAATTCTCAGATGTCAGAAGCTGAGACCTTAATGGGTGGTGCGTGCATACTATAAACAACATCATATTTGGTGTTCTTAACTTGAAACATCTAAGCCACATTGTAAACAGACATCCATAATTACATATTTAGTGTTCCACTTACCAATTACAGTGTCTTTGTTCGACTCTGTTTCGCAACAACAAGTAGCGGCATCGAGACTCAATGGCCATAACTTCAAGCATTGTTTGGTATGGTGTTCAAACATATAAATCAAGGAGGAGAGTAAAATAAATCAAACATATAAACGCCGCCACAACCACCGACGACATCAACAGCGTGTATCTATGCAGAAGTGATCTTTCAACTTCAGACTGTTATCAATGCGTCCCAGCAAGATAAGCTCTGTTGTGAAGTGGCGGCGGTGAGAATTCTGCAGTGGTGATGAGAATTCATCTAAGTGGTTATTATTTAAGTTACGAGATTGAGGGATTCAACAATTGGAATGATAGAGAATGTGAGGAGGAAGGTGGAGGAGAAATAGAAGAACTAAATTATTTATGACATGGCATAAGAAGCAAGGAATGGTTACACATGTGGCACGCCAGGTCATCCTCCGTTAGTGAAAACTAACGGGAGGGACTACAGTTACAAACGGAAAACTTTAGAAGGATAAAACCTTAAAGAAAATATTTATAGGACCGAACTTGAATGTTGGGTTATTTTCAAGGACCTTATACATATTTAACCCTTATTATTATTATTATCATTATATATACACACATGTGGCTAGGTGAAGAAAAAAACAATCAGTTTCCTCTTCCTTCATATCACGCTGCTTTCTCTTTTTTCTCTCGCTCTCTTTGCACACTGAATCTACTTCTCTTCTAACATCAACGCCTCCGTCTCCTTTTCTCGCTCCATTTCTGACAACAATAAACTAAAATAGAAAAACTACAGCCACCACCACTGTTATCCTCTCTTTTTCCTCTTTCTTATCGTATAATTTAATTTTAGATCGGAACAATTTCGAAATTTCACATCACCACCTTCTCTCTTCTTCTACAGCCGCCATGGACTCCGTTATACAAAAATAAACCCATGAATTTCTTCCACTTGATAAAATCTACAAAACTCACAAATAAAATTTATGATCGGACCATTTTCAACCGGCCACAACCGTACCGGAATTTGCCATCATCGGTAGGAAGCTGTGATGACTACTGTTGGACTGTTCTATTTTTTTCATCTTCATCTACTGGTGGGCTTTTCACCTATTTGTTGAGTTTAAGAAAATTAATTTGTTATAAATTTCATCACTAATTATAATTTTTCTGGGTCTTGTGACCATGATATTTTAGTTTCTTATATAAAATAATGTTATTCTAATTTAAATACACTTTTCCGATTAAGTTAATTAATTCATGTCTTAATTAAAACTCAAATTGAGAAATAAAAAAAATAAAAAAAAAGTTTCCGTGGAGTTTTAAGAATGAAAGAGTATATTTAAGGTTAACTGACATATCACATATAGAGGTGTCATTTTTAGGGGGTTGGGGCCTAAATTTCAAGGCCCCAATAATAGAAGGGCTCAAAATTTTAAAAATAAATGAGTCCCAAAATATGTAAGCCCCCTAAATTAAGGGCCTCTAAAATTCAAGTTGGGTCTCAAAGCCCCAACATTTTCAAAACTTGATTTTTTTTTTAATACATTTTTTCAATCAATTTTTTTTAAAATCGTTTTTTTTTATTTTTGGAAAAAATTGTTTTTTTTTTATTTTCGGAAAAAATCAATTTTTTTATTCTCGAAAAAAATCAATTTTTTTTTATTTTCGAAAAAAATCGGTTTTTTTTCATTTTAGGAAAAAATCGTTTTTTTTATATTCGGAAAAAATCGGGTTTTTTCATTTTCATAAAAAATCGGTTTTTTTATTTTCGAAAAAAATCGATTTTCTTCATTTTCGGAAAAAATCAGTTTTTTTATATTCGGAAAAAATCAGTTTTTTTTTAATTTTCGGAAAAAGTTTGTTTTTTTATATTCGGAAAAAATCGGTTTTTTTCATTTTTGGAAAAAATTGGTTTTTTCCATTTTCAGATAAAATCGGTTTTTTTATTTTCAAAAAAATTCGGTTTTTTTCATTTTCGAAAAAATCGGTTTTTTTATATTCAGAAAAATTCACGTTTTTTCATTTTCGGGAAAAGTCTGTTTTTTTATATTCGAAAAAAATCGGTTTTTTTTTTCATTTCGGAAAAAATTGATTTTTTTTATTTTCGAAAAAAATCGGTTTTTTCATTTTCGGAAAAATCGATTTTTTTATATTTGGAAAAAATTGGTTTTTTTCATTTTCAGAAAAAATCAGTTTTTTTCATTTTCGAAAAAAATCAGATTTTTTTTGAAAAAAATCGAGTTTTTCATTTTCAGAAAAAATCGGTTTTTTATTTTCGAAAAAAAAACAGTTTTTTTTCGAAAAAATTCGAGTTTTTTTATTTTCGAAAAAAAACAGTTTTTTTTTATTTTTCGGAAAAAATTGAGTTTTTTTTTTCGGAAAAAATCATTTTTTTTTATTTTCGAAAAAAATTTGATTTTTTTATTTTCGGAAAAAATCAGTTTTTTATTATTTTGGAAAAAAATCGGTTTTTTATATTCTGAAAAAATCGGTTTTTTTTTATTTTTGAAAAAAATCGATTTTAGGAAAAAAACAGTTTTAAGAAAAAGTCGATTTTAGAAAAAAATCGATTTTATAATATAAAATATTTTATTTCAAATAAATTAGATTTTGAGCCCTTCGCTTAAGCCTCATTAAAGACAAAAATATGAAGGGGCTTAAAAATAAGAGCCAAGAAAATATTCATTTAGTAAGGGGCCTAAAAAAATGGGTCCAACAAGGGACCTAATTATTGGGGCTTTGTCATTTAGGACGTTTTTGACACCTCTAATCACATATAATTAGAGGTTTCATATCACAACTAATTGATTCTGTCTATACAAAAAGAAAAGGAAAGAGAATTAAGTTCTTATCCATTTTAAATTAAGATTTGAGTTGCTATGGATTCATTTTAATATAGAAAATAATATTATAAGTTTTGAATTTATAGAAATTTCATGTGAACAAAAATATAAAAAACGAATTATTATTACGGTTTCACTAAAGTTTTGATTTTTTAGCGTTAATTTGTTTAGTCTAAAAAAATATTTATTGATGAAATCAATATAAAGATTATGAATTAATGTTTTTATTAATTTTGAAAATTTATCAATTTTAGTTTTTATAAATTAGAAGTTTTTAAAGGTTAATAACAGTTAATGAGTTAAATTAGTTAATGTTTTGTTGATACGTATGATAATTCTAAGAAGTCAATAGTAATTAGAGGTTTTAATTTTAATTTCAAATAGTAAGTTTAATTGTTAATTATAAATTAATAACTAAAGTTTGTTTAGTTTGTAATTAATATTATTTAATTATATACTTAATAAGGATTTAAGTTTAATTTATTTTCAATAATATGATCAAAGTATTTGATACAATGGAATGTTCAAAATAATAAATGTTTTAAATAAGTGAGTTAGAAACTTTTTTAAATTAATAATTTATTATTCTTTTGAAGAGAAAAATTATTTTCTATTTAAAAAGATGTACTTTAATATAAAACGATTAAGTTAGTAAAGCGGTGATAAAACCTAAACCTAATTGATTAGGTAAGTGGCTAAGACAAATGTAGTTTGGTTTGTATTAACTTAAATAAGTTGTGTTATTTGAAAGGTTTAGAGTGTGAACCGGATTGGAGAGTCCATCGAGAGATACAGATCGGGCTCGTATAATGTAAAATGAACTCATTGTAAGCTTTCCAAGGTAAGAGCATTTTCTAACGATATTATATGTGATTGAATGCTTATGTGTTAGTATGAATGAATTGTGTGCCCAATTGGGGGGTTTTGTGATAATTGTGTGCTTGATTGAGAATGTTTAATGTTGGTGTGCCCAATTATGAATATATGTTTATGCTATGATGCTAAACGTGTGAATATGCTTTCATATAATTTTGAATAAATATATGAATTGACATGTGGTTATGATTACGTATGATGAGATTATGTAATTGTTGCATTGGTATGTGTAGGGAAATCATATACTCATGTATATCATAGTTGCGTGTATGTCGAGGGGACTGCACCGGGTGAGGACTCTAGTGAACGGAGCCCACCTAATCCTACGGGATTTTATTGAGTCGGTGTAGTAGGGAACGCTACGCCTGGTGTCAGTAGGGAACGCTGCACCTTTAGTGGAAAGGGTCCACGACTCTTTGTAGAGAGGTTAAATTTCGGAATTTATGCATGTGAGGAACCCGGTTAGGGCGATCACACTCATGTAGAGTCTGCATTAGGCTATTTCTATATATTGAAATAATGTTGTGACTGTTATATATCATGTTGTACTTGTATGTGTGTATTCTTTCATATATGTTGTTTTTAGATTGTGACCCTCTACTATTATTGTGGACTGGACTTATGCCCCAGGTTCTTAGAGGTTTGAGTTGTTCTTAAAGACGTGGCAGAACAGTTATTGGATCGGTGATCAGAAGCAGCAAGTTTAGATTTCTACTCGAGGGTTTAGTACCCAGCCATCATCAGTTAGAGTCCAAAGATCAGCTTAAGAGTTTTGTTTGAGAGTGGGGTCATTTCCATCTATTGTGAAGTATGTTGTTACAACATAAATGTTTATTGTGTAATATGTATTGATCATTCATTATTTAACGTCAAATACTTTTTGAGAAAGAATGTTTTTAGTATTAAAAATATTTTGCAACTTATGGCAAGTATTTGATTATAACTTTGAAGAAGATTTTAAATAGGAAACTTCTACTCTGATTGTATTTTAAAAAGGGACCATCATGAATGCTTTATATTGTTTTGTTATTTAAAATGAAAAAAAAATACACTCCCGCTGTTAAAAATCGGGGTGTTACATTGTGGTATCAGAGCTCGGCGGTAGATTTTTCCAAGGGGTTGTGTGTCGAGTATCCTAAGCTGATCAAGTGTCGGGTTTAGTGGGAGTACATGTTTAGAGTCCTATGTGTTATGTGTTGTGCGTCTTGAGTTAAGCATGATATATGCTTAGGTAATCGATTATTTCTTAACTAAAGTTAATGTACCATATAGTACTTCAGCAAGAAGGATAGTTAAGATCCTAGAGCATAGGTCGACTTTGGTCTACACATGTCTTTGAAATATTTTGATGTGTTGGTCTAGAGAGGACAAGATTGAATTGAGTAAGAACTACAAGGTATTTCTGCAATAACTCTATAGGTTAGAAGTTGTGTTGGTTGTTGTAAAGGCGCTGTATAATATTCATCTAGAATAATACCATACAGGTGTTTTTATTTGGTACTGACACATCAAAAGTGCCTAATGACATAATTCACATACTTGTCCATTTCTAAAACATAATACAACTATGGCCCAAGCTATGGAAATTATCCAAAAATAAAATAAAACTAAGATCAATATACAATATTCCTCATTGTACAAGAACAATAAAATACACAGCGGAATTAGCTTAACTAAGCTTCTCTTGAAACATCCAATCATAGCTCCACTTGTAAATCAACCTGCAATCCGAACCTGAAATAAAGCAACTATAGTGGGGTGAGATACATCAAATCTCAGTGAGTTCCCTATCTTATAGATTCTCTCGGCTTTACAAGGTTCTAACGATCCTAACTCAAGTCCGGGGGAAGGGAAAGGACTCTTGAGTTCACAATTCAATTCTCACACTATATGGAAACATGCCATGAGTTTATCAACCCACAAGTATCACTAATCGATAACCACGCCAAGGTATCCCCTATTCCCAGCCTCTTCTACGTCTAGAGTCGATCCGGGTCATGGATCCTTGCAATCTACTTGACATACGAATGGATTCGGGTTCTACGGGCCTTATACCGTTATGAACCGTCGCTTCTCACGGGCCTTATACCGTCACAAGCCTACGCTCCATGGGCGCCATTCGTACAACACGGGGAATCAAACCTGTCAAGTAGTTGTGCATCTGTTTCAGAGGAGCTCGAGACCCATGAAACGCACTCACAAGATAAACCGGTTACGATTTCATGATCAGATACAACAAAACGATTGTATTCGACAATCACAAGGCTATAATGCCTTACACAAAGAACACAAGGTTCACACACATGTTCCATACTAGTGTCTCACTCTCCTCTAGACCATTACTCGGCAAGGATATACATCTACATCGAATGCACGAGCATCGCCATCTAGATTATTCATCAATCCTAGTCACACCCTAGAATCATATCACTATGTTTTGGGGTAAGTTTGCTCACTCTTCCTAATTCATTTTAACATGCATATTCTTTCATTCACAATTCACAACTAGGTAGACATGGTAACATTACAATTATTACAAGTAACACATATAATAACACAACACATAAAACACCCCTTTCGGGTTCCCTCCGATTCATTAATCGGGTATCATATCAATAGTTCACATTCTTATCCCGTAGGATATTTCCACCGCTTTCCAACGGCTATCCCTACGCCGAAATCGGACTTAGGATCCAAAAGATATCAATCCCGACGTTTAGCAAAACATTACTTTCCTTCATTTCCCTCTAAGTAATTTATCCCACATCATACCCAAGATTTTCACTTTTTATCAAATAGAGGGTCGTTATAGCTTTCTAATGATACCAAGAACGTCCCGATCCGAGTTACGGATCAAAAGTTATGAAGGAAACAAAACTGCACCAACTGTCACATTCGCTAGGCGAACACCCAGCGAGCATTCGCTCCAGCCTTCGCTAGGCGAAGCCCCTGGCGAATGAACAAACAGAACCAAAACAGACATAAATTTCGCTTTGCGAACTCTCTAGCGAACCTTCGCCTCGCCCTTCGCTTCGCGAACAACTCAGCGAAGCAAGTCAGAACCAAACAGAACTGAAAACACACAAAGTTCGCTAGGCGAACGTCTCTGGCGAACCTTCGCTGACCTTCGCTGGCGGGTTCGCTAGGCGAACCCTCGAAAATCCGTTCGCTGCGCTTCGCCCCTGGTTCGCTAGGCGAACCATGCGAAACCCAGAAATCTCAGTAGCGTCAGAGCTGGGCCTTTGGGGTCCAAAACCCACTCCAAACACCACCCAATGCACCAACAAGCATAAATAGATGATTCTACACACGTATTGATCATACAACACAGTTTATAACTCATTTTATCCGTTAGATTCCATTGATTTATCCGATTAATCATTTTCTCTCAAATCTAACCTAAGTTCAAATCATTGATTTCTAGAACTTAGAGTTTCTATCTAGAACCCACCTGAAATCCGAAGAGGAGTTTGACGAAGATGATGAATCGATGATCCAAGCTTTTCCTTCTTTTCCATTTTCCTCTTCTTCTTCTTCTCTTCCTTCCTTCTTCTTACTATTTTTCTTCTTTTCTTTCTAATATATATATAATACTAAATTATATAATATAATCCGACAGGGTAAAATATCTCCAACCGATATTTTGTTGTCTCAACCAATTGATCAATTATTAGAGTTACCTTAAAATTCTCTTTCGGACTAATAATTATTATTCCGTCTCCTTAATAAAATAATTAATCTCTTCTGATATCCAATTGAGCAAATAAATAATACGGGGTATTACACTCTCCCCCCGTTAAATTGAAATTCGCCCCCGAATTTCCTCTACTCGACAACAACTGCAACTTATATAACGGTCTTAGATCCATACTTGACTTTACTTCCGTCCAAATTTCTTACGCATTCCAATTTTTAAATTAACCTCACAGACCAAAAATCCTTATTTTCATGAACTATCAAACTTCGGTTCCTGAGTCATACTCTTATTCCAATATTGGGTTAACTTTCAACTTGCTTTCCCCATAATTCATCTGTGATTCATACAAAACACTTGGTCGCATCTTACTACGGAAAGAATATACCATTCCATATCCTTCTACTGAGTCACACAACAAACCGTAACACCTTATCTAGGTTTAGGATAACAAACACTCATCAAATCCCTTACATTCAAACCACTTCACAATTAGTCAAACAACTTCTTTTACCAGTTCCATCGGGTCTGATGTTGTACACTATACCCATTCAATCTGATAACTCCTTTCTTTCGTATCATGCCAAAGGTAATATACTTAAAACAAGATCTCCTTATTTCCAATCTTACAATCACTTTCTCCTCCGATTCATATAAATCCGACTAAGCCCTTTCACTTGTCACCTTCCACTGTACCACTCCAATACGAATAATGAGATACCACCAATTCTTACGTATTACCAAGTAGCTAATAGTACACAGAGGAACACACTTATCCACTGGGGTCCTTTCTAACCAACGATACAAGAACTTACTGACATCCCGTAGTAGAACAATTCCTTTACCAACACATAATATCATTAACATCTTTCCAACACTCTCTAGACGGTAAAGATGCAGGAGTTACAATGTTACAACCACAACATATCCAAATCCAATTCCATTCAAGACTTGAACCCATAAATCCAAAATAGCTTAACAACTTCCGTTTCTGGTTACCACATTCCAAATCGATTCTCCTTACGGGTTCCGACTTACTCAGGGTTTCTTGCTGATTCAAGATCTCATCCAATAACAGCGTAACACCAACATAGAACTTCAATCACACGCGAGATACCACTTATCAAAACTTTGAACCATTTCAGGCACCACTGTGAGTTTCCATATTACTCACCAATCCGCGTACAACACTCCACATATACACACACTTCGAAGTCCATAACACACTTCTCAGTTGAATCAACTCTTCTTATTCGTTTTGTTTCATAAACTATTCCCAGTTACATACTTAACTTCGGAACGTCCAATTCTTACTAGTATTGGGAAATATAACTTTTCAAATTTCCTTCTCTGGGTACAACACCACTGCACACAACTGGTACCACTCTCACGGTCTAAATCTAAAACCAAGAACTCACGGAAGATAACAATTACTAACTTCGGCCAACCGGTCGTTCCTTAATAACACCATAAATCAAATTACCGAAACGGTCTTTTCGAGATCAACACTTCGAGAGTATCATCCAACTTTGCTCTCATGTCCTTCAACAGTAATACACTTAAGACTTTTTCCACACTCAACACAGTTCACAAGATTACTTTTCCCAAGTAGCTCCCTCGTCGTCTGAACGAGTGGTCAACTATGCAACACCTTTCCAGAAGTTACGATTTCAAAACATAAATCCGTCTTTCACTTACTTGAAAACCCGTTTTCCATTCGCACAACACTCTCAACTCGAAACAACATAAGGTAACAAAACACCGATGATGGTTCTCAAGAGATTTCATAAGCTTACCCATACGTTCGTCGATTAACCATCTGAGCTGATCGGTTAACACTGCTGCAGAATCCACAAATCCGTTTTCCTCTTAATTCAAAGTCATCCCTACACAACCATCAATCCGATTTGTTCTAACTCGAAATATCATTTCCCAACTCGCGGTTCCTTAACTGGTATAACATTCACCGACCCTGATCCACTCAGGTAGACCCGACAAGGTCAAAACATTCAGGCGACACACTCCAACCAAGTGACAAGGTAGAATTTTCAATTCAGTCGCGGTCACACGACAACTCTTTTGCGGGATAGTTCACTTTTCTACTCAAACAATTTCACTTGCGGGAAACCAATAATGACGATATTCTGGGGTTTTTAATCATAATTCTTACATGATTCGTTCACATCCAAAACCCAACATACACCCTTGTTCTCTCACTTGCACTTCTTGGTGGGACATAAAACAACAACATTCTTAGTCCAACAAAAGGTAGATTCCGAATATTCCGATTATTTACAAATATAGAAGTTTCTCCGTACTTGCAAATAAATCGGGGCAATGCATCCTCCTGAAGAACTTTTTCATCACTACGTACACATTAACCGGAATTCCTTACCGTTCACTATCCATTGAACATCCCACTGGCACCAATTTAATTAACGCAAGATTCGCAACCAATAATTCTCATTCACTATCTACAAAACCCTTCCGGTATAAATCGTCCATGATTTACACTTAGTCCATAATAAGTCCTGATTTTCTTCTCGTTGTTTTACCACAATCTTGCTTCTTAAAATACAACATTCACAGTCCCACAGAGTACATCTCATCACCCTTGTCTCAAGAATGAGAATCCATTATGTACAATCGCAACCACGATGCTACTACTACGCTTGTTCTTAATACCAAGGTGTAACTTTCTCATATCATACTGTTAATATCGTTCATTCCACATAACCCAATTAAAATCCACCTCATAAACAATATTTTCACTTTCCACAGCCTAGAACACTTCCATAGCTTCATATCGATATAAAGAACGCTTAAATCGGACACCCGAGTCAAAAGATATGGATTTCTGAAGAAAGGAAAATTATTGGAAACAGCCAGATTCGCCTGGCGAATCACACCAGAAGCAGAATTTTCTGCTGTGTTGTCCATGGTCTCCACACTTCAAAATCCAACTTTTCCAAATCAAAACACTTTCAAATTCCAAATTGGTCTCTCATCGAATACAGAAAATCCCAATGTACTATCTCGAACTTAGCCTCTCTACATAACTGAATATACCCAATTTTATCTCATACTCTTTATCCGGCGTATACTTATTCCACTTGAAGCACGTAAACACATCCTTGTGTTTCTTCTCATACTTCTATACTACTTTAGGTTCCCATCAAGCCGAACTTCCTTAACTCTCAACTCTTAACCCGTCGGAAGATATTGTTCCGAATACATTCCCTAAGGTACTCTCGTCCATTCAAGATACCTTAACGACCTTAGAAATTGAAGCACCAATTACTTATCTCACTTCTGGACCTTCCACCATGCGTTCCACAAAACAACTTTCTTTTCCCACGGAATGAGATTACTTGAAATCCTCATCCTTATTAGGGGTCAATCCAGCTCTACCAGCGATTTTCACATATTCTCCAATACCTTAACCAATCATCCGATAGAGATCTTTAACTTTCGGACTCCATTCATTCCAAAGGATTGCTCAACAACACACCACTCTCTCATTCCATGTTACCCAAATCACAACTTCTACTAAAACCTCACTGAGCCTACCAAAACTCCACACTACTAACTCTTGTTTTGAGCATACTCTCATAGCACAAGTTCCGACAACACTACGGAGTCCTCGTGGTCGCTCAACCATGATTCTACTTATCACATACATAGTATTAGGTTGATCAGGCCCAATACTACATAGTATGATATTAAGTTTCATGATGGCAATACACACTTAAGAGGCAGGAATAGATTTACTTATGATGTTTCAAGGCTCGGTTGAGGACACGACCTGCTCTGATACCAACTGTAAAGGCCCTGTATAATATTCATCTAGAATAATACCATACAGGTGTTTTTATTTGGTACTGACACATCAAAAGTGCCTAATGACATAATTCACATACTTGTCCATTTCTAAAACATAATACAACTATGGCCCAAGCTATGGAAATTAGCCAAAAATAAAATAAAACTAAGATCAATATACAATATTCCTCATTGTACAAGAACAATAAAATACACAGCGGAATTAGCTTAACTAAGCTTCTCTTGAAACATCCAATCATAGCTCCACTTGTAAATCAACCTGTAATCCGAACCTGAAATAAAGCAACTATAGTGGGGTGAGATACATCAAATCTTAGTGAGTCCCTATCTTATAGATTCTCTCGGCTTTACAAGGTTCTAACGATCCTAACTCAAGTCCGGGGGAAGGGAAAGGACTCTGGAGTTCACAATTCAATTCTCACACTATATGGAAACATGCCATGAGTTTATCAACCCACAAGTATCACTAATCGATAACCACGCCAAGGTATCCCCTATTCCCGGCCTCTTCTACGTCTAGAGTCGATCCGGGTCATGGATCCTTGCAATCTACTTGACATACGAATGGATTCGGGTTCTACGGGCCTTATACCGTTATGAACCGTCGCTTCTCACGGGCCTTATACCGTCACAAGCCTACGCTCCATGGGCGCCATTCGTACAGCACGGGGAATCAAACCTGTCAAGTAGTTGTGCATCTGTTTCAGAGGAGCTCGAGACCCATACAAGATAAACCGGTTACGATTTCATGATCGGATACAAAAAAACGATTGTATTCGACAATCACAAGGCTATAATGCCTTACACAAAGAACACAAGGTTCACACACATGTTCCATACTAGTGTCTCACTCTCCTCTAGACCATTACTCAGCAAGGATATACATCTACATCGAATGCACGAGCATCGCCATCTAGATTATTCATCAATCCTAGTCACATCCTAGAATCATATCACTATGTTTTGGGGTAAGTTTTCTCACTCTTCCTAATTCATTTTAACATGCATATTCTTTCATTCACAATTCACAACTAGGTAGACATGGTAACATTACAATTATTACAAGTAACACATATAATAACACAACACATAAAACACCCCTTTCGGGTTCCCTCCGATTCATTAATCGGGTATCATATCAATAGTTCACATTCTTATCCCGTAGGATATTTCCACCGCTTTCCAACGGCTATCCCTACGCCGAAATCGGACTTAGGATCCAAAAGATATCAATCCCGACGTTTCGCAAAACATTACTTTCCTTCATTTCCCTCTAAGTAATTTATCCCACATCATACCCAAGATTTTCACTTTTTATCAAATAGAGGGTCGTTATAGCTTTCTAATGATACCAAGAACGTCCCGATCCGAGTTACGGATCAAAAGTTATGAAGGAAACAAAACTGCACCAACTGTCACATTCGCTAGGCGAACACCCAGCGAGCATTCGCTAGGCGAAGCCCCTGGCGAATGAACAAACAGAACCAAAACAGACATAAATTTCGCTTTGCGAACTCTCTAGCGAACCTTCGCCTCGCCCTTCGCTTCGCGAACAACTCAGCGAAGCAAGTCAGAACCAAACAGAACTGAAAACACACAAAGTTCGCTAGGCGAACGTCTCTGGCGAACATTCGCTGACCTTCGCTGGCGGGTTCGCTAGGCGAACCCTCGAAAATCCGTTCGCTGCGCTTCGCCTCTGGTTCGCTAGGCGGACCATGCGAAACCCAGAAATCTCAGTAGCGTCAGAGCTGGGCCTTTGGGGTCCAAAACCCACTCCAAACACCACCCAATGCACCAACAAGCATAAATAGATGATTCTACACACGTATTGATCATACAACACAGTTTATAACTCATTTTATCCGTTAGATTCCATTGATTTATCCGATTAATCATTTTCTCTCAAATCTAACCTAAGTTCAAATCATTGATTTCTAGAACTTAGAGTTTCTATCTAGAACCCACCTGAAATCCGAAGAGGAGTTTGACGAAGATGATGAATCGATGATCCAAGCTTTTCCTTCTTTTCCATTTTCCTCTTCTTCTTCTTCTCTTCCTTCCTTCTTCTTACTATTTTTCTTCTTTTCTTTCTAATATATATATAATACTAAATTATATAATATAATCTGACAGGGTAAAATATCTCCAACCGATATTTTGTCGTCTCAACCAATTGATCAATTATTAGAGTTACCTTAAAATTCTCTTTCGGACTAATAATTATTATTCCGTCTCCTTAATAAAATAATTGATCTCTTCTGATATCCAATTGAGCAAATAAATAATACGGGGTATTACAGTTGTGGTCACTTAGAGATGCTGAGTAGGGACACGTGGACGTCAAACTTACAAAGGATTGCAAGTAAGAATCTGATTTAGGGGACCTTTTGAGAAAATAATATTAGATGTTCATTCTCGTGAGTTTGGGATGAGACATAATGAATTTTATTTACTATTAAGAAAATGTTATTGCTATGGAAATGTGAAGCATATATGGATGTCAATGGAGGGTCTTCCATGAGAAGTTAGAGGGTATTACACAATAAGAGTGATTGAACCTAGTGAAGTTAGACGACAACTATACTATTGGCAATTACCTGAAGCGTTAAAGTAGGTATATTTAAGCTATGTTAGATTTCTAACTTAAAGTATTCAGGATGAATCTTGTGATGATTGAAGGTAGGAGATCAAATAACACATGGATAAGTGATGATCTATAATTAGTTTAGGAGTTAGTGTGTTAAAAGGTTGATATGAGATAAAGGTACTAGTAGCACCATAAATTTAAGTAATCATGGGAATTGAGATGGGCAAGGGTTAAATTATTCAAGTTATGGACGAAAATGTTGGAGAATTCCACATGAGACTTTGAAGTCGACAGAGGTTAAGTACGATATGTTATTTATGGCGAATGTGCAAAGTGAAAAGACTAGTATTGGGAATGTCATGTAAAGAAAATGTTGGAGACGCGCATGTAGATGCAACTTAGGTCAATTAAGAATCCGTGCAAGTAATTGCCTCACCCATAATTTGGAAATTATGATTGTAAGTGGATGCTTGAGATTTAAAGGTGCAACTTGAATGGATCACATGAGATGCATTTGTCATATTAGGAAATAAAGAGAATTTAACATTTGTGTATTAGGACAAATAGAGTATGAAATGGAAATTTTTGTGGAAAATAGTAAGGCTTGGATTAATTGCAGTTGTTATAATAAAGTGAGACGTAGCTTAGTAGAAAATGCCCGTTGAGGAAATAAAGGACTTTGAATGTTAACATCATGGATGGTTGAACAATAAAAGATGAGATGTTGGAATAATCAAGAACGTTTAGGTTGACGAGCTCTTTTGAGGAAAATAGATTTTAACGATAGAGGAAATAAATTCAAGAGAGTTTGGAAGAATGATTGTGATAACACAAAAGACACATTGTGCCAACAGTGACCATCAATGAAGAGGAACATTTCATGTTAAGACACACAGGGTTAATCTAAGTAATGATTTGGAAATAAGGAAGTTGTGTCAGAGTGTGATGCAAGACTTTAAGACTAGTGTAAAGGGAATTAATGTGTCATAGATGGCGTAATTTCGGTGTGTGTAAAAAATTTTTTTTTGAGGAGTTTTGAACACCAACCGAATGTTGAGATGACATTATCAAGATTTTGATTGGAATGAGATTCAAATATGAACATATATGGATCGCCAAAGTTATGAGATTAAAGGAAAAACAACATGTTTATGGATGTTGGTGAAATTGTGAAGTTCTCTATGTAGACGACAACCTCATTCGGAGCAAAAACGGTTTTGATTGTACTCAGTGTATTAGCCTTTACTACTTTGGAGGATAATAAAAAAAATTGTTCTGTGCTAAGTGAGCGTAAAGGAAACTGTAACTTGTTTTAGGAGATTGGGCCTCATCAACGAGATCGAAGTAGGAAGAAATTGAGGAAGATTTTAGTAAACCTCGAAAGGATTTTGGGACCTTAGTGCCTCACATGACTTTGATAAAAAGTTGCAAATGACACTATTGTAGTTAGGTAACTATCATGGTTGTCGGCTACCTATTGATAAATTGAGGAACTGATCACCCTTAACCTCTTGTTGATAGTATACGGTGCCGTGTTGAATGGAATTGACGAGACTTGCCGAATTTAGTAGTGTGTAAAGTTAATTATCATTTTATCAGAAGGATAATCAGTCACCACTTCGTGTGAACCTAGTGGAATGGGATGTGACGTGAAAGTCAGAATATGACCTTGAAAGTTTGAGTATGAACCTAGGATCCTGGAGGACCTATCATTTATGAACATGCTCTTGTAAGATTAATTTTGAGTGTTGAACTCATAGTGTGATATCTAGCTTTGCGTCTAGAGTCTGAGTCAATGCGACCTTGTAGAGGATTTGCTAAGTGCACGATCGTGTTAGTGATGACGTTAGTAATAACTAGTTGAGTTGTTACACTTTCCTTAAGTTTCGAGGACGAAACTTATTTTAGGAGGGTAGTAATGTAAGACCCGTAATAGTACATTAGCAAGAATTAAAAATTTTAAAATATTAAATAGTATTATGCTGTTTTATTTTATCGATTTCCTATTTAATTGTTTATTTTGACAAATTTTGCTGAAATTGTGTTGCGTCTAAATGAGACATTCACAATTGACACAATGACAATATTAGATTTAAATGTTTCTATTGTGTCAAAATTTCAAAAATGTATTTCTTCTGATTCTTAAGAAAAAGAGCAAAATATACCCTTCGCTCAAATTTTCACTGATTCCAATTGTCGTCAAAATTTAAATAGGAGTTTTATATTGTTAAAATGTAATTCAATACTTTTGGGCTTGGGTAGATATTGGGCTTAGTGTATATAGTCCAATATATATAAGATGTTGTGTTGGATGTTGTAACATAGTATCCATTTTTTTCTGCTAAATAAAATTACACAATCTGCTGGAAAACTCTTTTCTCTCTGTTCTTAGTGTATCTTCTTCTTTCTCTTTACACTTCCATTGAAATCTAGAAACTCTAACAACTGGTATCCAGAGCTTCTGGTTCTGATCATTGCAATTCACAATGGTGCAAACCGGCGTAAACCTTCCTGTCCTCACCGGAAAGAATTGGGATCGTTGGAGAGTACAGATGAAGGCGATAATGGGGTACCAAGAAGTCACAGAAATTGTGGAAGAAGGTTACTCAGAACTCCCTGCGAATCCCACAGATGCACAGAAGGCGCTTTACAAAGAAAACAAGAAGAAAGATTGTAAAGCCACATTCTTGATCCATCAATGTGTTGATGAAGCGCATTTTGAGAAGATTGCAGGAGCTGCAACTTCGCGAGAGGCATGGGAGATCTTGGTGAAGTGCAACGAAGGTGCGGAGAAGCTGAAGAAAGTGAAGTTACAGACATTGAGACGTCAATATGAATTGATGCAAATGGAAGAGAACGAGAAGATAGCAGAATTCTTCAACAGGATCACTACTCACAGAAACTCGATGAAGAATTGTGGAGAAATGCTTGAAGATAAGACAATTGTTGAAAAGATTCTACAAACTCTAACTCCAAAATTCGATCACATCGTGGTGGCAATAGAGGAATCAAAGAAAATAGAAGAAATGAAGGTTGAAGAATTGCAAGGCACCCTTGAAGCACACGAGCAAAGAATCACTGAACGGAGCACAGAGAAAGTCAGTGAGAATCAAGCCTTACAAGCCCACATTTCAAGAAGAGGTGGATTTAATGGCAAACCTGGATCGAAGGGTAGGGGTCGTGGAAGAGAAAGCAGAAGCACAAACTGGAAGAATTCCCAGAGCCAAGAACAAGAGAAGATTGAGCAAGATCAATCCAGCGGTTCAAATCGAAGAGGAGGATCAACAAGCTGGCGAGGAGGAAAGAAGAAAATTGATAGAAAGAGACTCAAATGCTTTAACTGCAATCGAATTGGACATTTTTCATCTGAGTGTACTGCATCATCAAGTCAACAAGAACATCAAGCCCACATAGCCAAAGAAGAAGCAAGTGCCGAAGACCAACCAGTCATGCTAATGATGTTAACCAATCCAGAGCTGCAGAACAATGAAGTTTGGTACATAGATTCTGGATGTTCCAATCATATGACAGGACATCGAAACTGGTTAATTAACTTTGATCCAGAGAAGAAGAGTGTGGTAAAGTTTGCAGACAACAGAACCACTCAAGCTGAAGGAACTGGTGATGTCACTGTTAAGAGGGAAGATGGAGAACCAAGTGAGAACATATAGCCTAAAGCAGCAGAAATTGAAGAGCAAAGAGTCACAGGCAGACCTGCAAGAACAAGACATCCTCCAACTCATCTAAATGATTATGAAGTGTATTCTGCCGGTCATATGTCAGAGGTAGAAAACATGGTGCAGCATATAGCTCTTATGGCTGATGTAGAGCCTATCACATTTGAGGAAGCTATCACAAAAGAAGTATGGAGAGTAGCTATGGAAGATGAGTTAAGGAGCATTGAAAAGAATGACACTTGGGAAATGGTAAGCCTACCTCAAGATAAAAAGGCTGTTGCTGTCAAGTGGGTATTCAAGACCAAACTCAAGCCAGATGGATCTATAGCCAAGCACAAAGCCAGACTTGTGGCAAAGGGGTTCATGCAACAAGAGGGTCTGGACTATGATGAGGTATTTGTACCTGTAGCAAGAATGGAGACTGTGAGATTAATTGTCTCAATAGCCAGCTGGAAAAACTGGAAATTGTGGCAATTAGATGTTAAGTATGCCTTCTTGAATGGGCCATTGGATGAAGAAGTATTTGTGGTGCAACCTCCTGGCTTCAAATGCAAAGGTGAAGAGCAAAAGGTGTTGAGGTTGAAGAAGGCCCTCTATGGTCTAAAACAGGCACCAAGGGCATGGAATAAAAGAATAGATTCATACCTCAACAGCCTTGGTTTTCAGAAATGCTCTGTAGAACATGGTATGTATGTACAAACTCTGGAGGAATATGGATTATTGATGTTATGTCTGTATGTTGATGACTTAGTCATCACTGGCAGCAATCCAAGTGCTATAGAAGCAATCAAAGGAAAGCTTAAAGGAGAGTTTGAGATGACTGATTTAGGCATACTGTCCTATTTCCTGGGACTTGAGTTTTTATACTCAGAAAGTGGCACCATTATGCATCAGAGGAAGTATGTGATGGAGGTACTGAAAAAGTTCAACATGATGGGAAGCAAATCAGTAGAGACCCCTGCTGAAGTAAATTTAAAGCTGACAAAAGATGAAGATGGAGGACATGTTAATGGCACACTATTCAGACAAATAGTTGGCAGTCTGAGATATATATGTCATAGCAGGCCTGAGATAACTTTCAGTGTAGGATTGATCAGCAGGTTTATGAGTGATCCTAGGCACTCACACATGAAAGCTGCCAAGAGAATAATGAGATATTTGAGGGGAACTTTGGATCAGGGCATTCTATTCTCATGTCACAACACAGCAAATAACATGTTACACCTTGTAGCATATTCTGACTCTAACTGGTGTGGTGATATGGATGATAGGAGAAGCACCATGGGACAAGTTTTCTTGTTGGCAGGTTCCCCCATATCTTGGAGTTCCAAGAAACAGAATGTAGTAGCTCTGTCAACATGTGAAGCAGAGTATATAGCAGCTTGCTCAGCTGCTTGTCAGGCTTTGTGGTTGACTGCACTACTCAAAGAATTGAGGATTTGGAATGAAGAAGCAGTGGAGCTGTTGGTAGATAACAAATCAGCAATAGATTTGGCCAAGAATCCTGTATCACACGGCAGGAGCAAACATATTGACACAAAATTTCACTTCCTCAGAGACCAAGTTGGTAAGGGAAGAATCAAGCTCAGACATTGCAAGACTGAACTACAAATAGCAGACATTTTGACCAAGCCACTGAACAGTGAAAGATTCAAGGAATTGAGAAGAATGCTGAATGTTGTCTCAATGCAAAAGTTTTGAATTAAGGGGGGATGTTAAAATGTAATTCAATACTTTTGGGCTTGGGTAGATATTGGGCTTAGTGTATATAGTCCAATATATATAAGATGTTGTGTTGGATGTTGTAACATAGTATCCATTTTTGTCTGCTAAATAAAATTACACAATCTGCTGCAAAACTCTTTTCTCTCTGTTCTTAGTGTATCTTCTTCTTTCTCTTTACACTTCCATTGAAATCTAGAAACTCTAACATATATATCGTCTAGAATTAGAGTTTAATCTCATTATATTTTTCTAAGCTAAGGAACAAAATTTTATTCAGAATAAAAATTTATTCAAAAATTGTGTCTTGTTATAATTAAAAGGTTACGGTGTAATTTTTTTTATGTTTTCGTAAAAGTTGGTTGCAAGCAAATTACGACTCGTCTGAGAGTAAACTAAAACACTCAATGAACTAATAGGATTAGATCCTAAAAATATCTAGATATTTTAGATTATATTATTATTTTATTAAAATTAACATATAATAAATAATAATAATAATAATAATAATAATAATAATAATAATAATAATATATAACTATATATAAAGAGGATACAGTACTTTGGACTGACCTATTTTAATACCAAATATACCCCCTAACTTCCTTTTTGTTATGACAAGTTTATCCTCTAACTACCTTATCTCTTTAGAAGTTTTATTTGAAAAAAATGTGGTAACAAAATTCTGCACCAGAAGAATATTTTTTTTAGAGAAAATTATCACATCAATTAAACAGTGCATGAGGGATGAGGCAAAGTGCAAAAAATCTTTCGATCATACATGTTTATGCTATTAATTTATTCATGTGGTTTATCCGTTTCCTTTTCTTTTATACTATTCTATCTAACAAATTTTGATAATATGAGACAGCTAATGAGGGAAAGGAAAGGTTTAGAGACTTGACATGTTGGACGAGGTTGTCTTCAGTGTTATTGTCGTCAATGCGGGATTTGAAGAGACACTTCCAATAATCAACAGGTAAATTAAAAATAGCTTTTGCAGGCATTATTGTGAAGAATATTTGAGAGAAACTAACTAGGTTACACGACTAAGAAGATGAACAATAAATTCATAATCTTTTTCATTGTTTTGTTTTAATACTAATAATCAATAATTATTACAAAAAATTTGGGTTTGATATGTAATTTAATAATGATTAACTGTAATTTCAATGGTTAAATCATACACCAAACTTGAAATAACGTTAAACCTATAGCAGGACCATAATAATAATACTAAGTATATGGATTCAAATTTCTCACTTCATTGTTGTAATCAAGTACATGGAGGGAGAAAATGAAGTAGATAAAAAATTAAGTAAGAAAGAAGTGGATGACGTATTTTGTTTAGAAAATATATATTTAACGTGAAGTTTTTAATGCTCTCTATTATTTTTCAAAACAAATCTAAGTGATAACTGAATTTTCTCTACGCGTTTTTGTTTAGTGTTCTATTGATTCTTTGGTTTGAAAATTGATTTAGTTTATTTTAGCTTTTACATGCATCACATAATTTATTTTTTGACAAATTCTGATTTGATAAACCAATTAAAATTAATATTTAATAAAAAAACACCGTTTATATTTTGATGCGTGTGCATATTTAAAAAAGCGGACAAACGGGCACGGGAGTGCCCGTTTGGACGCTAGTAGTAATAATAATAATAATAATAATAATTATTATTATTGTTATTATTATTATTATTATTATTATTATTATTATTATTATCATTATATACACACACATGTGGCTAGGTGAAGAAAAAAACAATCATTTTCCTCTTCCTTCATATCACGCTGCTTTCTCTTTTCTCTCTCTCTTTGCAAACTAAATCTACTTCTCTTCTAACATCAACGCCTCCGTCTCCTTTTCTCGCCTCATTTCCGACAACAATAAACTAAAATAGAAAAACTACAACCACCACCACTGTTATCCTCTCTTTTCCCTCTTTCTTATCGTATAATTTAATTTTAGATCGGAACAATTTAGAAATTTCACATCACCGCCTTCTCTCTTCTTTTACGGCCGCCATGGACTCCATTAGACAAGAATAAACCCATGAATCTCTTCCACTTGATAAAATCTACAAAACTCTCACATAAAATTTATGATCGGACTATTTTCCACCGGCCACCACCGTACCGGAATTTGCCGTCACCGGTAGGAAGTTGTGATGACTACTGTTAGACTATTCTGTTTTTTACATCTTCATCTACCGGTGGGCTTTTCATCTATTTGTTGAGTTTAAGAAAATTAATTTGTTATAAATTTCATCACTAATTGTAATTTTTCTGGGTCTTGTGGCCATGATATTTTAGTTTCTTATATAAAATAATGTTATTCTAATTTAAATACACTTTTTCCGATTAAATTAATTAATTCATGTCTTAATTAAAATTCAAATTGAGAAATAAATTATATAAATAAAAAAGAGTTTCCGTCGAGTTTTAAGAATGAAAGAGTATATTTAAGGTTAACTGGCATATCACATATAATTAGAGGTTTCATATCACAACTAATTGATTCTGTCTATACAAAAAGAAAAGGAAAGAGAATTAAGTTCTTATCCATTTTAAATTAAGATTTGAGTTGCTATGGATTCATTTTAATATAGAAAATAATATTACTTAACTTTTGAATTTATAGAAATTTCTTGTGAACAAAAATATAAAAAACAAATTATTATTACGGTTTCACCAAAGTTTTGATTTTTTAGAGTTAATTTGTTTAGTCTAAAAAAATATTTATTGATGAAATCAATATAAAGATTATGAATTAAAGTTTTTATTAATTTTGAAAATTTATCAATTTTAGTTTTTATAAATTAGAAGTTTTTAAAGGTTAATAACAGTTAATGAGTTAAATTAGTTAATGTTTTGTTGATACGTATGATAATTCTAAGAAGTCAATAGTAATTAGAGGTTTTAATTTTAATTTCAAATAGTATGTTTAATTGTTAATTATAAATTAATAACTAAAGTTTGTTTAGTTTGTAATCAATATTATTTAATTATATACTTAATAAGGCTTTAAGTATAATTTATTTTCAATAATATGATCAAAGTATTTGATTCAATGGAATGTTCAAAATAATAAATGTTTTAAATAAGTGAGTTAGAAACTTCTGTGAATTAATATTTTATTATTCTTTTGAAGAGAAAAATTATTTTCTATTTGAAAATATGTACTTTAATATAAAACGATTAAGTTAGTAAAGCAGTGATAAAACCTAAACATAATTGATTAGGTAAGTGGCTAAGACAAATGTAGTTTGGTTTGTATTAACTTAAATAAGTTGTGTTATTTAAAAGGTTTAGAGTGTGAACCGGATTGGAGAGTCCATCGAGAGATACACATCGGGCTCGTATAATGTAAAATGAACTCATTGTAAGCTTTCCAAGGTAAGAGTATTTTCTAACGATATTATATGTGATTGAATGCTTATGTGTTAGTATGAATGAATTGTGTGCCCAATTGGGGGGTTTTGTGATAATTGTGTGCTTGATTGAGAATGTTTAATGTTGGTGTGCCCAATTATGAATATATGTTTATGCTATGATGCTAAACGTGTGAATATGCTTTCATATAATTTTGAATAAATATATGAATTGACATGTGGTTATGATTACGTATGATGAGATTATGTAATTGTTGCATTGGTATGTGTAGGGAAATCATATACTTATTCATATCATAGTTGCGTGTATGTCGAGGGGACTGCACCGGGTGAGGACTCTAGTGAACGGAGCCCACCTAATCCTGCGGGATTTTATTGAGTCAGTGTAGTAGGGAACGCTACACCTGGTGTCAGTAGGGAACGCTGCACCTTTAGTGGAAAGGGTCCACGACTCTTTGTAGAGAGGTTAAATTTCGGAATTTATGCATGTGAGGAACCCGGTTAGGGCGATCACACTCATGTAGAGTCTGCATTAGGCTATTTCTATATATTGAAATAATGTTGTGACTGTTATATATCATGTTGTACTTGTATGTGTGTATTCTTTCATATATGTTGTTTTTAGATTGTGACCCTCTACTATTATTGTGGACTGGGCTTATGCCCCAGGTTCTTAGAGGTTTGAGTTGTTCTTAAAGACGTGGCAGAACAGTTATTGGATCGGTGATCAGAAGCAGCAAGTTTAGATTTCTACTCGAGGGTTTAGTACCCAGTCATGATCAGTTAGAGTCTAAAGATCAGCTTAAGAGTTTTGTTTGAGAGTGGGGTCATTTCCATCTATTGTGAAGTATGTTGTTACAACATAAATGTTTATTGTGTAATATGTATTGATCATTCATTATTTAACGTCAAATACTTTTTGAGAAAGAATGTTTTTAGTATTAAAAATATTTTGCAACTTATGGCAAGTATTTGATTATAACTTTGAAGAAGATTTTAAATAGGAAACTTCTACTTTGATTGTATTTTAAAAAGGGACCATCATGAATGCTTTATATTGTTTTGTTATTTAAAATGAAAAAAAAATACACTCCCGCTGTTAAAAATCGGGGTGTTACATTGTGGTATCAGAGCTCGGCGGTAGATTTTTCCAAGGGGTTGTGAGTCGAGTGTCCTAAGCTGATCAAGTGTCGGGTTTATTGGGAGTACATGTTTAGAGTCCTATGTGTTATGTGTTGTGTGTCTTGAGTTAAGCATGATATATGCTTAGGTAATCGATTATTTCTTAACTAAAGTTAATGTACCATATATTACTTCAGCAAGAAGGATAGTTAAGATTCTAGAGCATAGGTCGACTTTGGTCTACACATGTCTCTGAAATATTTTGATGTGTTGGTCTAGAGAGGACAAGATTGAATTGAGTAAGAACTACAAGGTATTTCTGCAATAACTCTATAGGTTAGAAGTTGTGCTGGTTGTGGTCACTTAGAGATGCTGAGTAGGGACACGTGGACGTCAAACTTACAAAGGATTGCAAGTAAGAATCTGATTTAGGGGACCTTTTGAGAAAATAATATTAGATGTTCATTCTCGTGAGTTTGGGATGAGACATAATGAATTTTATTTACTATTAAGAAAATGTTATTGCTATGGAAATGTGAAGCATATATGGATGTCAATGGAGGGTCTTCCATGAGAAGTAAGAGGGTATTACACAATAAGAGTGATTGAACCTAGTGAAGTTAGACGACAACTATACTATTGGCAATTACCTGAAGCGTTAAAGTAGGTATATTTAAGTTATGTTAGATTTCTAACTTAAAGTATTCAGGATGAATCTTGTGATGATTGAAGGTAGGAGATCAAATAACACATGGATAAGTGATGATCTATAATTAGTTTAGGAGTTAGTGTGTTAAAAGGTTGATATGAGATAAAGGTACTAGTAGCACCATAAATTTAAGTAATCATGGGAATTGAGATGGGCAAGGGTTAAATTATTCAAGTTATGGACGAAAATGTTGGAGAATTCCACATGAGACTTTGAAGTCGACAGAGGTTAAGTACGATATGTTATTTATGGCGAATGTGCAAAGTGAAAAGACTAGTATTGGGAATGTCATGTAAAGAAAATGTTGGAGACGCGCATGTAGATGCAGCTTAGGTCAATTAAGAATCCGTGCAAGTAATTGCCTCACCCATAATTTGGAAATTATGATTGTAAGTGTATGCTTGAGATTTAAAGGTGCAACTTGAATGGATCACATGAGATGCATTTGTCATATTAGGAAATAAAGAGAATTTAACATTTGTGTATTAGGACAAATTGAGTATGAAATGGAAATTTTTGTGGAAAATAGTAAGGCTTGGATTAATTGCAGTTGTCATAATAAAGTGAGACGTAGCTTAGTAGAAAATGCCCGTTGAGGAAATAAAGGACTTTGAATGTTAACATCATGGATGGTTGAACAATAAAAGATGAGATGTTGGAATAATCAAGAACATTTAGGTTGACGAGCTCTTTTGAGGAAAGTAGATTTTAATGATAGAGGAAATAAATTCAAGAGAGTTTGGAAGAATGATTGTGATAACACAAAAGACACATTGTGCCAACAGTGACCATCAATGAAGAGGAACATTTCATGTTAAGACACACAGGGTTAATCTAAGTAATGATTTGGAAATAAGGAAGTTGTGTCAGAGTGTGATGCAAGACTTTAAGACTAGTGTAAAGGGAATTAATGTGTCATAGATGGCGTAATTTCGGTGTGTGTAAAAAATTTTTTTTTGAGGAATTTTGATCACCAACCGAATGTTGAGATGACATTATCAAGATTTTGATTGGAATGAGATTCAAATATGAACATATATGGATCGCCAAAGTTATGAGATTAAAGGAAAAACAACATGTTTATGGATGTTGGTGAAATTGTGAAGTTCTCTATGTAGACGACAACTTCATTCGGAGCAAAAACGGTTTTGATTGTACTCAGTGTATTAGCCTTTACTACTTTGGAGGATAATAAAAAAAATTGTTCTGTGCTAAGTGAGCGTAAAGGAAACTGTAACTTGTTTTAGGAGATTGGGCCTCATCAACGAGATCGAAGTAGGAAGAAATTGAGGAAGATTTTAGTAAACCTCGAAAGGATTTTGGGACCTTAGTGCCTCACATGACTTTGATAAAAAGTTGCAAATGACACTATTGTAGTTAGGTAACTATCATGGTTGTCGGCTACCTATTGATAAATTGAGGAACTGATCACCCTTAACCTCTTGTTGATAGTCGACGGGGCCGTGTTGAATGGAATTGACGAGACTTGCCGAATTTAGTAGTGTGTAAAGTTAATTATCATTTTATCAGAAGGATAATCAGTCACCACTTCGTGTGAACCTAGTGGAATGGGCTGTGACGTGAAAGTCAGAATATGACCTTGAAAGTTTGAGTATGAACCTAGGATCCTGGAGGACCTATCATTTATGAATATGCTCTTGTAAGATTAATTTTGAGTGTTGAACTCATAGTGTGATATCTAGCTTTGCGTCTAGAGTCTGAGTCAATGCGACCTTGTAGAGGATTTGCTAAGTGCACGATCGTGTTAGTGATGACGTTAGTAATAACTAGTTGAGTTGTTACACTTTCCTTAAGTTTCGAGGACGAAACTTATTTTAGGAGGGTAGTAATGTAAGACCCGTAATAGTACATTAGCAAGAATTAAAAATTTGAAAATATTAAATAGTATTATGCTATTTTATTTTATCGATTTCCTATTTAATTGTTTATTTTGACAAATTTTGCTGAAATTGTGTTGCGTCTAAATGAGACATTCACAATTGACACAATGACAATATTAGATTTAAATGTTTCTATTGTGTCGAAATTTCAAAAATGTATTTCTTCTGATTCTTAAGAAAAAGAGCAAAATATACCCTTCGCTCAAATTTTCACTGATTCCAATTGTCGTCAAAATTTAAATAGGAGTTTTATATATCGTCTAGAATTAGAGTTTAATCTCATTATATTTTTCTAAGCTAAGGAACAAAATTTTATTCAGAATAAAAATTTATTCAAAAATTGTGTCTTGTTATAATTAAAAGGTTACGGTGTAATTTTTTTTATGTTTTCGTAAAAGTTGGTTGCAAGCAAATTACGACTCGTCTGAGAGTAAACTAAAACACTCAATGAACTAATAGGATTAGATCCTAAAAATATCTAGATATTATAGATTATATTATTATTTTATTAAAATTAACATATAATAAATAATAATAATAATAATAATAATAATAATAATAATAATATATAACTATATATAAAGAGGATACAATACTTTGGACTGACCTATTTTAATACCAAATATACCCCCTAACTTCCTTTTTGTTATGACAAGTTTATCCTCTAACTACCTTATCTCTTTAGAAGTTTTATTTGAAAAAAATGTGGTAACAAAATTCTGCACCAGAAGAATATTTTGTTTAGAGAAAATTATCACATCAATTAAACAGTGCATGAGGGATGAGGCAAGGTGCAAAAAATCTTTCGATCATACATGTTTATGCTATTAATTTATTCATGTGGTTTATCCGTTTCCTTTTCTTTTATACTATTCTATCTAACAAATTTTGATAATATGAGACAGCTAATGAGGGAAAGGAAAGGTTTAGAGACTTGACATGTTGGACGAGGTTGTCTTCAGTGTTATTGTCGTCAATGCGGGATTTGAAGAGACGCTTCCAATAATCAACAAGTAAATTAAAAATAGCTTTTGCAGGCATTATTGTGAAGAATATTTGAGAGAAACTAACTAGGTTACACGACTAAGAAGATGAACAATAAATTCATAATCTTTTTCATTGTTTTGTTTTAATACTAATAATCAATAATTATTACAAAAAATTTGGGTTTGATATGTAATTTAATAATGATTAACTGTAATTTCAATGGTTAAATCATACACCAAACTTGAAATAACGTTAAACCTATAGCAAGACCATAATAATAATACTAAGTATATGGATTCAAATTTCTCACTTCATTGTTGTAATCAAGTACATGGAGGGAGAAAATGAAGTAGATAAAAAATTAAGTAAGAAAGAACTGGATGACGTATTTTGTTCAGAAAATATATATTTAACATGAAGTTTTTATTGCTCTCTATTATTTTTCAAAACAAATCTAAGTGATAACTGAATTTTCTCTACGCGTTTTTGTTTAGTGTTCTATTGATTCTTTGGTTTGAAAATTGATTTAGTTTATTTTAGCTTTTACATGCATCACATAATTTATTTTTTGACAAATTTCTGATTTGATAAACCAATTAAAATTAATATTTAATAAAAAAACACCGTTTATATTTTGATGCGTGTGCATATTTAAAAAAGCGGACAAACGGGCACGGGAGTGCCCGTTTGGACGCTAATAGTAATAATAATAATAATAATAATAATAATAATAATAATTATTATTATTATTATTATTATTATTATTATTATTATTATTATCATTATATACACACACATGTGGCTAGGTGAAGAAAAAAACAATCATTTTCCTCTTCCTTCATATCACGCTGCTTTCTCTTTTCTCTCTCTCTTTGCAAACTAAATCTACTTCTCTTCTAACATTAACGCCTCCGTCTCCTTTTCTCGCGTCATTTCCGACAACAATAAACTAAAATAGAAAAACTACAGCCACCACCACTGTTATCCTCTCTTTTCCCTCTTTCTTATCGTATAATTTAATTTTAGATCGGAACAATTTAGAAATTTCACATCACCACCTTCTCTCTTCTTTTACGGCCGCCATGGACTCCATTAGGCAAGAATAAACCCATGAATCTCTTCCACTTGATAAAATCTACAAAACTCTCACATAAAATTTATGATCGGACTATTTTCCACCGGCCACCACCGTACCGGAATTTGCCGTCACCGGTAGGAAGCTGTGATGACTACTGTTAGACTATTCTGTTTTTTACATCTTCATCTACCGGTGGGCTTTTCATCTATTTGTTGAGTTTAAGAAAATTAATTTGTTATAAATTTCATCACTAATTGTAATTTTTCTGGGTCTTGTGGCCATGATATTTTAGTTTCTTATATAAAATAATGTTATTCTAATTTAAATACACTTTTTCCGATTAAATTAATTAATTCATGTCTTAATTAAAATTCAAATTGAGAAATAAATTTTATAAATAAAAAAGAGTTTCCATGGAGTTTTAAGAATGAAAGAGTATATTTAAGGTTAACTGACATATCACATATAATTAGAGGTTTCATATCACAACTAATTGATTCTGTCTATACAAAAAGAAAAGGAAAGAGAATTAAGTTCTTATCCATTTTAAATTAAGATTTGAGTTGCTATGGATTCATTTTAATATAGAAAATAATATTACTTAACTTTTGAATTTATAGAAATTTCTTGTTAACAAAAATATAAAAAACAAATTATTATTATGGTTTCACCAAAGTTTTGATTTTTTAGAGTTAATTTGTTTAGTCTAAAAAAATATTTATTGATGAAATCAATATAAAGATTATGAATTAAAGTTTTTATTAATTTTGAAAATTTATCAATTTTAGTTTTTATAAATTAGAACTTTTTAAAGGTTAATAACAGTTAATGAGTTAAATTAGTTAATGTTTTGTTGATACGTATGATAATTCTAAGAAGTCAATAGTAATTAGAGGTTTTAATTTTAATTTCAAATAGTATGTTTAATTGTTAATTATAAATTAATAACTAAAGTTTGTTTAGTTTGTAATCAATATTATTTAATTATATACTTAATAAGGCTTTAAGTATAATTTATTTTCAATAATATGATCAAAGTATTTGATTCAATGGAATGTTCAAAATAATAAATGTTTTAAATAAGTGAGTTAGAAACTTCTGTGAATTAATATTTTATTATTCTTTTGAAGAGAAAAATTATTTTCTATTTGAAAATATGTACTTTAATATAAAACGATTAAGTTACTAAAGCAGTGATAAAACCTAAACATAATTGATTAGGTAAGTGGCTAAGACAAATGTAGTTTGGTTTGTATTAACTTAAATAAGTTGTGTTATTTAAAAGGTTTAGAGTGTGAACCGGATTGGAGAGTCCATCGAGAGATACACATCGGGCTCGTATAATGTAAGATGAACTCGTTGGAAGCTTTCCAAGGTAAGGGCACTTTCTAACGATATTATATGTGATTGTGTCCAATTGGGGGGTTTTGTGATAATTGTGTGCTTGATTGAGAATGTTTAATGTTGGTGTGCCCAATTATGAATATGTGTTTATGCTATGATGCTAAACGTGTGAATATGCTTTCATATAATTTTGAATAAATATATGAATTGACATGTGGTTATGATTACGTATGATGAGATTATGTAATTGTTGCATTAGTATGTGTAGGGAAAACATATACTCATGCATATCATAGTTGCATGTATATCGAGGGGACTGCACCGGGTGAGGACTCTAGTGAACAGAGCCCACCTAATCCTGCGAGATTTTATTTAGTCGGTGTAGTAGGGAACACTACACCTGGTGTCAGTAGGGAACGCTGCACCTTTAGTGGAAAGGGTCCATGACTCTCTGCGGAGAGGTTAAATTTTGGAATTCATGCATGTGAGAAACCCGGTTAGGGCAATCACACTCATGTAGAGTCTGCATTAGGCTATTTCTATATATTGAAATAATGTTGTGACTGTTATATATCATGTTGTACTTGTATGTGTGTATTCTTTCATATATGCTGTTTTTAGATTGTGACCCTCTACTATTATTGTGGACTGGGCTTATGCCCCAGGTTCTTAGAGGTTTTAGTTGTTCTTAAAGATGTGGCAGAATAGTTATTGGATCGGTGATCATAAGCAGCAAGTTTAAATTTCTACTCGAGGGTTTAGCACCCAGTCATCATCAGTTAGAGTCCAAAGATTAGCTTAGAGTTTTGTTTGAGAGTGGGGTCATTTTCATCTATGGTGAAGTATGTTGTTATAACATAAATGTTTATTGTGTAATATGTATTTATCATTCATTATTTAACTTCAAATACTTTTTGAGAAATAATGTTTTTAGTATTAAAAATATTTTTCAACTTATGGCAAGTATTTGATTATAACTTTGAAGAAGATTTTAAGCAGGAAACTTCTACTATGATTGTATTTTAAAAAGGGACCATCATGAATGCTTTATATTGTTTTGTTATTTTAAATGAAAAAAAAAATACACTCCCGCTGTTAAAAATCGGGGTGTTACAATCAAGGCACACCAAAATCAACAATCCCCTCAGAGGAAATCAAGAGTTCTCTCTGTAGGAAGACATTTCTCTGTATATCACATAGCAAAACAGATAATAAAAAAAACCCTAATTCCAGATAACTACTGTAAGTGGCACACTTGTTGATTCAAAAATCCAAGTTGTGGTCCCTCTTTATCCTGGCAAATCTTTTCTTTCATCTAATTGCTGTAAGTGGCAAACCTCTGGATTATTTACATCCAAGCCAATGTCACTCTCTTAGCATGAAAGAATCCTAAGGAAAAATGACATTGCTCTACACTGAGTTAAAGTTTCTTCCTTCAGGACAATTCCCTTATAAAGGAAATTATGGCATTGTTGGATTCCATACATTCTAGTTAAAGTAATTCCCCTTTATAATCAATCCTTCAAAAACTGTGATGAATAGGTGAGATATCTCCCTTCAGAGATGACAAATTCTCTCTCAGTCAATCCCTTTAGCTTCAATCTTGGGCTTTGAACAAGACACAAATAACCTTTAGCTTCAATCTTGGGCTTTAAACAAGACACAAAAATTTCCTCACATGGAAATAGGAGGAACTACGTTTGCTATGATTTCCCAGTTTTCTTTAATGGGAATACGTAGGCATAAGATTGCGAAATCTTAGCGAGCACACAAATCAAAAACTTTAGGTCCAATACCTTACCAAAAATAATAGAAAAACCCGAAAACAACAAAAACACTCTCTCAACACTCCCAAAGGAGAAACTTTCCCAACCCATAACAGATAAACAACAGAAAGTATTTAAATCATGCCATAAAAGGTCTATGGATAAGCATATATACACTGGGTGATTGACACCTTCCCTTTAAATAACCTGACCCCGACCCCCCAATCTCTTAGCATTTGTTAAAGAAAACATTTTCGTTCAAGGTTAGTTTTAGATAACTTCCTTTTCCTTTCCAGCTTTATAGGATAAATAAGAAATCAGAAAGTAGCAACCAATTCCAACCATTGCGGTAAGGTGGTCGCTTCACCGAAAAAAATCGCACGCTACAGAAAAATGGCGACTCTGCTGGGGTGTCTTTAGGATTAGAGTTCCTAGGAGGTCTAGGCTTTGTTTGGCATTTTCTATACTTTCTACTAAATAAGATATATATCATTTACTGTTATACTACTTGATACTCGTGTTTAATTTTCTGTTAACTGGGAATGCGATTAATACGCCTGTGGAATGTTTGAGAGAACATTAAGATAAGTGGTGGCATATCCAGGAAACGCTTATAGGGAGTGAATCCCGACCAAGCTAACTTGGCAGTCCACCGAATCAGTCGAGGTACCCGTGCAAAAATATCGATGTTGAACGACCGATTGTCGTGAAAGCATCGTCTATCCCAGTGCGGTACCCATGACCCTGAGGATTTAGTAGACATTTGACCATATGGCCATTTGGTAGTGCGGTGACTATCCGGAATAGTTGATATGCGATACTGCACTCAAAAGAGATTCATTCTAGGATATTACGGCTCGCTCGAGTGAATCAGCTTGCTGTTGATATCCTTAGGAGAGGTCAATGACTTTGGGACCCTTTTAGAACCCGCTCTACAGGTACAAAAATGGACCAAAATAGTACAACCTTTAGGGATGGGTAGAGCCATGACTCCATGCTCGTGACGTTGAACCCTTGAACCCATGTTTTCAAATGTTTTTGTGTGCTGTATTCATGAATGCATTAAAAAAAACTCTTTTCAAACAAGAAAAAAATATTTTTTCAAAAGAACTAAAACAATAATTGCAAATATCAGAGGTTGCGTTATAGATTTCGGTAGAAGAAAGACGCACAAGTACACCTTCAAGGCTCCGAAACTAGAAGACTTAAGGAAATTGGGAAGGATGATTACCAATCTCGAGGCTTTCAGAGCTAAGCACGGAGGACTGCTGTCTCTGTTAAGGGTCAACGTGGTTGAAGGAATCCTATCTACGCTGGTACAATTCTACAATCTGGTTTACCACTGCATCACTTTCCCAGATTACCAACTTGCACCAACACTGGAAGAGTACTCCCACCTAATTGATTTACCTATCATTGATCAAGCTCCGTTTTCTGGACTGGAAGAAATTCCAAAGGAACAAACCATTGCAAGAACAATCTCTTTGGATGAGTCAGAAGTTAGGACTCACATAACCACCAAAGGAGGAATCCAGGGTTTACCGGCTAAATTCCTGATGGAGAAAGCTCTATACTTCTCTAGTGTAGGAAACATAACTACTTTCGAAGACATATTTGTTCTGCTCATATATGGGTTATTCCTTTTTCCCAACATCGACATCTTCGTCGATACAAATGCTGTTAAGATATTCCTAATAGGAAACCCTGTACCAACCTTGCTCGCAGATGCTTATCATTCTGTACATTTAAGGAATTTGTATAGCGGAGGAATGATCACATGCTGTGTACCTTTACTCTACAAATGGTTCATTTCCCATTTGCCCAAGTCTGCTGCTTTTTGGGATCACAAGAGTACTCTACGTTGGTCATAGAGGATTATGTATCTTACTAATTCAGACATAGACTGGTACAATATGATTTACGAAGGGATAGAGATCATCGATAGATGTGGAAATTTCTCCAATGTACCCCTCATTGGAACTAAAGGAGGAATCAACTATCATCCGATTTTAGCTCGCCGTCAACTCGGATACCCGATGAAGAATATCCCACATAACGTTCATCTGGAAGGTCTTTTCTTCAAGGATGGGGAAAATGACAGGGCACTAAAGAAAGAAATAGTGCATGCCTGGCAACATATTCACAAGAAAGGTTGAGAGTTTCTGGGAAGACCAAATTGTACCTCCACAAAACCTTATCTCCATTGGGTGCAAACTAGAGCCCTCAAGCTGAGGATGCCTTACCCTCGTCAAGAAGTTTTTCCATTAAAGGAATCTGTCCTTTATTTCATGTCTGATGCGAAAAAACTTCAGGTCGCTCTCAATAAAGTTCAACGTGAGAAGAACTCTTAGAAGAACAAATACCAGATCCTTAATTTGGAATGTACCAAGATTCAGGAACTACTAAAGGAGAAGGATGCTCTGATTGAGATATTAGAGCAACATGCTATAGAAAGTCAGGAAGAATGAAGAAATCTGCTCGCTCCTTTCACTTGGCAAAGGGTCGTCAACCCGACAATGACTGAAGAGCCCTGTTGTACCCCAAAATTTACCACTTAGATGTCATATCATCTTGCACTTACATGTAGGGATCAATCATCTGTGCATTGTTAACTAACCACCATATCTTACTAGTTTATTCTTTTATGTGAAAAACAGGGTCTGTACAAAAGCCTCCTAAGCCAAGCTCTCACATGATTCAAAGGTCTCCTGAGATACTCTTTGGCTCCATACAATTCTCACAAGTGTTCACCAGTGGATTGAGATTGGTATGAGAAGTCATTTGTTCAAGAAAGAAAACTGAGGCTCCAAATGCAAGCATTTGAACTTACCTATATCCTAGAGGTCCAATTCAATAAGAAGTCAGGTGTGTTTGGTTCCTATTACAAATATCTTGAGCCACAAGTTCACCATGTCTCAAACTAGGGTTTTGGTCAAGAAAGTCAACCATTGCCTTTGATCTTGATCAAGACATGTTCCCAAGCCTTGGGACATGACTCCACATGATAGTAGAAATCCTTAGAGGCCATCTATGAGCATTGAAATAGATTGAAGAAGCAAGATCATCAGAGACCATCCAGTTATATTCCTAAGGGAAATTAGGGTTTTGACTGAGGCTCTGACTTTTGAGATTGTGATCTAAGATGAAGCATCCAAGCCTTAATCCATCATGACATGTCTAATTATTGATTTAGAACATGAGAAGTCAAGTTTTGAAAGGTTTTCTTTCAAAGAGGGCAATGTTTGGTCCTTAAAACTTTCTAAGTGTGGAAAATTCACTTCTTGTGCAAAATTGGGAAGACCATAACTTTCAAACCACACATCCAAATTGAGTGACTCAAAGCTCAAATGGAAGCTCTTTCCATGAACTTCAAAGTGTATTAGAGGACCTCTTTTCAAAAAATACATGATTCTTAAGTTATGAGACTTGGAAGATAAGTTGCCTTTGGGGACTTAGTGAAATTTTGGTCATTTTCACACTAATTTTCATCCAACTTTAACTCAATTTTTCACCTAGTTCCAAGCTTCAAATCAAAAATCTTTGGACATGAAAGTTTTTCTTTGTTCTTCAAGCTTTCCAAGCATGTCTAAAACTCCTCATTTGGATAAACCAATCTCAAGTTATGATGCTTTAAAGTTAGGTGTTTCAATTGATGAAATTTCCATAACTTAGAATTTTTTCTAAGTCCTTTTTGGCAACCCATGTGCATGACTTCATGGTTGATTTTCTCTTGGTTGCAAGCCTTATCCCAAGTTGATTTTCACATGGAAATTACTCCATCATCTTCCTATTTTTCATTAAGCCAAGAATCTCAAGAATTGGTAATTTGGTCATCAAGATATAGTACATCAAAATTGGCATGCTACAAGGTTACTTCATACTTAGAAATTCTGATTTGTGTTTTTTTGGTAAAACCAAGCTTTGCCACGATTTGTCATATGGTTTAGTTTCTTTGTAAACTATGTCTTGCAACTTGAACCAAGCCTGGACACCTACCAAGTACACCCTAACTGAGCTTTTCTCATCAGTTCCCAACCACTCCTCCCACCAAAACCGTGTAAAGAGAGTTCTAAATTACAACCTTTTTGGCACTTTGACAGATGACATGTGGAAAGATACTATGGTGCAAAATATATGACTATTATGTAGCAGTTTCTTACACTTCAATCCACTGGTCCATGCTTCTTTATTTGTCTGACCAAAACCCTAGGATAAGCAACCAAACAACCTCACTTGACTCAAGGGAGAAGGCTCAGTCTATACCATGCGTAAGATCTTTCTTCATGATTTTTTCTCTCCTATGCAAAACCATTGCCCTTTGTATCATCAAAGCCATGGACCAGCTGCTTCTACTATAAAAAGAGGATGATTTCTCACTTGTTTGACACCAACAATCAACAAAAATAACGTCACAACACAGCAGAACTAAAAACACATCACACAAAAGAAAGAATTCGTGGGCTGGTGAACAATCAAGAGAGAATAAGAGATGCACTTCACTCAAGTTCTCGCATATCATCATCAGCCAAAGGAAGGACGTTGAGCATTAGTGGTTCCCAAACTCCTAGACTAAAGAAACAGTGGATTGACTCCACTTGGAAAGCTTCTACCATGTCTCTATGCTTTCATGTTAAATGTATAACCATTTCTGAATGATACCATGTTTCCATAATGTGCATCTGAGTTAGTATTAAATGATAATATGAATGGTTATTTGAGCTTACATTATGCATCCTTGTTCGGTTAGCTTATGTCAGTTTTGAACACATGACTTTCGTTCCATTTTCTCCATGTTAAAGTTGTTGTTTTGAAGTTGTTTTGGGTTTAGGGTTGTTCTATGTTCTGAATACTACATGTTGATGTTTTATCTCATGGATTTTGGTTGAGTAACGAGTTGGAAGTGGTTGAGGAAAGGCGAGGGTTTTCCATGGCCTTTGTCTGTTATTCACGATAGTTGCAGGTTGTTGTTTCACGTTGCATGGAAGAAGAGGATGTGTGGCGAGCTGTGATTGGTTAGGGCTATTTTTTTGTCGTTTTATAACTTAAATTAAGTGACCGGTTGATGCCATTATCACATGATTTTTGTACGCCCCCGGTAACATTTCATTTGGCTGTTTGTTTATTTTACTGGCTGGACTGTGGGCCACTTATTTTCAATACTCACACCCCCAGTTTACAAGCCCCGACGCACAACAAGTATAACTCAGTTCATACTGAGATTTCTAATACACCCCCTGTCTCTTTTTTTTTTACTTTTTATTTTATTTTATTTTAATTTTCACTTCAATTTCAATTATTTAAATATTTTGCTTAACCCAAAAACTTCCCAAAAAATGTCATATTAATATTTTGATGTTCAATTTTATTTTTTTCTAAATTTCATTTTATTTTCGACTTTAATATTATTATTTTGATGGACTTTTAGAACTTTGTTTCAATCCTAATTTTGAATTCATTTTCTCACCACTTTTGAGTGTGATCATCAATGATTGTTGAAGACTTTTGAAGTGGATCTTGTTTGAATTTTGGTTAATACCTCATCACCCTTGTCCATGACTTGTGGCACCTCTTAGAATTTTCTTGCAAGATGACTTTGTGTTGATATGATTGTCCTCACTTTTAACTTCATAGTTCTTGAAAACTTTTCCATACTTGTGTTCATTTACTCATGTTTGTATTGAACTATTTCATTATCTCTTGCCATGCTCATACATGAATGTATATATCATGCTTTGATGTTATTTACACTTAATTGTTATCCCCTTGAGTCCTTGAACTCATATTGATTCACTTTAATTTCAAATCCCACTTTAACTCTTGTTTACAAGAAGTTGCCTTCCCCTCCTTCCAAAGGAAAGTCTCTCTATTGACCTAAAAGTCATAGATAACTCATTATTATCCCTTGACCTCATAGTCATAAAGCCACCTCTTTACCTTTACCTCATAGTCATAGGATATCAGCTTTGACCTCATAGTCATGCCCACCTTCTCTTTGACCTCATAGTCATAGGATACTTTCCTTGGCCTCATAGCCATTCAACTTAGAATTAAGTTATAGTTCTTGGACTCTATGTGGGACTCATCACCTTGAGTATTCACTTTCACCCATCATAACTTAACTTAGAGAGTTTCTTAAACTCTATATGAGCTCATACTCATTCCCCTTGGAACCTTGGTCATAGTCAATGGTTCCTCACCCTTAGTTAGGTGAACTACGGTTGCTCTGATTCTTTAGTCAGATACGTAGGCACAAGATGCGATGTCTTGGTGAGCAAACTTAGTGTATATACCCTTAGGTCTTTACCTTTAGCCTTAGCAGATTCCTTTAGCAAGCAAACATAACATAACACAAATACGAACAAGAGGTTCCTGTAGAGTACTACAGATACTTAGGGTGTTAATACCTTCCCTTAGTATAACCAACCCCCGATCCCCGATCTTTTAGCTTTATCTTCCCATAGCGTAATTAGGGTTTTCTTCGATCTTTACCCTTTCCTTTGGATAAATCAAAGCTCGGTGGTGAATTTCAAAAATGTGTGATTCAAGTTAATCAATAGCTTGGTATCCGATTCTCACCGCAATAGAAATGGTGACTTCACTGGGGAAAATGAATTGAGGGTTAAGCCCACATTATTTTATTTGTGTTATTTACATGTTTGCTTGCTTATTTGTACATATGTCTGTATATATTTGCATACTTGTTTGGATTCTTCTGTTTGGCAGGGTTGCTACTATTGAGTGGTGAGATAAGTCCTAACCCAGACTTGAGAGCACATATGATAGGATTGTGGTGTAATCAATAGTCGGTTTTTGGGAGTAGTCCTAACAATTTATGGCATATGATGACCATGCTCAGTTGAGGCCCTTTGGGATTGTTGATGTCTGATGTGAGTAGTCGCATTAATGTCACTCTTCCCAATTTGAGAGCCAGTGATTATGAGGACCGTAGTTACCTTCACCCCACTTGGATTTTTTAGGATGTAGTGCGATGGCTATGAGGGAGTAGTCCAAAATGGTTGTTACGCGATACTAGACTCAGACGAGTTTATCTTGAGAATATTATTAACTCGCGTGAGTAGTCACGTAGGCTGATAATATTCGAAGGATTTACGCTAACTCTGAGAACTTATAGAACCCTGTTCTACAGTTGATAAATCCATAGTACACACCTATTGGGATGGGTAGACCATGGCTCCACTCATGAGACCCCTAAACCTAGGACTTGTGTGCTTTGTTATGTACATATGTCCGTGTTTATGTGTACCCGTGTTTTGTGAATTGCATACATCTCATTGCATCCATTGTTGGTTTCAAGGAATTCAGATATTCATTCCTTTTAAAAAAAAATCAACAGAGCTTGGACCTTAAAAATAAAAACTCTACAGTTCTTCCAAAATTTTTTTGCAACTTGCCTTTGAGTTCCTTGAAACCACTTGGCTTGCATTTGCATTCCATGCGCATTCGCATGTCATTTGCATTTCTCAGTCTTGAGTCTCCTCTTCTTCCATGTCTGAAGGATACCTAGCACCTATTCAAGACAATGGCAACAATGAATGAAATTCTGAAGAACCAGGAAGATTTGAAAGAGGAAGTCAGAATCCTCAAAAGCCAGATGAGTTGGGTCGTGGAGACCATGCAAAACTTGAAGATGAAGGAAGGGCACTTTCACCCTATGGCGCCCAAGGAGGTTGTCATTCCCTCTTCTCCTGTGGTTCTCCCATACCAAGGATCTACCTTTGGGGAAATTTCATACCAGCCAATATTTGGTCTTGGTCTTGCGACAAAATATCATCGTCGTCAGATGCTTACCAAAAGAGCGCTTCAACCTCCAATGGTTGTTTCTCCTCGAGATTCCCAGAACCAAAACAAGAAGAAGTACCCTGTCGAAAGTGGCCAGGTTAAATGCCAGCCTATTTCGGTGCCACTAAGCAAACTGTTCCCATTGCTAATTCAGAACAAGTTGGTGACTCCTTGACTTCACAACCCTGTGCTAGGACTTTGGCATAATGCAAACCTGACTTATGAGTTCCACAAGGGAGTCGAAGGGCATGAATTGGATGGTTGCCGAGCCTTAGAAGCTACTATGCAAAGGTTGATCTATGATAGGGATCTGATCCTTGAAGAAGACCGCCCAGAGATTGAATGCAAGTTCCACACTGGGACAATGGGGCATCCCATTGAAGAATGCAAAGAGTTCTAAGCGAAACTGCTAAGTCTGCTAAAAATGCTTAAACCTCAGGAAGGTACATCAGATGCTAATGTCTCAACTTTTGAGGAAAAAGGCAAAAGACTTACAAGGCTTCTTAAGGTTCTGTATCACAAGGAACAAGTGATCAGTGACAAAGGTGTTCCTCCGTATGGGCCCGAAAACTGAATATTCTGAAATCAATTCGCCAAAGCTGGCTGTATTTTGTTCATTTCAGTATTTTTAATTGTATTTCCTTTACACTTTGAATTTGTATTTTCTTATAAGCTTTGTTGTACTTTCAAATTGGCAAGATTAATGAAATGTTTGTGCACCTTTTGATTAAGTCCATTCATTTCACTCATTTACTTTTATGTTCATGAAAACAAAAAATATATCTTTATCTTGTTTCATACCACTTATCAATTTTTTGTTAAGCAAAGATTAGGGAGGATGATGAAAACATAATATCCATAATTGCTGTGGTATGCTTCCAATTAAACCTTGATGATGATGTAAGGTATTGTTTCAACTCCTAAACACTGGAGAAATAAGGAAGATAATCCCTCGTTAATCCCTTCGAGCCTAGAAGTAGGAGTTTTCTTTCCTTACACAAAAAACCCTTAAATCTCAACCTTGGGGCAGGGTAGTTCTCAGTTTAACTTGGTTATGCAATCAAATGCAAACGCTTCATGCAAGACACCAGTCAGCTTTCTCAAATCAAATAAAAAAGAAGAGGTCTCATAACCTCAGAAGATAAAGAAGAGGTCTCATAACCTCAACAAAAATGAAAGAAAATGTCTCATAACCTCAGTAAAGAAAGAAGAGGTCTCATAGCCTCAACAAAGACGAAAGAAAAGGTCTCATAACCTCAACAAAGACAAGAAGAGGTCTTATAACCTCAATCAAGACAAGAAGATGTCTCAAAACCTCAGCAATAAAGGATAACTAAATGTTACAAGGGAGCAATGACTATCCCAGGTGTCTGAATCATCATCAACTATCATCAGTTCATTCCTAGCCTATAGGAATTTGAATGTATAGCTTGAGTTAACTGAGCGCATGATTGGAGTTCATCACGAAGATAGGGTGGGGATAAATAAACTTTGAGCCTTTATCCTTTGTTTCATAAACGGTGAACCAAGCCACGTTACAACCCTTAAAAGATCTAATTGTGGTAAGGTTGTTTTGAAAGCATACTACAGCAAGGTTGATTAACCTGACTCCTAATGATCTTTGCTAATTGAGTGTGTTGATCACTTCACCTGTCATTCTATAAATGACTAGATTCAATTTGTTTTTGATTGTTTAATCAGTCCACTATGTGTGTTTTCATCAATAAAACTTGATTTCAAAAGCTTGCATGAATGTTGCATTAAGATTGCCAATTTTAATGAACAATACTTGTTTGCTAAAACAATTCAATATTAAAGGAATCCCAACAAATGCAGCCATCTAGGGAATTTGACTTGATAAAGGAAGCTCGGCCTGGGGCAACCAAGCGTGGGGATTTACCAATCAATCATTCCAAGAGTCGGTGAATCAAGGGCAGAACTCTTCAAAAGTTTAGAATATTGGGGAAAGCCTTATTGAGGTCATCTTATGACAAGCTGTTTCAAGGAAGGGACTCCAAAGACCCACCAACAGGGGCAAGTTTGTTCCCCAATTATTTCCACTGTAGTCTAAAGGACTTTGTATTGCGAATACAGTTGAATTGGGGCAGTTATGTCGAGACTCATGAATGTTTTCAAAAGTTTGAAGATATTGGAGCATCTGGTATGTCAATTCTTCTATAAAATCCTTTTGATAACTTATTCTCACAGATCAGTTAATCAGAAGCAGTTAAGACGAGATTCAGTAAATCTCTAAAAAGTCAACGACATCTCCTTCACAGATCAACCAAGCTGACAGGGGTAAGTGTAGCGAGCGATTTTAGACGCGGCTGCGAAGCGCTATCGCTCTTTGGTGTCTACAGCTTGATTCATTTTTTATCCTATTAAAGCTGATGAAGGAAGGGAAATAGATGTCTCAAATTAACCCTGCTTGCAAACTGAGGTTAAACAGCGGTCTGTTAGGTTACAGATGCTATAAAGATTCGGGGTCTCTATTGGGTGTATTTTGTTAAAAGTGGTGTTTGGTCGATTGGTGGGAGGTTTAGATATTAGGACAGATATATGAAAGTATGGGATCTTATACCTACGTATTCCCGTTTTTTCCAAAACAGGGAAATCAGAGCGATTGTAGTTCCTCCTATTCTACAGGAGGAAATGGAATTTTGGTGTCTTGTTCAAAGCCCAAGACGTGAAGCGAAAGGTAGTTTGTATCTTGTTCAAAGCCCAAGATGTGAAGCTGAAGGGTCTATTTGTATCTTGTTCAAAGCCCAAGATGTGAAGCTAAAAGGGTGTTGACTTTAGAGAGAATTTGTCATCTCTAAAGAGGGGTCTTGTCTGTCACAACTGTTTATAAAGGAGAATTACATTAACCGGGATGTGTGAATCCGGCAATGCCATAATTTCCTTTATAGGGGATTTTAACCTAAAGGAGAAGACTTTAACTTAGTGTAGAGCAATGCTATCTTTCCTTAGGAATTTCTCATGCTAAAAGAGGGACAGTGGCATGGATGTAGATGATCCAGAGGCTTGCCGCTTACAGCGATTAGATGAAGGGGAAGGAGTTGTTGATGTTTGTGTACTGTGAACGAGGCACAACTTTGATGCTAAAAGGTTGATTGGATCAACCAGTGGTTTTCTTATACAAAGCCTAAGAGGAGGCTATTGGCCCAACAAGAGGGAGTTTTTGTGTTCCTATTACAAGTATCTTGAGCCACAAGTTCACCATGTCTCAAACTAGGGTTTTGATCAAGAAACTCAACCATTGCCTTTGATCTTGATCAAGACATGTTACCAAGCCTTGGGACATGACTCCACATGATACTAGACATCCTTAGAGGCCATCTATGAGCATTGAAATAGATTGAAGAAGCAAGATCATCAGAGACCATCCAGTTATATTCCTAAGGGAAATTAGGGTTTTAACTAAGGCTCTGACTTTTGAGATTATGATCTAAGATGAAGCATCTAAGCCTTAATCCATCTAGACATGTCTAATTTTTGAGTTAGAACATGAGAAGTCAAGTTTTGAGAGGTTTTCTTGCAAAGAGGGCAATGTTTGGTCCTTAAAACTTTCTAAGTGTGGAAAATTCACTTCTTGTGCAAAATTGGGAAGACCATAACTTTCAAACCACACATCCAAATTGAGTGACTCAAAGCTCAAATGGAAGCTCTTTCCATGAACTTCAAAGTGTATTAGAGGACCTCTTTTCAAAAAATGCACGATTCTTAAGTTATGAGACTTGGAAGATAAGTTGCCTTTGGGGACTTAGTGAAATTTTGGTCATTTTCACACTAATTTTCATCCAACTTTAACTCAATTTTCCACCTATTTCCAAGCTTCAAATAAAAAATCTTTGGACATGAAAGTTGTTCCTTGTTCTTCAAGCTTTCGAAGCATGTGTAGAACTCCTCATTTGGATAAACCAATCTCAAGTTATGATGCTTTAAAGTTAGGTGTTTCAAATGATGAAATTTCCATAACTTAGAAATTTTTCTAAGTCCTTTTTGGCAACCCATGTGCATGAATTCATGGCTGATTTTCTCTTGGTTGCAAGCCTTATCCCAAGTTGATTTTCAAATGGAAATTACTCCATCATCTTCCTATTTTTCATTAAGCCAAGAATCTCAAGAATTGGTAATGTGGTCATCAAGTTATAGTACATCAAAGTTGGCATGCTACAAGGTTACTTCATACTTAGAAATTTTAATTTGTGTTTTTTTGCTACAACCAAGCTTTGCCACGGGTTGTCATGTGTTTGCAAGTTCAAATTTCAAACTTTCCCCAACACATAAATTAATTTTCTCATGCCAACTTTCCAAGGAATAAAGACATGTTGTTTGGTCCATTGGAGGCAATATGCTCGTGTGGTAAGGGACACCATATGGTTTAGTTTCTTTGTAAACTATGTCTTGCAACTTGAACCAAGCCTGGACACCTACCAAGTACACCCTAACTGAGCTTTTCTCATCAGTTCCCAACCACTCCTCCCACCAAAACCGTGTAAAGAGAGTTCTAAAGTACAACCTTTTTGGTACTTTGACAGATGACATGTGGAAAGATACTATGGTGCAAAATGTATGACCATTATGTAGTAGTTTCTTACACTTCAATCCACCGGTCCATGCTTCTTTTATTTGTCTGACCAAAACCCTAGGATAAGCAACCAAACAACCTCACTTGGCTCAAGGGAGAAGGCTCAGTCTATACCATGCGTATGATCTTTCTTCGTGATTTTTTCTCTCCTATGCAAAACCATTGCCCTTTGTATCATCAAAGCCATGGACCAGTTGCTTCTACTATAAAAGGAGGATGATTTCTCACATGTTTGACACCAACAATCAACAAAAATAACAACACAATATAGCAGAACTAAAAACACATCACACAAAAGAAAGAATTCGTGGGCTGGTGAACAATCAAGAGAGAATAAGAGATGCACTTCACTCAAGTTCTCGCATATCATCATCAGCCAAAGGAAGGAAGTTGAGCTTTAGTGGTTCCCAAACTCCTAGACTAAAGAAGCAGTGGACTGACTCCACTTGGTAAGCTTCTACCATGTCTCTATGCTTTCATGTTAAATGTATAACCATTTCTGAATGATACCAGGTTTCCATAATGTGCATCTGAGTTAGTATTAAATGATAATATGAACGGTTATTTGAGCTTACATTATGTATCCTTGTTCGATTAGCTTATGTCAGTTTTGAACACATGACTTCCGTTCCATTTTCTCCATGTTAAAGTTGTTATTTTGAAGTTGTTTAAGGTTTAGGGTTGTTCTATGTTCTGAATACTACATGTTGATGTTTTATCTCATGGATTTTGGTTGAGTAACAAGTTGGAAGTGGTTAGGGAAAGGCGAGGGTTTTCCATGGCCTTTGTCTGTTATTCACGATAGTTGCAGGTTGTTGTTTCACGTTGCATGGAAGAAGAGGATATGTGGCGAGCTGTGATTGGTTAGGGCTATTTTTTTGTTGTTTCATAACTTAAATTAAGTGACCGGTTGATGCCATTGTCACATGATTTTTGTACGCGCCCTGTAAAATTTCATTTGGGTGTTTGTTTATTTTACTGGCTAGACTTTGGGCCACTTATTTTCAATACTCACACCCCCAGTTTACGAGCCCAAACGCACAACAAGTATAACTTAGTTCATATTGAGATTTCTAATACACCCCCTGTCTCATTTTGTTTTACTTTATTTTATTTTATTTTAATTTTCACTTCAATTTCAATTATTTAAATATTTTCCTTAACCCAAAAACTTCCCAAAAAATGTCATATTAATATTTGGCAAAATAACCTTTTTCGTCCCTCAACTTTATCCCAAGGTCCAGTTTGGTCCCTTAACTTTAAAAAATGGCAAGTTCGTCCCTTAACATTTAAAATGATGTCAAAGTAGTCCTTGCCGTTAGTTGGCTCAAACAGCCGTTTATTCTTGACTACGTGGCAGCTGACATGGATTTGAAAGTGACAGTGTAATTAAGCTCTTTCTCTCTCCCCAATCTAAACCACCACTTTTCTACTTCTCTCTCACTCCCAACTCTCACCGTCATTTCTCTCCCTCCATATTCTCATTCTAACCTCTCCATTTCCCGTCCTCCTCTGTTCACACTTCCCAAAACCTCAACCACCATTCATGCATCCACTGGAGAGGTCGGTAAGCCGCTGGAAAAACGCGTAGCTACCATCATCGTTCCTTTTCATAAACAACAAACAGTTGATGGAGACATGCTAGAAACAAATCCAACATTGAGAATGGTGAACCATAATTTACTACAAAGTGCTCCTTGTTCGGTCGCGATACTTGTTGACAGAGGCCTTAACGGATCCAACCAGTTAACTTCAAATAAATCTTCTCATCAGGTGGCTGCATTATTCTTTGGCGGATCAGATGATAGGGAAGCATTATCCTATGGATGGATAATGTCAAGGCATCCTAGAGTTAAGCTCACTATGATGACGAATATTCGACTAACCTTATCACTACAAAACAACCTCGCTTCTCAGTTTTGAGTGAGTCTCATATAAAGCGTTTTCAAGATGCTGACATCAACGAAGCCATATCGATTCTCTCTATATCAAGATCTGTTGCATGCCTTCTACTCTTTTATTACAATTGGAACTTAGTAGTTGTTTGTGAATCACGGTTCAATGACCAACAAAAAGTTCTCAAAACCATAGGTTTATCAAACGAACCTCAAATGTTGTAATCAATATATTGATAGAAACATCAACGATCGCAACTGCTTCAAACTCAAATGCCCTCAAAGAAGTCTGCTGTCCGCACTTCTGTATTTTGTTATTGTTCAATATGGGTGCAGCTTTCCATGTGTTTATTGTTTTTAAAATTGCATCACATACACTTGCTCATGGCTTCTCTTCCATTTGCTAATGTTCCTTACTTTTTTTTCATGTGTGCAATGTGCTTGGCATGAGGTAATGATGCTTGAAGCTTTGGTATGAAGATGAGATTGCAAGCTATTTCGAGAGCGGATGGAAAATGAAGGTATTCTTGGAGCAATCATGCAGGGCTTGATGTAGCAGTTAGTCTTAAAGGCGTGAAGAGGCTTTGACACATTGTCAAGAAAATCTTGCAGTAGAGTTTGATATTTTGGTTTTTAAAGTACTTTTGAAGTCCGTCCAACAGTGTTGCACAGAAAGAGAAAAAGAAAAGAAACAGTGTTGCACAGAAAGTCCACCTGGAAATACGTGGCATCATTTTTCAACTTTTGACTAATAGAATCAAACGGAAGGATAAACGTGACACCATTTTGAAAGTTAAGGGATGAATTTTCCACTTTTAAAAGTTAAGGGACCAAACTGGACCCTGAGGCAAAGTTAAGGGACGAAAAAGATTATTTTGCCTTAATATTTTGATGTTCAATTTTATTTTTGTCTAAATTTCATTTTATTTTCCACTTTAATATTATTATTTTGATGGACTTTTAGAACTTTGTTTCAATCCTAATTTTGAATTCATTTTCTCACCACTTTTGGGACAATTTTCTAAGTTGTTTCAAGATATTTTTAAGAGGTTATTTTGAGTGTGATCATCAATGATTGTTGAAGGCTTTTGAAGTGGATCTTGTTTGAGTTTTGGTTAATACCTCATCACCCTTGTCCATGACTTGTGGCACCTCTTAGAATTTTCTTGCAAGATGACTTTGTGTTGATATGATTGTCCTCACTTTTAACTTCATAGTTCTTGAAAACTTTTCCATACTTGTGTTCATTTACTCATGTTTGTATTGAACTATTTCATTATCTCTTGCCATGCTCATACATGGATGTATATATCCTGATTTGATTTTATTTACACTTAATTGTTATCCCCTTGAGTCCTTGAAATCATATTGATTCACTTTAATTTCAAATCCCACTTTAACTCTTGTTTACAAGAAGTTGCCTTCCCCTCATTCCAAAGGAAAGTCTCTCTATTGACATCAAAGTCATAGATAGCTCATTATTATCCCTTGACCTCATAGTCATAGAGCCACCTCTTTCCCTTGACCTCATAGTCATAGGATATCAGCTTTGACCTCATAGTCATGGCCACCTTCTCTTTGACCTCATAGTCATATGATACTTTCCTTGGCCTCATAGCCATTCAACTTAGAATTAAATTAGAGTTCTTGGACTCTATATGGGACTCATCACCTTGAGTATTCACTTTCACCCATAACAACTTAGACTTAGAGAGTTTCTTAAACTCTATATGAGCTCATACTCATTCCCCTTGGAACTTTGGCCATAGTCAATGGTTCCTCACCCTTAGTTAGGTGAATTATGGTTGCTCTGATTCTTTAGTCAGATACGTAGGCACAAGATGTGATGTCTTGGCGAGCAAACTTAGTGTATATATGTCATACCCAAAATTTTGACCACTAAGATTTCCCATCATTGTGAAAATCATCATCACAATATGGATGAACCATCATGCCTCACCAAATGCCTCAAGGGTTGTTGAGCATTCACTACAATCAAAATTAGGGTTTTAAGCCCTCTCAGAGCCTTAGACAAAGGATCAATCAAGGAATGACATGATCTTCAACTTGTCTAACCGCTTAAACATCCACAATGGATCAAGAGGACTCCCACTTCAAGGATTAAGCACAAGGTTGCTCCCTTCTAGGTGGATCATGCTTCAAGATCGCCAGTGTCACCAAATTAGGGTTTTGGTCGACCAGGGCCTCCAGATGGAAAGTTTCATCTGGGCATAGGCCAAAGATCCAAAACACAACCTAATGTACTTCATGGAACCTCATGGACCCAAGCATCAAAGTCAATTTGACCTCAGGGGATGCATACATCAAAAATCAGGAATTAGGGTTTCTTGACCTAATTCACCCCTAAGTTGACTTTTGGGACAAATCAAGAGCCAAGAGCTCAAGACATGATTTGGGGGTCTCTAATGAACTATATTGATCCATTTGGAACAATGGATTAATCCAAGAAGCTTGAGCAACAAGTCTCAATTTCATCTGCACCACAATTAGGGTTTCGCGAGGAAAGTCAACTGTAACTTTGACTTTTGACCAGGACATGCTCCCAAACCCTAGGACATGCCCCAATATACCCTATGACACCCTTGTAGCATGTCCATCAAGTTTGATTTAGGTCAAGGACATGATTTCCTGAAGAATTGCACAATTTGGAATTCATCTATTAAAAAGTCAACTGTGCACAAAAGTCAACTTTGACTTTTTGAGATTTTTCACCAAAATGGATTTTTAACCCTAAAATGATGTTAATGTATGATTTGAATCATCATTCATCAAGAAAAATCAAGAAAAGTTGGATAACTTGTAAAAGGGGTAACCATAAAAACTTAGAAAATTTTCTAAGTTAAAAATAAAGTGACAAGAGTACCAACTTTGGAGGATCATAACTCCTAAACCACATGGCCATTTTTTCTCATCCAAAGATGGATTTGTAGCCCTCATTACCCTCTACAAAAACTTCAACTAGACCTAAGTCCAATTCATTACGGATTTTGAGTTATGGAGTGATCAAAATCAAGAAATCACACTTTGTTCCAACACTTAGTGAAAATTTCACTAAGTCAGATTTTGCTTCACTTTTTGCCAAATGTAGAGGGATTTTTCACTTGGAATCAAAAGAGATCAAAACCAAACTTGTTCAAACAGTTGTTGTATCATGTAAGGGCTTTCCAAAATGGCCAAGAACATTGCCAAATTCAACTTACCCCATGAGATATGACATTGTCAAGTTGCCTTGCTGAAATCTGTCAAAGGCAAGGCAGATTTTGCATTTTGGCTCGATTTTCCAAAATCAGCCAAATTCAAATGCTCCTATCCACTTGGACACATCTGAGGATTGAATCTAAAGGGGACAATCACTGAGCCAAGCCTCCAAAGTCCATGGAACAAGAAATAGCATGTTGAACCTAGAATGGCCAAAATAGGGACAAGACTCCAAATTTGGATTGAAGCATTCAATGGAAGCATCAAGGTGGCATGGACTGAGCCATTCTCATCTGAAATCAGTCAAGACTTATCCAAGACCAAGGGAACCAAAGCTCTGTGCCCTAACCTCTAGTCAATGGCTAGAGGAGACTTGCATTTCCATTGGACAACATTAGCCAAACCTACTTACCAGCTGCCATTCACTATTCCTTGCAAAACAAACTTGCTCTACTATAAATAGAGCTCAATTGTGATCAGTTTGAGGACACCAAAGCCATCTAACAGATGCTTTCCTCAAAATCTCTTTCTCTTGGCAAAAATGCCTTTCTTAGCAAAGTAGCTATCGGGTTTTGAGTTTGAGGGCAATTCCAATCAAACCAATCACTCACACACCTCACATACATCACATATGAGCTGATCAAACACTTAGATCACTTCTGAAACACCAATTTCACAAAATCACCAGCTGGTTGCTCAAATTTTCAGTCAAGTTGCAGCTGAGGTACCACAAAGTGATCCAGCCAATTTCAATCAAGTCCAACCATTCAAACACACTCCATAGGGTGTAGGGAAGCTGTTCAGATCATCACCACTCATCTGTAACACCTCCAAATCAAAAATCACATTGCACTTGCTATCACGGCTTAGAGGTAAGCACATACTTGGTCATCTCTCAATCTATGCATATTTCCTCGCACAATAATTTGGCCATATGTTCATAATCATGCATGGAATGTTTTCCCTCAATTAATTGCATTGTTTGAATCGTGTATAAAAAATCCTAGCCTTCATGCAGAAATTAGGGTTCTTGAGGATTTTTCATGATTTCTTGTTGTATGTTTAATTTAAATGAAATTAATGGACATAGACATGATCGTGAGGTTGAGACGAGTATAATGCTATGTGGATTGCATGTTATAATCAAGTATTCAGTGAGATTGGATAGAAAATACAAATCTGGGCAAGGCAGAACACGCGCGTGTTCTTGGTCTATGTTCTTGACTCCATTTTCATAAATTCAAATATTTGAATTTTGTGATTTTATTTAATTGATTCAAAAATTAATTTCTCTCTAAGTTTTAATGATTTTGAGTTGATTCTTTTTTTAATAATTCACAAAAATGTTAAATTATTTTATTTTCCCAAAAAATCCCAAAAATATTATTTATTTCATATAATTTATATTTTTGCAAAGAATTAATATTTTAATTGTTTTTGACATTTTAAATATTTTTGCTACATTGATTTTGCAACTTTTAATGCTTTCTAATTATTTTGTAGGTCAATACTTAATTTTTGAAGCATTAATCCAAAATCACAATTTGTTTTTCACATGTTAAACAATTTTGATCATTTTAATTGAATTTTTATTCAATTAAATACATTTTTGAAAACAAATTAGGGTTTTTGGATTAATTCAACCCTCATAAATCATTTTCAAAACACTTTGGGCCTCTAATAGAGTGTAAGACCCAATCCTTTCTTGACCAAAACATTTTGGGCCTCAGTGTATTGTATAAGTCCCGATACCGTCAAAAACAAACGGCGCGACCGTCGCCCTTTTGAAAAATAACCTTGGGCCTCTCCTTGAGCTATAAGACCCATTCAAAAACACTTTGGGCCTCTAATAGAGTGTAAGACCCAACCCCCTTTTAACCAAAATCACTTGGGCCTCACTTATTGTATAAGTCCCTCTGCGTTAAAAGAAAATCTCGGCGCGATCTCCATTTCAAACGGAAAAATCATCTGGGCCTACCCTCGTGTTATAAGCCCCACTCTTTTTCTTTAAACCTTTTTGGGCCTCTTGAGAGAGTGTAAGACCCATCCCTTTGTACAGAAAACATTTTGGGCCTCAGTCACTTGTATAAGTCCCTCTGTACAAATTCAAACAGTGCGCTCATTGATAAAACCCTGGGCCTCTCCTTGAGCTGTAAGCCCCAAATATTTTTTACTTCAAAGCACTTTCTCCTTTGATTCTGAATATACTGTTGTTTTCAATCTTTCTTTGTTGAACAACTAACCAAACAGCATGGAAGCTCTACAACCGAGTAAGTGTTTACACGCTTTCATTTACCGCTTTCATATACACATAACTGTATTATGGGGCTGTTTCACTGTAAGCCTTCTTCCATAAACTCATATCAACTGTGTAATAATAATATAGATATTTAGAGTTTCCCCGACAACTACGTCTAGAACTAGGTGACGCCGTTTCGTTTATTCGTAGAAATAGACAACTAGATCCCCAATAGGATCACCAGATACAGTCTTCTCTCAGGTTGTCCTCATTAGGAATTGTCAAGAAACTCTACTCCCAGAGATGAATGTATTCTCCGTGAATGGCATCTTTGAGTTTCTTCCAAATTCTCGAACTTTCTTGACTTTGATCTATTCTCGGTGAATAGCATTGCCTTGAATTTCTCGGGGTTTGGGGACCCACGGGCTTCTTAAAAGCATCAGCCTCCTCTTGGGCATCGTACAAGGACCCACAGGCTTCCTAAAAGCAACCCCGCCTCCTCTTGGGCTTAGTACAAGGACCCTACGGCTTCTTAGAAGTATTCACAGCCTCCTCTTAGGCTTCGTATAATGATCTCTTCCTCTGGGAATGATAGCCTTCTCTTGGGCTTAGTACAAGGACCCGTCGACTTCTTAAAAGTTTCTAGCCTCCTCTTGGGCTTCATACAAATTGTCCCGACGACCTCCTAGAGGTATAGGAACATAACTTAGTCAACTGCATAGAACAGTCCTTTCAAAGAGTCTACTACTGTTTCTCAAAGCATAGTACAAAAGATGAAACTCTAGACTTAGACAGTCTAACTTCCTTGAGTCTCAAAGACATTCTCAAGTGACCCCTTCGTTAAATAGGAAGGAAACCCGCAGACTCGAATAGTCTCAATACCCTTTGGATTTCCCGCTTCCTTAAAGAACATGAATAACCCAGATCCTTGAATCAAATCCCTGAGTACAGTGTTGCTCATATAAGAACAGATTTTCTCTTTCAAAATCAGTATACTGGACCTGTCACTCAACTGAAACAGTCACCCTAGCCTCCTCTTGGGCTTTGTACAAAGATTCTCCCCAGCAGAGTCAAACAACATTTAGCCTCTCTCTCGGGCTTTGTACGAGACACATAAGAGACTCCCTCGTTGAGTCAATCACCCCTTTCGCCTCCATCTCGGGCTTTGTACGAGATATAAAAAGGTTCTTATTGAGCCAAACAAACAATCGCCTCCATCTTGGGCTTCATACGAGATACAAAAAACTCCCTTGTTGAGTCAAATAGCCTCCATCTCGGGCTTTATACGAGATACCAAAAGATTCCCTCATTGAGTCAAAACCTTTTAGCCTCTCTCTCGGGCTTTGTACGAGATACAAATAGCATCCTCTTAGGCTTTGTATAAGAAAATCACTGGTTAATCCAATTAACCTTTTAGCATCAAAACTGTGCCTCGTTCATAGTACACAAATATCAACAACTCCTTCCTCTTCATCTAATCGCTGTAAGCGGCAAGCCTCTGGATCATCTATATCCATGCCACTGTCCCTCTTTTAGCATGAGAAATTCCTAAGAAAAGATAGCTTTGCTCTACACTGAGTTAAAGTCTTCCCCTTCAGGTTAAAACCCCCTATAAAGGGAATTATGGCATTGTCAGGATCTGCGTATCCCGGTTAAAGTAATTCTCCTTTATAAACAGTTGTGATAAACAGACCCCTTTAGAGATGACAAATTCTCTCTAAAGTCAAACTCTTTTAGCTTCATATCTTGGGCTTTGAACAAGATACAAATAGACCCTTCAGCTTCACATCTTGGGCTTTGAACAAGATACAAACCACCTTTCGCTTCACGTCTTGGGCTTTGAACAAGACACCAAATCAACCATTTCCTCCCATAGAATAGGAGGAACTACGAACGCTCTGATTTCCCTGTTTCGGTAAACAGGAATACGTAGGCATAAGATTGAAAGAAAAGATCTTAGCGAGCACAATCAACAAAAAAACCAAATCCCATATCTCCATCAATCAAAAGCAGTAATTCAAAAACATCAGTCCTAACATCCTAATCTTTGTTCCCCGCCAGAAACCTTCTGTCTAGATAAAAAGAAAGAAAACAGTATTGGCGAAAATACAAATAACCTGTACAAAGGCCCCCCACATTGATAGCATCCGTAACCTAACAGACCACTGTTTAAACTCAGTATGCAAAGCAGGGTTAATTGGAGACATCTATTTCCCTTCCTTCATCAGCTTTAATAGGATAAAAAATGAATCGACCTGTAGTTTTAAGCTCAACCGCAGAGAGCGACCAGCGCTTAAGAACCGCATCCAAAATCGCTCTGTAATACCCCAAATTTTGACCACTTAGATTTCCCATCATTGTGAAAATCATCATCAGAATATGGATGAACCATCATGCTTCATCAGTCTCCCCAAAGATGGGTGAGCATCCAATACAATCAAAATTAGGGTTTCAAGCCCTCTCTGAGTGCTTAGACAAAGGATCAATCAAGAAATGACATGATCTTCAACTTGTCTAATCTCTTAAATATCCACAATGGATCAAAAAGGACTCCCACTTCAAGGATTAAGCACAAGGCTGCTCCCTTCTAGGTGGATAAAGTCTCAAGATCGACAGTGTCACCAAATTAGGGTTTTGGTCGACCAGGGCCTCCAGATGGAAATTTTCATCTAAACACAAGGCAATGATCCAAAACATGACCTAATATACTTCATGGAACCTTATGAACCCATGCATCAAGTTAATTTTGCCTCAGGGGATGCATTCATCAAAAATCAGGAATTAGGGTTTCTTGACCTAATTCACCCCTAAGTTGACTTTTGGGACAAACCATGAGCCAAGACCTCAAGACATGATTTGAGGGTCTCTAATATACCATATTTATCCATTTGGAACAATGGATTGATCCAAGAAGCTTGAGCAACAAGTCTCAATTTCATCTGCACCACAATTAGGGTTTTAAGAGAAAAGTCAACTGTAACTTTGACTTTTGACCAAGACATGCTCCCAAACCCTAATACATGATTGAATATACCCTATGACACCCATGGAACATGTCCATCAAGTTTGATTTAGGTCAAGGACATGATTTCCTGAAGAATTGCACAGTTTGAAATTCATCTGATAAAAAGTCAACTGTGCACAAAAGTCAACTTTGACTTTTTGAGATTTTTCACCAAAATGGATTTTTAACCCTAAAATGATGTTAATGTATGATTTGAATCATCATTCATCAAGAAAAATCAAGAAAAGTGAGATAACTTGTAAAAGGGATAACCATAAAACTTAGAAATTTTTCTAAGTTAAAAATAAAGTGGCAAAGGTACCAACTTTGGAGGACCATAACTCCTAAACCACAAGGCCATTTTTTCTCATCCAAAGATGGATTTGTAGCCCTCATTATCACCTACAAAAACTTCAACTACAAGTCATTCCAATTCATTAAGGATTTTGAGTTATGGAGTGATCAAAGTGGCTGAAAAGTGAAAATGTCACTTTTTCCAACACTTAGTGAAATTTTCACTAAGTCAGATTCTGCCTCACTTTTTGCCAAATGTAGGGGGATTTTTCACTTGGAATCAAAAGAGATCAAAACCAAACTTGTTCAAACAGTTGTTGTATCATGTAAGAGCTTTCCAAAATGGCCAAGAACATTGCCGAATTCAACCTACACCATGAGTTACAACATTGCCAAGTTGCCTTGCTGAAATCTGTCAAGGCAAGGCAGAATTTGCAACTTTGGTCGATTTGCCAAAATCAGCCAAATTCAATTGCTCCTATCCACTTGGACACCTCAGAGGATTGAATCTAAAGGGGACAATCACTGAGCCAAGCCTCCAAAATCCATGGAACAAGAAATAACATGTTGGACCTAGAATGGCCAAAATAGGGACAAGACTTCAAATTTGGAATGAGGCATTCAATGAAACCATCAAGGTGGCATGGACTGAGCCATTCTCATATGAAATCAGTCAAGACTTATCCAAGACCAAGGGGACCAAAGCTCTGTGCCCTAACCTCTAGTCAATGGCTAGAGGAGACTTGGATTTTCATTTGCCAACATTGGCCAAACCTACTTACCAGCTGCCATGCACTATTCCTTGCAAAACAAACTTGCTCTACTATAAATAGAGCTCAATTGTGGTCAGTTTGAGTACACCAAAGCCATCTAACAGATGCTTTCCTCAAAATCTATTCTTTCACTCCAATTTTGCCTTCTAAGGCAAGTCACTATCGGGTTTTGAGTTTGAGAGCAATTCCAATCAAACCAATCACTCACACACCTCACATACATCACATATGAGCTGATCAAACACTTAGATTACTTCTGAAACATCAATTTCACAAAATCACCAGCTGGTTGCTCTAGGTTTTAACCAAAGTGCAGCTGAGGTACCACAAAATGATCCAGCCAATTTCAATCAAGTCCAACCATCCAAACACAATCCATAGGGTGTAGGGAAGCTGTTCAGATCATCACCACTCATCTGTAACACCTCCAAATCAAAAATCACTTTGAACTTGCTGTCACGACTTGGAGGTAAGCACATACTTGGTCATCTCTCAATCTATGCATATTTCCTCGCACAATAATTTGGCCATATGTTCATAATCATGCATGGAATGTTTTCCCTCAATTAATTGCATTGTTTGAATCGTGTATCAAAAATCCTAGCCTTCATGCAGAAATTAGGGTTCTTGAGGTCTCTTCGTGATTTCTTGTTGTATGTTTAATTTAAATGAAATTAAAGTACATAGACATGATCGTGACGTTGAGGCGAGCATAATGATATGTGGATTGCATGATATGATTACGTATTCATGGAGATTGGATAGAAAATGAAAATCTGAGAAACCAAGAACACGCGCGTGTTCTTCAGCTTGTTCTTGGCGCCATTTTTAGAAATTCAAATATTTGAATTTTGTGATTTTGTTTAATTGATTCAAAAATTAATTTCTCTCTGAGTTTTAATGATTTTGAGTTGATTCTTTTTTTAATAATTCACAAAAATGTTAAAATATTTTATTTTCACAAAAAATCCCAAAAATATTATTTATTTCATATAATTGATATTTTTGCAAAGAATTAATATTTTAATTGTTTTTGACATTTTAAATATTTTTTCTACATTGATTTTGCAACTTTTAATGCTTTCTAATTATTTTGTAGGTCAATACTTAATTTTTGAAGCATTAATCCAAGATCACAGTTTGTTTTCCATGTGTTAAACAATTTTTGATCATTTTAATTGAATTTTTATTCAATTAAATACATTTTGAAAACAAATTAGGGTTTTGGATTAATTCAACCCTCATAAATCATTTTCAAAACTTTTTGGGCCTCTTGAGAGAGTGTAAGACCCATCCCCCCTTGTACAAAAACTTTTTGGGCCCCAGTCACTTGTATAAGTCCCGCTGTACAAAGTCAAACAGTGTGCTCACTGATAAAACCCTGGGCCTCTCCTTGAGCTGTAAGCCCCAAATCTTTCTTTTTCAAAGCACTTTCTCCTTTGATTTTGAATATACTGTTGTTTTCAATCTTTCTTTGTTGAACAACTAACCAAACAGCATGGAAGCTCTACAACCGAGTAAGTGTTTACACGCTTTCATTTACGGCTTTCATATTATAAACTGTATTGTGGGGCTGCTCACTGTAAGTCTCCTTTCATAAACTCATATATATATAACTGTATTGTGGGGCTGCTCACTGTAACTCTCCTTTCATAAACTCATATCTACTGTGTAATAATAGTATAGATATTTCGAGTTTCCCCGACAACTACGTCTAGAACTAGGTGACGCCGTTTCATTTATTCGTAGAAATAGACGCCTAGATCCCCAATAGAAGCACCAGATACAGTCTTCTCTTCGGCTGTCCTCCTTAGGAATCATCAAGAAGCTCTACTCCCCAAGATGAATGTATTCTCCGTGAATGGCATCTTTGAGTTTCTTCCAAATTCTCGAACTTTCCTGACTTGATCTATTCCTTGTGGATAGCTTGCCTTGAATGTCTCGGGGTTTGGGTACCCACTACGGTCATAATCTTGGACCTTAACTAAGGAACCCTCTTTAAAAGTTAAAAGTCGCTGGATAGTAAACCTCGCACGTTTACCAGTGGTTTTTATCTTTAAAAGAGTTATCTCTCCTAATGGAAAGGAGATGATAGACCCACGGGCTTCTTAAAAGCATCGGCCTCCTCTTGGGCATTATTCAAGGACACTACGGCTTCTTAGAAGTATTCACAGCCTCCTCTTAGGCTTCGTATAATGATCTCTTCCTTCGGGAATGATAGCCTCCTCTTGGGCTTCGTACAAGGACCCGTAGGCTTCTTAAAAGTTTCCAGCCTCCTCTTGGGCTTCGTACAAATTGTCCCGACGACCTCCTAGAGGTATAGGAACAGAACCTAGTCATCCTCATAGAACAGTCATTTCATAGAGTCTACTACTGTTTCTCAAAGCATAGTACAAAAGAAAAAAAAACTCTAGACTTGGACAGTCTAACTTCCTTGAGTCTCAAAGACATTCTCAAGTGACCCCTTCGTTAAATAGGAAGGAAACCCGCAGACTCGGACAGTCTCAATACCCTTTGGATTTCCCGTTTCCTCAAAGAGAAGGAAATATCCCTGATCCTCAAATTAAATCCCTGAGTACAGTGTTGCTCATATAAGAACTGATTTTCTCTTTTAAAATCAGTATATTGGATCTGTCACTCAACTGAAACAAACCTTTAGCCTCCATCTCGGGCTTCGTACGAGATACAAAAACACTCTCTTGTTGAGTATCAAAGACTCTCTTGTTGAGTCAAACCAATAGCCTCTATCTCGGCTTCGTACGAGACACAAAGACTCCCTCGTAGAGTCAAACAAACAATAGCCTCTATCTCGGGCTTCGTACGAGACACAAAGACTCTATCGTCGGTTCAAAAACTTTTAGCCTCTCTCTCGGGCTTTGTACGAGACACAAAATAGCCTCCTCTTAGGCTTTGTATAATGATTTTCCTAGCGGAAATTAGCCTCCTCTTAGGCTTTTGTATAAGAAAACCACTGGTTGATCCAATCAACCTTTTAGCATCAAAGCTGTGCCTCGTTCACAGTACACAAACATCAACAACTCCTTTCCTTTCATCTAATCGCTGTAAGCGGCAAGCCTCTGGATCATCTATATCCATGCCACTGTCCCTCTTTTAGCATGAGAAATTCCTAAGGAAAGATGGCATTGCTCTACACTGAGTTAAAGTCTTCTCCTTCAGGTTAAAACCCTTTCTTCAGAAATTATGGCATTGCTCGGATCCGCGTATCCCAGTTAAAGTAATTCTCCTTCCCCCTCTTTAGAGATGACAAATTCTCTCTAAAGTCGAGGTCTTTCAGCTTCAAGTCTTGGGCTTTGAACAAGACACAAATAGACCTTTCAGCTTCACATCTTGGGCTTTGAACAAGATACAAACCACCTTTCGCTTCACGTCTTGGGCTTTGAACAAGACACCAAAACACCAAAAACACCTATTTCCTCCCATAGAATAGGAGGAACTACGAACGCTCTGATTTCCCTGTTTCGGTAAACGGGAATACGTAGGCATAAGATCGAAAGAAAAGATCTTAGCGAGCGCAATCAACAAAAAACCCAAATCCCATATCTCCATCAATTAAAAGCAGTAATTCAAAAGCATCAGTCCTAACATCCTAATCCTTGTTCCCCGCCAGAAAACTTCTGCCCAGATAAAAAGAAAGAAAACAGTATTGGCGAAAATACAAATAACCAGTACAAAGGCCCCCCCACATTGATAGCATTCGTAACCTAACAGACCGCTGTTTAAACTCAGTATGCAAAGCAGGGTTAATTGGAGACATCTATTTCCCTTCCTTATTCAGCTCACAATAGGATAAAAAATGAATCGACCTGTAGTCAAAGCTCAAACCGCAGAGAGCGACCAGTGCTTAAGAACCGCGTCCAAAATCGCTCGCTACAGAAAAATGGCGCCCTCCGTGGGGCCGGTCTTTGTCAAACTCGGTATTCCTTCTCTTCACTTGTGTGAATACCACAGATTGGGGCTTCCGCCGGGGAACCCATTTTCTGTCAGGAACTTAGGATTCTTATCTTTAAAGGTCTAGGATGTTTAGGACAAATATATATACTACTTTTCCTAATTTCTATACGTGTTTATTTTTCTGCTAATGGGAATGCGTGTGATGCCGCATGTGGTGAGAATGAGTATACACTTAAGATAAGTGATGGCGACGGGGTCGACCATTAACCTCAGTGGAGGCTGACCAACGCAACCCAGTCACTCTTTTAGCCAATGGTCCGGTTGTTAAGTCTGAGAAGCTGAGGAGCCAAACCCTTTCGTAGTGCGGAAGCTATCGGAAATAGCTGTTATGCGATACTACCCTCATTTGAGGCTGGTGATCTATTCTCGGTGAATAGCACTTACTCTAAGATTGCACACAACTCGCTGGCGATCCGCTTGTTGTCTGCCTTCCTGGGAGGAGCTGATGATAATGAGTACAGGTACAAAAATCACCCTAGTATAAACCTTTGGGGATGGGTAGAGCCTTGACTTCATGACAACGACCCTTTGACCCCATGTTTTTTCTATGTTTTTGTGTGCTGCATTCATGCATCCATTTAATAAAACATTAAAACATTCAAAAAACTTTCTCTTCTAGTCTCTCTGTTTTTCAAATTAAACTAAGACTGTGATTGCAAATATCAGAGAAAAAGATTACGCTAATGGATTTCGGTAGAAGGAGAACTCGCCAGTATACCTTCAAGGTTCCAAAACTAGGGGATTTGAGAAGGTTAGCAAGGATGATCGTTAACCCAGAGGCTTTTAGAGCCAAGCACAGTGGTTTGCTACCACTGTTAAGAGTCCATGTGATTGAGGGGATCATGGACGCGCTCATTCAGTTCTACGATCCGGTTTATCACTGTTTTACATTCCCGGATTACCAGCTATCACCAACGCTGGAGGAGTATTCTCATCTGGCTGATTTACATATCACTGATCGAGCTCCATTTTCTGGACTAGCAGAAATTCCAAAAAATCAGACTATTACAAGAGCAATTCATTTGGACGAGTCTGAGGTCAGGACTCACATGACTACTAAGGGTGGCATCCAAGGTTTGCCAGCCCAGTTCTTGACAAAAAAGGCTCTATACTTCGCTAGTATAGGGAACGAGACTGCTTTTGAAAGCATCTTTGTCTTGCTCACCTACGGGTTATTTTTGTTTCCCAACATCAATAACTTCGTCGATATCAACGCTATTAAGGTTTTTCTCATTGGAAACCCTGTGCCGACTTTGCTCGCAGATGCGTATCATTCTGTACACTTGGGAAATTTGTACAGCGGAGGGGAGATCACATGCTGTGTACCTTTTCTCTACAAATGGTTTATCTCTCACTTGCCCAAGTCTGCTGCTTTTTGGGATTGCAAGAGTGTCTTACGTTGGTCGCAGAAGATCATGTCTCTCACCAGTTCCGATATAGATTGGTGTAATAGGATTTAAGAGGGAATCAGAATCATTGACCGTTGTGGAAACTTCCCCAGCGTACCCCTCATAGGAACTAAAGGAGGAATCAACTATCATCCGATATTGGTTCTTCATCAATTTGGATACCCGATGAGACACATCCCACTGGGTGTTCATCTGGAAGGTCTTTTCTTCAAAGAAGGAGAAAGTGACAGAGCACTAAAGATGGAAATAGTGCAAGCTTGGAAACAGGTTCATAAGAAAGGACGAGAGTCTCTGGGAAAACCAAACTGTGTCTCGGTGGAGCCTTATCTCCATTGGGTACAAACCAGAGCTCTCAAGCTAAAGATGCCTTATCCTCGTTACGGAATTCTTCCGCCGAGGGAATCTGTCATGTACTTCATGACGGAAACTGAAAAGCTTCAGGTTACTCTCAACAAAGTTCAAAAGGAAAGAAGATCTTGGAAGAACAAGTACTGCACCCTCGACGTAGAGTGTATCCAAATACAGCAACTACTAAAAGAAAAAGATGCTCTGATTGAAATTTTGGAGCAGCATGCTGTAGAGAATCAAGATGACCAAAGGAATTTGCTCACTCCTTTCACTTGGCAAAGGAATGACAACCCGACAACGGCCCAAGAGCCCCAGTCAAAGAAAAGGAAGATACCATAATCAGCACCCGGTTTCTCCTCAGAGAGGACTCGGGACCCATTAGTTTAGGTTTCTGTTTCTGCACTTTGTAATCTACTGTATTTCCATTTCTGTAATCCTTTGAATTTCAATAAAAAGGGGTTTCCCCACTGTTTGATATTTGCAATCTAATTGTCGAAGTTTATTTTGATTAAACCAAAAAACAACAATTAATATAATCATTGCATTCATCATTCTCACATTGCGTATTCTTCTTCCCTACGAATCTCACGTTTGTCTCGATTCTAGAGTCAAACTGTCTCATTCGTATAATACTCGGGCCAATCGTCAGAAAAATATGGATGATCTTGAGGAAGAAAACAGAGAGTTGAAAGAAGAGATCGACGCTCTGAGAGAGGATATGAGAAAGCTTCATAACGACATGCAAGCCACGGCAGAAGCTCAGCTACAAAGAACTGTGATCTCAGAGATCACCTCAACGCCCATAGTAGAAAAGTATCATCCTAGGTATCAGATGCCAAAAGATCGCCCTTGGGGCATGCCTGTTAACTATATCCCAGAAGGATATGTTCCGCCAATCACTGAAGATCAGGGAATCGCAACAGAAGCCGTTGGGCCTGAAGGTTACAAACTTCGGGAAAGCGAAGATGCTAGGGGCATACTGAAGACTCATGAAGGTTACAAACTTCGGGAGGCACCAAGACTTACTGCCGTAGTCACGGTACCACCCCCTGTGGTGCACACTGTCCCGGAAGGACAGATTCCACAGACACCTTCTGGTAAGAAGGAAACTATGTTTGACAGAATGGAGGAATTCTAGGAACAGTTCTTGGAAATGCAGAAAGAGCTGTAAGCCATTCGCGGTCAGGATCTATTTGGAAAGGACGCCGCAGACCTCTGCTTGGTCCCAAATGTGAAAGTCCCGCACAAGTTCCAAGTGCCCGACTTTGAAAAGTACAAGGGTAACTCTTGCCCTCAAAGCCATCTGGTGATGTACGCTCGGCGGATGTCAGCTCAGACGGAGAATCAGGACCTGCTGATTCACTACTTCTAGGATAGTTTAACGGGTGCCGCACTCAAATGGTACATGGGTTTAAACCGTACTACGATCAGTATTTTCAGAGATCTTGGTACTGCCTTCGTCCAACAATACAAGTACAATTTAGACATGGCACCCGATAGAGATCAACTCAGATCAATGTCGCAAAAGGAAAAGGAAACCTTTAAGGAGTATGCTCAAAGGTGGCGTGAAATTTCCGCTCAAATTTGTCCACCTCTTGAGGAAAAAGAGATGACAAAGATCTTCTTAAAGACCTTAAGCTCATTTTACTATGACCGAATGATTGCCAGTGCACCCAGTGGTTTCACCGAAATGGTCGGCATGGGTGTACGTCTTGAGGAAGCCGTTCGAGAAGGACGTTTGGTAAAAGACACTGGATCAACGAGCGGTACTAAAAAATACGGTAGTGCTCTCCCAAAGAAAAAAGAGCAAGATATTGGGAATATCTCTCTCAGAAAGCAAAGGCGACGTTATCAGCCAGTAGCAGCTGTTACTCCTGTTATCGGCCCCGCGCCTGTTCCTATGTATCAACCTCAGGTTGCGCAGAGCCAACCTGACCAACAAAGGACACAACAGCCTCTTCAGCAGGCTCGTCCTCCATATAACAACAACCGTACAATACGGACACCAGGATTTGATCCTATACCCGTAACGTACGCAGAGCTGTTTCTGTTACTGCTGGCTAAGGGGCACATTCAGACTAAGTCTCCCCTTTCAGTTCCGGAAAATCCGCCTTTTTGGTTTAAAGCGGATCTAACATGCCCTTATCATCAAGGAGGTTCAGGGCATAACATTGAGACTTGTCTCAATTTCAAATCCGACGTGCAAAAGCTTGTTAGGAGCGGGCTCTTATCTTTCAAAGATACGAATCCTAATGTTCTTACGAACCCGCTGCCTCAACATGAGAAAGCTGCAGTCAATCTGATTGAGAAAGAGACTAACAATGTCTATCAAATTCATGATGTACTCTTGTTAAAGACCAATCTGGTCAAGATGCATTGTAGACAGAGTGGATATGGCCATGTTCCACCTCATAATTATCACCAGTGTGATATCTGCTCTAAAGACAACCAGGGGTGTTCTATAGTGCAAGCAGCTCTACAGGAACAAATGGATCTTGGATGGATCCAAGAGCACCGAGTTCGTGGAGTTAACATGGTTTACACGAATTCCAACGTCATTCGAAACCACGACATCCGTGCGATGAATGTCAACTTGGTGGCGATGCACTCAAGGCAAAGCCAATATCATAATCTGCCGCGGCACGATTATAGTTCCTGTCTGGTTTGTTCGGTAAACAAGCAGGGATGCTCTTTCATACAAGAGGCCCTCCAGCATCAGATGGATCTTGGATGGATCCAAGACTACCATGATAGGAACTCTTATCAAATCAACATGGTTCAGATCTTCGACATCCGCGTAATGGATACCAACCTGGTAGAATTACATGCTGAGCAGGTCCGACTTGGATTCTTAATATCACATGACTATCAAAATTGTAAAGCGGGTTGCGAAAACGATCGAGGTTGTACCCTTGTCCAGGAGGCACTTCAGCACTTGTTAAATCACTGGTGGATTCCAATCTATATGGACGAAGATACTCAGCAGATTAGTATCAATAACAGGAATCCTACTCGTCGTCAAAGTCAGGATGTCCGATCAATGGAAGGTAACCTAGTGAGGTTACATTGTATTCAAAGTGGACGTGGCCAGGTGCCACCACACAACTATGACAGTTGTAGCGTCTGTGCAGAAAGTAACCAAGGGTGTTACCTTGTGAGAGCAGCTCTTCAGGGTCAGGTCGATCATGGAGAAATTCGTCCATATCCCGGTTCAGGACCCATCATTTGGTCGCCGAACTACCTTGCCGAGCAAGTTAAGGATGTTGTCACAATCTCTGGTCATCACAGGACCAGGGATGTTTTTGCCATCATCCCTCTACTTGACGAATCTAGAGTTCCCAACCGGGAACGGATCAAGGTTACTTATGATGGTCAGAAAAATCAGAAGGTTCCCATAGTCATCTATCTACCGGGGCCACTACCGTATGAATCAGCTAAGGCAATCCCTTACAAATACAGTGCAACAATATCGAGAATGGAAAGGAAATAACATTACCCTCCGTCGTGAATATTGCAGACATCATTCGTGTAACACGGAGCGGTCGAATCTTCAACCGAGGGGTTGGAGAATCCAACAAAGAAAAGGAACTTCAGGCAGAAATTCCTGATCCACCAGTCAGTTAATCTGGTAATCCCGACTTTTCAAAAGACAAAGATGAGATGCTAAACCTCATCCAAAGGAGTGAATATAACATTGTTGATCAACTATTACAGACTCCTTCAAAGATCTCGGTATTATCACTTTTACTCAGTTCAGAAGCCCACAGGGAGGCTCTACAGAAAGTCTTAGAGCAGGCCTTTGTGGAACAGGATGTAACAATCAGACAGTTCGATAGTATTGTCTCTAACATCACTTCCTGCAATAATTTGGGATTTAGTGATGAAGAATTACCTGAAGAGGGTCGCCGTCATAACATGGCGCTCAACATTACAGTTAACTGCCAGGGCGATGCTTTAGCCAACGTACTGGTAGACACAGGGTCAGCCCTGAATGTTATGTCGAAGTCCACTTTGACGCAATTATCATTCAAGGGCCCTCCGATGAGAGTCAGCGAGGTCAACGTCATCGAGAGGGATGACTTCTCCAGTTCCAAAGAAGTTTGGGACACTTTGGGACAACCAAGTGGAAAATACGACTTTATGGTCAAGTACACTGCTCCCGAAAGCTCTCGTATCAGGCTCGAAGATATCCAGTCAACTGGATGGGGAGATACAGCTGAGAGCATAAATGCTATGCAAAATGCAACAGAGGAATCCTCCTACGACAATTCTGCTTGGGAGACAGATTCCAATGATCCTACTCCACCAGAAATCAGCGTCATTTCTGAAGACAAATCAAGGAAGGTGCCAGACTTTGTGATTCACCGAGGAGTTCGCTGCCAATGGGTTGCCGTCGAGGTTCCGAAGGTCGTTCATCAGTCAAAGTAATTACCATCTTTAACCTTTCACCCTGCCCAGGTGAAACGGATGTTTTGATAGGGCTCGCTTTTTGTAAATTTCCCTCTTCGCTTTGCCCAGAGCGAGTGAGTTTTGTTTTATAGGGCTGTAGTTTCAAGATTCGACTTGTTCATTAATAAAATAACGTCGTTCTGTAATTTCGGCATTAATTGCTATTTTCTCTTTTTGCTTTTTCGGAAAATGGTAATCCTAAAAAACATTCAATAATAAAAACAAGCAGTAAAATAAATACACTGCACACACTTGCATTTCTCTCTATCTCTTCTAAACACGAATCATCACATCATGCAAATTGCTTGTTTTAAACCCCGTTGAAACATACGATCCGATGCCTTCTCCCAACTTTGAGTTCCCAGTATTCGAGGCTGAAGAAGAAGTTGACAAAGAAATTCCAGAAGAGATCTCCCGACTACTCAGACAAGAGGAAAGGTCCATTGAACCTCACAAAGAGCCGTTGGAAATGGTAAACTTGGGTTCAGAAAAAGAGAGAAAAGAAATCAGGATCGGAGCACTGCTCAGTCCAACTGTCAAAGAAAGTTTGATAAAGCTTCTCAAAGAATTTCCCGATGTATTCTCTTGGTCCTATCAGGATATGCCAGGGTTGGATACCAGCATCGTGGAACATCACTTACCGCTAAGATCGGAATGTCCGCCAGTAAAGCAAAGGTTGAGACGGACTCACCCGGACATGGCCATCAAAATAAAAGAGGAGGTACAGAAACAGATCGACGCGGGTTTCCTCGCTACATCTGAATATCCTCAATGGTTAGCCAACATCGTACCCGTTCCTAAAAAGGATGTAAAGGTCAGAATGTGTGTTGATTACAGAGATCTAAACAAGGCAAGTCCAAAGGACGACTTTCCTTTACCACACATTGACATGCTGGTTGACAGCACAGCAAAGTTCAAAGTATTCTCCTTCATGGATGGATTCTCGGGCTATAATTAGATCAAAATGGCGCCGAAAGACATGGAGAAAACTTCGTTCATTACCCCATGGGGTACCTTTTGTTACAAGGTAATGCCGTTCGGTTTGAAGAATGTCGGGGCAACCTATCAAAGGGCCATGACTACTCTGTTTCATGACATGATACACAAATAAATCAAGGTATATGTCGATGATTTGATTGCAAAATCAAGAACAGAGGATGAGCACGTTGAACATCTGTCAAAATTATTCGAACGTCTAAGAAAATTCAAGCTCCGCTTGAATCCTAACAAGTGCACCTTCGGTGTCCGTTCGGGGAAATTACTAGGGTTCATCATCAGCCAGAAAGGAATTGAAGTTGATCCTGACAAGGTCAAGGCCATTCAAGAAATGCCTTCTCTGAAAACTGAAAAACAAGTCAGAGGATTCCTGGGACGTTTGAACTAAATCTCCAGATTCATATTCCTTATGACCGCGACATGTGCGCCGATTTTCAAATTACTAAAAAAGAACCAGGATTGTGTTTGGTCAGAAGATTGCCAAATCGCCTTCGACAGTATCAAGGAATATATGTTGAATCCTCTGATCCTATCACCTCCAGTGGAAGGAAGACCACTGATCATTTACCTCACAGTCCTAGAGGACTCAATGGGATATGTACTTGGCCAACAAGACGAAACTAAAAGGAATAGAGCCTTTTATTATTAATAAATAATTCGATACAAGTACCAAAAGTATTGGCCTCTAGGGCTTACACCAACAATCTCCCACTAGCACTAGAGCCAATCAGGCATACCCCTAATACCCATAGATCTAGTATGACCATCATACTTCAGCTGCGCAAGAGGATTTGTTAGTGGGTCAACAATATTGTCAAGTGTAGGTACTCTGCATATCTTCACATCTCCCCGATCTATTATCTCTCGAATGAGATGATAACGCCTAAGTATGTGTTTGGATCATTGGTGAGATCTAGGCTCCTTAGCTTGTGCGATAGCACCATTGTTATCACAATAGAGATCAATGGGGTCCACAATGCTAGGGATTATGCCAAGTTCACTAATGAACTTCTTGATCCAAACAGCTTCCTTTGCTGCATTTGAGTCAGCAATATACTCGGCCTCGGTTGTAGAATCAGCAACTGTTTCTTGCTTTGAACTTTTCCAGCTCACAGCGCCACCATTTAGGCAGAACACATAACCAGATTGCGATCTAAAGTCATCCTTATATGTCTGGAAGCTAGCATCGGTGTAACCAATTACCGCGAGCTCTTCCTGACCTCCATATATCAAGAATGAGTCCTTAGTCCTTCTCAAGTACTTAAGGATATTCTTGACAGTTACCCAGTGAGCATCACCGGGATCAGATTGATACCTACTCGTTGCACTTAAAGCATACGAGACATCTGGTCGAGTACATAACATGGCATACATGATAGATCCTATTGCAGATGCATATAGAATCTTATTCATGCGATCCCTTTCTTCCTTTGTTGAAGGGGATTGTGTTTTTGATAGACATAGGTCATGTTGCATAGGTATGAATCCTTTCTTGGAATCATGCATATTAAAGCGTCTCAACACTTTGTCTATGTATGTACTCTGACTTAGACCAAGCAGTTTTTGTGATCTATCTCTATAGATCCTGATTCCTAATATATAGGCTGCTTCACCAAGGTCCTTCATAGAAAAGCATTTCCCTAACCAAGCTTTTACTTGTTGCAAGGTAGGGATATCGTTTCCAATGAGTAATATGTCATCTACATATAATACCAGGAAAACGATTATGCTCCCACCAACCTTCTTATAGACACAAGGCTCATCTTCATCTTTTATGAATCCATATTGTTTTATAGTTTCATCAAAACAAAGATTCCAGCTTCTGGAAGCTTGCTTTAATCCGTAGATTGATCGCTGTAACTTGCATATCTTTTGGGCTTCTTCGGGTATGTCAAATCCTTCAGGTTGTGTCATGTACACATCCCCAAGAAGATTCCCATTAAGGAAAGCAGTCTTGACATCCATCTGCCATATTTCATAATCATGATATGCAGCGATAGCAAGTAAAATCCGAACAGATTTAAGCATTGCAACTGGTGAAAAGGTTTCATCATAGTCTACACCATGAATTTGTTTATAACCTTTAGCAACCAGTCTTGCCTTATAGGTATGTACCTTACCATCCATGTCAGTCTTCTTTTTGAAGACCCACTTGCATCCTATAGGATTAATTCCTACAGGAGGCTCTACCAAGGTCCAAACCTGGTTTGTGTACATGGAATCCATTTCAGATTTCATGGCTTCTAGCCACTTCTCAGACTCAGGACCAGTTATGGCCTCTTGATAGGTTACAGGCTCATCTTGATCCATGAGTAATACTTCACCTTGATCATTTATGAGATATCCATATCTATCTGGTTGGTGACGTATCCTCCTCGACCTACGCTAGTCTTGTTCTACTTGAGCAGGTTGCTCTTCCACAACTACTTGTGGTTCCTGCTCTAATTCCTCCATAGGTGTATCAATGCTTTGTGATTCTTGAATTTCTTCAAGCTTTACTTTCCTCCCACTTATTCCTTTAGAAATAAAGTCCCTTTCCAAGAAAACTCCAGTTCGAGCGACAAACACTTTGCCCTCATAAGGATTGTAGAAGTAATACCCTCTTGTTTCTTTAGGATACCCCACAAGTAAGTATTTGTCATATTTGGGCTCAAGCTTAGTTGAAATTTGTCGTTTTACATAAACTTCACAACCCCAAATCTTCATGTAAGACATATGTGGTTTCTTACCACTCCATATTTCATATGGTGTCTTTTCAACCTTTTTGGATGGAACACGGTTAAGTGTGTAAGCTGCTGTCAGTAGTGCATGTCCCCAAAAGGAGTTTGGAAGATCGGCATGACTCATCATGGATCGGACCATGTCTAACAAGGTTCGATTTCTTCTCTCAGATACACCATTCCATTGTGGTGTTCCAGGAGGAGTGAGTTGGGATAGAATCCCACACTCTTTTAGATGGTCATCAAACTCTCGGCTTAAATATTCACCGCCTCGATCTAATCGAAGAGTTTTAATATTCTTACCTAGTTGGTTTTGTACTTCATTCTTAAATTCCTTAAACATTTTAAAGGATTCAGATTTGTGTTTCATTAAATAGACATAACCATATCTACTAAAATCATCGGTAAATGTGATGAAGTATTGAAAACCTCCTCTGGCTGGTATGTTCAGTGGTCCACATACGTCAGTGTGTATGAGGGCCAAAAGATCATTAGCCCTTTCACCTTTTCCTGTGAATGGGAACTTTGTCATCTTTTCAATTAAACAAGATCTGCATGTATCATATGATTCGTAATCAAAAGAGTCCAATAGTCCATCTTTATGGAGTTTGGAGATGCGTTTCTCATTTATATGGCCTAAGCGATAATGCCAAAGGTAACTTGGATTTAACTCGTTAGGTTTCATCCTTTTAGTATTAATGTTATAAATTTGCATTTCAAGATCAAAGACATATAATCCATTGTTCATTTGTGCAGTAGTAGAGAATATATCATTCAAATAAATAGAGCAACAATTGTTCTTTATTATAAATGAAAAACCAAACTTGTCCAAACAAGAAACATAAATAATATTCCTGCTAACTGCAGGTACATAATAACAGTTCTCTAACTGAATTATTAAACCACTAGTTAAAGTCAAAACATAAGTTCCTACGGCTAAAGCAGCAACCTTTGCTCCATTTCCAACTCGTAGGTCGACTTCACGTTTTGCCAAATCTCTACTCCTTTTTAGTCCCTGTACATTGGTACAAATGTGAGAACCACATCCAGTATCTAATATCCATGATGTAGAAGTAGATAAATTTATTTCTATAACAAAAATACCTGAAGTCGAAGTCACCACTCCATTCTTCTTATCTCCCAGGTACTTTGGGCAGTTTCTCTTCCAATGTCCGGTCTTACCGCAATAGAAGCAAGTGCCCTCCTTTGCTATACCTGCACTAACCTTCAAAGCAAGGGTAGTATGTTTGGGTTTGGTAACTTCCTTGCCTTTCCATTTACCAACCTGCTTGGTGGGCCTTTTGTTTTGTTTCTTTCCATTACTGACCATCAGAATGGATTTCCCTTTTGTCTTCAGGTTTTGCTCAGTAGTTCTTAACATGCTTAACAATTCAGGAAGAGTTTTGTCCATGTCATTCATGTTGAAATTAAGGACAAATTGACCGAAGCTTTCCGGCAACGATTCCAGGATCCAATCAGTCACAAGCTCCTTTTTGAGGGCAAATCCCAATCTTTCAAGATTCTCCACAGACCCAATCATCTTGAGTACATGGGGACCTACTGGGGTTTCCTCAGAAAGCTTGGCTTGAAAAAGGGTTTTTGAAACTTCAAACCTTTCATGCCTTGCCTGCTCTTGATAGAGAATTTTCAGATGTTCGATCATATCGAACGCTGCCATGTTTTCATGTTGCTTTTGCAATTCCGAATTCATGGTATCCAGCATGAGGCAAGCAGTTTCATTGGCATCATCGACATGCTTCTTATAAGCATCTCTTTCAGTCTTAGGAGCAGAACTAGGAGGTTCCTCATCAGGAACAGGTGTCTCCAAGACATACAGCTTTCTGTCATGTTTGAGGACAATCCTCAGATTTAGGTGCCAATCCAGAAAATTTGTCCCATACAATTTTTCCTTATCCAGGATTGTTCGCAAAATGTTATTAGTTGTGTTTGTTGTCATGGTAATCTACAAAATGGAATAGAAAATTATAAGTATCATAACATATTCAATGAGGCCTTTAATTAAATTTGCTCCCACTATTTTACTCAAACCAAATGACCCTCGTCATTTGATTCGGAAAATCACGTTGGAAGATTTTCTAGTGGATCGAGATCCATATTTCACTTTGTTTTAAGTCAACGTTAGGCTGATTACACAAAACTTAGCTATTTAGGTAGGAACTCCTTCCAATTGTATCCAATACAATTCTCGAATATTTTAGTTGGGTGAATAACTCCTTATTCCAATCCATCATATGGACTATTCCCAACTCTTGCTTCTAAACTCATATAATCTTATTGTCACGGCCGGCAAAAATATCGAGTCGCCATCATATTTTTTTAAGGGAAAATAATGATAAACCTAATATCCTAATCCTAAGGTAGAGATTCCTACGGTTCGGGAGTCGGTTAAGTGAGGGGAAGGTATTAGGCACCCCTCACTTCCATTGTATTCAATGGGATCCACCTTTGAATTTAGGGTATACTTGTTTGTCTAAGTTACAGGAAAACCTAAGCTTTTTTATTAATTATACTCGCTAGGGTTGGTTTGCAACCCTATGCCTACGTACCCTCAATTTGAAGGATCAGAGTAACAGTAGCTCACCTCCCCTATTCCTACCCCCTAATCCTATTCCTAATCCTAAAACCTAACCCTAAACCCCAATCCACTATTTATACTCTTGGATAAAGAGTTCTATCCCTTAAATCTAGTGTTTATACTCCTAGATGTGGAGTTCTATCCCTTAAAACCCTATCCATTATTTATACTCTCGAACGGAAGAGTTTTATCCCTTAATCCTTTTATTTATACTCTCGGATATTAAGAGTTTTATCCCTTGGCCTATATTTATACTCTTGGAACCTAAGAGTTTTATCCCAAAATCATAATCCATTTATTTATACTCTCGGATATCAAGAGTGTTATCCCAAAATCCCTTTCCATTATTTATACTCTCGGACGAAGAGTACTATCCCAAATATTTATTCCTTATCCCAAATTTTTATCCCAATTATCCCTAACATCCCATAAAATAAATAAATTCAATCCCAACATAAATTAATTCCTTTTAATAAAATAAATTTAATCTCCTTTAAAAAATTAAAATAAATTCAATCCCAAAAAAATTAGCTCCGTTTAGTAATAATTTTAATATCCCATAATGAAACCCCTTTAGAAAATAACAATAAATTCACTCCCAGAAATAATTTTAATATCCATTAATGAAATCTCTAATTTTAAATTAGCATTAAACTCATAAAAAAACATTAATCCCCTTTTTAAAATTAAAATAAATGTAATTATCATCTTAAAGACCCAAAAAAAAAAAATAGAACAATCCCTTATTTTTTAATTCCAATCATATAAAATCCCAAAATTATATTATAAAACCTTATATTTATGTAAATAAACCCCAATTTATAAACCCAAAATAAAATATAATAAACCCCAAAATTTATATTAATATAAAGGCTAAAATACAGTTATGGTCCCCCTATTTATCAAAATTCACGATTTTGGTCCCCCTATTTTTTTTTAACAGTTTTGGTCCCCCACGCCTCACTGTTCATGTACTGTTCATGTACGGACATGTACTGTTCATGTACGGACCAGGTGCTGTTCATCATTTTTTTGGGCCAAAATTGGGGTGGGGACCAAAACTGTTAAAAAAAATAATAGGGGGACCAAAACCGTGAATTTTTTCAAACAGCGGGACCAAAACTGTATTTTAGCCTAATATAAATAAATCCACCGAATTATAACAATCCCAAATTTAAATGTTATATTCAAAATTTATTAATTATAAAAATAAATAAACCCAAATTAATACCTATAAAGATAGATAAGTTATAATAACCTCAAATTATAAATTTATATAAATGAGCCCCTATTTATTATAATACCCAAAATAAAACTCCAAATTTGTATAAATTAATATAAATCAATCCAAACTTTATTATGTTAAAAATCAAATTATAACAACCCCAAAATTATATTGTACAAAATAAATAAACTCTAAAATATAAATTAAACCCAATTTTTATAAATAAATTCCAAATTTCAAATTAAACCCAAAAATTACAAGTTTAAATAAACCCACATTTTTTTATTATAGAAAATATAATAATAAGCTAATAAATTATTTTATTTCATTACACGGTTAAACCCCTTATTCTTGATTATGTTAATTAATTAATTTTTATTAAACCCAATTAAATTTCCTAATCATGAATAGTAAAAGTTAAAAAAATCTAATCCATATTTATTTTATTTTCTATTTTTCAATATTCATTTTAAAAGAAAAGATTAATAAATGGTTATATTTTTTTATTTTTTTTTATTTTAATCATTTTATTAAAAATAATCCGTACTCTAGTATTAATACCCCAAAAACTCAAAATTTGAACAATCAATCGAAACAAACAAGCAATAACATATATATTTTTACAAACAGGAATTCGATAATAAATATATACAAATGATAACTAAAAGTTTGAAGACACCAACCTAGAGTGCCGTGACCCACTTAAGCTGCTGTTTTCCCTTCCTCTCATTTCTTTATCCTTTCTCCCACCTTATTTTGAGTTCTACGCGTATCCTTTGCTGCTCCCTTACAAATACGGTGCAACAATAATCGAGAATGGAAAGGAAATTCCATTACCCTCCGTCGTGAATATTGCAGACATCAGTCGTGTAACACGGAGCGGTCGAATCTTCAACCGAGGGGTTGGAGAATCCAACAAAGAAAAGGAACTTCAGGCGGAAATTCTTGATCCACCAGTCAGTCAATCTGGTAATCCCGACTTTTCAAAAGACAAAGATGAGATGCTAAAGCTCATCCCAAGGAGTGAATATAACATTGTTGATCAACTGTTACAGACTCCTTCAAAGATCTCGGTATTATCACTGTTACTCAGTTCAGAAGCCCACAGGGAGGCTCTATAGAAAGTCTTAGAGCAGGCCTTTGTGGAACAGGATGTAACAATCAGACAGTTCGATAGTATTGTCTCTAACATCACTTCCTGCAATAATTTGGGATTTAGTGATGAAGAATTACCTGAAGAGGGTCGTCGTCATAACATGGCGCTCAACATTACAGTTAACTGCCAGGGCGATGCTTTAGCCAACGTACTGGTAGACACAGGGTCAGCCCTGAATGTTATGCCGAAGTCCACTTTGACGCAATTATCATTCAAGGGCCCTCCGATGAGAGTCAGCGAGGTCAACGTCATCGAGAGGGATGACTTCTCCAGTTTCAAAGAAGTTTGGGACACTTTGGGACAACCAAGTGGAAAATACGACTTTATGGTCAAGTACACTGCTCCCGAAAGCTCTCGTATCAGGCTCGAAGATATCCAGTCAACTGGATGGGGAGATACAGCTGAGAGCATAAATGCTATGCAAAATGCAATAGAGGAATCCTCCTACGACAATTCTGCTTGGGAGACAGATTCCAATGATCCTACTCCACCAGAAATCAGCGTCATTTCTGAAGACAAATCAAGGAAGGTGCCAGACTTTGTGATTCATCGAGGAGTTCGCCGCCAATGGGTTGCCGTCGAGGTTCCGAAGGTCGTTCATCAGTCAAAGTAATTACCATCTTTAACCTTTCACCCTGCCCAGGTGAAACAGATGTTTTGATAGGGCTCGCTTTTTGTAAATTTCCCTCTTCGCTTTGCCCAGAGCGAGTGAGTTTTGTTTTATAGGGCTGTAGTTTCAAGATTCGACTTGTTCATTAATAAAATAATGTTGTTCTGTAATTTCCGCATTAATTGCTGTTTTCTCTTTTTGCTTTTTCGGAAAATGGTAATCCTAAAAAACATTCAATAATAAAAATAAGCAGTAAAATAAATACACTGCACACACTTGCATTTCTCTCTATCTCTTCTAAACACGAATCATCACGTCATGCAGATTGCTTGTTTCAAACCCCGTTGAAACATACGATCCGATGCCTTCTCCCAACTTTGAGTTCCCGGTATTCGAGGCTGAAGAAGAAGTTGACAACGAAATTCCACAAGAGATCTCCCGACTACTCAGACAAGAGGAAAGATCCATTGAACCTCACAAAGAGCCGTTGGAAACGGTAAACTTGGGTTCAGAAAAAGAGAGAAAAGAAATCAGGATCGGAGCACTGCTCAGTCCAACTGTCAAAGAAAGTTTGATAAAGCTTCTCAAAGAATTCCCCGATGTATTCGCTTGGTCCTATCAGGATATGCCAGGGTTGGATACCAGCATCGTGGAACATCACTTACCGCTAAGATCGGAATGTCCACCAGTAAAGCAAAGGTTGAGACGGACTCACCCGGACATGGCCATCAAAATCAAAGAGGAGGTACAGAAACAGATCGACGCGGGTTTCCTCGCTACATCTGAATATCCTCAATGGTTAGCCAACATCGCACCCGTTCCTAAAAAGGATGGAAAGGTCAGAATGTGTGTTGATTACAGAGATCTAAACAAAGCAAGTCCAAAGGACGACATTCCTTTACCACACATTGACATGCTGGTTGACAGCACAACAAAGTTCAAAGTATTCTCCTTCATGGATGGATTCTCGGGCTATAATCAGATCAAAATGGCGCCAAAAGACATGGAGAAAACTTCGTTCATTACCCCATGGGGTACCTTTTGTTATAAGGTAATGCCGTTTGGTTTGAAGAATGCCGGGGCAACCTATCAAAGGGCCATGACTACTCTGTTTCATGACATGATACACAAAGAAATCGAGGTATATGTCGATGATTTGATTGCAAAATCAAGAACAGAGGATGAGCACGTTGAACATCTGTCAAAATTGTTCGAACGTCTAAGAAAATTCAAGCTCCGCTTGAATCCTAACAAGTGCACCTTCGGTGTCCGTTCGGGGAAATTACTAGGGTTCATCGTCGGCCAGAAAGGAATTGAAGTTGATCCTGACAAGGTCAAGGCCATTCAAGAAATGCCTTCTCCGAAAACTGAAAAACAAGTCAGAGGATTCCTGGGACGTTTGAACTACATCTCCAGATTCATATTCCTTATGACCGCGATATGTGCGCCGATTTTCAAATTACTCAAAAAGAACCAGGATTGCGTTTGGTCAGAAGATTGCCAAACCGCCTTCGACAGTATCAAGGAATATCTGTTGAATCCTCCGATCCTATCACCTCCAGTGGAAGGAAGACCACTGATCATTTACCTCACAGTCCTAGAGGACTCAATGGGATGTGTACTTGGCCAACAAGACGAAACTAAAAGGAAAGAGTCTGCCATTTACTATCTAAGCAAAAAATTCACCGACTGCGAGACTCGGTACACAATGCTTGAGAAAACTTGTTGCGCTTTGGCTTGGGCAGCCAAACGTCTTCGCCAGTACATGATTCATCATACTACTTGGTTGGTCTCCGAAATGGATCCAATCAAGTACGTTTTCGAAAAACCTGCTCTCACGGGAAGGATTGCCCGTTGGCAGATGTTACTATCAGAATATGACATAGAGTACCATGCTCAGAAAGCCGTTAAAGGAAGTATTTTAGCCGATCATTTGGCTCATCAACCGATTGACGATCAAGAATCAATCGGGTTTGACTTCCCAGACGAAGATGTCATGTATCTAAAGATGAAAGATTGCGATGAACCGCTACCCAGTGAAGGGCCAGAACCAGGTTCCTAGTGGGGACTTATCTTTGACGGAGCAGTCAATCATTATGGAAACGGAATTGGGGCAATCATTGTTACCCCTCAGGGTACCCATATTCCTTTCACTGCTAGACTTACGTTCAAATGTACGAACAACGAGGCCAAATACGAAGCATGTATCATGGGTCTCGAAGAAGCGATTGATTTAAGGATCAAAAACTTGGACGTATACGGCGATTCAGCCCTGGTTATTAACCAGATAAAAGGAGATTGGAACACATACCAATCAGGATTGATTCCTTACAAAGACTATGCAAGAAGGTTGTTACCCTTCTTCAACAGAGTCGACTTTCATCACATCCCTCGTGATGAGAATCACATGGCTGATGCATTAGCCACTCTCTCTTCCATGATTAGTGTAGGTCGATGGAATGACATACCTAAGATCGACATCATGCGCCTTGAACGACCCGCTTACATCTTCGCGATTGAAGCAGTCATAGACGACAGACCTTGGTATCACGATATCAAATGCTTCCTTCAAAAACAAGAGTACCCATCTGGGGCACTCAGAAAAGACAGGAAAACCCTCAGAAGATTGGCTGGAAACTTCTTCTTGAGCGGTGACACTCTTTATAAAAGAAATTTTGACATGGTCTTGCTCCGATGTGTCGACAGACCAGAAGCAGACATGCTCATGAAAGAAACTCATGAAGGATCCTTTGGCACTCATGCCAACGGACACACAATGGCGAGAAAAATTCTCAGGGCCGGGTATTATTGGTTGACCATGGAATCCGACTGCTACAAGTACATGAGGAGGTGTCACAAGTGTCAGATATACTCCGACAAAATTCATGTACCGCCATCACATCTCAAAGTTCTTTCTTCCCCATGGCCTTTTTCCATATGGGGAATCGACATGATTGGTATGATTGAGCCCAAGGCTTCAAACGGACATCGGTTCATCCTGGTAGCCATTTATTATTTCACCAAGTGGGTCGAAGCAGCGTCATTCGCCAATGTAACCCGACAAGTGGTGGTCCGATTTATCAAAAACAATATCATCTGCCGTTATGGTGTTCCAAGCGAGATCATTACTGATAATGGGTCTAACTTGAACAATAAGATGATGAAAGAGTTGTGTGCAGAGTTCAAGATCGAACACCATAACTCATCTCCCTACCGACCCAAGATGAACGGAGCGGTAGAGGCGGTTAACAAGAACATCAAGAAGATTGTTCAAAAGATGGTTGTAACCTATAAAGATTGGCACGAAATGCTACCCTTTGCTCTTCACGGTTATCGAACATCTGTCCGCACTTCAACAGGGGCAACCCATTTCTCTCTAGTATATGGCATGGAAGCAGTGCTCCCCATAGAAGTAGAGATCCCATCAATCCGGGTATTGATGGAAGCTCAGCTCACCGAAGCTGAATGGTGTCAAAGTCGACACGACGAACTGAATCTGATTGAAGAAAAGCGAATCACAGCATTATGCCACGGTTAGTTATATCAACAGAGAATGAAAAGGGCGTTCGAAAAAAAGGTCCGACCTCTTATTTTCAGAAAAGGAGACCTCGTGCTCAAGAAGATACAATCATTTCTCACTGACTCTCGGGGCAAATGGACCCCAAATTATGATGGCCCCTATGTGGTCATGAAAGCTTTCTCAGGCGGCACCTTGAGACTTGCAACCATGGACGGAGAGGAATTTTCCTACCCCACGAATGTTGATGTTGTCAAGAAATACTTCGCCTAAAAAAAAAAAACGTCTCGGTGGATTGAAAACCCGAAAGGGCGGTCCAGGCAAAAGTTAGAGACATGAAAAAAAATCATCCCGATGGATTGGAAATCTCATAGTACAATCCAGGCAAAAGTTAGGGATAATGGCAAGTAACTATGTTCAACAGAGGCAAGTCCCTCAGCAGCAGTTACAGCATCACCTATCGGAGGAAATCTCCAGTCAAAGGTCATCTTCGACGGAAGCTCAGGATGTCCCGAACTCAAAGTTGGTAGAAGGATAGTGGTCGTTATGTTTCAACGTAGCCCTTTTCCCTGTAAATTACCATTTTCTTACTTTGTATATACTCTTTGGAATCACGCGTTTGGCTGATCTCCATCTTATCAATAAAATTTGAGCCCTTGTGCTTTTGTTTGTAATTCTTTACTTGTTTTAGTTTTACAGAACGACGTTGTTTAAACTTAATCAGCGATTCTTGAAATAAAACAAAAATGAATTTACTTGTTATAACTTTTTCTGCTTTTAAATTAAAGATGGCATTTCTTTTGACTGTTGAACATCAGAAGAACATCGATCGCTTCTCCCGAAGTAAGCGAACTTCAAAGTGCAGAATCAAAGTACTCCTTCTAAACCAGTTCGCCTGAATGAAGGGATCAATAATGTCAGAGACCATGTTTCGTCTGACATCCTCGGCCGAGTTCTCATCTCCTAAGCCCGATCAACATAGCTCCCAACGGGACTATCTCTCCTAAGCAAGGTGGAATTGCTATTTTGAATCAACGGTACTTCTTCGCCCCGCGATGGCCGAGTATCCAATTGTGTTCATCTCTTAGTCTGTATGTTGCGTCTGTTTTGTCAGCATATACATACGTACTTCATGCATTTTTTATTTGCATTTACATTTCATATTGCATTGTTATCACTCTAGCCGGTCTTGTCCCCTAGTGATAAACAGTCCTCTCAATCGAGTTGTCAGTTCTTGCCTCGTCAGGAAATACTGTGTCTGAACAACCTCGCTTCCAGTTTAATTCTGGAAAGAAGTTGGTGCTTGACCACTTTGATAACTTGAACCTCTGAAAAGCCAGAGAAAACTTTCAATAAGCATCACTCTTCGCCATTGAAGATGATATCCTTGCTTTCCCGGATTAAGGAAAATCCACAGAGAAAGCCTCGTGATCAGAGATTCGGCAGCACGCCAGTTTTGCTCCGAAAAACCACTGATGAGAAGGTCATTAGCACCTCAAAATTGGATCCCATCATATGGCATTTCTCCGGGAAGATCCCGAGAAAAGTATGATGTAACCCCAAACGAAAACAGTCTCTCAAGAGACTCGCTTTCCCCAGTAGAATCGACAAATGGCGTCTCCAAAATAGAGAAGTTTGTGTACCTCTACAACTCAGACGAATGGGTTCCCCAGCAAGTCTGACATCAAAACTTTTTCCACTCAAATGGCATCTCCCCAGGAAAATTCGGCGAGAAGTTTGAAGGAAAGTCACTACGAATAGCGTCCCTTGTCAGTAAAGTTTAGTGACAAAAGAAACTAAGACCAGTTCCTTGGTAGGAAACCAGGATCGAGGGGAAGTTTAAATCAGAAACTAAGATCAGTTCCTTGGTAGGAAACCAGGATCGAGGGGAAGTTTAAATCAGAAACTAAGACCAGTTCCTTGGTAGGAAACCAGGATCGAGGGGAAGTTTAAATCAGAAACTAAGACCAGTTCCTTGGTAGGAAACCAGGATCGAGGGGAAGTTTGTTTCCACAACTGAGACCAGTTCCTTGGTAGGAAACCAGGATCGAGGGGAAGTTTATTTCAAAAGAGACTGAGACCAGTTCCTTGGTAGGAAACCAGGATCGAGGGGAAGTTTACCTTTTCTAAGCATCATTGCTTAGCTAAAGAAGATGAATGCGTAAGCTACCATTCATAACCACCATCAAAATTTCAGGTATTCCGATATGTAATCCTCTTGCACCCCGAATGCCCGAATCCCTTCGTCATTCACACCTTCGGGTCCAAGAAGATTAAATAGGGGCATCTGTAATACCCCAAATTTTGACCACTTAGATTTCCCATCATTGTGAAAATCATCATCACAATATGGATGAACCATCATGCTTCATCAGTCTCCCCAAAGATGGGTGAGCATCCAATACAATCAAAATTAGGGTTTCAAGCCCTCTCTGAGTGCTTAGACAAAGGATCAATCAAGAAATGACATGATCTTCAACTTGTCTAATCTCTTAAATATCCACAATGGATCAAAAAGGACTCCCACTTCAAGGATTAAGCACAAGGCTGCTCCCTTCTAGGTGGATCAAGTCTCAAGATCGACAGTGTCACCAAATTAGGGTTTTGGTCGACCAGGGCCTCAAGATGGAAATTTTCATCTGGACACAAGGCACTGATCCAAAACATGACCTAATATACTTCATGGAACCTCATGAACCCATGCATCAAGTCAATTTTGCCTCAGGGGATGCATTCATCAAAAATCAGGAATTAGGGTTTCTTGACCTAATTCACCCCTAAGTTGACTTTTGGGACAAACCATGAGCCAAGACCTCAAGACATGATTTGAGGGTCTCTAATATACCATATTGATCCATTTATAACAATGGATTGATCCAAGAAGCTTGAGCAACAAGTCTCAATTTCATCTGCACCACAATTAGGGTTTTAAGAGAAAAGTCAACTGTAACTTTGACTTTTGACCAAGACATGCTCCCAAACCCTAATACATGATTGAATATACCCTATGACACCCATGGAACATGTCCATCAAGTTTTATTTAGGTCAAGGACATGATTTCCTGAAGAATTGCACAGTTTGGAATTCATCTGATAAAAAGTCAACTGTGCACAAAAGTCAACTTTGACTTTTTGAGATTTTTCACCAAAATGGATTTTTAACCCTAAAATGATGTTAATGTATGATTTGAATCATCATTCATCAAAAAAAATCAAGAAAAGTGAGATAACTTGTAAAAGGGGTAACCATAAAACTTAGAAATTTTTCTAAGTTAAAAATAAAGTGGCAAAGGTACCAACTTTGGAGGACCATAACTCCTAAACCACAAGGCCATTTTTTCTCATCCAAAGATGGATTTTTAGCCCTCATTATCACCTACAAAAACTTCAACTACAAGTCATTCCAATTCATTAAGGATTTTGAGTTATGGAGTGATCAAAGTGGCTGAAAAGTGAAAATGTCACATTTTCCAACACTTAGTGAAATTTTCACTAAGTCAGATTCTGCCTCACTTTTTGCCAAATGTAGGGGGATTTTTCACTTGGAATCAAAAGAGATCAAAACCAAACTTGTTCAAACAGTTGTTGTATCATGTAAGAGCTTTCCAAAATGGCCAAGAACATTGCCAAATTCAACCTACACCATGAGTTACAACATTGCCAAGTTGCCTTGCTGAAATCTGTCAAGGCAAGGCAGAATTTGCAACTTTGGTCGATTTGCCAAAATCAGCCAAATTCAATTGCTCCTATCCACTTGGACACCTCAGAGGATTGAATCTAAAGGGGACAATCATTGAGCCAAGCCTCCAAAGTCCATGGAACAAGAAATAACATGTTGGACCTAGAATGGCCAAAATAGGGACAAGACTTCAAATTTGGAATGAGGCATTCAATGAAACCATCAAGGTGGCATGGACTGAGCCATTCTCATCTGAAATCAGTCAAGACTTATCCAAGACCAAGGGGACCAAAGCTCTGTGCCCTAACCTCTAGTCAATGGCTAGAGGAGACTTGGATTTTCATTTGCCAACATTGGCCAAACCTACTTACCAGCTGCCATGCACTATTCCTTGCAAAACAAACTTGCTCTACTATAAATAGAGCTCAATTCTGGTCAGTTTGAGTACACCAAAGCCATCTAACAGATGCTTTCCTCAAAATCTCTTCTTTCACTCCAATTTTGCCTTCTAAGGCAAGTCACTATCGGGTTTTGAGTTTGAGAGCAATTCCAATCAAACCAATCACTCACACACCTCACATACATCACATATGAGCTGATCAAACACTTAGATTACTTCTGAAACATCAATTTCACAAAATCACCAGCTGGTTGCTCAAGGTCTTAACCAAAGTGCAGCTGAGGTACCACAAAATGATCCAGCCAATTTCAATCAAGTCCAACCATCCAAACACAATCCATAGGGTGTAGGGAAGCTGTTTAGATCATCACCACTCATCTGTAACACCTCCAAATCAAAAATCACTTTGAACTTGCTGTCACGACTTGGAGGTAAGCACATACTTGGTCATCTCTCAATCTATGCATATTTCATCGCACAATAATTTGGCCATATGTTCATAGTCATGCATGGAATGTTTTCCCTCAATTAATTGCATTGTTTGAATCGTGTATCAAAAATCCTAGCCTTCATGCAGAAATTAGGGTTCTTGAGGTCTCTTCGTGATTTCTTGTTGTATGTTTAATTTAAATGAAATTAAAGTACATAGACATGATCGTGAGGTTGAGGCGAGCATAATGATATGTGGATTGCATGATATGATTACGTATTCATGGAGATTGGATAGAAAATGCAAATCTGAGAAACCAAGAACACGCGCGTGTTCTTCAGCTTGTTCTTGGCGCCATTTTTAGAAATTCAAATATTTGAATTTTGTGATTTTGTTTAATTGATTCAAAAATTAATTTCTCTCTGAGTTTTAATGATTTTGAGTTGATTCTTTTTTTAATAATTCACAAAAATGTTAAAATATTTTATTTTCACAAAAAATCCCAAAAATATTATTTATTTCATACAATTGATATTTTTACAAAGAATTAATATTTTAATTGTTTTTGACATTTTAAATATTTTTTCTACATTGATTTTGCAACTTTTAATGCTTTCTAATTATTTTGTAGGTCAATACTTAATTTTTGAAGCATTAATCCAAGATCACAGTTTGTTTTCCATGTGTTAAACAATTTTTGATCATTTTAATTGAATTTTTATTCAATTAAATACATTTTGAAAATAAATTAGGGTTTTGGATTAATTCAACCCTCATAAATCATTTTCAAAACTTTTTGGGCCTCTTGAGAGAGTGTAAGACCCATCCCCCCTTGTACAAAAACTTTTTGGGCCCCAGTCACTTGTATAAGTCCCGCTGTACAAAGTCAAACAGTGTGCTCACTGATAAAACCCTGGGCCTCTCCTTGAGCTGTAAGCCCCAAATCTTTCTTTTTCAAAGCACTTTCTCCTTCGATTTTGAATATACTGTTGTTTTCAATCTTTCTTTGTTGAACAACTAACCAAACAGCATGGAAGCTCTACAACCGAGTAAGTGTTTACACGCTTTCATTTACGGCTTTCATATTATAAACTGTATTGTGGGGCTGCTCACTGTAAGTCTCCTTTCATAAACTCATATATATATATAACTGTATTGTGGGGCTTCTCACTGTAACTCTCCTTTCATAAACTCATATCTACTGTGTAATAATAGTATAGATATTTCGAGTTTCCCCGACAACTACGTCTAGAACTAGGTGACGCCGTTTCATTTATTCGTAGAAATAGACGCCTAGATCCCCAATAGGAGCACCAGATACAGTATTCTCTTCGGCTGTCCTCCTTAGGAATCATCAAGAAGCTCTACTCCCCAAGATGAATGTATTCTCCGTGAATGGCATCTTTGAGTTTCTTCCAAATTCTCGAACTTTCCTGACTTGATCTATTCCTTGTGGATAGCTTGCCTTGAATGTCTCGGGGTTTGGGTACCCACTACGGTCATAATCTTGGACCTTAACTAAGGAACCCTCTTTAAAAGTTAAAAGTCGCTGGATAGTAAACCTCGCACGTTTACCAGTGGTTTTTATCTTTAAAAGAGTTATCTCTCCTAATGGAAAGGAGATGATAGACCCACGGGCTTCTTAAAAGCATCGGCCTCCTCTTGGGCATTATTCAAGGACACTACGACTTCTTAGAAGTATTCACAGCCTCCTCTTAGGCTTCGTATAATGATCTCTTCCTTCGGGAATGATAGCCTCCTCTTGGGCTTCGTACAAGGACCCGTAGGCTTCTTAAAAGTTTCCAGCCTCCTCTTGGGCTTCGTACAAATTGTCCCGACGACCTCCTAGAGGTATAGGAACAGAACCTAGTCATCCTCATAGAACAGTCATTTCATAGAGTCTACTACTGTTTCTCAAAGCATAGTACAAAAGAAAAAAAAACTCTAGACTTGGACAGTCTAACTTCCTTGAGTCTCAAAGACATTCTCAAGTGACCCCTTCGTTAAATAGGAAGGAAACCCGCAGACTCGGACAGTCTCTATACCCTTTGGATTTCCCGTTTCCTCAAAGAGAAGGAAATATCCCTGATCCTCAAATCAAATCCCTGAGTACAGTGTTGCTCATATAAGAACTGATTTTCTCTTTAAAAATCAGTATATTGGATTTGTCACTCAACTGAAACAAACCTTTAGCCTCCATCTCGGGCTTCGTACGAGATACAAAAACACTCTCTTGTTTAGTATCAAAGACTCTCTTGTTGAGTCAAACCAATAGCCTCTATCTCAGGCTTCGTACGAGACACAAAGACTCCCTCGTAGAGTCAAACAAACAATAGCCTCTATCTCGGGCTTCGTACGAGACACAAAGACTCTATCGTCGGGTCAAAAACTTTTACCCTCTCTCTCGGGCTTTGTACGAGACACAAAATACCCTCCTCTTAGGCTTTGTATAATGATTTTCCTAGCGGAAATTAGCCTCCTCTTAGGCTTTTGTATAAGAAAACCACTGGTTGATCCAATCAACCTTTTAGCATCAAAGCTGTGCCTCGTTCACAGTACACAAACATCAACAACTCCTTTCCTTTCATCTAATCGCTGTAAGCGGCAAGCCTCTGGATCATCTATATCCATGCCACTGTCCCTCTTTTAGCATGAGAAATTCCTAAAGAAAGATGGCATTGCTCTACACTGGGTTAAAGTCTTCTCCTTCAGGTTAAAACCCTTTCTTCGGAAATTATGGCATTGCTCGGATCCGCGTATCCCAGTTAAAGTAATTCTCCTTCCCCCTCTTTAGAGATGACAAATTCTCTCTAAAGTCGAGGTCTTTCAGCTTCACGTCTTGGGCTTTGAACAAGACACAAATAGACCTTTCAGCTTCACATCTTGGGCTTTGAACAAGATACAAACCACCTTTCGCTTCACGTCTTGGGCTTTGAACAAGACACTAAAACACCAAAAACACCCATTTCCTCCCATAGAATAGGAGGAACTACGAACGCTCTGATTTCCCTGTTTCGGTAAACGGGAATAAGTAGGCATAAGATCGAAAGAAAAGATCTTAGCGAGCGCAATCAACAAAAAACCCAAATCCCATATCTCCATCAATTAAAAGCAGTAATTCAAAAGCATCAGTCCTAACATCCTAATCCTTGTTCCCCGCCAGAAACCTTCTGCCCAGATAAAAAGAAAGAAAACAGTATTGGCGAAAATACAAATAACCAGTACAAAGGCCCCCCCACATTGATAGCATTCGTAACCTAACAGACTGCTGTTTAAACTCAGTATGCAAAGCAGGGTTAATTGGAGACATCTATTTCCCTTCCTTATTCAGCTCACAATAGGATAAAAAATGAATCGACCTGTAGTCAAAGCTCAAACCGCAGAGAGCGACCAACGCTTAAGAACCGCGTCCAAAATCACTCGCTACACGCTCGCTACAGAAAAAATGGCGCCCACCGTGGGGCCGAATTCTGATTTCCTTTTCATCTCTTGTGTGAATTCCACAGATTGGGGCTTCCGCTAGGGAACCTATTTTCTGTCAGGAACTTAGGATTCTTAGCTTTATAGGTCTTGGATGATTAGGACAAATATATATACTGCTTTTCCTAATTGCTATACATGTTTATTTTTCTGCTAATGGGGATGCGGGTGATGCCGTATGTGGAAAGAATGAGTATACACCTAAGATAAGTGATGGCGACGGGGTCGACCATCAACCTCAGTGGAGGCTGACCAACGCAACCCATTCTCTCACCTAGACAATGGGCCGGTTGTTAAGTCTGAGAAGCTGGGGAGCCAAACCCTTTCGTAGTGCGGAAACTATCAGAAATAGTTGTTACGCGATACTACCCTCATTTGAGGCTGGTGATCTATTCTCGGTGAATGACACTTACTCTAAGATTGCTCTACAACTCGATGGCGATCCGCTTGTTGTTTTGCTTTCCTGGGAGGAGCTGATGATAATGAGTACAGGTACAAAAATTACCCTAGTATAAACCTTTGGGGATGGGTAGAGCCTTGACTTCATGACAACGACCCTTTGACCCCATGTTTTTTCTATGTTTTTGTGTGCTGCATTCATGCATTCATCTAAAAAACATTAAAACATTCAAAAAAAAACTTCTCTTCTAGTCTCTCTGTTCTTTCAAAATAAACTAAGACCGTGATTGCAAATATCAGAGAAAAGGATTGCACTAATGGATTTCGGTAGAAGGAGAACTCACCAGTATACCTTCAAGGTTCCAAAACTAGAGGATTTGAGAAGGTTAGCCAGGATGATCACTAACCCTGAGGCTTTCAGAGCCAAGCACGGAGGTTTGCTACCACTATTAAGAGTCCATGTGATTGAGGGAATCATGGATGCGCTCATTCAGTTTTATGATCTGACTTATCACTGTTTCACATTCCCGGATTACCAGCTTGCACCAACGCTGGAGGAGTATTCTCACCTGATTATCTACACATTACGGATCGAGCTCCATTTTCTGGACTGGAAGAAATTCCAAAGAATCAGACTATTGTAAGAGCAATTCATTTGGACGAGTCTGAGGTCAGGGCTCACATGACCGCTAAGGGTGGCATCCAAGGTTTTCCAGCCCAGTTCTTGACGAAGAAGGCCCTATATTTTGCCAGTATAGGAAACGTGACTGCTTTTGAAAGCATCTTTTTCTTGCTCACCTACGGGTTATTTTTGTTTCCCAACATCAATAACTTCGTCGATATTAACTCCATTAAGGTTTTTCTCATTGGAAATCCTGTGCCGACTTTGCTCGCAGATGCATATCATTCTGTACACCTGGAAAATTTGTACAGCGGAGGGGAGATCACATGCTATGTACCTCTCCTTTACAAATGGTTTATCTCTCACTTGCCCAAGTCTGCTGCTTTTTGGGATTGCAAGAGTGCCTTACGTTGGTCGCAGAAAATCATGTCTCTTACCAACTCTGATATAGATTGGTGTAATAGGATTTATGAGGGAATCAGGATCATTGACCGTTGTGGAAACTTCCCCAACATACCCCTCATAGGAACTAAAGGAGGAATCAACTACCATCCAGTATTGGTTCGCCGTCAATTTGGATACCCGATGAGACACATCCCACTGGGTGTTCATCTAGAAGGTCTTTTCTTCAAAGAAGGAGAAAACGACAGAGCACTAAAGATGGAAATAGTGCACGCTTGGAAGCATGTTCATAAGAAAGGACGAGAGTCTCTGGGAAAACTAGACTGTGTCTCGGTGGAGCCTTACCTCCATTGGGTACAAACTAGAGCTCTCAAGCTAAAGATGCCTTATCCTCGTTACGGAATTCTTCCGCCGAGGGAATCTGTCATGTACTTCATGACGGAAACTGAAAAGCTTCAGGTTACTCTCAACAAAATTCAGAAGGAGAGAAGGTCTTGGAAGAACAAGTACCGCACCCTCGACATAGAGTGCATCAAAATACAACAATTATTGAAAGAGAAAGACGCTCTGATTGAAATTTTGGAGCAACATGCTGTAGATAATCAGGATGACCAAAGGAATTTGCTCGCTCCTTTCACTTGGCAAAGGAATGACAACCCGACAACGGCCCAAGAGCCCCGGTCAAAGAAAAGGAAGATACCAGAATCAGCACCTAATTTCTCTTCAGAGAGGACTCAGGACCCATTAGTTTAGGTTTCTGTTTCTGCACTTTGTAATCTACTGTATTTCCATTTCTGTAATCCTTTGGAATTCAATAAAAAGGGGTTTCCCCACTGTTTGATATTTACAATCTAATTGTTGAAGTTTATTTTGATTAAACCAAGAAAAAACAATTAATATAATCATTGCATTCATCATTCTCACATCGCGTGTTCTTCTTCCCTGCGAATCTTATGTTTGTGTCTCGATTCTAGAGTCAAACTGTCTCATTCGTATAATACTCGGGCCAATCGTCAGAAAAAGATGGATGATCTTGAGGAAGAAAACAGAGAGTTAAAAGAAGAGATCGACGCTCTGAGAGAGGATATGAGAAAGCTTCGTAACGACATGCAAGCCATGGCAGAAGCTCAGCTACAATGAACTGTGATCTCAGAGATCACCTCAACGCCCATAGTGGAGAGGTATGATCCTAGGTATCAGATACCGAAAGATCGTACTTGGGGCATGCCTGTTAACTATATCCTGGAAGGATATGTTCCGCTGATCACTGAAGATCAGGGAATCACAATAGAAGCTGCTGGGCCTGAAGGTTACAAACTTTGGGAAAGCGAAGATGCCAGGGGCATACTGAAGACTCCTGAAGGTTACAAACTTCGGGAAACACCAAGACTCACTACCGTAGTCACGGTACCACCCCCTGTGGTGCACACTGTCCCGGAAGGACAGATTCCACAGACACCTTCTGGTAAGAAGTAAACTATGTTTGACAGAATGGAGGAATTCCAGGAACAGTTCTTGGAAATGCAGAAGGAACTGCAGGCCATTCGCGGTCAGGATCTATTTGGAAAGGACGCCGCAGATCTCTGCTTAGTCCCAAATGTGAAAGTCCCGCACAAATTTCAAGTGCCCGACTTTGAAAAGTACAAGGGTAATTCTTGCCCTCAAAGCCATCTGGTGATGTACGCTCGGCGGATGTCAGCTCAGACGGAGAATCAGGACCTACTGATTCACTACTTTCAGGATAGTTTAACCGGTGCCGCGTTAAAATGGTACATGGGTTTAAACCGTACTACGATCAGCACATTCAGAGATCTTGGTACTGCCTTCGTCCAACAATACAAATACAATTTGGACATGGCACCTGACAGAGATCAACTCAGATCGATGTCGCAAAAGGACAAGGAAACCTTTAAGGAGTATGCTCAAAGGTGGCGTGAAATTGCCGCTCAAATTTTTCCACCTCTTGAGGAAAAAGAGATGACAAAGATGACCAAATGGTTGCCAGTGCGCCCAGTGATTTCACCGAAATGGTCGGCATGGGCGTACGTCTTGAGGAAGCCGTCCGAGAAGGACGTTTGGTAAAAGACACTGGATCGACGAGCGGTACTAAAAAATATGGTAGTGCTCTCCCTAAGAAAAAAGAGCAAGATATTGGGAATATCTCTCTCGGAAAGCAAAGGCGACGTTATCAACCGGTAGCAGCTGTGACTCCTGCTATCAACCCTGCGTCTATTCCTACGTATCAACCTCAGGTTGCGCAGAGCCAACCTGACCAGCAAAGGAAATAACAGCCTCTTCAGCAGGCTCGTCCTCCATATAACAACAACCGTACAACACGGCCACCAGGATTTGATCATATACCCGTGACGTATGCAGAACTGTTTCCATTACTACTGGCTAAGGGGCATATTCAAACTAAATCTCCTCTTACAGTACCGAAAAATCTGCCTTTTTGGTTTAAGATGGATCAAACATGCCCTTATCATCAAGGAGGTTCAGGGCATAACATAGAGACTTGCCGCAATTTCAAGTCCGACGTGCAAAAACTTGTTAGGAGCGGGGTCTTATCCTTCAAGGATACGAATCCCAATGTTCTTACGAACCCGCTGCCTCAACATGAGAAGGTTGCAGTCAATTTGATAGAAGGAGAGACTAACAATGTCTATCAAATTCACGATGTACTCTTGTTGAAAACCAATCTGGTTAAGATGAATTGTAGACAGAGTGGATATGGCCATGTGCCACCTCATAATTATCATCAGTGTGATATCTTCTCTAAAGACAATCAAGGATGTTCTGTAGTGCAAGCAGCTCTACAGGAACAAATGGATCTCGGATGGATCCAAGAGCACCGAGTTCGTGGAGTTAACATGGTCTACACGAATTCTAACGTCATTCAGAACCACGACATCCGTGCAATGAATGTCAACTTGGTGGTGATGCACTCAAGGAAAAGCCAGTATCATAATCTTCTGCGACACGATTACAGTTCTTGTCTGATTTGCTCGGTAAATAAACAGGGATGCTCTTTCATACAAGAGGCCCTCCAGCGTCAGATGGATCTGGGATGGATCCAAGACTACCATGATAGGAACTCCTATCAAATCAACATGGTTTAGATCTTCCATATTCGCGTAACGAATACCAACCTGGTAGAGTTACATGCTGAGCAGGTCCAACTCGGATTCTTAATATCACATGACTATCAAAGTTGTAAAGCGGGTTGCAAAAACGATCGAGGTTGTACCCTTGTCCAGGAGGCACTTCAGCACTTGTTAAATCATTGGTAGATGCCAATCTACATGGATGAAGATACTCAGCAGATTAGTATCAGTAATAGAAACCCTACTCGGCGTCAGAGTCAAGATGTCCGATCTATGGAAGCTAACCTAGTGAGGTTACATTGTATTCAAAGTGGGCGTGGCCAGGTGCCACCACACAACTATGACAGTTGTAGTGTCTGTTCGGAAAGTAACCAAGGGTGTTACCTTGTGAGAGCAGCTCTTCAGGGTCAGGTGGATAATGGAGAAATTCATCCCTATTCAGGTTCTGGACCCATCAACTGGTCGCCGAACTACCTTGCCGAGCAAGTTGAGGATGTTGTCACGATCTCTGGTCATCACAGGACCAGGGATGTCTTTTCCATTATCCCTCTACTTGACGAATCTAAAGTTCCCAACCAGGAATGGATCGAGATTACTTATGATGGTCAGAAAAATCAGAAGGCTCCTGTAGTCATTTATCTACCAGGACCGCTACCGTATGAATCAGCTAAGGCGATCCCTTACAAATACGGTGCAACAATAATTGAAAATGGAAAGGAAATTCCATTACCCTCCGTTGTGAACATTGCAAACATTAGTCGTGTAACACGGAGTGGTAGAATCTTCAACCGAGGGGTTGGGGAACTTAACAAGGAAAAGGAACTTCAGACGGAAACTCCTGATCCACCAGTCGGTCAATCCAGTAATCCCGACCTTTCGAAAAATAATGATGAGATGCTGAAGCTCATCCAAAGGAATGAACATAACATTGTTGATCAGCTATTACAAACTCCTTCAAAGATCTCGGTGTTATCACTGTTACTCAGTTCAGAAGCCCACAGGGAGACTCTACAGAAAGTCTTGGAGCAAGCCTTTGTAGAACAGGATGTAACAATCAGACAGTTCGATAACATTGTCTCTAACATCGCTTCTTGCAACAATTTGGGATTTAGTGATGAGGAACTACCTGAAGAGGGTCGCCGTCATAACATGGCGCTCAATATCACAGTTAACTGCCAGGACGATGCTTTAGCCAGCGTACTGGTAGACATAGGGTCAGCCCTGAATGTTATGCCGAAGTCCACTTTGATGCAATTATCATTCAAAGGACCTCCGATGAGGGTTAGCGAGGTTGTCGTCAAAGCATTTGACGGATCCAGAAAAACAGTTATCGGTGAAGTTGATCTTCCCATACCTATTGGTCATCACACTTTCCAAGTCACTTTCCAGGTCATGGATATCCGGGCAACATACAGTTGTTTATTAGGAAGACCTTGGATACATCAGGCTGGAGTAGTTACTTCGACCTTCCACCCAAAGCTAAAGTTCGTTCAAAACGATCAACTTGTCACGGTTTGTGGGGAACAAGCCTTGCTTGTAAGCAACTTGTCATCATCTACTGGTATAGAACCCGAGGAAGTTATTGGAACTCAGTTCCAAGCATTGTCGGTGAACAAGGACAGTCATTTCAAAGGAGGAACCTCGATTTCCTCATACAAAGATGCTATTAAAGCGGTCGAGAGTACCGATACGACAGGATGGGGGCAGCTTGTCATTCCCATTGACAATAAAATAAAGAAGGGTCTTGGTTTTTCTGCAACCTGTACCCGGACAGCTGCCAATGATGAAAGTCTTCATCCCCTTCAAAACTTATTCCACAGTGGAGGTTTTCTTCACCCAGTGTCTCAGACAGTTCATGCTATCAATGAGGAAGATCCCTCTGACACAGCTGAAGAATGGAAGTCCTACCTTAACAAGGACGGTTATATGTCTCGGGAAGAGGTGCCTATGCCTTTTTACTTTCCTAAAGAAAGTCTGAGATTTATACCAAGATCAGATGTCGAAATGATCTACGGGGATTGTGATCCAGAAGGATGCCGTGCTCCGCCAAATTCATTAGAGGAAGACACTCCGATGAAAGACAACTTTGACCACAATTACTATGGCCCAATGGATGGTCTGCCAATGTGGCAACCTTATCCAGGAGATTTGGGGCAAGAAAGTCAGCTGAACAATGAAAATCAGCTGAGCATCATTAAACAGAATACCCATGTCCCCACCATGTCATGGGATCAACACTCAGGTCATCCTGAAGCTACTCAACATGAAGATGAATTCGCAACGTTTGCAGGACTTGAATTCATCAACTATGCTTTTCCCGAGGTCAACGTCATCGAGAGAGATGACTCCTCCAGTTCCAGAGAAGTGTGGGACACCTTGGGACGACCGAGTGGAAAGTTTGACTATATGGTCAAGTACACCGCTCCCGAAAGCTCTCGTATCAGGCTCGAGGATATCCAGCTAACTGGATGGGGAGATGTACCTGAGAGCACAAATGCTATGCAAAATGCAACAGAGGAATTCTCCTACAACAATTCTGCCTGGGAGACAGATTCCAATGATCCCGCTCCACCAGAAATCAGCGTCATTTCTGAAGACAAATCAAGGAAGGTGCCAGACTTTGTAATTCACCGGGGAGTTCGCCGCCAATGGGTTCCTGTCGAGGTTCCGGAGGTCGTTCATCAGTCAAAGTAATTGCCATCTTTAACCTTTCACCTTTCCCAGGTGAAACAGATGTTTTGATAGGGCTCGCTTTCTGTAAATTTCACTCTTCGCTTTGCCCAAAGCGACAGAGTTTTGTTTTATAGGGCTGTAGTTTCAAGGATCGACTTGTTCATTAATAAAATAACATCGTTCTGCAATTTCCGCATTAATTGCTGTTTTCTTTTTGCTTTTTCAGAAAATGGTAATCCTATAAAACAATTCAAATAAAAACAAGCAGTAATAAAGTAAATACACTGCACACACTTGCATTTTCTCTATCTCTTCTAAACACGAATCATCACGTCATGCAGATTGCTTGTTTTAAACCCCGTTGAAACATACGATTCGATGCCTTCTCCCAACTTTGAGTTCCCGGTATTCGAGGCTGAAGAAGAAAATGACAACAAAATTCCAGAAGAGATCTCCCGATTACTCAGACAAGAGGAAAGGTCCATTGAACCTCACAAAGAACCGTTGGAAACGGTAAACTTGGGTTCAGAAAAAGAGAGAAAAGAATTCAGGATTGGGGCACTGCTCAGTCCAACTGCCAGAGAGAGTTTGATAAAGCTTCTCAGAGAATTTCCCGATGTATTCGCTTGGTCTTATCAGGATATGCCAGGGTTAGATAGTAGCATCGTGGAACATCACTTACCGTTAAGATCGGAATGTCCGCCAGTAAAGCAAAGGTTGAGACGCACTCACCCGGACATGGCCATCAAAATCAAAGAGGAGGTGCAAAAGCAGATTGATGCGGGTTTCCTTGCTACAGCTGAATATCCTCAATGGTTAGCCAACATCGTACTCGTTCCCAAAAAGGACGGAAAGGTCAGAATATGTGTCGACTACCGAGATCTGAATAAGGCTAGTCCAAAGGACGACTTTCCTTTGCCACACATTGACATGTTGGTTGACAGCACAGCAAAGTTCAAAGTATTCTCCTTCATGGATGGATTCTCGGGCTATAACCAGATCAAAATGGCGCCGAAAGACATGGAGAAAACTTCGTTCATTACCCCATGGGGTACCTTTTGTTACAAGGTAATGCCGTTCGGTTTGAAGAACGTCGGGGAAACCTATCAAAGGGCCACGACTACTCTGTTTCATGACATGATACATAAGGAAATTGAGGTATATGTCGATGATATGATTGCAAAATCAAAAACAGAGAATGAGCACGTTGAACATCTGTCAAAATTGTTCGAACGTTTAAGAAAATTCAAGTTCCGCTTGAATCCCAACAAGTGCACCTTCGGTGTCCGTTCAGGGAAACTACTAGGGTTCATCGTCAGCCAGAAAGGAATTGAGGTTGATCCTGACAAGGTCAAGGCCATTCAAGAAATGCTTCTCCGAAAACTGAAAAACAAGTCAGAGGATTCTTGGGACGTTTAAACTACATCTCCAGATTCATATTCCTTATGACTGCCACGTGTGCGCCGATTATCAAATTACTCAAAAAGAACCAGGATTGCGTTTGGTCAGAAGATTGCCAAACCGCCTTCGACAGTATCAAGGAATATCTGTTGAATCCTCCGATTCTATCACCTCCAGTGGAAGGAAGACCACTGATCATTTACCTCACAGTCCTAGAGGACTCGATGGGATGTGTACTTGGCCAACAAGACGAAACTAAAAGAAAAGAGTCTGCCATCAACTATTTGAGCAAGAAATTTACCGACTGCAAAACTCGGTACACGATGCTTGAGAAAACTTGTTGCGCTTTGGCTTGGGCAGCCAAACGTCTTCGCCAGTACATGATTCGTCATACTACTTGGTTGGTCTCCGAAATGGATCCAATCAAGTACGTATTTGAAAAACCTGCTCTTACGGGAAGGATTGCCCGTTGGCAGATGCTGTTATCAGAATATGACATAGAGTACCACGCTCAAAAAGCCGTTAAGGGAAGTATTTTAGCCGATCATTTGGCTCATCAACCGATTGACGATCAGGAATCAATCGGGTTTGACTTCCCAGACGAAGATGTCATGTATTTGAAAATGAAAGATTGCGATGAACCACTACCCAGTGAAGGGCCAGAATCGGGTTCCCAATGGAGACTTATCTTTGACGGAGCAGTTAATCATTATGGAAACGGAATTGGGGCAATCATTGTTACCCCTCAGGGCACCCACATTCCTTTCACTGCTAGACTTACGTTCAAATGTACGAACAATGAGGCCGAATACGAAGCTTGTATCATGGGTCTCGAGGAAGCGATTGATTTAAGGATCAAAAACATGGACGTATATGGCGACTCAACCCTGGTTATCAATCAGATAAAAGGAGATTGGAACACATACCAATCAGGATTGATTCCTTACAAAGACTATGCAAGAAGGTTGTTACCCTTCTTCAACAGAGTCGAGTTTCATCACATCCCTCGTGATGAGAATCACATGGCTGACGATTTAGCCACTATCTCTTCCATGATTAGTGTAGGTCAATGGAATGACATACCTAAGATCGACATAATGCGCCTTGAACGGTCCGCTTACATCTTCACGATTGAAGCAGTCATAGACAACAAACCTTGGTATCACGATATCAAATACTTCCTTCAGAAACAATAGTACCCACCTGGGGCACTCAGAAAAGACAGGAAAACCCTCAGAAGATTGGCTGGAAACTTCTTCCTGAGCGGTGACACTCTCTATAAGAGAAATTTTGACATGGTCTTGCTCCGATGCGTCGACAGACCAGAAGCAGACATGCTTATGAAAGAAATTCATGAAGGATCCTTTGGCACTCATGCCAACGGACATACAATGGCGAGAAAAATTCTAAGAGCAGGGTACTATTGGTTGACAATAGAATCCGACTGCTACAAGTACATGAGGAGGTGTCACAAGTGTCAGATATACTCCAAAAAAATTCATGTACCGCCATCACATCTCAAAGTTCTTTCTTCCCCGTGGCCTTTTTCCATATGGGGAATCGACATGATTGGCTTAAATGAACCTAAGGCTTCAAACGGACATCGACTCATCCTGGTAGCCATTGATTACTTCACCAAGTGGGTCGAAGCAGCGTCGTACGCCAATGTAACCCGACAAGTGGTAGTCCGATTTATCAAAAACAATATCATCTGCCGCTATGGTGTTCCAAGCGAGATCATTACTGACAATGGATCGAACTTGAACAACAAGATGATGAAAGAGTTGTGTGCAGAGTTCAAAATTGAACACCATAACTCATCTCCCTACCGACCCAAGATGAACGGGGCGGTAGAAGCGGCTAACAAGAACATCAAGAAGATCGTTCAAAAAATGGTTGTAACCTACAAAGATTGGCACGAAATGCTACCCTTTGCTCTTCACGGTTATCGCACATCTGTCCGCACTTCAACAGGGGCTACCCCTTTCTCTCTAGTGTATGGCATGGAAGCAGTGCTCCCCATAGAAGTAGAGATCCCGTCAAATCGAGTATTGATGGAAGCTAAGCTCACCGAAGCTGAATGGTGTCAAAACCGACACGATGAACTGAATCTGATCGAAGAAAAGAGAATAACGGCATTATGCCACGGTCAGTTGTATCAACAGAGAATGAAGAGGGTGTTCGACAAAAAGGTCCGACCTCGTGTCTTCAGAAAAGGAGACCTCGTGCTCAAGAAGATACAATCATTTCTCACTGACTCCCGGCGCAAGTTGACTCCGAATTATGATGGCCCTTATGTGGTCACGAAAGGTTTCTCATGCGGCGCCTTGAGACTTGCAACCATGGACGGAGAGGAATTTTCCTACCCCACGAATGTTGATATAGTCAAGAAATACTTCGCCTAAACTAAAAAAAAAATGTCTTGGTGGATTGAAAACCCGAAAGGGCGGTCCAGGCAAAAGTTAGAGAAATGAAAAAAATCATCCCGATGGATTGGAAACATCATAGTACAATCCAGGCAAAAATTAGGGATAATGGCAAGTAACTATGTTCAACAGAGGCAAGTCCCTCAGCAGCAGCAGTTACATCATCCATCAGAGGAAAACTCCAGTCCAGGTCATCTTCGACAGAAGCTCAGGATGCCCTGAATTCAAAGTTGGTAGAAGGATAATGGTCGTTATGTTTCAACGTAGCCCTTTTCCCTGTAAATTACCATTTTCAAACTTTGTATATACTTTTTGGAATCACGCGTTTGGCTGATCTCCATCTTATCAATAAAATTTGAGCCCTTGTGCTTTTGTTTGTAATTCTTGTTTGTTTTAGCTTTACAGAACGACGTTGTTAACATGATTAACGATTCTTGAAATAAAACAAAAATGAATTTACTTGTTAAAACTTTTTCTTCTTTTAAAATAAAGATGGCAATTTCTTTTGACTGTTAAACATCGAAAGAACATTAATCGCTTCTCCAGAAGTAAGCAAACTTCTAAGTGCAGAATCAAAGTGCTCCTTCTAACCCAGTACGCCTGAATGAAGGGGTCGACTGTGTCAGAGACCTTGTTTCATCTGACACGCCTCGGCCGAGTTCTCATCTCCTAAGCCCGATCAACGGTATTCCCCGCAGGGATTATCTCTCCTAAGCAAGGTGGAATTGCTATCTTGAACCAGCGATATCTCTATACGCCCCGCGATGGCCGAGTATCCTGTCATGTTCATCTTTTAGTTTGTGTGTCGCGTCAGTTTTGTCCGCATATACATACATACATCATGCATTATTGATTTGCATTTAAATTTCATATTGCATCGCTATCACTCTAGCCGGTCTTGTCCCTTAGTGATAGGAGTTCTCTCAATCGAGTTGTCAGTTCTTTCCTCGTCAGGAAACGTTGTGTCTGAACAATCTCGCCACCAGTGTATCTCTAGATCAGAGTCGGCACTATACCACTTTGATAACTTGAACCTCTGAAAGGCTAGAGAACCTTCAACAGATGTCACTCTTCTCCATTAAAGATGATATCCTTGCTTTCCCGGATTAAAGAAAATCTCCAGAGAAAGCAACTTAAGCAAGGGTTCGGCAGTGCATCAGTATTTGTCTGAAAATCTGCTGATGAAAAGGTCATCGGCACCTCAAAATTGGACCCCATCATATGGCATTTCTCTGGGAAGATCCCGAGAAAAGTATGATGTAAGATCCCCAAGTGGAAACAGTCTCTCAAGATACTCACTTTCCCCCAGTAGAATCGACAAATGGCGTCTCCAAACAGAGAAGTTTGTGCAACTCTACAACTCAGACGACTGGGTTCCCCAGCAAGTCTAACATCAGATCTTTTTCCATTCAAATGGCATCTCCCCAGGAAAATTCGGCGAGAAGTTTGAGGAAAACCGCTACAAATAGCATCCCTTGTCGATAAAGTTTATTGATAAAAGAAACTAAGACCAGTTCCTTGGTAGGAAACCAGGATCGAGGGGAAGTTTACAATCAAAAACTAAGACCAGTTCCTTGGTAGGAAACCAGGATCGAGGAAAAGTTTAAATCAGAAACTAAGACCAGTTCCTTGGTAGGAAACCAGGATCGAGGGGAAGTTTAAATCAGAAACTAAGACCAGTTCCTTGGCTGAAGACTAGGAACGAGGGGAAGTTTACCTTTTCTAAGTATCATTGCTCAGCAAAAGAAGATGGATGCGATCCGCCATTCATAACCATCAAAATTTCGGGTATTCCGATATTTAATCCTCTTGCATCCCGAATGCCCGAATACCTTCGTCATTCACACCTTCGGGTCCAAGAACATTAAATAGGGGCATCTGTCATACCCCAAATTTTGACCACTAAGATTTCCCATCATTGTGCAAATCATCATCACAATATGGATGAACCATCATGCCTCACCAAATGCCTTAAGGGTTGTTGAGCATTCACTACAATCAAAATTAGGGTTCTAAGCCCTCTCAGAGCCTTAGACAAAGGATCAATCAAGGAATGACATGATCTTCAACTTGTCTAACCTCACAAACATCCACAATGGATCAAGAGGACTCCCACTTCAAGGATTAAGCACAAGGTTGCTCCCTTCTAGGTGGATCAAGCTTCAAGATCGCCAGTGTCACCAAATTAGGGTTTTGGTCGACCAGGGCCTCCAGATGGAAAGTTTCATCTGGGCATAGGCCAAAGATCCAAAACACAACCTAATGTACTTCATGGAACCTCATGGACCCAAGCATCAAAGTCAATTTGACCTCAGGGGATGCATACATAAAAAAATCAGGAATTAGGGTTTCTTGACCTAATTCACCCCTAAGTTGACTTTTGGGACAAATCAAGAGCCAAGACCTCAAGACATGATTTGAGGGTCTCTAATGAACTATATTGATCCATTTGGAACAATGGATTAATCCAAGAAGCTTGAGCAACAAGTCTCAATTTCATCTGCACCACAATTAGGGTTTCGCGAGGAAAGTCAACTGTAACTTTGACTTTTGACCAGGACATGCTCCCAAACCCTAGGACATGCCCCAATATACCCTATGACACCCTTGGAACATGTCCATCAAGTTTTATTTAGGTCAAGGACATGATTTCCTGAAGAATTGCACAATTTGGAATTCATCTGATAAAAAGTCAACTGTGCACAAAAGTCAACTTTGACTTTTTGAGATTTTTCACCAAAATGGAGTTTTAACCCTAAAATGATGTTAATGTATGATTTGAATCATCATTCATTATGAAAAATCAAGAAAAGTTGGATAACTTGTAAAAGGGGTAACTATAAAAACTTAGAAAATTTTCTAAGTTAAAAATAAAGTGACAAGGGTACAAACTTTGGAGGATCATAACTCCTAAACCACATGGCCATTTTTTCTCATCCAAAGATGGATTTGTAGCCCTCATTACCCTCTACAAAAATTTCAACTAGACCTAAGTCCAATTCATTAAGGATTTTGAGTTATGGAGTGATCAAAATCAAGACATCACACTTTGTTCCAACACTTAGTGAAAATTTCACTAAGTCAGATTTTGCTTCACTTTTTGCCAAATGTAGAGGGATTTTTCACTTGGAATCAAAAGAGATCAAAACCAAACTTGTTCAAATAGTTGTTGTATCATGTAAGGGCTTTCCAAAATGGCCAAGAACATTGCCAAATTCAACTTACCCCATGAGATATGACATTGTCAAGTTGCCTTGCTGAAATCTGTCAAAGGCAAGGCAGATTTTGCATTTTGGCTCGATTTGCCAAAATCAGCCAAATTCAAATGCTCCTATCCACTTGGACACATCTGAGGATTGAATCTAAAGGGGACAATTACTGAGCCAAGCCTCCAAAGTCCATGGAACAAGAAATAACATGTTGAACCTAGAATGCCCAAAATAGGGACAAGACTCCAAATTTGGATTGAAGCATTCAATGGAAGCATCAAGGTGGCATGGACTGAGCGATTCTCATCTGAAATCAGTCAAGACTTATCAAAGACCAAGGGAACCAAAGCTCTGTGCCCTAACCTCTAGTCAATGGCTAGAGGAGACTTGCATTTCCATTGGACAACATTGGCCAAACCTACTTACCAGCTGCCATTCACTATTCCTTGCAAAACAAACTTGCTCTACTATAAATAGAGCTCAATTGTGATCAGTTTGAGGACACCAAAGCCATCTAACAGATGCTTTCCTCAAAATCTCTTTCTCTTGGCAAAAATGCCTTTCTTAGCAAAGTAGCTATCGGGTTTTGAGTTTGAGGGCAATTCCAATCAAACCAATAACTCACACACCTCACATACATCACACATGAGCTGATCAAACACTTAGATCACTTCTGAAACACCAATTTAACAAAATCACCAGCTGGTTGCTCAAATTTTCAATCAAGTTGCAGCTGAGGTACCACAAAGTGATCCAGCCAATTTCAATCAAGTCCAACCATTCAAACACACTCCATAGGGTGTAGAGAAGCTGTTCAGATCATCACCACTCATCTGTAACACCTCCAAATCAAAAATCACATTGCACTTGCTGTCACGACTTAGAGGTAAGCACATACTTGGTCATCTCTCAATCTATGCATATTTCCTCGCACAATAATTTGGCCATATGTTCATAATCATGCATGGAATGTTTTCCCTCAATTAATTGCATTGTTTGAATCGTGTATCAAAAATCCTAGCCTTCATGAAGAAATTAGGGTTCTTGAGGATTTTTCATGATTTCTTATTGTATGTTTAATTTAAATGAAATTAATGGACATAGACATGATCGTGAGGTTAAGACGAGTATAATGATATGTGGATTGCATGTTATAATCAAGTATTCAGTGAGATTGGATAGAAAATGAAAATCTGGGCAAGGCAGAACACGCGCGTGTTCTTGGTCCATGTTCTTGGCGCCATTTTCATAAATTCAAATATTTGAATTTTGTGATTTTATTTAATTGATTCAAAAATTAATTTCTCTCTGAGTTTTAATGATTTTGAGTTGATTCTTTTTTTAATAATTCACAAATATGTTAAATTATTTTATTTTCCCAAAAAATCCCAAAAATATTATTTATTTCATATAATTGATATTTTTGCAAAGAATTAATATTTTAATTGTTTTTGACATTTTAAATATTTTTTCTACATTGATTTTGCAACTTTTAATGCTTTCTAATTATTTTGTAGGTCAATACTTAATTTTTGAAGCATTAATCCAAAATCACAATTTGTTTTTCACATGTTAAACAATTTTGATCATTTTAATTGAATTTTTATTCAATTAAATACATTTTTGAAAACAAATTAGGGTTTTTGGATTAATTCAACCCTCAGAAATCATTTTCAAAACACTTTGGGCCTCTAATAGAGTGTAAGACCCAATTCTTTCTTGACCAAAACATTTTGGGCCTCAGTGTATTGTATAAGTCCCGATACCGTCAAAAACAAACGGCGCAACCGTCGTCCTTTTGAAAAATAACCTTGGGCCTCTCCTTGAGCTATAAGACCCATTCAAAAACACTTTGGGCCTCTAATAGAGTGTATGAACCAACCCCCTTTTAACCAAAATTATTTGGGCCTCACTTATTGTATAAGTCCCTCTGCGTTAAAAGAAAATCTCGGCGCGATCGCCATGTCAAACGGAAAAATCATCTGGGCCTACCCTCGTGTTATAAGCCCCACTCTTTTTCTTTAAACCTTTTTGGGCCTCTTGAGAGAGTGTAAGACCCATCCCTTTGTACAGAAAACATTTTGGGCCTCAGTCACTTGTATAAGTCCCTCTGTACAAATTCAAACAGTACGCTCACTGATAAAACCCTGGGCCTCTCCTTGAGCTGTAAGCCCCAAATCTTTTTTACTTCAAAGCACTTTCTCCTTTGATTTTGAATATACTATTGTTTTCAATCTTTCTTTGTTGAACAACTAACCAAACAACATGGAAGCTCTACAACCGAGTGAGTGTTTACACGCTTTCATTTACCGCTTTCATATACATATAACTGTATTGTGGGGCTGTTTCACTGTAAGTCTTCTTCCATAAACTCATATCAACTGTGTAATAATAGTATAGATATTTAGAGTTTCCCCGGCAACTACGTCTAGAACTAGGTGACGCCGTTTCGTTTATTCGTAGAAATAGACAACTAGATCCCCAATAGGATCACCAGATACAGTCTTCTCTCAGGCTGTCCTCATTAGGAATTGTCAAGAAACTCTACTCCCAGAGATGAATGTATTCTCCGTGAATGACATCTTTGAGTTTCTTCCAAATTCTCGAACTTTCCTGACTTTGATCTATTCTCGGTGAATAGCATTGCCTTGAATTTCTCGGGGTTTGGGGACCCACGGGCTTCTTAAAAGCATCAGCCTCCTCTTGGGCATCGTACAAGGACCCACAGGCTTCCTAAAAGCAACCCCTCCTCCTCTTGGGCTTAGTACAAGGACCCTACGGCTTCTTAGAAGTATTCACAGCCTCCTCTTAGGCTTCGTATAATGATCTCTTCCTCCGGGAATGATAGCCTTCTCTTGGGCTTAGTACAAGGACCCGTCGGCTTCTTAAAAGTTTCCAGCCTCCTCTTGGGCTTCATACAAATTGTCCCGACGACCTCCTAGAGGTATAGGAACAGAACTTAGTCAACTGCATAGAACAGTCCTTTCAAAGAGTCTACTACTGTTTCTCAAAGCATAGTACAAAAGATGAAACTCTAGACTTGGACTGTCTAACTTCCTTGAGTCTCAAAGACATTCTCAAGTGACCCCTTCGTTAAATAGGAAGGAAACCCGCAGACTCGAACAGTCTCAATACCCTTTGGATTTCCGGCTTCCTTAAAGAACGGGAATAACCTAGATCCTTGAATCAAATCCCTGAGTACAGTGTTGCTCATATAAGAACTGATTTTCTCTTTCAAAATCAGTATACTGGACCTGTCACTCAACTGAAACAGTCACCCTAGCCTCCTCTTGGGCTTTGTACAATGATTCTCCCCAGCGGAGTCAAACAACATTTAGCCTCTCTCTCGGGCTTTGTACGAGACACATAAGAGACTCCCTCGTTGAGTCAATCACCCCTTTCGCCTCCATCTCGGGCTTTGTACGAGATACAAAAAGGTTCTTATTGAGCCAAAAAAACAATCGCCTCCATCTCGGGCTTCATACGAGATACAAAAAACTCCCTTGTTGAGTCAAATAGCCTCCATCTCGGGCATTATACGAGATACCAAAAGATTCCCTCGTTAAGTCAAAACCTTTTAGCCTCTCTCTCGGGCTTTGTACGAGATACAAATAGCCTCCTCTTAGGCTTTGTATAAGAAAATCATTGGTTAATCCAATTAACCTTTTAGCATCAAAACTGTGCCTCGTTCACAGTACACAAATATCAACAACTCCTTCCTCTTCATCTAATCGATGTAAGCGGCAAGCCTCTGAATCATCTATATCCATGCCACTGTCCCTCTTTTAGCATGAGAAATTCCTAAGGAAAGATAGCATTGCTCTACACTGAGTTAAAGTCTTCCCCTTTAGGTTAAAACCCCCTATAAAGGGAATTATGGCATTACCAGGATCTGCGTATCCCGGTTAAAGTAATTCTCCTTTATAAACAGTTGTGATAAACAGACCCCTTTAGAGATGACAAATTCTCTCTAAAGTCAAACTCTTTTAGCTTCATATCTTGGGCTTTGAACAAGATACAAATAGACCCTTCAGCTTCACATCTTGGGCTTTGAACAAGATACAAACCACCTTTCGCTTCACGTCTTGGGCTTTGAACAAGACACCAAAACAACCATTTCCTCCCATAGAATAGGAGGAACTACGAACGCTCTGATTTCCCTGTTTCGGTAAACGGGAATACGAAGGCATAAGATTGAAAGAAAAGATCTTAGCGAGCACAATCAACAAAAAAACCAAATCCCATATCTCCATCAATCAAAAGCAGTAATTCAAAAACATCAGTCCTAACATCCTAATCCTTGTTCCCCACCAGAAACCTTATGTCTAGATAAAAAGAAAGAAAACAGTATTGGCGAAAATACAAATAACCAGTACAAAGGCCCCCCACATTGATAGCATTCCTAACCTAACAGACCGCTGTTTAAACTCAGTATGCAAAGCAGGGTTAATTGGAGACATCTATTTCCCTTCCTTCATCAGCTTTAATAGGATAAAAAATGAATCGACCTATAGTTTTAAGCTCAACCGCAGAGAGCGACCAGCGCTTAAGAACCGCGTCCAAAATCGCTCGCTACAATATACCCTTAGGTCTTTACCTTTAGCCTTAGCAGATTCCCTTAGCAAGCAAGCATAACATAACACAAATACGAACAAGAGGTTCCTGTAGAGTACTACAGATACTTAGGGTGCTAATACCTTCCCTTAGTATAACCAACCCCCGATCCCCGATCTTTTAGCTTTGTCTTCACATAGCGTAATTAGGGTTTTCTTCGATCTTTACCCTTTCCTTTGGATAAATCAAAGCTCGGTGGTGAATTTCAAAAATGTGTGATTCAAGTTAATCAATAGCTTGGTATCCGATTCTCACCACAACAGAAATGGAGACTTCACTGGGGAAAATGAATTGAGGGTTAAGCCCACCTTATTTTATTTGTGTTATTGACATATTTTGCTTGCTTATTTGTACATATGTCTGTATATATTTCACTACTATGAAAAACCCATTTAACAACGGTTGGAAATAACATATAATGGCGCGGGTGAAGGCGTTGTTATGTAGATTGCCGTTGTAAGTTAGCTGTTTCTACAACGGGCTGGAAACCGTTATTGAAAGGTAGGGCGCGAGCCATGTATCACAACGGTTATGATAATAAATCGTTGTGATACATACACTTAGGTTCTGGGTTCGAAACCCATCAACAGGGAAATTATATAAAACATAAATTACTTATGATATCGGTTACAATAGATAACCGTTGTTGTAAGTACCCTAAGTTTATTATATTAAATGTAGATTGGTTGTTTTCCAAAATCCTCACTTAATAAATATACATGGATTCAATTTGATGAAGATGTCTATAATCTTCAAATTAAATTGTTCTTGAAAACCAACTTAAACAAACCAATGTTGTTTTCTGATTGCATTCGTCTCATCGTGCATTTCACGCTCTTTTACATATATTGTGGTTTATTGATCTGACTCCTTCGATATATCGCTATATTCGATTATAGTTAAATTTCCATAAGATCAACAAGACATTGGATAATCTGCCTCATCTTTGATTTAACTATAATGGAAGATGGCGATGCATCTAAGGAGCCAGATCATTATACCATAATCTATATATAAAAGAACATGAGATAAATGATGAGAGACATGCAATCAGAAAACAACAACGGTTTATTTAAGTTGGTTTTCGAATACAACTCAATTTGCATATTATAAGTATCTATGTCAAATTAACTGAATGTATTTTAAGTGAGGGTTAGTGAAACAAACAATCTACATAGAATATAATAAACTCGAACAACATTCTATACCAGATCCAGATATTATAAACTCATATAATACGCTTGCTGCCACCAGCAAACTTTAAGTGAGGGTTAGTTAAACAAACATTGTAAATAAAATATAATAAACTCAAACAACATTCTATACCAGATCCAGAAATTATAAACTGATATAATACGCTTGCTTCCACCAGCATCATCACCTTGTATCATCCCCTTAACCTGAAAGGAAACAAAGCAAACTTCAAAAATGAGCATCCTCAGTTGAAAACAAACCCTAAAACCATAATCCAGTGAAGAGTAAAGAGAGGAACAGGAATAACACACCTTTTAATGAAACTAATCGCGGAACAGGAATCAATTATGATGTTGAACTAGTTTGGGAAGCAATGAAAAAGAAATATAAGGAGGAAGAAGCTTACACAAAAGCTTCATACTTCTTATACTTCTTTTCATTGTTTCTAAAACTAGATAAAGTTTGCTTACAGTGTTGATTCTTCATTTACTAACATCTTGTTAGTGAAGCTATGAAGAAAAAGTACAAGGTGGATGAAGTTTCTATCATAGCTTCATGCTTCTTGTACTTTTTTCCTTAGCTACGCAAACATTATGAAGTTTCCAAAGCATGGTCTTTGTTAAGGTAGTGAAAACGAATCTGAAAAAATGAGAACAATCAACAAAAACAACAATCCACAAACGAGATAATGGGAAATATCTAACAATATATGGAAGAAGAAGAATACCTTAATGTATGATTCACAGCTAATGGTGAAAACAAAGAGAAAAAATGGGTTCTAGGGTTTCACTTTGAAGGCAACGGCGTTACTGTCAATTAAGTGAAAGTTATTTTGCTTATATATGGGTAAACTATTTCACAACCGTTAGCAATAACAACTGTATAGATAGGTATTTATTTATTATAAATATATCACTACGGTTAACTAGAATAAACGTAGTGATAACCCGTTTATCTGTGAATTTTAAAATAAATAAAAACCTATAGATAAGTATTTATTTATTATAAATATATCACTACGGTTGACCAGGAGAACCGTAGTGATAACCCTTTTTTTTGTGAATTTTAAATTAAATAAAAAAGAAAAGGTGTGCCTTAACTTCTCACTTAATGCATCTGCAATTTAAACATCAACAATGTAATTCACAATGGATCTGCAGTTTAAACATCAACAATGTAATTCAAACCCTAATTCAACTATTACATTTCATAACAAAGTAAACATTAAACATAAAGGAGACAAGAAAACATAACATCTTGATATTTCCAGAAAATATCTCTGATTTCAGTTTGTTCTTCAAATTCTTGTTCTTTTTCTTTAATTCCTCATACATAACCTTCAGATAGCCCACAGCTTCCAACTCTGACTTCATAATGCTCTCATCGTCATTTCCATCTCTTTCTCCCAAGTCTTCATCCCATATGAACAAATTACATGTTTCATCGCTCCTCCAAAATGGACATCTCCAACAAAGCCTTCCTTTATTTTGTCCCTTCTTGCATTGATACGAAATCATACGACCATCACAACCACAAAAATTTCCAGATTGATATTTTACACTGGAAGAAGACATAGAAACATCTTTGGATGATTTTGTCTTCAAATGTGACATTGCAACACCTTAAAGTTGAACACTTTCTTGTTGTTGTTGTCTTCTTCCCGACAATGGTGACGGCGTTGGTGTTAGGGTTGTTTCGTCTTGTTTCTTTTTTCAATGAATAAATTGATATATACTTGGTGTTTAAAATACATAAAAAGAAGCTTCATTTTGTAACAACGGTTTTAAGAAAAATCCGTCGTGATATCCTTATTATTTTTTAGTTAAATATTAATAAAACTTAAAAAGGGAGCATTTACGTCAAAGGGATAAACTATTTGAGGGCGATGAGGTTCGAACCCATGATAGCTAGATTGTATCACCACAGTTTTCAAAACAACCGTTATTATACCCTTGAGATTTCTAATTAAAATAATGTGCGCGCATCTAGTACGCACTATAAGAACGGTGTATAGGATGTCGTTGTAAAACTAGCGTTGTTGTTTTGGCGTTTTGTAGTAGTGTTTACATACTTGTTTGGATTCTTCTGTTTGGAAGGGTTGCTACTATTGAGTGGTGAGATAAGTCCTAACCCTGACTTGAGAGCACATATGATAGGATTATGGTGTAATCAATAGTCGGTTGTTGGGAGTAATCCTTATAATTTATGGCATATGATGACCATGCTCAGTTGAGGCCCTTTGGGATTGTTGATGTCTGATGTGAGTAGTCGCATTGATGTCACTCTTCCCGATTTGAGAGCCAGTGATTCTGAGGACCGTAGGATTCAACCTTGGCATCCTTAGAGCCACTTATCTCATAACTTAGGTTCCACCTAGAGTTTTTCAACTCTATGTGAGCATCATCATTATGATGTTCCTTCCCCTTTGGCCTTATTAGAGCCGTTTATCTCTTAATTTAGAAATAGGCTAGAGTTCTTCAACTCTATGTGATTCTCATCCTCATGAGTATTCACTTCCCCTTTAGAACTTATACTTAGAGAGTTCTTTAACTCTACATGAGCTCATACTCATTCCCCTTGGAACTTTGGCCATAGTCAATAGTTCCTCCTTCACCCCCTAGTTAGGTGAACTACGGTTGCTCAGATTCTTTAGTCAGGATACGTAGGCACAAGATGCGACGTCTTGGCGAGCATACTTAGTGTATATACCCCTAGGTCCTTACCTTTATCCTTAGCAGATTCCCTTAGCAAACAAACATTAATATAACACACAAACAAACAAGAGGTTCTTGTAGAGTACTACATATACTTAGGGTGCTAATACCTTCCCTTAGTATAACCAACCCCCGAACCTAGATTGATAACGTGAAACTATATCCTTAAATTGACTTGACTTTCATGAATTTTACTTATGATTTCTCTATTTTAATTGATTTTATGTGCTGATTTATATCTCGATTTTATGTTTGTAGGCTACTTGGGATTTAATCGTAAAATAATGAAAAGAAGAAGAAAAGGGGAAGGAAAGAAATGGAAGAAGGAAAGAAATTGAAGAAAAGAAAAGACAAAAAATATATATAAAAGGGGTGGGCCCACCACACACTTAAGGTGGCGCTGGCCACACACTTAAGGTGTGGCGCCCACCACAAGGTCAAATGTGGCGACAGCCACAAGAGGAAAGGAAGGGTGATGTGGTGAGTGCCACATATATTAAAAGGACGATGTGGCGAGTGCCACATACAAAGAATGTGGCGACTGCCACAAACTCACTACCTATTATTTCTCCAGTTCTTTCTCCATGCAAAGACAAATTCGCCCACGAATCCTATTTCCATGCGCAAAAAAAAAAACCGTCAACAAACCCGATTTCAGGAGAACTACGCCATCAATATAAAAAGAGAAGCAGTTCCTCAATTGGATTCTTCTTCTCTCTTGGTCAGATTTTCATTGTTTAGTTTTACTAAGCAGTTTCGTTTACATTCAAATAGTGATAGTTTTCCACGTTGGGGAACTATTGCACCTTAGTTTTCAGCACTTTATTTTTCTGCAAATCGCTTACTGTAATTGGATCGGAACTCAAAGCTTGCCTTCATAATCCAAATTCAAGTCTATTTAATTTCCAGATTTTTATTTTACTATCAATTGTTATTATTGTTTCCTTGATTAATTGCCAAAGCATGTTTCTGATTATGTTTTATTATCATATTTGCAATTTTGTTTCGAAAGCCATGTCCGACTAAACCATTTATATCAGTATGTAAATAAATCGATCGGAAAGGGATTCGATAAGTCTTGGCTAAACCTTTAACAATTTATTTTCCGGTTTTGATTTCTTTTTCTTAAATTAAATAAACTTTTGTTACGAGAGTAAAAAGGTAACGAAGGTTACGATCAATACAACGAGAGTTTGAGATTTTAACTGGTTAGCTGAAACCAAACATTAATTTTAAATACAGCGAGAGCGCTTTAAAATTAATTAGGATTTATTTATTTTCAAAAAGTACTTTTAAATTCAAATGGGAGAGCGAGAGCAATCATTTTGATTTAGGAGTATAGTCAGAGTCAATAAACACGAGAGTGTGAGGTAAAGACTTTTAAATTGATATTTTCTACTGAAGATTATTTTGACTTATTTATACGCCAAAAATTTATTGAATCCCCGATGATTGACAAGTTACATACCGATATTCCGTCATATCTTGATCCAATTTTAATTTCCACTTATTTTATTGTTTGCGTCTTAACTTAAAACCCCATTAGCCTTAGATTTACGTAGTAGCATTAGATAACGGTAAGTTCGATTTTTGGTCCTTTGGGTTCGATAATCTTTAAAACTACGCGATATGACTGTGCACTTGCAGTTAGAATCATTTAGACATACTAAGTCGCGATAAAGTTTTTGGCGCCGTTGCCGGGGACCAATTAAGTCGATATCGTAACTTTAGTGTTACGGAGTATATACTAAGGCACTATTTCCCTATTAATTCGTTGATTGTATGCCAAACACTCGCTCTAGCGGGGACCCACTTGAGCAACCAATTGACGATATCGAGCATTTTATTAGTCTAAGACGCTGAATTAACGCTTTTAGAATTAAGTATAATCTCCCTGAACCTGAAATTCCTTTCCCAGAATTACCAATACCCATGGCTGAAGACGCTCAGAACCATCCTCTTAAGTACTATGCCATTCCTTCGCAGGCTGAACCACATAACAACATCGCTGCCCCTGCCATCGAGGCAAATAACTTTGAGCTAAAACCTTCGTTGTTGTCAGCTGTATAACATAACCAATTTTCCGGTGGTCCCACAGAGGATCCGAACTTACATTTGTCAGTGTTCTTGCAATACGCAGACACGGTGAAAGCAAATGGTGTCAGCCCCGAAGCAATAAGACTACGTCTTTTCCCTTTCTCATTAAGAGATAGAGCTAGAGCTTGGCTCCAGTCTTTACCGTCCAACTCTGTCACTACGTGGAACGAGTTGAAGAAGGTATTTTTAGCACGATATTTTCCACCTAGCAAGACGGCTATGCTAAGAGCCCAAATTAATGGATTCAAACAAAAGGACAACGAATCTCTTTTCGAAGCATGGGAAAGATACAAGGACATGATGAGGCTTTGTCCACATTACGGTCTAGAAGAATGGTTGATCATCCATTCCTTTTACAATGGTCTCTTGTATAACACAAGAATAAAAATAGACGCTGCCGCAGGTGGCACACTAATGGATAAACCCTACAATGAGGCTTATACACTTATCGAGAGTATGTCTCAAAATCACTATTAGTGGGGAAGTGAAAGAACATCCGTAGAGAAACCTCCGATGAAGGGTGGTATATATGAGATAAGTGGCCTTGACCAAGTAAATGCCAAGGTGGATGCTCTCACTCAAAAGGTTGAAAGTTTGGCCATGACACCCACAACCACCGTGGCTGCCGTAGCTCTGAATTGCGAGTTATGCGGAGTTCCTGTGCATGCTGCCCCTGAATTTCAAATTTTGACAGGAGTTTCCACGGACCAAGTGAATTATTCTCAAGGAAACCCTTACTCAAACACCTACAACCCAGGTTGGAAAAACCATCTGAACCTTTCGTACAAAAACAACAATGCATTGTATGTGCCTGGACAAGCACCTGCTGTACCACCAGGTTACTAAAAAGCTTCTGTAGCTGCTCCTAATGTTCCTAGAAAGTCTAACCTTGAAATAATGATGGAAAACTTCATAGCCACCCAAGCATAAACAAATAAGGAATTCCTGAATCAAAACATACACACTAGTGAGCAAATTAAGCAATTAGCAAACAAGGTAGACGCTTTAGCCACTCACAACAAAATGCTTGAAACCCAAATTTCACAAGTGGCACAACAGCAAGCACCTACTGCTGCTCCTACAGGCACATTTCTTGGACAACCACAACCTAATCCGAAAGGACAGGCTAATGTTATCATACTACGAAGTGGGACGAAATTCGAAGGACCAACTGACTCGAGACTTAAGAATCCAGCCGTGTATCAAAATCCTGGTAAGATAACTGAGAAGGAAAATGAATCAAATGAAAAGGAGAAGGAAGATAATAGCAAAGAGGCTGCAGAGAAAGAAGAACCATATGTGCCTCCACCACCTTATAAACCTCCCATTCCATATCCTCAAAGATTTGCAAAATCTAAAAGCGTAAGGCAATTCAAGAAATTTGTTGAACTTTTGAAACAATTAAATATCACAATACCTTTTTCAGAAGCCATCACCCAAATGCCCTCATATGCTAAGTTTCTCAAAGAAATCTTATCAAATAAGAAAAAGATCGAGGATAACGAAATCGTTACACTTACTGCTGAGTGTAGCGCAATAGTCCAAAACAAAATGCCTCCTAAGCTGAAAGACCCAGGTAGTTTCTCCATACCCTGTGTAATTGGAAAGTTTATCATAGACAAAGCTCTATGTGAATTAGGAGCCAGTATTAGTTTAATGCCCTTATCCATATGCGAGAGGCTCGAAATGGGAAAATTGAGACCAACTAAGATGTCCGTACAACTAGCTTATCGTTTTGTTAAATTTCCCATAGGAATTTTAGAAAATGTTCCTGTACGTATAAGTCAATTCTATATCCCTACTAATTTTATAATCATGGACATAAAGGAGGATTCCAATACCTCTATCATACTAGGAAGACATTTCTTAGCCACCGCCGGAGCCATTATAGATGTAAAGAAAGGTAAGCTAACCTTTGAAGTTGGTGAAGAGAAAATCGAATTTAGTTTGACGCAATTCCTACAGGAACCAGCTATAAACGATATGTGTTGTCTACTAGATGTTGTAGCAAGTGATTTTTGGATGTGGTTGCGAAGCACGATCGCTCTAGTACTACAGCTCGATTCATTTTTATCCTATTAAAGCTGATGAAGGGAAATAGATGTCTCCAATTAACCCTGCTTGCATACTGAGGTTAAATAGTCAAAACTGTTGGTTTACAGATGCCACAGAGTTCGGGGTTTCTCCTAAGTTTATTTTGTTGACGAGGGGTGCTTTAGGCTATTGGTTGAGATGTTAGGACGGATATATATGAAAGTATGGGATTTTGGGTTTTTGTTTAGTGTGCTCGCTAAGATTTTTTCTTTTAATCTTATGCCTACGTATTCCCATTTACCGAAACAGGGAAATCAGAGCGTTCGTAGTTCCTCCTATTCTATGGGAGGAAATGGTTGTTTTGGTGTCTTGTTCAAAGCCCAAGACGTGAAGCTAAAGGTGGTTTGTATCTTGTTCAAAGCCCAAGATGTGAAGCTAAAGGTGGTTTATATCATGTTCAAAGCCCAAGATGTGAAGCTGAAGGGTCTATTTGTATCTTGTTCGAAGCCCAAGATGTGAAGCTAAAAGGTGTTGTCTTTAGAGAGAATTTATCATCTCTAAAGAGGGTTTGTTTGTCACAACTGTTTATAAAGGAGACTTACTTTAACCGGGATATGTGAATCCAGCAATGCCATAATTTCCTTTATAGGGGAGTTCCAACCTGAAGGAGAAGACTTTAACTCAGTGTAGAGCAATGATATCTTTCCTTAGGAATTTCTCATGCTAAAAGAGGGACAGTGGTATGGATGTAAATAATCCAGAGGCTTGCCGCTTACAACGATTAGATGAAGGGGAAGGAGTTATTAATGTTTGTGTACTGTGAACGAGGCACAACTTTGATGCTAAAAGGTTGATTGAACCAACCAGTGGTTTTCTTATACAAATCCTAAGAGGAGGCTAATATGTGTCTCGTACAAAGCCCGAGAGAGAGGTTGAAAGGTTTTGACTTGACGATGGAGTCTTTTGGTATCTCGTATAAAGCCCGAGATGAAGGCTATTTGACTCAACAAGAGAGTTTTTGTATCTCGTACAAAGCCCGAGATGGAGGCTAAAATTTGTTTGGCTCAATAAGAACCTTTTTGTATCTCGTATAAAGCCCGAGATGGAGGTGGAAGGGTGATTGACTCAACGAGGGAATCTCTTATGTGTCTCGTACAAAGCCCAAGAGAGAGGCTAAATGTTTTTTGACTCCGCTGGGGAGGATCATTGTACAAAGCCCAAGAGGAGGCTAACTTCACTGGAGAAGGATCATTATACAAAGCCTAAGAGGAGGCTATGGTTACTATTTCAGTTGAGTGACAGGTCCAGTATACTGATTTTGAAAGAGAAAATCAGTTCTTATATGAGCAACACTGTACTCAAGGATTTGAGGATCCGGGTTATTCCTGTTCTTTAAGGAAGTGGGAAATCCGAAGGGTATCGAGACTGTCCAAGTCTATGGGTTTTCTTCCTATTTAACGAAGGGGTCACTTGAGAATGTCTTTGAGACTTAAGGATATTAGATTGTCCGTGTCTAGAGTTTCATCTTTTGTACTACGCTTTGAGAAATAGTGGTAGACTCTTTGAAAGGACTGTTCTATGCAGATGACTAATTTCTATTCCTATACCTCTAGAAGGTCGTCGGGACAATTTGTACGAAGCCCAAGAGGAGGCTGGAAACTTTTAAGAAGCCGAGAGGTCCTTGTACGAAGCCTAAAAGGAGGCTATCATTCCCGGAGGAAGAGATCATTATACGAAACCTAAGAGGAGGCTGTGAATACTTCTAAGAAGCCGGCGGGTCCTTGTACTAAGCCCAAGAGGAGGCGGGGTTGCTCTTAGGAAGCCTGTGGGTCCTTGTATGATGCCCAAGAGGAGGCCGATGCTTTTAAGAAGCCCGTGGGTCCCCAAACCCCGAGAAATTCAAGGCAAGCTATTCACAAGGAATAGATCAAGTCAAGAAAGTTCGAGAATCTGGAAGAAACTCAAGAGATGCCATTCACGGAGAAAAGATCATCTCTGGGGAATAGAGTTTCTTGACAAGTGCTTTTAAGAAGCCTGTGGGTCCCCAAACCCCGAGAAATTCAAGACATGCCATTCATCGAGAATAGATCAAGCCAGGAAAGTCCGAGAATTTGGAAGAAACTCAAGAGATGCCATTCACGGAGAAAAGATCATCTCTTGGGAGTAGAGTTTCTTGATAACTTCTACGAGTGACAGTCTATGAAAGGGTTCACCGAGAATGCTGCCTTTCATATCTCCATATTGTTTAACCCCATGAGGAGGGAAGACTGTGTCTGGTAATCCTATGGGGATCTAGTTTTGACTATTTCTACGAATAAACGAAACGACGTCACCTAGTTCTAGACGTAGTTGCCGGGGAAACTCTAAATATCTATACTATTATTACACAGTTGATATGAGTTTATGAAAGAAGACTTACAGTGAAACAGCCCCACAATACAGTTATATGTATATGAAAGCGGTAAATGAAAGCGTATAAACACTTACTCGATTGTAGAGCTTCCATGCTGTTTGGTTAGTTGTTCAACAAAGAAAGATTGAAAACAACAGTATATTTCAAAATCAAAGGAGAAAGTGCTTTGAAAAATAAATATTTGGGGCTTATAGCTCAAGGAGAGGCCCCGGGTTTTATCAGTGAGCGCACTGTTTGAATTTGTACAGAGGGACTTATACAAGTGACTAAGGCCCAAAAAGGTTTTCTATACAAAGGGATGGGTCTTACACTCTCTCAAGAGGCCCAAAAGGTTTTAAAGAAAAAGAGTGGGGCTTATAACACGAGAGTAGGCCCAATTGATTTTTCCGTTTGAAATGGCGATCGCACCGAGATTTTCTTTTAACGCGAAGGGGCTTATACAATAAGTGAGGCCCAAAGTGATTTTGGTTAAAAGGGGGTTGGGTCTTACACTCTATTAGAGGCCCAAAAGGTTTTGAATGGGTCTTATAGCTCAAGGAGAGGCCCAAAAGGTTTTTTTTTCAAAAGGCGACGATTGTGCCGAATTTAAAAATGTACAGAGGGACTTATACCATAAGTGAGGCCCAAAATATTTCTGTACAAGTGGGTTGGGTCTTACACTCTAATAGAGGCCCAAAGTGTTTTGAAAATGATTTGTGAGGGTTGAATTAATCTCAAAACCCTAATTTGTTTTCAAAAATGTATTTAATTGAATAAAAATTCAATTAAAATGATCAAAATTGTTTAACATAGGAAAAAAAATTGTGATCTTGGATTAATGCTTCAAAAATTAAGTATTGACGTACAAAATAATTAGAAAGCATTAAAAGTTGCAAAATCAAGGTGGAAAAAAATATTTCAAATGTTAAAAACAATTAAAACATTAATTCTTTGCAAAAAAATCAATTATATGAAATAAATAATATTTTTGGGATTTTTTGGGAAAATAAAATATTTTAACATTTTTGTGAATTATTAAAAAAAGAATCAACTCAAAATCATTAAAACTCAGAGAGAAATTAATTTTTGAATCAATTAAATAAAATCACAAAATTCAAATATTTGAATTTATGAAAAATGGCGCCAAGAACAGCTGAAGAACACGCGCGTGTTTCAGCTTGGCCCAGATTTGCATTTTCTCTCCAATCTCACTGAATACTTAATCATATCATGTAATCCAGATACCAATCAACTCGTATCAACCTCACGATCATGTCTATGGTATTTAATTTCATTTAAATTAAACATATAACAAGAAATCACGAAAAATCCTCAAGAACCCTAATTTCTGCATGAAGGCTAGGATTTTTGATACACGATTCAAACAATGCAATTAATTGAGGGGAAACATTCCATGCATGATTATGAACATTTGGCAAAAGTATTGTGCGAGGAAATATGCATAGATTGAGAGATGACCAAGTTTAGGCTTACCTCTAGGTCGTGACAGCAAGAGCAAATTGATTTTTGAGTAGGAGGTGTTACAGGTGAATTGTGATGATCTGAACAACTTCCCTACACCCTATGGAGTGTGTTTGAATGCTTGGACTTGACTGAGAATGGCTGGATCACTTCATGACATCTCAACTGCACTTTGGTTAAAACCTTGAGCAATTGACTGGTGATTTTGTGAAATCTGTGTTCCAAATGTTATGTGAGTGTTTGGATCACTTCTTTATGATGTATATGAGGTGTGCGAGTGATTGGTTTGATTGGAAAAGCTCTCAAACTCAAAACCCGATAGTGACTTGCCTTAGAAGGCAAAATTGGAGTGAAAGAAGAGATTTTGAGGAAAGCATCTGTTTGATGGCTTTGGTGTACTCAAACTGATCACAATTGAGCTCTATTTATAGTAGAGCAAGTTTTTTTTGGGATCCACAGTGAATGGCAACTGCAGCAGGTGTTTGTTCAATGTTGGCCAATGGAAATCCAAGTCTCCTCTAGCCATTGACTAGAGGTTAGGGCACAGGGATGTGGTTCCCTTGGTCTTGGATAAGTCTTGACTGAATTCAGTTGCAAATGGCTCAGTCCATGCCACCTTGATGCTTCCATTGAATGCTCCAATCCCAAATTGGAGTCTTGTCCCTATTTTGGCCATTCTAGGTTCAACATGCTATTTCTTGTTCCAAAGACTTTGGAGGCTTGGCTCAGTGATTGTCCCCTTTAGATTCAATCATCTGAGGTGTCCAAGTGGATAGGAGCATTTGGATTTGGCTGATTTTGGCAAATCGAGCAAAAATGCAAATTCTGCCTTGCCTTGGCAGATTTCAGCAAGGCAACTTTCCAATGTCTTATCTCATGACTCAAATGGAATTTGGTAATGTTCTTGGCCATTTTGGAAAGCCCTTAAATGATACAAAAACTGTTTGAACATGTTTGGTTTTTATGTCTTTTGAATCCAAGTGAAAAATCCCCCTACATTTGGCAAAAAGTAGGGTAAAATCTGACTTAGTGAAATTTTCACTAAGTGTTGAAACAAAGTGATTTTTCTTGATTTTGATCACTCCATAACTCAAAATCCATAATGAATTTGAATTAGGTCTAGTTGAAGTTTTTGTAGAGGGAAATGAGATCTACAAATCAAGCCTTGGATGGGAGAAAATGGCTTTGTGGTTTAGGAGTTATGGTCGTCCAAAGTTGGTACCCTAGCCACTTTATTTTTAACTTAGAAAATTTTCTAAGTTTTTTATGGTTACCCCTTTTACAAGTTATCCAACTTTTCTTGATTTTTCTTGATGAATGATGATTCAAATCATACATTAACATCTTTTTAGGGTTAAAAATCCATTTTGGTGAAAAATCTCAAAAAGTCAAAGTTGACTTTTGTGCACAGTTGACTTTTTATCAGATGAATTCCAAACTGTGCAATTCTTCATGAAATCATGTCCTTGACCTAAATCAAACTTTATGGACATGTTCCATGGGTGTCATAGGGTATATTGAATCATGTCTTAGGGTTTGGGAGCATGTCCTGGTCAAAAGTCAAAGTTACAGTTGACTTTTTCCTTAAAACCCTAACTGTGGTGCAGATGAAATTGAAACTTGTTGCTCAAGCCTCTTGGATTAATTCATTGTTGAAAATGGATCAATATAGTTCATTAGAGACCCTCAAACCCTCTCTTGAGGTCTTGGCTCATGATTTGCCCTAAAAGTCAACTTAGGGGTGAATTAGGTCAAGAAACCCTAATTCCTGATTTTTGATGAATGCATCCCCTGAGGCAAAATTGACTTGATGATTGGGTCCATGAGGTTCCATGGATTATATTAGGTTATGTTTTGGATCATTGGCTTGTGCCCAGATGAAAATTTTCATTTGGAGGCCATGGTCGACCAAAACCCTAATTTGGTGACACTGTCGATCTTGAAACTTGATCCACCTAGAAGGGAGCAGCCTTGTGCTTGATCCTTGAAGTGGGTGTCCTTTTGATCCATTGTGGATGTTTGAGAGGTTATACAAGTTGAATATCATGTCATTCCTTGATTGATCCTTTGTCTAAGAACTCTGAGAGGGCTTGAAACCCTAATTCTTGATTGTAGTGGATGCTCACCCATCTTTGGGGAGACTGATGAAGTATGATGGTTCATCCATATTGTGATGATGATTTTCACAATGATGGGAAATCCTAGTGGTCAAAATTTGGGGTATGGCAGATGCCCCTATTTAATCTTCTTGGACACGAAGGTGTGAATGACGAAGGTATTCGGGCATTCGGGGTGCAAGAGGATTAAATATCGGAATACCCAAAATTTTGATGGTGGATATGAATGGTAGCTTACGCATTCATCTTCTTTAGCTAAGCAATGATGCTTAGAAAAGGTAAACTTCCCCTTGATCCTGATCTTCAGCCAAGGAACTGGTCTCAGTTTCTAAAATAAACTTCCCCTCGATCCTGGTTTCCTACCAAGGAACTGGTCTAAGTTTCTATTGTAAACTTCCCCTCGATCCTAGTTTCCTACCAAGGAACTGGTCTTAGTTTCTGATTTAAACTTCCCCTCGATCCTGGTTTCCTACCAAGGAACTGGTCTTAATTTCTTTCGTCAATAAACTTTACTGACAAGGGACGCTATTCGTAGCGGCTTTCCTTCAAACTTCTCGCCGAATTTTCCTGGGGAGATGCCATTTGAGTGGAAAAAGTTTGATGTCAGACTTGCTGGGGAACCCAGTCGTCTGAGTTGTAGAGGTGTACAAAATTCTCTGTTAAAGATGCCATTTGTTGACTCTACTCGGGGAATGCGAGTCCCTTGAGAGACTGCATTCGTTTGGGGTCTTTACATCATACTTTTCTCGGAGATCTTCTCGGAGAAATGCCATATGATGTGATCCAATTTTGAGGTGCTGATGACCTTTTCATCAGTGGGTTTTTCAGAGAAAAACTATCGTACTGTCGAATCTCCGATTTAAGAGGCTTTCTCTCGGGATTTTCTTTAATCCGGGAAAACAAGGATATCATCTTTAATGGCGAAGAGTGATGTTAACTGAGGGCTCTCTGGTCTTTCAGAGGTTCAAGTTATCAAAGTGGTCTAGGACCCAACTTCAATCCAGAAATAAAACTGGAGGAGAGAGATTGTTCAGACGTAACACTTCCTGACGAGGAAAGGGCTGACAACTCGATTGAGAGGACTTTTATCACTAGGGGACAAGACCGACTAGAGTGATAGCGATGCAATATGAAATGTGAATGAAAATTAATAATGCAATGATGCATGTATGTTTATGCTAACAAAACTGACGCGACATACAAACTGACAGGTGAACACGACTGGATACTCGGCCATCGCGGGGCGAAAAAGTACTGCTGGTTCAAGATAGCATTTCCACCTTGCTTAGGAGATAGAGTCCCTATTGGGAGTTATGTTGGTCGGGCTTAGGAGATGAGAACTCGGCCGAGGCGTGTTAGACGAAACAAGGTCTCTGACACAGTTGATCCCTTCATTCAGGCGTACTGGGTTAGAAGGAGTACTTTGATTCTGCACTTTGAAGTTTGCTTACTTCTGGAGAAGCGGTCGATGTTCTTCTGATGTTCAATAGTCAAAAGAAATTTCCGTCTTTATTAAAAAGCAGAAAAAGTTTTAACAAGTAAATTCATTTTTGTTTTATTTCAAGAATCGTTAATCATGTTAACAACGTCGTTCTGTAAAGCTAAAACAAATAAGAATTACAAACAAAAGCACAAGGGCTCAAATTTTATTGATAAAATGGAGATCAGCCAAACGCGTGATTCCATTGAGTATTTACAAAGTTAGAAAATGGTAATTTACAGGGAAAAGGGGCTACGTTGAAACATAACGACCACTATCCTTCTACCAACTTTGAATTCGGGGCATCCTGAGCTTTTGTCGAAGATGACCTTGACTGGAGTTTTCCTCCTATGGACGGTGTAACTGCAGCTGAGGGACCTGCCTCTGTTGAACATAGTTACTTGCCATTATCCCTAATTTTTGCCTGGATTGTACTTTGATGTTTCCAATCCACCGGGACGATTTTTTTCTCATGTCTCTAACTTTTTCCTGGACCGCCCTTTCGGGTTTTCAATCCACCGAGATGTTTTTTTTTTAGTTTAGGCGAAGTATTTCTTGACTACATCAACATTTGTGGGGTAGGCAAATTCCTCTCCGTCCATAGTTGCAAGTCTCAAGGCACCGCCTAAGAAAGCTTTCGTGACCACATAGGGGCCATCATAATTTGGAGTCCATTTACCTTGCGAATCAGTGAGAAATGATTGTATCTTCTTGAGCACAAGGTCTCCTTTCCTGAAGATACGAAGTCGGACCTTTTTGTCAAACGCCTTCTTCATTCTCTGTTGATACAACTGACCGTGGCATAGTGCTGTGATTCGCTTCTCTTCGATCAGGTTCAGTTCATCGTGTCGACTTTGACACCATTTAGCTTCGGTGAGCTTAGCTTCCATCAATACTCGAATTGACGGGATCTCTACTTCTATGGGGAGCACTGCTTCCATGCCATACACTAGAGAGAAAGGGGTTGCCCCTGTTGAAGTGCGAACAGATGTTCGTTAACCGTGAAGAGTAAAGGGTAGCATCTCGTGCCAGTCTTTGTAGGTTACAACCATCTTTTGAACGATCTTCTTGATGTTGTTGTTAGCCACTTCTACCGCTCTGTTCATCTTGGGTCGGTAGGGAGATGAGTTATGATGTTCAATCTTGAACTCTGCACACAACTCCTTCATCATATTGTTGTTAAAGTTAGATCCATTATCAGTAATGATCTGGCTTGGAACACCATAACGGCAGATGAGATTGTTTTTGATAAATCGGACCACCACTTGTCGGGTTACATTGGCGACTGACGCTGCTTCGACCCACTTGGTGAAATAGTCAATGGCTACCAGGATGAACCGATGTCCGTTTGAAGCCTTAGGTTCAATCAAGCCAATCATGTCGATTCCCCATATGGAAAAGGCCATGGGGAAGAGAGAACTTTGAGATGTGATGGCGGTACATGAATTTTGTCAGAGTATATCTGACACTTGTGACACCTCCTCATGTACTTGTAGCAGTCGGATTCCATTATCAACCAATAGTACCCTGCTCTTAGAATTTTTCTCGCCATTGTATGTCTGTTGGCATGAGAGCCAAAGGATCCTTCACAAATTTCTTTCATCATCATGTCTGCTTTTGGTCTGTCTAGGCATCGGAGCAAGACCATGTCAAAATTTCTCTTATACAGAGTGTCACCGCTCAGGAAGAAGTTTCCCGCCAATCTTCTGAGGGTTTTCCTATCTTTCCTGGATGCCCCAGGTGGGTACTCTTGTTTCTGAAGGAAGCATTTGATATCGTGATACCAAGGTTTGTCGTCTATGACTGCTTCAATCGTGAAGATGTAAACGGGCCTTTCAAGGCGCATTATGTCGATCTTAGGTAGGTCGTTCCATTGACCTACACTAATCATGGAAGAGAGATTGGCTAATGCATCAGCCATGTGATTCTCCTCACGAGGGATGTGATGAAACTCGACATTGTTGAAGAAAGGTAGCAACCTTCTTGCGTAGTCTTTGTAAGGAATCAATCCTGATTGGTATGTGTTCCAATCTCCTTTTATCTGATTGATAACCAGAGCTGAGTCGCCATATACGTCCAAGTTTTTGATCCTTAAATCAATTGCTTCCTCGAGACCCATAATACAAGCTTCGTATTCGGCCTCGTTGTTCGTACATTTTAACGTAAGTCTGGCGGTGAAAGGAATGTGGGTACCCTGAGGGGTAACAATTATTGCCCCAATTCCGTTTCCATAATGATTAACTGCTCCGTCAAAGATTAGTCCCCATTAGGAACCTGGTTCTGGCCCTTCACTGGATAACAGGTCATCGCAATCTTTCATTTTTAGATACATGACATCTTCGTCTGGGAAGTCAAACCCGATTGATTCTTGATCGTCAATCGGTTGATGAGCCAAATGATCGGCTAAAATACTCCCCTTAACGATTTTCTGAGCGTGGTACCCTATGTCATTTTCTGATAACAGCATCTGCCAACGGGCAATCCTTCCCGTGAGAGCAGGTTTTTTGAAGACGTACTTGATTGGATCCATTTCGGAGATTAACCAAGTAGTATGATGAATCATGTATTGGCGAAGACGTTTGGCTGCCCAAGCCAAAGCACAACAAGTTTTCTCAAGCATCGTGTACCGAGTTTCGCAGTCGGTAAATTTCTTGCTCAAATAGTAAATGGCAGACTCTTTCCATTTGGTTTCGTCGTGTTGGCCAAGTACACATCCCATTGAGTCCTCTAGGACTGTGAGGTAAATGATCAGTGGTCTTCCTTAAACTGGAGGTGATAGAATCGGAGGATTCAACAGATATTCCTTGATACTGTCGAAGGCGGTTTGACAATCTTCTGACTAAACGCAATCCTGGTTCTTTTTGAGTAATTTGAAAATCGTCGCACAGGTCGCGGACATAAGGAATATGAACCTGGAGATGTAGTTCAAACGTCCCAGGAATCCTCTGACTTGTTTTTCAGTTTTCGGAGAAGGTATTTCTTGAATGGCCTTGACCTTGTCAGGATCAACCTCAATTCCTTTCTGGCTGACGACGAACCCTAGTAGTTTCCCTGAACGGACACCGAAGGTGCACTTGTTGGGATTCAAGTGGAGCTTGAATTTTCTTAGACATTCGAACAATTTTGACAGATGTTCAACGTGCTCACTCTCTGTTTTTTATTTTGCAATCATATCATCGACATATACCTCGATTTCCTTGTGTATCATGTCATGAAACAGAGTTGTCATGGCCCTTTGATAGGTTGCCCCAACGTTCTTCAAACCGAACGACATTACCTTGAAACAAAAGGTACCCCATGGGGTAATGAACGAAGTTTTCTCCATGTCTTTCGGCGCCATTTTGATCTGGTTATAGCCCGAGAATCCATCCATGAAGGAGAAAATTTTGAACTTTGTTGTGCTGTCTACCAGCATGTCAATGTGTGGTAATGGAAAGTCATCCTTTGGACTAGCCTTGTTTAGATCCCTGTAGTCGACACACATTCTGACCTTTCCTTCCTTTTTGGGAACGGGTACAATGTTGGCTAACCATTAAGGATATTCAGATATCAATCTGTTTCTGTACTTCCTCCTTGATTTTGATGGCCATGTCCGGGTGAGTGCGTCTCAACCTTTGCTTTACTGGCGGACATTTCGATCTCAATGGTAAGTGATGTTCCACGATGCTGGTATCCAACCCTGGCATATCATGATAGGACCAAGCGAATACATCGGGGAATTCTTTGAGATGCTCTATCAAACTCTCTTTGGCAGTTGGACTGAGCAGTGCCCCAATCCTGATTTCTTTCCTCTCTTGTTCTGAACCCAAGTTTACCGTTTCCAACGACTCTTTGTGAGGTTCAATGGACCTTTCCTCTTGTCTGAGTAGTCGAGTGATCTCTTCTGGAATTTGGTCGTCATCTTCTTCTTCAGCCTCGAATACCGGGAACTCAAAGTTGGGAGAAGGCATCGGATCGTATGTTTCAACGGGGTTTAAAACAAGTAATCTGCATGACGTGATGATTCGTGTTTAGAAGAGATAGAGAAAATGCAAGTGTGTGCAGTGTTTTATTTTACTACTTGTTTTTATTATTGATTTGTTTTTTAGGATTACCATTTTCTGAAAAAGCAAAAAGAGAAAACAGCGATTAATGCGGAAATTACAGAACGACATTATTTTATTAATGAACAAGTCGATCCTTGAAACTACAGCCCTATAAAACAAAACTCTATAGCTTCGGGCAAAGCGAAGAGGGAAAATTTACAGAAAGCGAGCCCTATCAAAACATTCGTTTCACTTGGGCCGGGTGAAAGGTTAAAGATGGAAATTACTTTGACTGATGAACGATCTTCAGAACCTCAACGGCAACCCATTGGCGGCAAACTCCTCGGTGAATCACAAAGTCTGGCACCTTCCTTGATTTGTCTTCAGAAATGACGTTGATTTCTGGTGGAGCAGGATCATTAGAATCTGTCTCCCAAGCAGAATTGTCGTAGGAGAATTCCTCAGTTACATTTTGCATAGCATTTGTGCTCTCAGCTATATCTCCCCATCCAGTAGGCTGGATATCTTCGAGCCTGATACGAGAGCTTTCGGGAGCGGTGTACTTGACCATATAATCAAATTTTCCACTCGGTTGTCCCAGGGTGTCCCACACTTCTTTCGAACTGGAGGAGTCATCTCTCTCGATGACGTTAACCTCAGGAAAAGCATAGTTGGTGAATTCAAGTCCTGCAAACGTTGACAATTCATCTTCATGTTGAGTAGTTTCTGAATGACCTGAGTGTTGCTCCCATGACATGGTGGGGACACAGGTATTTTGTTCAATGACGGTCAGCTGATTTTCATTGTTCGGCCGACTTTTTGGCCCCAAATCTCCTGAATAAGGTTGCCACATTGGCAGACCATCCATTGGGCCATAGTAATTATGGTCAAAGTTGTCTTTCATCAGAGTGTCTTCCTCTAATGAATTTGGTGGAGCACGGCATCCTTATGGATCACAATCTCCGTATATCATTTCGACGTCTGACCTGGGTATAAATCTCGGACTCTGTGCGGGATAGCAAAAAGGGTAGGCACCTCTTCCTGAGACATATAACCGTCCTCGTTAAGGTAGGACTTCCATTCTTCATCTGTGTCAGAGGGATCTTCCTCATTGATAGCATGTACTACTTGAGACACTGGGTGAAGAAAACCTCCACTGTGGAAGAAGTTTTGAAGGGGATGAAGACTTTCATCGTTGGCAGCTGTCTGGGTACAGGTTGTAGAAAAACCAAGACCCTTCTTTGTTTTATTGTCAATAGGAATGACAAGCTGTCCCCATCCTGTTGTATCGGTACTCTCGACCGCTTTAATAGCATCATTGTATGAGGAAATCGAGGTTCCTCCTCTGAACTGATTATTCTTGCTTACCGATAGTGCTTGGAATTGAGTTCCAATAACCTCCTCAGGTTCTATGCCAGTAGATGATGACAAGTTACTCACGAGCAAGGCCTGTTCTTCACAGACTGTGACAAGTTGATCGTTCTGAACGAACTTTAGCTTTTGGTGGAGGGTGGAACTAACCACTCCAGCCTGATGTATCCAAGGTCTTCCTAATAAACAACTGTATGTTGCCCGGATGTCCATGACCTGGAAAGTGACTTGGAAAGTGTGAGGACCGATTATTATGGGAAGATCAACTTCGCCGATAACTGTTTTTCTGGATCCGTCGAACGCTTTGACGACGACCTCATTGATTCTCATCGGAGGGCCTTTGAATGATAATTGCATCAAAGTGGACTTCAGCATAACATTCAGGGCTGACCCTGTGTCTACCAGTACGCTGGCTAAAGCATCGTCCTGGCAGTTAACTGTAATGTTGAGCGCCATGTTATGACAGCAACCCTCTTCGGGTAATTCCTCATCACTAAATCCCAAATTGTTACAGGAAGTGATGTTAGAGACAATACTATCGAACTGTCTGATTGTTACATCCTGTTCCACAAAGGCTTGCTCCAAGACTTTCTGTAGAGCCTCCCTGTGGGCTTCTGAACTGAGTAACAATGATAATATCGAGATCTTTGAAGGAGTTTGTAACAGTTGATCCACAATGTTATATTCACTCCTTTGGATGAGCTTCAGCATCTCATCATTATTTTTCGAAAGGTCGGGATTACTGGATTGACCGACTGGTGGATCAGGAGTTTCCGTCTGAAGTTCCTCTTCCTTGTTAGGTTCTCCAACCCCTCGGTTGAAGATTCTACCACTCCGTGTTACTCGACTGATGTCTACAATATTCATGACGGAGGGTAATGGAATTTCCCTTCCATTTTCAACTATTGTTGCACCGTATTTGTAAGGGATCGCCTTAGCTGATTCATACGGTAGTGGTCCCGGTAGATAGATGACTATGGGAACCTTCTGATTTTTCTGACCATCATAAGTAATCTCGATCCGTTCCCGGTTGGGAACTTTAGATTCGTCAAGTAGAGGGATAATGGCAAAAACATCCCTGGTCTGATGATGACCAGAGATTGTGACAACATCCTCGACTTGTACGGCAAGGTAGTTCAGCGTCCAATTGATGGGTCCAGAACCCGGATATGGGCGAATCTCTCCACGATCCACCTGGTTACTTTCCGAACAGACGCTACAACGGTCATAATTGTGTGGTGGCACCTGACCACGCCCACTTTGAATACAATGTAACCTCACTAGGTTAGCTTCCACTGATCGGACATCCTGATTTTGACGCCGAGTAGGGTTTCTGTTATTGATACTAATTTGCTGAGTATCTTCATCCATATAAATTGGCATCCACCAGTGATTTAACAAGTGTTGAAGTGCCTCCTGGACAAGGGTACAACCTCGATCATTTTCGCAACCTGCCTTACAGCTTTGATAGTCATGTGATATTAAGAACCCGAGTCGGACCTGCTCAGCATGTAACTCTGCCAGGTTGGTATTCATCACGCGAATATCGAAGATCTGAACCATGTTGATTTGATAGGAGTTCCTATCATGGTAGTCTTGGATTCATCCAAGATCCATCTGACGCTGGAGGGCCTCCTGTATGAAAGAGCATCCCTGTTTGTTTACCGAGTAAATCAGACAGGAACTGTAATCGTGCCGCGGCAGATTATGATACTGGCTTTGCCTTGAGTGCATTGCCACCAGATTGACATTCATTGCACGGATGTCGTGGTTTTGAATGATGTTGGAATTCGCGTAGACCATGCTAACCCCACGAACTCGGTGCTCCTGGATCCATCCGAGATCCATCTGTTCCTGTAAAGCTGCTTGCACCACAGAACATCCTTGATTGTCTTTAGAGCAGATATCACACTGGTGATAATTATGAGGCGGCACATGGCCATATCCACTCTGTCTACAATGCATCTTGACCAAATTGGTCCTCAATAAGAGTACATCGTGAATTTGATAGACATCGTTAGTCTCTTTCTCAATCAAGTTGACTGCAGTTTTCTCATGTTGAGGCAGCGGGTTTGTGAGAACATTGGGATTTGCATCCTTGAAGGATAAGACCCCGCTCCTAACAAGCTTTTGCACGTTGGACTTGAAATTGAGACAAGTCTCTATGTTATGCCCTGGACCTCCTTGATGATAAGGGCATGTCTGATCCACCTTAAACCAAAAAGGCGGATTTTCTGGTACTGTAAGAGGAGATTTAGTCTGAATGTGCCCCTTAGCCAGTAGTAATGGAAACAGCTCTGCATACGACACGGGTATAGGATCAAACCCTGATGGTCGTGTTGTACGGTTGTTGTTATATGGGGGATGAGCCTGCTGAAGAGGTTGTTGTGTCCTTTGCTGATTAGGTTGGCTCTGCGCAACCTGAGGTTGATGCGTAGGAATAGGCGCAGGGTTGATAGCAGGAGTCACAGCTGCTACCGGTTGATAACGTCGCCTTTGCTTTCCGAGAAAGATATTCCCAATATCTTGCTCTTTTTTATTAGGGAGAGCACTACCGTATTTTTTAGTACCGCTCGTCGATCCAGTGTCTTTTACCAAACGTCCTTCTCGGACGGCTTCCTCAAGACGTACGCCCATGCCCACCATTTCGGTGAAATCACTGGGTGCACTGGCAACCATTCGGTCATAGTAAAATGAGCTTAAGGTCTTTAAGAAGATCTTTATCATCTCTTTTTCCTCCAGAGGTGGACAAATTTGAGCGACAATCTCATGCCACCTTTGAGCGTACTCCTTAAAGGTTTCCTTGTCCTTTACGACATCGATCTAAGTTGATCTCTGTCGGGTGCCATGTCCAAATTGTATTTGTATTGTTGGACGAAGGCAGTGCCAAGATCTCTGAATGTGCTGATCATGGCACAGTTTAAACCCATGTACCATTTGAGTGCGGCACCGGTTAAACTATCCTGAAAGTAGTGAATCAGTAGGTCCTGATTTTTTGTCAAAGCTGACATCCGCCGAGCGTACATCACCAGATGGATTTGAGGGCAAGAGTTACCCTTGTACTTTTCAAAGTCGGGCACTTGAAATTTGTGCGGGACTTTCACATTTGGGACCAAGCAGAGATCTGCGGCGTCCTTTCCAAATAGATCCTGACCGCAAATTGCTTGGAGTTCTTTCTGCATTTCCAAGAACTGTTCCTGGAATTCATCCATTCGGTTAAACATAGTTTCTTTTTTACCAGAAGGTATCGGTGGAAACTGTCCTTCCGGGACAGTGTGCACCACAGGGGGTGGTACCATGATTACGGCAGTGAATCTTGGCGTTTCCCGAAGTTTGTAACCTTCAGGAGTCTTCAATATGCCTCTGGCATCTTCGCTTTCCCGAAGTTTGTAACCTTCAGGCCCAGCGGCTTCTGTTATGATTCCCTGATCTTCAGCGATTGGCAGAACATATCCTTCCGGGATATAGTTAACAGGCATGCCCCAGGGACGACCTTTCGGCATCTGATACCTAGGATCATTACTTCTACACTATGGGCGCTAAGGTGATCTCTGAGATCACAGTCCTTTGTAGCTGAGCTTCTGCCATGGCTTGCATGTCGTTACGAAGCTTTCTCATATCCTCTCTCAGAGCGTCTATCTCTTCCTTCAACTCTCTGTTCTCTTCCTCAAGATCATCCAGCTTTTTCTGACAATTGGCCCGAGTATTGTACGAATGAGACAGTTTGACTCTAGAATCGAGACACAAACGTGAGATTCGTAGGTGAGAAGAATACGCGATGTGAGAATGATGAATGCAATGATTATATTAATTGTTTTTTGGTTTAATCAAAATAAACTTCGACAATTAGATTGCAAATATCAAACGGTGGGGAAACACCATTTTATTGAATTCAAAGGATTACAGAAATGGAAATACAGTAGATTACAAGTTGCAGAAACAGAAACCTAAGCTAATGGGTCCCGAGTCCTCTCTGAAGAGAAATTGGGTGCTGACTCTGGTATCTTCCTTTTCTTTGACCGGGGCCCTTGAGCCGTTGTCGGGTTGTCACTCCTTTGCCAAGTGAAAGGAGCAAGCAAATTCCTTTGGTCATCTTGACTCTCTACAGCATGTTGCTCCAAAATTTCAATCAGAGCATCCTTATCTTTCAGTAGTTGCTGTATTTTGATGCACTCTATGTCGAGGGTGCGGTACTTGTTCTTCCAAGACCTTCTCTCCTTTTGAACTTTGTTGAGAGTAACCTGAAGCTTTTCAGTTTCCGTCATGAAGTACATGACAGATTCCCTCGGCGGAAGAATTCTGTAACGAGGATAAGGCATCTTCAGCTTGAGAGCTCTAGTTTGTACCCAATGGAGATAAGGCTCCACCAAGACATAGTCCAGTTTTCCTAGAGACTCTCTTCCTTTCTTATGAACATGTTTCCAGGCTTGCACTATTTCCGTCTTTAGTGCTCTGTCATTTTCTCCTTCTTTGAAGAAAAGACCTTCCAGATGAACACCCCGTGGGACGTGTCTCATCGGGTATCCAAATTAACGAAGAACCAATACCGGATGGTAGTTGATTCCTCCTTTAATTCCTATAAGGGGTACGTTGGGGAAGTTTTCACAATGGTCAATGATTCTGATTCCATCATAGATCCTACTACACCAATCTATATCAGAGTTAGTAAGGGACATGATCTTCTGCGACCAACGTAAGGCACTCTTACAATCCCAAAAGGCAGCAGACTTGGGCAAGTGAGAGATAAACCATTTGTAAAGTAGAGGTACACAGCATGTGATCTCCCCTCCACTGTACAAATTCCCCAAATGTACAGAATGATACGCATCTGCGAGCAAAGTCGGCACAGGGTTTCCAATGAGAAAAACCTTAATGGAGTTGATATCGACGAAGTTATTGATGTTGGGAAACAAAAATAACCCGTAGGTGAGCAAGACAAAGATACTTTCAAAAGCAGTCACGTTTCCTATACTGGCAAAATACAGGGCTTTCTTTGTCAAGAACTGGGCTGGCAAACCTTGGATACCACTCTTGGTAGTTAGGTGAGTCCTGACCTCAGACTCATCCAAATAAATTGCTCTTGCAATGGTCTGATTCTTTGGAATTTCTTCCAGTCCAGAAAATGGAGCTCGATCTGTGATATGTAAATCGATCAGATGAGAATACTCCTCCAGCGTTGGTGCGAGCTGGTAATCCGGGAATGTGAAATAGTGATAAAACAGATCATAAAACTGAATGAGCGCATCCATGATTCCCTCAATCACATGGACTCTTAACAGTGGTAGCAAACCTCTGTGTTTGGCTCTGAAAGCCTCTGGGTTTGTGATCATCCTTGCTAACCTTCTCAAATCTTCTAGCTTTGGAACCTTGAAGGTATAACTATGAGTTCTCCTTCTACCGAAATCCATTAACGCAATCCTTTTTCTCTGATATTTGCAATCACAGTCTTAGTTGAATTTGAAAAACAGAGAGACTAGAAGAGAATTTTTTTGAATGTTTTTAATGTTTTTTAAATGAATGCATGAATGCAGCACACAAAAACATAGAAAATACATGGGGTCAAAGGTTCGTTGTCATGAAGTCAAGGCTCTACCCATCCCCAAAGGTTTATACTAGGGTGATTTTTGTACCTGTACTCATTATCATCAGCTCCTCCCAGGAAAACAGAACAACAAGCGGATCGCCAGCAAGTTGTAGAGCGATCTTAGAGTAAGTGCCATTCACCGAGAATAGATCACCATCCTCAAATGAGGGTAGTATCGCGTAACAACTATTCCCGATAGTTTCCGCACTACAAAAGGGTTTGGCTCCTCAGCTTCTCAGACTTAACAATCGGCCCATTGTCTAGGTGAGAGAATGGGTTGCATTGGTCAGCCTCCACTGAGGTTGATGGTCGGCCTTGTCGCCATCACTTATCTTAAGTGTATACTCGATCTTTCCACATGCGGCATCACACGCATTCCCATTAGCAGAAAAATAAACACGTATAGCAATTAGGAAAAGCAGTATATATATTTGTTCTAATCATCCTAGACTTTTAAAAGCTAAGAATCTTAAGTTCCTGACAGAAAATGGTTTCCCGGCGGAGTCACCAATCTGTGGTTTCATTCCAAGTTAACGGCGTTTTGACCTAAGATCCTAGTGACGTCAAGGTTTCTACAAGATCCCTAAAGAGACATGATCCTCCTCAGCAGAGTCGCCATTTTTCTGTAGCGAGTGATTTTTGGATGTGGTTGCAAAGCACGATCGCTCTAGTACTACAGCTCGATTCATTTTTTATCCTATTAAAGCTGATGAAGGAAGGGAAATAGATGTCTCCAATTAACCCTGCTTGCATACTGAGGTAAAACAGTCAAAACTGTTGGTTTACAGATGCCACAAAGATTCGGGGTTTCTCCTAAGTTTATTTTGTTGACGAGGGGTGCTTTAGTCTATTGGTTGAGATGTTAGGACGGATATATATGAAAGTATGGGATTTTGGGTTTTTGTTTAGTGTGCTCGCTAAGATTTTTTCTTTCAATATTATGCCTACGTATTCCCGTTTACCGAAACAGGGAAATCAGAGCGTTCGTAGTTCTTCCTATTCTATGGGAGGAAATGGTTGTTTTGGTGTCTTGTTCAAAGCCCAAGACGTGAAGCTAAAGGTGGTTTGTATCTTGTTCAAAGCCTAAGATGTGAAGCTGAAGGTGGTTTGTATCTTATTCAAAGCCCAAGATGTGAAGCTGAAGGGTCTATTTGTATCTTGTTCGAAGTCCAAGATGTGAAGCTAAAAGGTGTTGTCTTTAGAGAGAATTTGTCATCTCTAAAGAGGGTTTGTTTGTCACAACTGTTTATAAAGGAGAATTACTTTAACTGGGATATGTTAATCCGGCAATGCCATAATTTCCTTTATAGGGGAGTTCCAACCTGAAGGAGAAGACTTTAACTCAGTGTAGAGCAATGATATCTTTCCTTAGGAATTTCTCATGCTAAAAGAGGAACAGTGGCATGGATGTAAATAATCCAGAGGCTTGCCGCTTACAACGATTAGATGAAGGGGAAGGAGTTGTTGATGTTTGTGTACTGTGAACGAGGCACAACTTTGATGCTAAAAGGTTTATTGAACCAACCAGTGGTTTTCTTATACAAAGCCTAAGAGGAGGCTAATATGTGTCTCGTACAAAGTCCGAGAGAGAGGCTGAAAGGTTTTGACTCGACGATGGAGTCTTTTGGTATCTCATATAAAGCCCGAGATGAAGGCTATTTGACTCAACAAGAGAGTTTTTATATCTCGTACAAAGCCCGAGATGGAGGCTAAAATTTGTTTGGCTCAATAAGAACCTTTTTGTATCTCGTATAAAGCCCGAGATGGAGGCAGAAGGGTGATTGACTCAACGAGGGAGTCTCTTATGTGTCTCATACAAAGCCCGAGAGAGAGGATAAACATTGTTTGACTCCGCTGGGGAGGATCATTGTACAAAGCCCAAGAGGAGGCTAACTTCACTAGAGAAGGATCATTATACAAAGCCTAAGAGGAGCCTATGGTTACTGTTTCAGTTGAGTGACAGGTCCAGTCTACTGATTTTGAAAGAGAAAACCAGTTCTTATATGAGCAACACTGTACTCAAGGATTTGAGGATCCGGGTTATTCCTGTTCTTTAAGGAAGTGGGAAATCCGAAGGGTGTCGAGACTGTCCAAGTCTATGGGTTTTCTTCCTATTTAACGAAGGGGTCACTTGAGAATGTCTTTGAGACTTAAGGATATTAGACTGTCCGTGTCTAGAGTTTTATCTTTTGTACTATGCTTTGAGAAACAATAGTAGACTCTTTGAAAGGACTGTTCTATGCAGATGAATAATTTCTGTTCCTATACCTCTAGGAGGTCGTTGGGACAATTTGTACGAAGCCCAAGAGGAGGCTGGAAACTTTTAAGAAGCCGAGAGGTCCTTGTACGAAGCTCAAGAGGAGGCTATCATTCCCGGAGGAAGAGATCATTATACGAAGCCTAAGAGGAGGCTGTGAATACTTCTAAGAAGCCGGAGGGTCCTTGTACTAAGCCCAAGAGGAGGCGGGGTTGCTTTTAGGAAGCCTGTGGGTCTTTGTATGATGCCCAAGATGAGGCCGATGCTTTTAAGAAGCCCGTGGGTCCCCAAACCCCGAGAAATTCAAGGCAAGCTATTCACAAGGAATAGATCAAGTCATGAAAGTTCGAGAATCTGGAAGAAACTCAAGAGATGCCATTCACGGAGAAAAGATCATCTCTGGGGAATAGAGTTTCTTGACAAGTGCTTTTAAGAAGCCTGTGGGTCCCCAAACCCCGAGAAATTCAAGACATGCCATTCACCGAGAATAGATCAAGCCAGGAAACTCCGAGAATTTGGAAGAAACTCAAGAGATGCCATTCACGGAGAAAAGATCATCTCTGGGGAGTAGAGTTTCTTGACAACTTCTACGAGTGACAGTCTATGAAAGGGTTCACCGAGAATGCTGTCTTTCATATCTCCATATTGTTTAACCCCAAGAGGAGGGAAGACTGTGTCTGCTAATCCTATGGGGATCTAGTTTTGACTATTTCTACGAATAAACGAAACGGCGTCACCTAGTTCTAGACGTAGTTGTCGGGGAAACTCTAAATATCTATACTATTATTACACAGTTGATATGAGTTTATGAAAGAAGACTTACAGCGAAACAGCCCCACAATACAGTTATATGTATATGAAAGCAGTAAATGAAAGCGTATAAACACTTGCTCGGTTGTAGAGCTTCCATGTTGTTTGGTTAGTTTTTCAACAAAGAAAGATTGAAAACAACAGTATATTTCAAATCAAAGGAGAAAGTGCTTTGAAAAACAAAGCTTTGGGGCTTATAGCTCAAGGAGAGGCCCAGGGTTTTATCAGTGAGCGCACTGTTTGAATTTGTACAGAGGGACTTATACAAGTGACTGAGGCCCAAAAAGGTTTTCTGTACAAAGGGATGGGTCTTACACTCTCTCAAGAGGCCCAAAAGGTTTTAAAGAAAAAGAGTGGGGCTTATAACACGAGGGTAGGCCCAATTGATTTTTCCGTTTGAAATGGCGATCGCGCCGAGATTTTCTTTTAACGCGAAGGGGCTTATACAATAAGTGAGGCCCAAAGTGATTTTGGTTAAAAGGGGGTTGGGTCTTACACTCTATTAGAGGCCCAAAAGGTTTTGAATGGGTCTTATAGCTCAAGGAGAGGCCCAAAAGGTTTTTTTTTAAAGGCGACGATCGTGCCGAATTTAAAAATGTATAGAGGGACTTATACCATAAGTGAGGCCCAAAATATTTCTGTACAAGTGGGTTGGGTCTTACACTCTAATAGAGGCCCAAAGTGTTTTGAAAATGATTTATGAGGGTTGAATTAATCCAAAAACCCTAATTTGTTTTCAAAAATGTATTTAATTGAATAAAAATTCAAATAAAATGATCAAAATTGTTTAACATAGGAAAAACAAATTGTGATCTTGGATTAATGCTTCAAAAATTAAGTATTGACCTACAAAATAATTAGAAAGCATTAAAAGTTGCAAAATCAAGGTGGAAAAAAAATAATTCAAATGTTAAAAACAATTAAAACATTAATTCTTTGCAAAAATATCAATTATATGAAATAAATAATATTTTTGGGATTTTTTGGGAAAATAAAATATTTTAACATTTTTGTGAATTATTAAAAAAAGAATCAACTCAAAATCATTAAAACTCAGAGAGAAATTAATTTTTGAATCAATTAAATAAAATCACAAAATTCAAATATTTGAATTTATGAAAAATGGCGCCAAGAACAGCTGAAGAACACGCGCGTGTTTCAGCTTGGCCCAGATTTGCATTTTCTCTCCAATCTCACTGAATACTTAATCATATCATGTAATCCACATACCAATCAACTCGTATCAACCTCACGATCATGTCTATGGTATTTAATTTCATTTAAATTAAACATATAACAAGAAATCATGAAAAATCCTCAAGAACCCTAATTTCTGCATGAAGGCTAGGATTTTTGATACACAGTTCAAACAATGCAATTAATTGAGGGGAAACATTCCATGCATGATTATGAACATTTGGCAAAAGTATTGTGCGAGGAAATATGCATAGATTGAGAGATGACCAAGTTTAGGCTTACCTCTAGGTCGTGACAGCAAGAGCAAATTGATTTCTGAGTAGGAGGTGTTACAGGTGAATTGTGATGATCTGAACAGCTTCCCTACACCCTATAGAGTGTGTTTGAATGCTTGGACTTGACTGAGAATGGCTGGATCACTTTATGACATCTCAAATGCACTTTGGTTAAAACCTTGAGCAATTGACTGGTGATTTGTGAAATCTATGTTCCAGATGTTATGTGAGTGTTTGGAACACTTCTATATAATGTATGTGAGGTGTGTGAGTGATTGGTTTGATTGGAAAGGCTCTCAAACTCAAAACCCGATAGTGACTTGCCTTAGAAGGCAAAATTGGAGTGAAAGTAGAGATTTTAAGGAAAGCATCTGTTTGATGGCTTTGGTGTACTCAGACTGATCACAATTGAGCTCTATTTATAGTAGAGCAAGTTTGTTTTGGGATCCACAGTGAATGGCAACTGCAGCAGGTGTTTGTTCAATGTTGGCCAATGGAAATCCAAGTCACCTCTAGCCATTAACTAAAGGTTAGGGCACAAGGCTGTGGTTCCCTTAGTCTTGGATAAGTCTTTACTGAATTCAGTTGCAAATGGCTCAGTCCATGCCACCTTGATGCTTCCATTGAATGCTCCAATCCAAAATTGGAGTCTTGTCCCTATTTTGACCATTCTAGGTTCAACATGCTATTTCTTATTCCAAAGACTTTGGAGGCTTGGCTCAGTGATTTTCCCCTTTAGATTCAATCCTTTGAGGTGTCCAAGTGGGTAGGAGCATTTGGATTTGGCTGATTTTGGCAAATCGAGAAAAAATGCAAATTCTGCCTTGCCTTGGCAGATTTCAGCAAGGCAACTTTCCAATGTCATATCTCATGACTCAAATGGAATTTGGTAATGTTCTTGGCCATTTTCGAAAGCCCTTACATGATACAACAACTGTTTGAACATGTTTGGTTTTTATCTCTTTTGAATCCAAGTGAAAAATCCCCCTACATTTGGCAAAAAGTAGGGTAAAATCTGACTTAGTGAAATTTTCACTAAGTGTTGGAACAAAGTGACTTTTCTTGATTTTGATCACTCCATAACTAAAAATCCACAATGAATTGGAATTAGGTCTAGTTGAAGTTTTTGTAGAGGGCAATGAGATCTACAAATCAAGCCTTGGATGGGAGAAAATGGCTTTGTGGTTTAGGAGTTATGGTCCTCCAAAGTTGGTACCCTAGCCACGTTATTTTTAACTAAGAAAATTTTCTAAGTTTTTTATGGGTACCTCTTTTACAAGTTATCCAACTTTTCTTGATTTTTCTTGATGAATGATGATTCAAATCATACATTAACATCTTTTTAGGGTTAAAAATCCATTTTGGTGAAAAATCTCAAAAAGTCAAAGTTGACTTTTGTGCACAGTTGACTTTTTATCAGATGAATTCCAAACTGTGCAATTCTTCATGAAATCATGTCCTTGACCTAAATCAAACTTGATGGACATGTTCCATGGGTGTCATAGGGTATATGAAATCATGTCTTAGGGTTTGGGAGCATGTCCTGGTCAAAAGTCAAAGTTACGGTTGACTTTTTCCTTAAAACCCTAACTGTGGTGCAGATGAAATTGAAACTTGTTGCTCAAGCCTCTTGGATTAATTCATTGTTGCAAATGGATCAATATAGTTCATTAGAGACCCTCAAACCCTCTCTTGAGGTCTTGGCTCATGATATGCCCTAAAAGTCAACTTAGGGGTGAATTAGGTCAAGAAACCCTAATTCCTGATTTTTGATGAATGCATCCCCTAAGGCAAAATTGACTTGATGATTGGGTCCATGAGGTTCCATGGAGTATATTAGGTTATGTTTTGGATCATTGGCTTGTGCCCAGATGAAAATTTTCATCTGGAGGCCCTGGTCGACCAAAACCCTAATTGGTGACATTGTCGATCTTGAGATTTGATCCACCTATAAGGGAGCAGCCTTGTGCTTGATCCTTGAAGTGGGAGTCCTTTTGATCCATTGTGGATGTTTGAGAGGTTAGACAAGTTGAAGATCATGTCATTCCTTGATTGATCCTTTGTCTAAGAACTCTGAGAGGGCTTGAAACCCTAATTCTTGATTGTAGTGGATGCTCACCCATCTTTGGTGAGACTGATGAAGTATGATGGTTCATCCATATTGTGATGATGATTTGCACAATGATGGGAAATCCTAGTGGTCAAAATTTGGGGTATGACAGATGTCATCGACGATTGCGTAAGAGAAATGGAGATGGAACATACCACATATTCTGAAGTTCTAAAAATTCAAATACCTCCAATTTTCGAAGATGATAATTGGCGTGATCCATACCAAGATGACAACCTAAGTGAATGCCTAGCACTGACACAAAATCATATGCCTTGCCCGAAGATACCAACTCTAGAACTTAAAACACTACCCAAAAACCTAAGGTATGAATTCCTAGACACCGAACTCGAACGACCAGTGATAGTCAATGCAGACTTAGGACAGATAGAAACTAAGAAACTACTACATGTCTTAAGGAAATATCCAACTGCTTTTGGCTACAACATTTCCGACCTAAAAGGAATAAGTCCTTCTATCTGTATGCATCGCATTATGCTAGAGGAAGACTGCAAGACCTCTAGAGAACATTAGAGAAGGATAAATCCCATTTTGAGTGATGTAGTCAAGAAAGAAGTGCAAAAGCTGTTAGAAGCAGGAATTATATACCCGATCTCCGACAGTCAATGGGTCAGCTCAGTACATGTCGTACCAAAGAAGGGAGGTGTTACAGTTATTAAGAACGAGAAAGGCGAATCTATAGCATAAAGAGTTGTGACCGGAAGTATAATGTGCATTGATTATAGGAAATTGAACAAAGCCACTCGAAAGCATCATTTTCCTTTACCTTTTATTGATCAAATGCTTAAACGATTAGCTAAACACTCTCATTTCTGCTATTTAGACGATTATTCTGGATTCTTTCAAATCCCTATTCATCCTGATGACCAAGAAAAGACAACCTTCACTTGTCCTTATGGTACATTTGCCTATCAACGAATACCGTTTGGACTATGTAACGCTCCCGCAACATTCCAAAGATGCATGATGTCAATATTCGCTGATTTTATAGACGACATCATGGAAGTATTTATGGACGATTCTCTGTTTACGGGTAAAGTTTTGAAGGATGCTTATCGAACCTAGAAATGGTACTTGAAAGAGGCGTAAAAGTGAATCTCGTGTTAAATTGGGAAAAATGTCATTTCATGGTCCGACAAAGAATCGTACTTGGACACATAGTGTCTGATAAGGGGATTGAAGTTGATAAAGCCAAAATAGAAGTTGTAGTACCCTAAATTTTGACCAAGTGTTTTAGATTTTTTTTTGCTTAATAGGGGGTGTCATTTGGGTTTTGGGGGGTTCATTGGTACTTATAAGCCCGTTTTGGTTTTGAGTTAGTATAAAGTTTTTTACTTTATTTATTTTATATAAATATGTATTTTATTAGTTAATCAGGGATTAGATTCTTATTAAAATAAAAGGTAGATTTTTTTTTACTATTTTTAGGAGAATGTGAATAAGTTCTATTGTAGAATTTTGTTTTAGAAATAATTAGGTTTTTTATAGCTTTTTAGACTTATTAAAAAGGGTCTTTTGGGATTTTATCATTTTTGTCTTATTTTTATTATAAAAGGATTAAAAGCATTAAAATATTTTATTAGAATAAAATTTATTCTGTTATATAATTTCATTTATAATTTTAGTTGGCATTGTTTTTTGGGTAATTAAGTAATTAAGGATATTAGAGTTTTTTTTAGATTAGAATTTTAAGGATAACTAGATTTTGTTTAGAGTAAATTGTTTTAACTTATTTTTTGAAATTGTTATTTAGTTATTTCATTTTGGTAGGCATTATTTATATTACAATTAGAATTTTTTTTAGTCACTAATTGTTCTTATATACGTATTAATTAATCACTAACCTCAGATAGTTATCAATAAGCCACATTTGGTTTTACTATTATTTTAATTATTTGATTTTTATATATTTAGGGTTATTTATAATTATCCTTTTTATTTTTTATTAATTATTTGGTCAATTTGTTGACCAATGACCGGTCTTCTTCTTCCATTTTTGAAACCCTAATTGGGGCGCCTGAAACAGGAAAATTAGATCAAATCCGAAATCAGTACAAAAACCAAATCAATTAAACCAAAATCAAATCAAGTTCATTAATTTTTTTGAATCAAATTATATTACAAATCACAATCAAATAGAAAAATCTAAAATTACACAAATTGAATCAGATCAATGTTTTCCTAAATCGAAATCTAAAATTAAACTTCTAAGACCTAATTTCTAACTATAAAAGAAAAGGAATCAGAAATTTGAAAAGAAAAAAGCCTAGACGAAATTCCTTGCAGCTGCGCGATCCCACCCTTTCACCTAAAGCTCGTTCCACAATAAGGACTTAGGGTTCATCATCAGAACCCTAAACTACCTTGAGCTAGACCTGCAAAATAAACAAGGAAAGGGATTAGAAGTTGAGATCGGAAAAGAAAAAAGAAAATTATACGAAAAGATTCACGGCAGGAGAGGTAATCCAAAAAATCCACGCAGTTTTTTTTTTCTGGAGATTTGAATCTGAATCGTCATTGTTTGTGTTTGGATGTTTTAGATTTTGTTTTTTTGTGTTTATGGTTTTTCTGGGTTTTTTCTAGGGTTAGGGTTCATTGATTTTAGGGTTAGGGTTCATGTGATGAGCCCTAGGGTTCATCACTTAGGGTTAGGGTTCTTAGGGTTTGATTGAATTCTGGGTTTGGATTGAAGGTAGGGTTAGGGTTCTTCGTTGGGGGGGTTAGGGTTCATGTGGCGTTGAAGATTCCAGTTGAATCCAACCAGAAATCTGGGATTGGGGGCGTTTGGTGGTGGCCGGAAAAGAGAAAGAGGAGAGAGGCGAGAGCGGAAAAGAGAAGGGAGAGAGTAGAGTGAGAGAAGAAAGGATAGAGAGAGAAAGAAGTGAGAAAAATGAGATTTTCTGAAGGGTTTGGGTTTAAATACCCCTTCGCATGCGCCGTAGATCCTCCACACGTGGCTCCTTGCTGGCCACAAGATCATGTGACCGTTGTAGTTTTGTAGGGGAAGGAGCATGGTGTTCTCTCCGTTGACTTGGCGTAATAGCCGTTGATTCGCATTAATTGAACTGGTAATCATAATCAACGGATCAGGAATCTAAGCGTTTGGAACCGTCTGATCTCCATCAGACGTCACGCATGAGTCCACCCTTTGACTCCACAGACTGGACTTTTTTTTTCTTTTTTTTTTCTGGCTTCTGGGTTTAAAACAACTGGGCCTAGCGCCTAGTTTACTTTTGGCGCCCCCCACAAAATGGCCCATTTGTTTTTAAAGGGTGTTTACACCCCCTAGTTCTTTTTTTTCTTATTTAATTAATTGAATTATTTAATTTAATTATTAATTATGTTTAAGGGTTAATTAGGAGAAAAAAAATATGGAATTTAGGATGAAATTAGGGATTTAGGGGTTTATGTTTTTGGATTTTATTTTGTTAGATTTATTTTTATTTTTTAAATCACAATTAAATTAATTTTTTGATTTAAGTTGTGAAAATACTTTTTTATTCTTTTTGTTGAATTAGGTTTTCTTGGTCTTTTTTATTATTTAATTTAATTGGTTAATTTTCATTTAAATCTTGTTTTAATATCCATTTGTATAAACAAATTATTTTCTCTTAAGTTTTTAGAGGATTTATGTTTTTTTCTTGGAAAATTATTTTAAAAAGGATAAATATGAGGATGGGATAAAAAAAATATAGTTAACTTTGTTTTGGGATATAAATATTTTTTTTAGGAATTATTTGGAATGTAGACATTATTTGGATTAATATGGATGATTTTTTGTATTTTTGTCATAGTGAGTTATTTAACTTTTGATTTGTGTTTTTTTCAAAAAAAAAATTAGAAATTGTTTTTTTAAAGGGTATTTAAGGGTTTTTTAAGGGATTTACAAAAAGGGATAAAGCTCTTGGTCCGAGAGCCTAAACAAAGGATGGGATAAGGATAAGGGATTTGGATTTTTGGGATAAAACTCTTCCTCCGAGAGTATAAATAATGGACAAAGGGATTTAAGGGATAGAACTCCTCATCTAGGAGTATAAACACTAGATTTAAGGGATAAAACTCTTTATCCAAGAGTATAAATAGTGGATGGGATTTAGGGATAGGATTTGGGATTTAGGAATAGGATTAGGGGGTAGGAATAGGGGAGGTGAACTACGATTACTCTGATCCTGCATTTTGAGGGTACGTAGGCATAGGGTTGCAAACCAACCCTAGCGAGTATAATTAGGAAAAAACTTAGGTTTTCTTTTCATTTAGACAAACAAACATACCCTAAACTCAAAGGTGGATCCCATTGAGTACAATGGAAGTGAAGGGTGCCTAACACCTTCCCTTCACTTAAATGACTCCTGAACCGTAGGAATCTCTACCCTTAGGATTAGGACTTTTTAGTTTATCATTATTTTCCTTAGAAAAATATGATGGCGACTCGAATATTTTTGTCGGCCGCGACAGCTGGCGACTCTGCTGGGGATTCCTTCCTAGCGAGAGTCAATCCTAGCCTTAGGATTTAGGGTTATGTTTGTCTTGGGTGTTTATTTTTTTGGTTTTTATTTTATTGTTATTTATTTATTTTTATTTCATATTTGTTTTTATTTTGTTATCATGCAAGGGATTGGGGCAATAAAAAAAAAAAAAGAGGAGTGAAGCTAAAACCCAAAGTTTGGAGGATAACCCTAGAACCTAAAGTGGAACGGAAATGCTTTTGCGGGGGACGCAACGTCCCCTAAAATGCTTTGATGCCACACTCAGTAGATCCCTCCAAAGTCGTCCTCACGAAAGGGCTAGCCCCTCTCGTAGTGGAATGATTTGGATGTGGTCTGAGACTCTGAGATCCTTAACCTACCCCACACCAATCATGGACCTTATGTATTCAACCCTCAAGGGTTGTTACTAGGGTCCTATCCCAAATAAGACTTATCCCGAAGGATTACCGTAGGAAGGCTTGCTCCTTCTCATGGTAAAACAAGGGTATAGTCTAAACATTTTGGGGTCGTTACGCTGGCCAAATTTAGGTAACCTACCTGTGAGGGGATTGGGTAGTCTTAACTTAGACCCAGCCTGTTCTAGGGAAGCCCACCTTACTAAGGGCATGCTTACGCTTTACCTTTACCCTAATCAAGACATCATGTGCATTCATCATCCTCATAAATTTTTCTTTTTTGCATTCACAGGAATCTTAAAATTTTACAAAAAAAGATTAAATAAAAGGACAATGGAAGTTGGAAAAAGGAGAACTCTCCCCATTAAAGTAAGGATATCAGACATAAAGGGCCTAAAGACTTATGCTGCTGAATTACCCAAGGAAAGAAGGAAACCTATACTTCGTAGGTATGGAGATATATTGGACTTGGTTCTATTTCCTATGAAAGAGGAGGGTCTAATTGCCTTAGCCCAATTTTATGATCCCGAGTTAAGGTGTTTCCAATTCAAGGACTTCCAAATAGCACCTACTTTAGAAGAGGTTCGAAAGATACTGGATTTCCCCAAAAATAATAAAGGTCCATTCAAAGCATTAGGGTATAGACCTTCATTGAAAGAGATGGCAAGTTGTTTGTATATTCGTGAAGATGACCTACAAGCTCATTGGAAAACTAAAGATGACTTCGAAGGGTTCCCTAAATGGTTCTTAGAGAGTAAAGCTAGTCACTTTGCGGCTTGCAAGAATTGGGTAGCCCTAGACGCCATCATGGTATTACTTATCTTTGGGTTGGTCCTATAACCAAGTGTTCCAAACTTCATAGACATCACCGCCGTCAATCTATTTCTGGTTGTTACCCTTGGAGAAGAAGACTATTCAACAGCTCTCCTTGCAGACATATACTTCACTCTCCATTGTAGGTTTGAGAAGAAGGGAGGAACTATGTTATGTTGTCCTCAGCTATTATACAAGTGGTTGTGTTCCCATCTAGTGAAGGACATAAGGGATACGAGACAAATGAAGGCCTATGAGTGGTCCCAATATCTGGTATCCCATGTTGGTAAGGACATCCTATGGTTTCCTCAAATAATCTAAAGGGATGACGTGATCTTAAGTTGTGGGAACTTTCCTAATGTACCTTTGATTGGCTCAAGAGGGTACATAAGCTATAATCCTATTTTGGCGATGAGGTAACTAGGACACCCTTTGTCCTACAAGCCAGAAGACAAGTTGCTAAAAGGCTTCATCCTACAAGGTGTGAAAGGAGATCATCCTGATGTCCTAAGGATTTCCGAAGCAAGGAAGAAAAGTATAAAAGGGAAGAACAGTCTGAAAAGGCCAAGAGAGGAATCAAGGGTCCCATATTCACAATGGATGGAGGAAAGGATAAGGAAGATGAAGCTTCCCTTTACTTTAGATGGTCCCGTTGATCCCATGGTTCCTCCACCTACCGCAATCTCCATGGAAGAAAGTGAAAAGCTTAAGGAGACCATTGCAAGATTGACAAAAGAGAAAGATGAATGGGAGGCTAAATTCTACCAAGTTACTGGAGAAAGTAGCCAGCTGAGGTTGAGCCTTAAGGAAGCCATGGAACAATCGAAGGTCAATGAAGGATTAGCTCGAATGGAGGAGGAAAATAAGGAGCGTGCCCATGCTGATCTTCAAGCATTGAGCTCACGCCTTCAAACTCAACAAGCGGACCTAGATAGGGCTTGGAGGCAAAGGGACGAATGGAGAAACTTATGGATGTCCTCAACACAAAGGGAGGTCAGAGAAGGGTATGATAGGCGAATCTTTGACTTAGAATCTGAGGTTCAAAGTTTGACAGATGCTCTCCTCAGGAGTAAAAGGCAAGCGTTGGATGCGATCGTGCGGATGAGAACAGCTGAAGAACTTCTTGCCCAACGACCTGAAGGGTGGTTACAAGCTCAAGAGGAAAACCAGGCACTTAAGAGAGCCTATGAGGAATTGGAAGCATCCTACAAAGAGCTTAGAGAGTGGGGCCACTATGCTGAAGTCCACAATAGCCAATTGGAGCACACCGTTGCAGAAGACTTGGCGATCATGGATAATCTACAAAGGGAAAAGGCATACTTTGAAGACAGATATGATAAGTTGGTCTTTCTGACCAATGACCTTATACATGAGATCCCTCGGAAATTAAGGGAAGCTGAGGAAATAGCCATTATTTTCAAGCCAGCGAAGGAGGTTTCTGATTTCCTTACACTTTGTCGTGGGATGGTGGAAGACTTCAGAGCCAGAATTAGGAGAAAGATTTAGGCTTTTTATGTTTGGTTTCTTACTTTTGGGATTTTTTTATGAATATTTTAAGGGTTATCCCCAATTTGGTTTTGCTTATGTAATAAATAGGGCTTCGACCCTAAGTACTCTCTTTCATTAATAAAAATGTTTGAATTTCCATTATCTTTGGTTTAACTCTTAATTGGTTGAAAATTTAAGATTCCTGAAAAAAACATTTTGCATACTCATACATTCATTAATGCATAACATATAAAAGAAAAGGCATTAAACAGAAATCATTTTGTTTCTCAGAATCTTCGCAACAATCTGACTTCTCGACCCAACACCCGTGCTCACCAAAGGAAAGCTATGGAACAAATGGAACAGAATCACGCTGCTCTAAAGGGAGATGTGGATATCGTCAAGGGAAATGTGGAGGAGATGAAGGACAAAATCGACCAGCTGACTTGAGCTCTCCAGAATATGATAGCAAGAGACACCGAGGCTAGTAACCGTAGGAATGCTCCTACCCCTCCTCCCCAATATGAAGATAGCAATCCTCTTCTGGGATTTGTGGATGACTTGGAGCGTGAGGCTTTAGAGGCTAGTAAAGGGAAGGCTAACACTCAACCTCCTGTAGGGTCCGTCCCTCCACCCGAGCACAATGGAGAATCACGACCCATACAGATACATGTCACTCGTGAGGTCTCTAATGACTGGCACCTCCAATATGGAGAAGAAGACTCAAGGCAAGTAGTTCGTGAAACCAAACCAACTGCCGTGGAAGGAATAAAGGAGGATGAAAAGTATAAGATAATTGAGTAAAGGTTAAGGGTTGTGGAAGGATCCAAGGTCTTTGGGATTGATGCCATGGAAATGTATTTGGTACCCGAGGTGGTCGTGCCTCCTAAGTTTAAGGCGCCTACCTTCGAGATGTACAAAGGGGTTAGTTGTCCCAAAAACCAAATTCGGATGTTTTCCTGAAAGATGGGGGCACACGCTAAGAACGAAAAGCTGATGATGCATGTTTTCCAAGACAGCCTTAGTGGGGCATCCTTGGACTGGTACATGCAACTGGAAAGGACTTACATCAAAAACTGGGATGATTTGGCGAGTGCCTTCATAAGCCAATACCAATACAATGTAGACATGGCCCCTAATCGCATGCAGTTGCAAAACATGTCTCAGAAAGGGAATGAATCATTTAAGGAGTATGCCCAGAGATGGAGGGAGCTAGCCTCTCGTGTGCAACCTCCATTAAGGGAAAGCGGGCTAGTAGACACATTTATGGGAACGCTGCAAGGGATATATTACAAGAAGATGATTGGATCTGTCTCGACTGGATTCGCAGATTTAGTCATCATTGGAGAAAGGATCGAGAATGGTTTAAAGAGCGGGAAGATTGGAAAGCCATCTTCCAGTCAATCAAATAGCAGAAGGTATTCCGGTAATAACTCAAAGAGGGAGGCCAATGCCATTTCTGCTGATGGGTATTCCCAAGTACCTCATGTGGCTGCTGTGGCTTCAAATCAAGCAACTCCTACGTTACAAGTGCAACAACCAAGGGCGCCACCTCCGCAAAATCAACAACAACAAAGGTATCCCCGAAGGGAACAAAGGAGGCCATGGAAGGACTTTGATCCTATACCCACTACATATACTCAAATCCTGCCGATGCTAATCCAAAAGGGATTGGTAGAAATCAAGCCGTTAGGGCCCCCTCCTACGCCTCTTCCTCGAGGGTATGACGCTAATGCTTGATGTGATTACCATGCTGGATCGCCAGGGCACACGACTGAAAAATGTTTGGCTCTTAAATTTAGGGTGCAAGATTTGCTAGATCAGAAGGTTATCAACTTCAGTTATGACACTCCAAATGTAAGAGATAACCCTTTCCCAGCGCACGCTGGACCAATTGTTAACTTCGTTGAGGGATTAGGAGGGGACATCATAATTAGAGGGTTGGAGCAAGTAAAGACCTCTATGACGAAAGTGAGGGAAACCTTAATTGGGTACGAGGAGTTTGAAAGGCTGCACGGTGACTGTGAGAATTGCGCGATTGATCCCAATAGCTGTAAAAAGATGAAGGAGGTCCTCCAACAACTAATGGACCAAGGGATAGTACAGATTGGGTACTTAAGGAATATGAATGAGGTAGCTGTCTTAGACTCCCAGGGACAGGCACCTTCTGAGGTTCCATACCAGAAAAGGGAAGTCAAGACTCCCATCCAAATACCAGTTCCAAGGCCTACACCAGTGCCTATTCAAATACAAGTTCCCAGGCAGGCACAGGCGCCCATCCAAATACCATTTGCAAGGCATACACAGGTTCATATTTAGATAACAATTCTGGTGCCTGCACGAACATCAATTCAAATACCTGTTCCTGCGCCAGTCAAAGCCCCGGTTCCTACAGCGTCAGAAGGTCCTATCACGTTCCATGTACCAACGCCATTTCCCTATGAAAGTTCCAAGACTGTACCTTAGAAATATGATGTCACGGCGTCAGTGGGAGGAAAGACTATAGTGACGTCACCAGCAGTTACTAACATCGCTGGTATTGGAGGGATGACCCGTAGTGGAAGAATATACTCATCTGAACTACCTAAGAAGGATACTCCTGAAAGATCAAAAGGGAAAGAGACCACCAATACAGGAGAAAGATCTTCCAAAAAGAACATATCTCCAGAAGACGCTGAGGAGTTTTTAAGGATTATAAAGAGGAGCGATTATAGGGTGGTGGACCAACTAAATCAAACACCGTCCAAGATCTCTATTTTGTCCTTGTTATTAAGCTCAGAAGCACACAGGGAATCCTTGATGAGGGTCTTAAATGAGGCCCATGTGACTAAAGATATCTCAGTGATACAGTTTGACAAGGTGGTCTCCAATATCTCTGCCAGTACTTGTATGGGTTTCAGTAGCGAGGAATTACCTCCTGAGGGGCAAAAGCATAATAAGGCCTTACACATATCAATTAAATGCCACGACACTGTCCTTTCAAGAGTGTTGGTGGATACAGGGTCTGCTCTGAATGTCATGCCTAAGGATACCCTAATGAAGTTAACATCGGTGAGAACTTTTATGAAGACTAGTTCTTTGGTTGTCAGGGCTTTCGACGGTTCTAAGAGAATGGTAATTGGAGAGATGGATATACCTACAGTGATAGGATCTCATACCTTCATGATCACTTTCTAAGTCATGGACATCAATCCTTCTTATACTTGTCTTTTAGGACGACCTTGGATTCATGCTGCGGGTGCAGTTACTTCTACACTTCATCAAAAGTTGAAGTTCATATCAGGAGATAGCTTAATAATTGTTGATGGAGAGGAGGACATGTTCGTCAGTCATCTCGCATCTTTCAGATACATAGAAGTGGATGGAGAAACATTTGAAATACCGTTCCAAGCTTTGGAGGTTGCGACAGTCAGTCATAAGCAAGTCGTTAGACAGGAGGAAAGGCCAAAAAGGATCACAAACTTGATTCAGAATGGGGATACTAGGGGCTGGGGCAAGGTGATAGAGATACACGAAAAGAAGGATCAATTCGGGCTGGGTTACAAACCGGCTAAAAATGAAGAGCACAAGACTGGTCCAATGATATTTCCTCCACTTGAGGAAACTTTCCATAGTGTTGGATTCGAAGATAAAGACCAAGTGACCGCAATTGAAGAGGAAGACAAAGGAATACCAGGTTGGATATGTCAGTGCTCTCCAGATACGGTTCTCAACAATTGGAGAGCCATTGAGATTCCTGAGATGATTTCTGTTTCAAAGTAATTTACTTTTTTTAAAAAAATAATAATAATAATAAGTCCTTTGCTATGCCCAAGGCAAATGGACAAGCTTTGTAGGGCCACCTTTTGTTTCTTTCAGTTATTTAATAATAAAGTTGCATTTTGTTTTCAATTAAGATCCTTTTTGTTTCTTTCTTAGTTATTCCTTTTTCAAATGGCAATACACCTTTTTTTTCTTTCCGAGTACTTTCATTTTTCTCAAATTCAAAAAATAATAACCATAAAAATATTCCTCATGCAGATTTAAAAATGAACCTATTGAAAATAACACTGCTATAATCCCTTACAACTTCGAGTTCCCAATTTACCAAGCGGAAGAGGGTGATGAGAATGATTGTGAACTTCCTGAAGAGCTAGCCAGAATGTTAAAGCAAGAGGATAAAGTGATACAACCTCATCAGGAACCAGTGGATGTGATCAATCTGGGGACTGACGAGGATAAAAAGGAAGTCAAAGTGGGAGCTTCTTTGAACGAGGATGTAAAGGAGAGGTTGATCAAGTTGCTACGGGAATATGTGGATGTGTTTGCTTGGTCCTACCAAGATATGCCCGATTTGGACACAGATATTGCTGAACATAAGCTACCGCTTAAACCCGAATGTCCTCCGGTCAAGCAGAAGTTAAGGCGAACTAGACCAGATATGACTCTCAAGATCAAGGAAGAGGTTAAAAGGCAGTTCGACGCATGGTTCTTAGCCGCAGTAAAGTATCCAGAATGGGTAGCCAATATCGTGCCCGTACCGAAGAAAGATGGGAAGGTCAGAATGTGTGTAGATTACCGAGACCTCAATAGAGCAAGTCCTAAAGACGATTTCCCATTACCTCACATTGATGTATTGGTGGATAACACGGCTCAATTTTCGGTATTCTCATTTATGGATGGGTTTTCCAAATATAACCAGATCAAGATGGCTCCTTCCGACATGGAAAAGACTACCTTTATTACCCCTTGGGGCACCTTCTGTTACCAGGTGATGCCCTTCAGACTGAAAAACGCAGGGGCAACTTATCAAAGGGCAATGGTTACTCTCTTTCATGACATGATGCACAAGGAAATAGAGGTTTATGTGGGTGATATGATCGCTAAATCACAAACTGAGGAAGAACACATAGTCAATCTGCAAAAGCTGTTTGAACGGTTGAGAAAGTTTAAGCTACGGTTAAATCCTGCGAAGTGCACCTTCGGAGTCAGACCTGGGAAATTGTTGGGGTTCATCGTCAGTCAAAGAGGTATAGAGGTTGATCCTGATAAAGTGAAGGCCATTCAAGAAATGCCAGCGTCGAGGACTGAAAAAGAGGTACGAGGGTTCTTAGTTAGGCTGAATTACATTGCTAGGTTCATCTCACATCTCACTGCTACTTGTGAGCCGATCTTCAAGTTATTGAGGAAAGGCCAAAGCCTTGAATGGGATGAAGATTGTCAAAAGGCCTTCGATCGAATCAAAGGGTATTTACAAGAGCCACCCATATTGGTACCACCTGTACCTGGAAGGCCACTCATAATGTATCTGACGGTGCTTAACAATTCGATGGGTTGTGTACTCGGACAACAAGACGAAACAGGGAGAAATGAGCATGCAATATATTACTTGAGTAAGAAATTTACAAATTGTGAATCCAGATACTCGCTCTTAGAGAAGACCTGTTGTGCTCTTGTATGGGTTGCCCGGCGATTAAGACAATATATGGTGTGCCATACTACTTTACTAATATCAAGGATGGACCCTATCAAGTATATATTTGAGAAGCCTGGAGTGACTGGGAGAGTGGCTCGGTGGCAGATGTTACTTACTGAATATGACATCCAGTATGTTACCCAGAAGGCCATAGAAGGAAGTGTGTTAGCCGATCATCTCGCTCATCAACCGTTGGATGATTATCATCCTATGCAATTTGACTTTCCAGATGAGGACGTAATGGCTGTAAGAGATGATGATATCCCAAGTTCTTACGAAGGACCTGAACCCAGATCTCGGTGGAAGCTTATATTTGATGGAGCCTCAAATGCAGAAGGACATGGTGTGGGGGCTGTCATAACTTCTCCCATAGGATTTCACATACCTTTTACCGCCAGGATATACTTCTCATGTACTAACAATATGGCGGAATATGAGGCGTGTATCTTGGGAATTAATGAGGCCATCAACCTGGGAATCAAGATCTTAAAGGTATATGGGGATTCAGCTCTCGTCATCAATCAAGTCAAAGGGGAATGTAGGACACTTAATACCAAATTAACTCGGTATCGAGATTGTGTCTGGAGAAGGATAATGTACTTTGATGAGATCACCTTCCATCATATTCCTAGAGATCAGAATCAACTGGCAGACGCGTTGGCAACTTTGGCATCCCTGTTCAAAGTCAAATGGTATAATGAAGCACCAGCCATCAGAGTTGATCGCCTTGATGAACCATCTTATTGTGGAGCAGTAGAGGCAGAAGTGGATGATAAACCATGGTTTTATGATATCAAACAGTTCCTCCATAAACAAGAATATCCTGCAAATGCTTCCAGTGTGGATAAGATAACACTCAGAAGATTGGCTGCTCAGTTTTTCCTAGATGGAGAAGTACTTTACAAAAGAAATCATGACATGGTGTTGCTCCAGTGTTTGGATGGACATGAACAGGACATGCTTATCAAGGAAATACATGAAGGATCCTTTGGAACCCACGCAAATGGGCATGCAATGGCTAAGAAGATTCTCCGAGCAGGGTATTATTGTTGACTATGGAATCAGACTGTTTCAAATATGTCAAGAAATTCCATAAATATCAGATCTATGCGGATAAAATTCATGTGCCACTAACTCCTTTGAATGTCTTAACTGCTCCTTGGCCTTTCTCTATGTGGGGAATAGACATAATCGGGATGATCGAACCTAAGGCATCAAATGGACACCGGTTCATTCTAGTTGTTATTGATTACTTCACCAAATGGGTCGAAGCTGCTTCCTACACCAATTGGACAAGGCAATTCATTGCACGATTCATTAAGAAAGAGATAATTTTTCGCTATGGGGTTCCTAACAAAATCATCACAGGCAACGGGCTCAACCTGAATAATAAAGTGATGGATGAGTTATGTGAAAGTTTCAAAATCGATCACCATAATTCATCACCTTATCGCCCTAAGATGAATGGCGCAGTTGAAACGGCTAATAAGAACATCAAGAAGATCATCCAGAAGATGGTAAAGACCTACAAAGATTGGCATGAAATGCTCCCTTTCGCACTACATGGCTACAGAACCTCAGTTCGAACTTCGACAGGAGCTACTCCTTTTTCCTTGGTATATGGCACAGAGGCAGTCCTCCCGGTTGAAGTAGAAATTCCTTCACTATGGGTCATAATGGAGGCTAAGTTGGATGAAGCAGAGTGGGTACAGAATAGACTGGATCAACTGAATCTCATAGAGGAAAAGCGCATGGCTGCTGTATGTCATGGCCAACTGTATCAGCGGAGACTCAAGAAAGCATTCGATAAGAAAGTTCATCCTCGCCTATTCGAAGAAGGAGACCTGGTGTTAAGGAAAGTGCTACCTATCCATAAAGATCCTTGTGGCAAATAGACTCCGAATTATGAAGGACCATATGTCGTAAAAAGCACATTTTCAGGAGGAGCTTTAATATTGACTACTATGGATGGGGTGGATTCACCCCGACCGGTAAATTCCGATTCAGTCAAAAAATACTATGCCTAGAAAAAGAGGATAAAAGTCCGCTAAGTCGAAAACCTTAAAAGGCGGCTTAGGCAAAAGTTAGGGCGTCCCGGTGAATTGAAAACTCGAAAGAGCAATTCAGGCAAAAATTAGGGACTTAGAAAAAAATGATACCCAACAAGTCGAAAACCCTAAAGGGCGACTTAGTTGAAAAAAATGGTATAGCATCCTGTTGGACTAAGAACGGTCCAGGCAAAATTAAGGATATCCAAAAGGCATAGGACTGATAGCACTCATGGAATTCAGACAGGAATGATCAATCCAGTCATCATCTTCAGAAGCGAAGTGTCAAGACCTCGGAGATTTAGGAATATTAGCTAGTGTTTAAATTAAATAGGGACATAGATAAATTTGTTTTTCATATTGCCATTTCTTTTCTTTTTTGTTGTACTTCCTCCCTATGAGGATTTGCTTTCCTTATGTACTATTGCCTATTTATGGGCCTTTCTTCAATAAATAAAATTCTCTTTGCTTTGCAATTATTCTGCTTAATTACAAAATGCCGATTTTTACTTATAATAATACATTGAAACATTGGGTATAATCAAAAAGCTAAAAAAAAAGAGAAAAGGAAAAAGGAAAAGGTACTTTACTTCGATTCAGAAACAACAAAAGGATCATTGTTTCTCTCAAAGATAAAAATAAAGGATCCACAAATTGACGGTCAGAATTCAATCACTATGGGAGTCTCTCTACGCATCTCCATATGTCAAGAGCTTACAACTTGTCACATTCATCAAAAGGAGCTAAGGGTTCAAGGGTTGAGACGTTGGAATGTCATATAAAGATATGATTTCCGTAAAAACATGCACTGCATATTATAAAGGAGGCGTTAGCCCAAACAGATGCATCATACACAAAAGCATACATGCCCTCACACATGCATACATGGCATAGGATCATTTTCTTCCAGGGTAAAGGGTTTTTAATCGGATATCTCGTCACGGGTTTGTCATCAGGGATCTTAGGATAGTCAGCGTGTTGCCTGTCTGGCTTGGCGGTCAAAATTAGGGTCCTTCTTATATTTAATCATCTCCTCCTCAAAAGAGAAAGACACGTCGTCTTCCTCTTTCTAATCCAGAGACAATTAAATAGGGGCAGCTGTAGTACCCTAAATTTTGACCAAGTGTTTTAGATTTTTTTTTTTGGTTAATAGGGGGTGTCATTTGGGTTTTGGGGGGTTCATTGGTACTTATAAGCCCATTTTGGTTTTGAGTTAGTATAAAGTTTTTCACTTTATTTATTTTATATAAATATGTATTTTATTAGTTAATCAGGGATTATATTCTTATTAAAATAAAAGGTAGATTTTTTTTTACTATTTTTAGGAGAATGTGAATAAGTTCTATTGTAGAATTTTGTTTTAGAAATAATTAGGTTTTTTATAGCTTTTTAGACTTATTAAAAAGGGTCTTTTTGGATTTTATCATTTTTGTCTTATTTTTATTATAAAATGATTAAAAGCATTAAAATATTTTATTAAAATAAAATTTATTCTGTTATATAATTTCATTTATAATTTAGTGGGCATTGTTTTTTAGTTAATTAAGTAATTAAGGATATTAGAGTTTTTTTTTAGATTAGAATTTTAAGGATAACTAGATTTTTTTTAGAGTAAATTGTTTTAATTTATTTTTTGAAATTGTTATTTAGTTATTTCATTTTGGTAGGCATTATTTATATTACAATTAGAATTTTTTTTAGTCACTAATTGTTCTTATATACGTATTAATTAATCACTAACCTCAGATAGTTATCAATAAGTCACGTTTTGGTTTTACTATTATTTTAATTATTTGATTTTTATATATTTAGGGTTATTTATAATTATCCTTTTTATTTTTTATTAATTATTTGGTCAATTTGTTGACCAATGACCGGTCTTCTTCCATTTCTGAAACCCTAATTGAGGCGGCCGAAACGGGAAAATTGGATCAAATCCAAAATTAGTACAAAAACCAAATCAATTAAACCAAAATCAAATCAAGTTCATTAATTTTTTTGAATCAAATTATATTACAAATCACAATCAAATAGAAAAATCTAAAATTACACAAATTGAATCAGATAAATGTTTTCCTAAATCGAAATCTAAAATTAAACTTTTAAGACCTAATTTCTAACTATAAAAGAAAAGGAATCAGAAATTTGAAAAGAAAAAATCCTAGACGAAATTTCTTGCAGCTGCGCGATCTCACCCTTTCACCTAAAGCTCGTTCCACAATAAGGACTTAGGGTTCATCATCATAACCCTAAACTACCTTGAGCTAGACCTGCAAAACAAACAAGGAAAGGGATTAGAAGTTGAGATCGAAAAAGAAAAAGGAAAATTATACGAAAAGATTCACGGCAGGAGAGGTAATCCAAAAAATCCACGTAACTTTTTTTTTCTGGAGATTTGAATCTGAATCGTCATTGTTTGTGTTTGGATGTTTTAGATTTTGTTTTTTTGTGTTTCTGGTTTTTATGGGTTTTTTCTAGGGTTATGGTTCATTGATTTTAGGGTTAGGGTTCATGTGATGAGCCCTAGGGTTCATCACTTAGGGTTAGGGTTCTTGGGGTTTGATTGAATTCTGGGTTTGGATTGAAGGTAGGGTTAGGGTTATTCCCAAGAACCCTAGGGTTCTTAGGGTTCTTCGTGGGGGGGGGGGGTTTAGGGTTCATGTGGCGTTGAAGATTCCGGTTGAATCCAACCGAAAATCTGGGATTGGGGGCATTTGGTGGTGGCTGGAAAAGAGAAAGAGGAGAGATGCGAGAGCGGAAAAGAGAAGGGAGAGAGTAGAGTGGGAGAAGAAAGGATAGAGAGAGAAAGAAGTGAGAAAAATGATATTTTCTGAAGGGTTTGGGTTTAAATACCCCTTCGCTTGCGCCGTAGATCCTCCACACATGGCTCCTTGCTGGCCACAGGATCATGTGACAGTTGTAGTTCTGTAGGGGAAGGTGTAACACCCCATTTCTACCCATCGAATATTAATAAAAATCAGAGTACTTTAAAATTTCCAACAAAATCAGGATGTCACATTCTCAACTTAAAAACAACAACTACTTGTATTTCACTTAAAAGTGATACATAGCATTCGGCAAACAACTGTCAAAACTTGCTAATTTTCTGATTTTCTGTTGAAATCTGTTAACTCAGTAGTTCAGCTATTTTCCTCACATCTGCATCCAATTTTCTTCAACTGTATACTTACTGTTACTATTAATCCATCTCGTTCCATAGAATATGAACATTTACAAATTCTGCTTCTGATATTATGTATATATATATATATCTAACACATTTCCTAAAGTAAGGCTAAATTTATGTATGGAGCAAAACCACTAATTCCCATTAAAAATGGGTGGCTTGCGCCACCCTGGCACTGAATGTCAAGTGGCTTGCGCCACATCAATTTATAGTGGTCAGCCACATTAATTAGGTGGCCTGCGGCGCACATCTTAATCCAATCCCTAAGAAACAATTCACTACAAACCAATTCATTAAGAAAACAATTCATTCAGAAAACATGATAATAATATTAGTATAGGAAATTAAAGTGGATAGTCCCTTTCCATGGGTGGCTTGCGCCACCCTTCATGAAAATCACCCTGGCTTGCGCCAGGTCCCATGTGGCTCTCGCCACTTATTCATTTTCTTTCTTCTGGGTGGCCTGCGCCACCCCTTTAGGTGTGGTGGGTGGTGGCCAGCGCCACCCCAAAAACTCAGTCTTCGTCCCACTTATTATTTCCCAGGGTTCAACACATTCACCACAACTTTCATAAAATCACTCCAACAACAAAATTCAACATTCAACAGTATCGGTTCATCAGAATTAATACGGAAACAACAACCAATATCAATTTTTCACAAGCAGCAACAATTCATCAGACAATCAAGGGGAACATTCATAAAATACCCAACCCGTATACTATTCATCATAACCCGGTTATAATAATCGAACCCACCCTTACCTTGGATTGAAGGCAGCTCGACGATCGATCGGGTTCCAGAAATTCGACACCGACAGCGGTTTCTCTCTCGCAACTTCTTCTTCTCTCACGTTCTCAATTATCTCCTCTAACTGATTCCTAAAACCTCACTATTCTTTTCTATTTTCTCTATTTAATTAAAATAATCATATTCTAATATAATATCCAATGGGCCTAAAACATACACTTAATTCGAACACTCTCCCACGACTATAATATTATTTCTAATATTATTTCTACGACTTACCAACTTAATATTTCCGACTTAACGACTTAATTCACCGCAACACCAAAATCAACCGAATAATTCACAAACAATTAATTAAATATTCGATTAAATAAATAATTAAATATTCGGGCGTTACAACTCTCCCCCACTTAGAACATTTTCGTCCTCGAAAATCTATCCGACACAACCATCCTTAACACAACATTCGTATTTTAATCTTTCGATTTAACAACAACTCAATCACGGTTTAAACCCAATACGTATACTCCGATACTTCAATTACTCCTGCAACATAACCGTTACTATTCGCCAACCACTCTAGCAATATCTTGAAACAATCACCTTATAACATAGTAACAACCTTCACTTGCCTATACTGGACTATACAACATCGCATCATTACCGCAGCAACACAATCAACACCAAAACACACATACGATTCTTATCACCATACTCAGGTGCACTTCATTAACGAAGCACCAACAACTCCATTCGTCTCGCCGTATTACTCGTATCGTAACGTTAATATAGCCAACTTGATCAACTTCCTCATGCTATAAAGTATTACTCATCATCTACGGTAACCAACAACAATATTACCGCAACAACAACCAGATTATTATAATGCCAACTTAATAACATAATTTGACTAATAGCCACACGAATCATCATCAACCAACAACTTACAAGAACACCCTATTGCAATCAGCGCTATTCAGAAGAAAATACAACACTCTGGCACATCATGCTTCAGCTGCGCAACTCTGTTCCTTTCAAGGTACTAACTCTACTCAGTTGACCTCCAACTTCCAATCATCAAAATCGACATAATACCAAGGCTTTCGACTTAACTCTTCGGGATCTCCCCGTTAACACCACACATAAACTACAACTTTACTATCTTTTATCAACATAGTTCCCAAAATCACCTTAGGCGCGTAACAACATTACAACAACATTTGACACCTGAGTCCACTTAAATTCAACAAGATAAATCATCTTTACCAACCAAAACTCCACTTTTACAAATCAACTTATAATTTAACTTCTTGTTCTACCTGTAACTCAACTCTCACATTATTCCAGTCTTAACTGAAATTTTCCATACTACTCATCAATCAAACACAGCTTCGTGCTGTCATCCTTAAATTCAACTAATATTCTAACATATGAACTTGTATCAGCAAAAACAAACAACCTTCAAGCACTTGGCTTGACTTCGACCAATTCAACGTACATACTATATTAGTTGGCACGACACATCTATCCATCAATTATGACTCCGTCTACTATCAACAATGGATTAAGGGTGATCAGTTCCTCAATTTGTCAATAGACAGCCGACAACCATAACGGTGAAATAAATCATCAGTACCTAACACAATAGCGTACTTCAACTTGTGCCCAAAGTCCGTAAGCATAATGCTCCGCCAACTTTCTAAGGCTTACCAATGCCAATCTTAGTTCCTTTAGTTTCAACTTCGTCAACGATACAAAAACGTTCAAAATCCATTAAGCATCCTCTTATGCACGTTCATAGTGCAACACGACTTTAAATATTTTTCCAACACTGAAATCGCTACAACATTGAGAACGGTCCAATTCAGTTTGCTCCAATTACAACTTTCAACCAAGGTGAAAATTCTTAGCAACACAAATCAACATTCACATTTCTCTCAACATTACCTTTACTTAACATCATCGTCTTAATCATCCTCATTCAACATAAATTGCATCTCTAAGCATTCTCCGATACAGTCACATCTTACAAATACCAACATTTTATTCTTAATAATATTCCACACTTGTTTTCACCCTTCCAAATTTTTCAGCAAATGTCGCTCAACTTCAACCATATATATCTCCTTCAATACAGATCTCTCAATCACAAAATCATATTCCAAAATGAAGAGAATTTTGTGTAGATTTCAGAACTTCAAGAATCGCGTAAATCCGACTTACGAGTAAAAAGTTATCAGCCACACAACGGGACTGGTTCAGAATTTCCGTATGCAGAATTTTCCAAAAAATCAGCATCAGACCCAAACAATAAAATGCACTTTTCTCCCTTTTCACAAACCTCCTGAAGGCAAACCTTGTATGCAAACTGTAGGGAATTTCGTAAGCTTTCCAAAAAGTCCATAACCGCTTCCATCCGAATCACGAGTCAAAAGTTATACCTCGTTTACTGACAGCTGCTCCAAAATCACAAAAACCAGAATTTGAGGTTAATGAACATAAGTTCCATTTCCCTCTCTTGCTTCCAAGATCTACCAACATCCTCCTTTTTGTCCAACTACGAAAATCACTCAACTTTAATCCAACTATACTCAAGATATACAACTTAACGAATTAATCCACCAACTTATCATTCCATTCGGAATAATTCCTTAATTTCAATCATCTTTGATTCACCGTCCAGACTCTACGCACATCTCCAACTTGACTGATACGGATTCGCGAGTCCAAACTCTCGCCGGTCCGCAATAACATCGCTCCAACATATGCACTCTTGCAAGCAACATCACCTTGAAAAAACTTCAACATACCAACAACACGTACGGGAGCAAACTTCTCCCCCACTTAATTCAAACCAACCTATAGACAACTACTAGAAACTACTAACAAACAAGCACCGACAGTGTTCCACACACATGTCGAGTACTGAGGAATAAACAACATTAGACAACATTGGCCGGACGGACCGACCTGCTCTGATACCACTAATGTAACACCCCATTTCTACCCATCGAATATTAATAAAAATCAGAGTACTTTAAAATTTCCAACAAAATCAAGATGTCATATTTTCAACTTAAAAACAACAACTACTTGTATTTCACTTAAAAGTGATACATAGCATTCGGCAAACAACTGTCAAAACTTGCTAATTTTCTAATTTTCTGTTGAAATCTGTTAACTCAGTAGTTCAGCTATTTTCCTCACATCTGCATCCAATTTTCTTCAACTGTATACTTACTGTTACTATTAATCCATCTCGTTCCATAGAATATGAACATTTACAAATTCTGCTTCTGATATTATATATATATCTAACACATTTCCTAAAGTAAGGCTTAATTTCTGTATGGAGCAAAACCACTAATTCCCATTAAAAATGGGTGGCTTGCGCCACCCTGGCACTGAATGTCAAGTGGCTTGCGCCACATCAATTTATAGTGGTCAGCCACATTAATTAGGTGGCCTGCGCCGCACATCTTAATCCAATCCCTAAGAAACAATTCACTACAAACCAATTCATTAAGAAAACAATTCATTCAGAAAACATGATAATAATATTAGTATAGGAAATTAAAGTGGATAGTCCCTTTCCATGGGTGGCGCTTCATGAAAATCACCCTGGCTTGCGCCAGGTCCCATGTGGCTCTCGCCACTTATTCATTTTCTTTCTTCTGGGTGGCCTGCGCTACCCTTTTAGGTGTGGTGGGTGGTGGCCAGCGCCACCCCAAAAACTCAGTCTTCGTCCCACTTATTATTTCCCAAGGTTCAACACATTCACCACAACTTTCATAAAATCACTCCAACAACAAATTTTCAACATTCAACAGTATCGGTTCATCAGAATTAATACGGAAACAACAACCAATATCAATTTTTCACAAGCAGCAACAATTCATCAGACAATCAAGGGGAACATTCATAAAATACCCAACCCGTATACTATTCATCATAACCCGGTTATAATAATCGAACCCACCCTTACCTTGGATTGAAGGCAGCTCGACGATCGATCGGATTCCAGAAATTCGACACCGACAACGGTTTCTCTCTCGCAACTTCTTATTCTCTCACGTTCTCAATTATCTCCTCTAACTGATTCCTAAAACCTCACTATTCTTTTCTATTTTCTCTATTTAATTAAAATAATCATATTCTAATATAATATCCAATGGGCCTAAAACATACACCCCTTAATTTACTAATTCCGACACGAACCAAGCCCACTTAATTCGAACACTCTCCCACGACTATAATATTATTTCTAATATTATTTCTACGACTTACCAACTTAATATTTCCGACTTAACGACTTAATTCACCGCAACACCAAAATCAACCGAATAATTCACAAACAATTAATTAAATATTCGATTAAATAAATAATTAAATATTCGGGCGTTACAGAAGGAGCATGGTGTTCTCTCCATTGACTTGGCGTAATAGCAGTTGATTCGCATTAATTGAACTGGTAATCATAATCAACAGATCAGGAATCTAAGCGTTTGGAACCGTCTGATCTCCATCAGACGTCACGCATGAGTCCACCCGTTGACTCCACAGACTGGACTTTTTTTTTCTTTTTTTTTCTAGCTTTTGGGTTTAAAACAACTGGGCCTAGCGCCCAATTTACTTTTGTCGCCCCCACAAAATGGCCCATTTGTTTTTAAAGGGTTTTTCCACCCCCTGGTTCTTTTTTTTCTTATTTAATTAATTGAATTATTTAATTTAATTATTAATTATGTTTTAGGGTTAATTAGGAGAAAAAAAAATATATGGAATTTAGGATGAAATTAGGGATTTAGGGGTTTATGTTTTTGGATTTCATTTTGTTAGACTTATTTTTACTTTTTAAATCACAATTAAATTAATTTTTTGATTTAAGTTGTGAAAATAGTTTTTTATTCTTTTTGTTGAATTAGGTTTTCTTGGTCTTTTTTATTATTTAATTTAATTGGTTAATTTTCATTTAAATCTTGTTTTAATATCCATTTGTATAAACAAATTATTTTTTCTTAAGTTTTTAGAGGATTTATGTTTTTTTCTTGGAAAATTATTTTAAAAAGGATAAATATGAGGATGGGATAAAAAAAATATAGTTAACTTTGTTTTGGGATATAAATATTTTTTTTAGGAATTATTTGGAATGTAGACATTATTTGGATTATTATGGATGATTTTTTGTATTTTTGTCATAGTGAGTTATTTAACTTTTGATTTGTGTTTTTTTCAAAAAAAAAATAGAAATTGTTTTTTTAAAGGGTATTTAAGGGTTTTTTTAAGGGATTTACAAAAAGGGATAAAGCTCTTGGTCCGAGAGCCTAAACAAAGGATGGGATAAGGGATAAGGGATTTGGATTTTTGGGATAAAACTCTTCCTCCGAGAGTATAAACAATGGACAAAGGGATTTAAGGGATATAACTCCTCATCTAGGAGTATAAACACTATATTTAAGGGATAGAACTCTTTATCCAAAAGTATAAATAGTGGATGGGATTTAGGGATAGGATTTGAGATTTAGGAATAGGATTAGGGGGTAGGAATATGGGAGGTGAACTACGGTTACTCTGATCCTTCATTTTGAGGGTACGTAGGCATAGGGTTGCAAACCAACCCTAGCGAGTATAATTAGGAAAAAACTTAGATTTTCTTTTCATTTAGACAAACAAACATACCCTAAACTCAAAGGTGGATCCCATTGAGTACAATGGAAGTGAAGGGTGCCTAACACCTTCCCTTCACTTAAATGACTCCCGAACCGTAGGAATCTCTACCCTTAGGATTAGGACTTTTTAGGTTTATCATTATTTTCCTTAGAAAAATATGATGGCGACTCGAATATTTTTGCCGGCCGCGACAGAAGTTATAGAAAACCTTAAACCTCCTAAAACAGTAAGAGAAATACGAATTTTCTTAGGACATGTCGGTTTCTACCGACGATTCATTAAAGATTTCTCTAAAATCACCAAACCACTGACTGGCTTATTAATGAAAGACGCTGAATTCATCTTTGATGACAAATGCCTAAAAGAATTTGAGCAGTTAAAAACAACTCTCATTACCACACCCATCATGCAAGCACCTGATTGGAGGTTACCTTTTGAAATCATGTGTGACGCTAGTGATTATGCCGTAGGTTCAGTCTTAGGTCAAAGAAAGGATAAAAAGCTTCATGCAATTTACTACGCAAGTAGAACCCTAGACCCTGCGTAAATGAACTACGCCACCACAGAAAAAGAACTCCTAGCTGTCGTGTTCGCTTTGGATAAATTTCGTTCTTACTTAGTAGGAGCAAAGATAATTATCTATATCGATCATGCCGTAATCAGGTACCTATTGAGTAAAAAGGACGCCAAACCAAGACTCCTAAGATGGATCCTACCCCTACAAGAATTTGATTTAGAAATCAAAGACAAGAAACGAACTGAAAATGCAGTAGCTGATCATCTGTCTAGAATGGAAGGTATTAAGCCTGAGCAAGTACCTATCAACGATGATTTTCCTCATGAACGACTCATAGCCCAGTTAGAAAGTAACACGGTAGAACATTTTTTTGAGACCGAAACAAAAGAAGTGATGGACGCAATCTACACTGAAACCACACTGTCATGGTAGGCTGACTTCGTCAACTACTTAGCAGCTGGAGTGCTTCCACCAGATCTAACTTACCAACAAAAGAAGAAATTTTTCCACGATCTTAAACACTATTATTGGGATGAGCCTCTGCTTTTCAAGAGAGGTGCTGATGGTATTTTCCGTCGATGTGTTCTCGAAGACAAAGTTGAAAATATAATCTCTCACTGTCATTATGCTCCCTATGGATGATATGCAAGCACTTCAAAGACTTGCCCTAACATTTTACAAGCCGGACTCTTTTAGCCCACTCTATGGAAAGATGTCCATATCGTGATCATAAATTGCAACCGGTGCCAATGCACTGGCAACATCTCTAGACGCGACGAGATGCCACTAAAAGGCATTTTTGAAGTATAAGTCTTTGACGTGCGGGGAATCGACTTCATGGGACCATTCCCGTCTTCTTTTGGAAATAAGTATATACTCGTTGCTGTTGATTACATGTCGAAATGGATCGAGGCCGTAGCCTCCCCAACAAATGACGCACGAGTAGTAATTAGGCTTTTCAAACACATAATTTTTCCTAGATTCGGTGTGCCGAGACTCGTCATCAGTGATGGTGGCTCCCATTTTATTTCAAAGATTTTTGAAAAACTATTAACAAAATATGGAGTCTGACACCGTGTAGCAACACACTATCACCCACAAACAAGTGGGCAAGTAGAGGTCTCAAATAGAGAAATCAAGCAAATCTTAGAAAAAACAGTTGCCACCTCTAGGAAAGATTGGTCTGCAAAGTTACATGAAGCCTTGTGGGCATATAGGACAGCATATAAAACTCTAATATGAACCACACCATTTAAGCTAGTTTATGGAAAATCGTGTCACCTGCCAGTAGAATTAGAGCATAAAGCTTATTGGGCCATTAAGACCCTTAATTTAGATTATACTGGCGCAGGTGAGAAAAGAATATTAGATATTCATGAACTATAAGAACTTAGATTAGACGCATACGATAATGCCCAGATCTATAAAGAAAGAACTAAAAAGTGGCATGACGGGCGTATATCGAGGAAAGAATTCTCTACCTAAAATGTCATGAAACCATATCTATTTTCTTTTGTCATTACTAACTTGATACTCATTGTCCACTTACATACAGGCTAACTTAACTTTAGTTAGTTACTAACTTTCACGATGGAACAAGTTGACTACATGGGTATTATTTTTAGAGGCAGAGCTTAGCGGAGACGCTTTGAAGCCCTGGCTCAGAGAGAGATGAAATTGACTATATACCCTGATGGACCTACCATGACCAGACTAGGTATCCGAGATAGTGTTATGTATCTGCTTAACCAAGTTGGTTGGGAACATTGTGCTATCAAAAGAAGATTTAGCTCCTACCGTATGCTAACACTCAAATTCTTGAGCTCACTTGTCTACCTGCCTAACCATGGATTAGGATTCAATAGAGGCCTTATTACCTTTAGGAAGTTTGGTATGGACTACCACTATAATCCTAGAGAAATAGCTGAACTCCTAGGTTTCCCAAATGGCCCTGATGTTTTCACTATCACACAGGAGGAAGTACTTAAGGACCTTGCACTAGACCATTTCTGGGGTAGTATCACCGGAATTAATCATCCTGAGCCCAATGACATGTACTCTAAAAACATTCATAACCCTGCTATCCACTACCTTCATAAGATCTTGGCTCACACCCTATTTGGAAAAGCACAGAACATATACACTGTGTCAAGAGATGAGCTTTTTATACTTTACTGTGCTTCCCAAGGCCGACCCATTAATGCCGCCACCTTTATGATGGCCAACTTTAGCCTTATAGTACAAGCCATCCACTGACCAATCCTTATAGGAGGCCCAGTGACTATGATTGCCAATGCCATCAGATTGAGCCAACCACTTCTTAGCCTTAACCCTTTAGGTACCATCCGACCTATGAACATCCCATTTTGCTATAACCGTGGCATCATTAGAAACTCAGCCTAGACACCTTTGAATTCCTAATTAATAATGAGATTGTTCGTCTTTTTACCTTACCAAACCATGAGAGAACTAGTGTCCATAACTTGAACAATTGGTTGTACGATTTGGACGAACCACAAGATGCTCCACCCTCACCTCCCGAGACACCCCAAATCTACGACCATTATGATGCCTATCTCTCTGATTCTAGCTTAAGCACCTCAGCTGTACTTGAAGAGCCCCTTATTGATTACGCGGCTGCCATAAATGCACTACAAACTAACATTGGTAACCTTAGAGGTGAATTCGACACTATGCGTATAGATTTTCATGGATTTATGGATGTAGTGAGGGAGCAGATGGATTACATTTATCAGCATCTCTTCTCTATCGCTCCTCCTCCTAGTGGCTAGATTATTGGATGATTATCCCGTTCCTGACTCTAACACTTGAACAGTGGGGGAACTGTCCATTTCAAGTGTGGGGGAAGGATTAATTAATTAGGATTTCATGTTTTCTAATTAGGATTAATTTTACTTAATTTTACTGTTATCATATTTTCTACTATTATCACTTTTGTTTCAGTACCTATGCATTGTTTTGCTGCTATTGGTACTGTATTAGTGACTAAGTTTTTGTTTCAGTATTTTTGTTTCAGTACCCAATTATATTTTCTTCAGTATTAGTTCGTAAAATTGCTTTCTTCTGATTTTTATCAGTATGTTATTCAATGCTATATTTTATATCAGTACTTTATTTTATTTGGTTTCAATTAAGTTACATGTATTATTACTATCCATTTATTATTTCCTTCAATTATTACTAGTAAAAAAGCATGGTCAAATGGAAAGTACATGCAATACGAATTTGTTCACATGCATAGAATTTTGGTAAAAGTAGTTCACATGCATGAGAATCTTGGTAAAAGTACTTCAAGTGCAGAAAAAATGTAAGAGAATCTCTGCATGCATGCATGCTTGTGGCTCACGCCATTTTCCAAGAAGAAGGAAAGTGTGGCACCTGCCACACCGCCTTTGTGGCACCTGCCACACCTTGCATGTGGCCATCGCCACACCCTCCATGCACTTGTGTGCCACGAATTTTATACCTCCTGCAACTTTGACCACCTTTAATTTATTTTACCAACTTTATTATTTTTTTCCAACCACTTCATTTAATTTCACCATAAATTCACCTCATTATTTATACCACCACCAACTTCTATTCTACCACACAAATTCACTTCTTTCATATTTTTTACCACCCCATTTCCACTTAACAAAAGATAAAAAAATTCGTGTACCACTGGCAATGGAAGGCTACCAAATGGTTTTTAGAGAAGGCAAAGCTGGTGAAGAACAAGTTGAGCTCTACCAATCACTACGAGAGAGAGAAATTGAACCCACAAGGTATGTTGATGTACCTTGTTTAGATGCTTTAGGAATTTTAGATAGTGTCAATTTTATGCTGGACACCATGAGCTTAAACCACCTTCTGTCTTTTAAGGACCTTGTATATGTCCAGCTTACACTAGAATTTCTTAGCTCTCTGGTTTTTTATGTTGAAGGAACAGTTCAATTTAGGATGTTTAATGTAGAGTATATTTTTACCTTTGAACAATTAGCTGATTTACTCCATTTTCCTCACGGGGAGGGAGTGATGTATGATACTCCAGATGGAGAAGGTTGGCTCGACACTTGTAAACTCTTTTGGAGAGCAATAACGAGTACAGTCACAAATAGTTTTGAGGGCAACAGAGCCACATTAATTCAAAACCCGACCATAAGATATTTTCGCCAACTATTGGCCTCCACCATTTTCGGTCGGTCTAACTCGAATAAAGTTAATGAAAAAGAAATTTTATATATGTTTGCTGCTTTTGTGCCACAAAAAGTTAACACCGCCCCGTTTATGTTTTACCATATGCTAACGTTAGTCACCGCGAAAAAGGGAGCGATCACCTTTGGCGGATTAATAACTACAGTAGCTCGAGCCCTTGGACTCGAAGAAAATTTCTCATCCATGACACCACTCCCGGCCCGTACAATTGACATAGACATGACTAAGAGTATGAAGTCAGTAAGAAAAAGGATAGACATAAAATTTGATTTAACGATTAATAATTGTGTTTTTTTGAATTTTATTATTCCTAACCCAGCTCGCACAATTGTGCGGGATCATAAATTTTTTTGTTATATTGATGACCCAGTCCCCGCGCACATTCCTCATAATGTAGCTGCTGGCGGGGACAATGCTGACACACATCCACACCCCGCACGTGTCTCTTCTGAAAATATTGTAGGTACATCGTCAAGACAGAGGCCAAGAAGAAGAAATGAAGACTCACATATCACTCTTGATGACATATACGCTAAGATTATATGACAGGGCGAATTAGGCGTTCAACGCGACCAGAGGATTCAAAACATCGAAGCTCAGCAAACTGAGATGATTCAAATCATCAGACAAATGCAACATGATCAATACAATATGTCTGGTTTGATCGAGGAGATGGCAGATCTCACGGTGCTTGTGGAGGATTCTGAAGAACGACCTATCCAGCCTGGAAATGGTAGGCGTGTACGAACTCGAGGCCGAGGCCACCGTTAGAAGACATTCCAGGTTCCACCTTCCTTTCTTACCTTATGTCGTTGCATTGGGGACAATGCTCGATTTAAGTGTGGGGGAGGAAGCTTTACCGCTTTTATTTATCGTTTTCTAGTTATTTATCGTTTTCTAGTTATTTATCGTTTTCTAGGTATTTCTAGGTAGATTTTAAATTTTTATGTTTCCTTTTTATTATTATGTTTATTTCCTTGCTTAGTATTAATAAAGAAATTCATGTGTTGTCGAGTCTTTATACGTAGTTTCCGCTATTTATCTGATTCTCCCAAATTCTTGAGCCATAACAAAAATTTTAATTTTGGTTAGATACATAACACGACACTTTAAGAATTTATTAGGCTAAGTTGGAAAGACTTGGGAAAGTGTTAATAAAATTGGTACTGTTTTGACACCCTGAACCCCCCGAATATGCAGATGAATTTGAGTACTTATTATGCCGAGACCTTAAGTTTTTAAAGTAACCTCTTGATTAGTTTATATTAGCAGTCAGCACCATCCTAAGGCACAAACTAAGTAATAAACCTATGCAAATATGTGTTCAATCTCAAAAGTGAATTTAATGAATTAATAGAAAATGCGAATAAAAGACATGATCCTTCTAAGTTAGGTGGTCTTCACCCGACCATTTAGCCCAACGGATCGGACTCTTGAAATTCAAAATTAAAAGAAAAAGAAAATGCAAAAGATTTGAAAAATGAGATCACTGAACACTAACAGGTTTACTTACCATGGGCGTGCGGGGATAACAGGCTTAATGTGATTGCGCGAGAATGAAAAAGAGGTGAAACAGAATAGGCCGAGTTATAATACCATGATTCGGATCTGTCTGTATAAGGTGGGAGTTCTTGATTACATATTGTAATTCTGTGTCATTACATTATCCTTGGTATTGATATTTAGTATCTATCTTTTTGACAAAGCTTAGCATCACTGTATGATCTGTGTTTTTGTTTCAAACTCGTGCTTAGATGTTTTATTTGCTTGAGGACAAGCAAAGGTTCAAGTATGGGGGAGTTTGATAACGCGAAACTATATCGTTAAATTGACTTGACTTGCATGAATTTTACTTATGATTTCTCTGTTTTAATTGATTTTATGTGCTGATTTATATCTCGATTTTATGTTTGTAGGCTACTTGGGATTTAATCGTAAAATAATGAAAAAAAGAAGAAAAAGGGAAGAAAAGAAATGGAAGAAGGAAATAAATTGAAGAAAAGAAAAGAATATATATATATATATATATATATATATATATATATATATATATATATAAAAGGGGTGGGCCCACCACACACTTAAGGTGGCGCTAGCCACACACTTAAGGTGTGGCGCCCACCACAAGGTCAAATTTGGCGACAGCCACAAGAGGAAAGGAAGGGTGATGTGGCGAGTGCCACATATATTAAAAGGATGATGTGGCGAGTGCCACATACAAAGAATGTGGCAACTGCCATAAACCCACTACCTATTATTTCTCCAGTTCTTTCTCCATGCAGAGACAAATTCGCCCACGAATCCTATTTCAATACGCAAAAAAAAAACCGTCAACAAACCTGATTTCAGGAGAACTACGCCATCAATATAAAAAGAGGAGCAGTTCCACAATTGGATTCTTCTTCTCTCTTGGCCAGATTTTCATTGTTTAGTTTTATTAAGCAGTTTCGTTTACATTCAAATAGTGATAGTTTTCCACATTGGAGAACTATTGCACCTTAGTTTTCAGCACTTTATTTTTCTGCAAATCGCTTACTGTAATCAGACCAGGAACTCAAAGCTTGCCTTCATAATCCAAATTCAAGTCTATTTAATTTCCAGGTTTTTATTTTACTGTCAATTGTTATTATTGTTTCCTTGATTAATTGCAAAAGCATGTTTCTGATTATGTTTTATTATCATATTTGCATTTTTGTTTCGAAAGCCATGTCCGGCTAAACCATTTATATCGGTGTGTAAATAAATCGATCGGAAAGGGATTCGACAAGTCTTGGCTAAACCTTTAATAATTTATTTTTCTGGTTTTGATTTCTTTTTCTTAAATTAAATAAACTTTTGTTACGAGAGTAAAAAGGTAACGAAGGTTACAATCAATAGAAAGAGAGTTTGAGATTTTAACCGGATAGCTGAAACCGAACATTAATTTTAAATACAGCGAGAGCGCTTTAAAATTAATTAGGATTTATTTATTTTCAAAAAGTACTTTTAAATTCAAATGGGAGAGCGAGAGCAATCATTTTGATTTAGGAGTATAGTCAGAGTCAATAAACACGAGAGTGTGAGGTAAAGACTTTTAAATTGATATTTTCTACTGAAGAATATTTTGACTTATTTATACGCCAACGATTTATTGAATCCCCGATGATTGACAAGTTACATACCGATATTCCGTCATATCTTGATCCAATTTTAATTTCCACTTATTTTCTTGTTTGCGTCTTAACTTAAAACCCCATTAGCCTTAGATTTACGTAGTAGCATTAGATAACGGTAAGTTCGATTTTTGGTCCTTTGGGTTCGATAATCTTTAAAACTACGCGATACGACTGTGCACTTGTAGTCAGAATCATTTAGACATACTAAGTCGTGATCATAGATCCTCTTAGGGTTTGCTTCGATCTTTACCCTTTCCTTTGGATAAATCAAAGCTCGGTGGTGAATTTCCAAGATGTGTGATTCAAGTTAATTAATAGCTTGATATCCAATTCTCACCGCAACACCGGGTATTGATGGAAGCTAAACTAACAGAGGCTGAATGGTGTCAAAGTCGACACGATGAACTGAACCTAATCCAAGAAAAGAGAATGACAACCTTATGTCACGGTCAGCTGTATCAGCAAAGAATGAAGAAAGCGTTTAACAAAAAAGTCTGACCCCGTGTCTTCAGAAAAGGGGACCTTGTGATCAAGAAGATACAATCATTCCTCACTGATTCCCGGGGAAAATGGACTCCGAATTATGACGGCCCTGATGTTGTTAAGAAAACCTTCTCAGGCTGCACCCTGAGACTCGCAACCATGAATGGAGAGGAGTTTACCTACCCCAAGAATGTTGATGTAGTCAAGAAATACTTCGCCTAAATAAAACAAGAGAAAAAAAAAGTCTCGGTGGATTGAAAACCCGAAAGGGCGGTCTAGGAAAAAATCAGAGACATAAGCAAAAATCATCCCAATGGATTGAAAACCTGAAAAGGTAATCCAGGCAAAAGTTAGGGATTCATGGCAAGTAACTTCGTCCGACAAGGTCAGATCCCCAGTGGTGATGCCAACCGTCGAAAAGACTTCAGTCAAGGTCACCTTTGACAGAAGCTCAAAATGTCCAGAATTCAAAGTTAGTGGAAGGATAACGGTCGTTATGTTTTGATGTAGCCCCTTTTCCCTTAAATTTCCATTTTCTAAAATTTGTAATGCTCTATGGGATCACGCGCTTGGTTGATTACCATTCTATCAATAAAATTTGAGCCTCGGTGCTTTTGTTTGCAATTCTCATTTATTTTGCTTTACAAAATGACATTTTTTATATGATCAACGATTCTTGAAAAAAAATGAATTTACTTTTGTTTTCAAATTTACTTCTGCTTTTAAAATAAAGATGGCAATTCCTTTTAACTAATGAACGCAAAAAGGAACATCGATGGCTTCTCCGGAAGTGATTAAACCTCAAAATGCAGAATCAAAGTACTCCTTTTAAACTAGTACACCTGAATGAAGGATCAACTATTTCAGATGTAATGTCCCATCTGACATCCCTGGCAGAGTTCTTACCTCTGAAGACCAATTGAAGGTTTTTTCTTCCCTAGTAGGGTCTACCCCTCCTAAGCAGAAAAGGATTGCTATCTTGAACCAATGATACTTTTTATCCCCCACAGTGGCCGAGTATCCCTTCGTGTTCATTCACCAGTCTGTATGTCGTGTCTGTATTATCAGCATAAACATACATACATCATGCACAATTGATTCATATTCATACACATGTTGCCTTAATATCACTCTGGTCATATTCATCCCTAAGTGATACATGTTCTCTCACCAATAAAGTTGTCAGTTTTCCTTTCCACGTTGGAGAGGACTTGCCCCTCTGTAGCCAAACTTGCCCCAGTCTAGGGGGTCTTTGGAAAAAAGTTCACCTTGAAAGGGAATTTGGAAGAAACTTTACCAAAATTTGTCTTGGAGATGATTTGCCCCAGACGTTTGAGTCATTAAAGGATATGTTCTTAATTAACCGACTCTTGGAGTGGTTGGCTTCGATGTATTATTGAGGTAGCTTTCCCTAGAATGAGCATTTAAGCGACTTAACTTATGTTGATTGAGCGCTGGAGAGACTTGCTCTTAATCAAAAGAACCTCTGGGTGGCCTGCCATTGGTTGATGGAGTCTTGAGATGATTCTCTCTGATCAACCAATTCTTGAATGATTTTCCCCATAATCAACTGATGCTTGGAGAATTTCTTTAGACAGACTGATTCCATAATCATTGGATGACATGCCCTTAATCCATAAGGTTATGAGGTGGTCTTGATTCTGATCCACTTTGTTGAATGATCAAGTTCTTCTCTGATTGCTCCTTATTGAAATTTCCTTGATGTCAAGTACTGACTTGCAGTCAAAATTGTTCATTCACAAATGGTAATTTAAATGTGATGCTCATGCAAGCTTGAAAAAATACATCATTATTGGGATGGTGTGATAGTGTGTGACTAATGGACCGTTAATCCAAATGCAGTGTTGATTTAGCTAATGTGAAAGATTCAGCAAGAAGAAGATTAGAAAATCTGTAGGAGTCAGTTTACGCAACCTTGCTGTAGTATGCTTTCAGAATAAACCCTGCTTCAATTAGGTCTTTTGAGGGTTGTAACGTAGCCTGGTTCACGGTTATTTGAAACAAATGATATAAGGCTCAAAATTTGATTGGTACCCACCCTGTCTTCGTGATGACCTTCAGTTCTACGTTTAGTTAATTTAACACACACATCTAGAGTTTGACGGTGTAAGAGTGAAGATGATGATTCAATATTTTCTTGAAATGCTAGTCACCTTATTTTGTTTTGTTTTTTTTTTCTGAGGATTTGACGACCTCTTTTTCTTTTGATCCCTAATTTTTTCCTGGACTGATTTTGTTTTTCAAGTCCACTGGGATTGCCCTAATTTTGGCCTAAGTCGCCTTTTTGGGTGTTTGACTTAGCGGGCTTTTCTTTTTTCTCTTATTTTGGAAAGGCTTGTGACTGCCAAGTCATTGGTCATTGAAGAATAACCGTCACAACTTTTGAATTTTGCACGATTGATTCGACACTTCGGGATGTGTGCGAAGAATAGCATATGGTTGATCCTCAGACTAGATGTTTCATCTTGTAATTCGAATGTGTAGTCAGAATAACTGAACACTACCCATGTCCCAGGTTAAGCCTAAGGGTTTAGTAATCCGAAGGAAACTCTTACTTTTAGGCTCAAAGTGGTTAACTAGGGACTAACTCCTTATCTCTCCAGTGTTTGGGGATTTAAAATAATGCATGTACATCATCTGCAAGATTTTATCTGAAAGTATACCAGCAACAATTGTGGGTATTGCGTTTTCATCATCCTCCCTCTAATCTTTGCTAAAACAACTGTTTGATAAAGAAAGTGAAGTGGAGAAGTATATGTTTGAGCTTTGCAATAAATGAGAAAATTGAGCGAATGTGACATGATTAATTCAAAAAAAGCACGATCACTTCATTAATATTACCATTCAAAACAACAATGTTCAAAAACAAGTAGCAAATAACAGGAAAGAAACTACAAATGCAATGAAAAAAATTGTCACATGATTGCTAGCCATGAGGATGTCTTTCTTGCTTGAACCACTAGCTTTAGGAGATAACCCTTGAAGTAATAGAACTCATTCGGGTGAGAAGTTGACGTGCACAACCAAACTTCCTTCTGGAAAAGATATGTGCCCTTTGTCAATCAGTTGTTGTACTTTAGCTTGGAAAGCTTTGCAATCTTCATTTGAATGCCCCTATGATCCTCTGTTATATCCACACTGCACAGCGGGATCGTACCCAGGCGGGTATGGTTTTGGCAACGACTTGAGAGACTTGGGCTCTACCAATGAGTTTCGGACTAGATATGGCAGAAGTTGACTATATGACATAGAAATTGTATCAAGAGGAACATTCCTTCTTTCCAGATTGTTGTGAGGCCTATGCTGATTTTAACGCTGATTTTGATATCCTTGGCCATGGGCTCGTTGATTTGAATGAGGAGCAATCCATAGTTTCTGGTATGGCGCTTTAGGCATTGTTGGTTGCCCATAAGGGTGGCACGACGCTGAAAATGATGACCGCTGAGAAGATGAGGGACCATAACATGTTGCTGATGCACCATAAGAATACTTGACATTTTCTATGACTGCATTGGTTTCATTCTCTTCTTCCTCTTAGGAAATGCCAAGTGATTCAGTCTCACCAGCTTAGCTAATCGAGGCGTCCTGGATTTGTTTAATTTTGAGGTGGCTCTCGATGCGTTCTCCTACTATTACAAGGTCAGAGAAGCTTGAAAATGCACTGCAAACCATTCTTTCAAGATAAGTTCCATGTAGACTGTCTATGAACATGTCAATCAATTCTTTTCCCAAGAGTGGTGGTTGTACTACGGCTGCCAACTCTCTCCACTGCTGTGCATACTCCTTAAAGGATTCACCACCTTTCTGAGAGAGGATTTGCAACTGCGTGCGACTGGGAGCCACATCCAAATTGTACTGATATTGCTCTAGAAAGGCATTGGCTAAGTCCTTCCATGATTGGATACAACTTCTTTCTAAATCCATGTACCCACTTAAAGATGCCCACTCAAACTGTCTTGAAAACAATGAATAATTAACTTATCATTGTGGGTAAAGGAAGTCATTTTCCGAAAAAACATCACCAAATGACGCTTCGGACAACTAAGGCCTGTGTATTTCTCGAAGTTGGGTACCCTGAATTTCGAAGGAATCGCCTAGTTTGGCACTAGGCACATATCAGCAGCATCGAGCCCTAGCGCATCATGGACTTTCATAGCATGGAGTTTCTCCTCAAGGGCAAGAAACCTTTCCTTCATAGGATTATTCAATGGCATCATCTAGGATTGAGTAGGAATGTTCACTTGGGGAAGATCATCATCAGACAGAAGACCATACAATAGATTAGTAGCACAGTAAAGTTGGGTGGGGGTCGACATTCTCCATCATAACATGCTGAAGGTTGTTCTCTGACATAGCTACCACAACTTCTGACTTGCATTGTCTGTCTGGCCTTTCAAGGTGTCTATCTTCCTCTTATCTCCTCTTCAAATTCTTTATAGCTACCACAGGTTCAATGTGAGTATCAGAAAAATTAACTGGGCTGGCAACGGGCAAGAGATGGAATGAGTTTCTTGCTTTGGATTTTGGAAGATGGTATGCATGCATGCTGATGAGATGCAGATGCAATGGAATGGATGCAATGAGATCTTTTTATTTTATTTTTGATATGCAAGGAAATGCAATGCAATGCTCAGGATCATAGGTATAATTTTGAAGTTGAAGCAATGACAACAGATATCTTTGATTATCGGAACCCCATGGGTAGGCTCTAATATAGGTGGGTGCCTAGAGTCATGGATCTTTTCAAAGATATCATTGTCATGACAAAGGCTCATCAGACAACAACATCTTTGAAATGATCTCCTCTATGTGAGGTTTTCGTATTGTCTCAATAAGGAAGCCCCCTCGTGAGTCTCTACTACACAACGATCGAGTCCAAGGATTCTAAAAAGGTATCTCAGAGTCATAGATCGAGGTTGAAAATATCATTGTCAAAAATAATGATACGTTCAAGGGATCTCACCTGATTGGGGCGTTCCTATCAACCCAACAATGAGTGACCCTCATGAGTTAACACTACCAACCACCATGGAAATGGTTAAAAGGTCCTTAGAGTTAACGACCCAACTTAAGAACATTATCGCCTTGACGAAGGCTCGTCAGACAATAACATCTCCAAGAGAATCTACTCTAAGTGGGGTTTTCGTATCGTCCCAACGAGGAAGGCTCCTCGTGGGCCTCCACTACACAACCACCATCCTAATTCTATGTTTTTCTCAGACTCGGGTAGCGAGCCTATCTCGCAAAGCCAATAATCAGATAATCCCCAACAGTGTCATAAGCAAATAATAAAAAGGATACAAATAAAGATAAGCAAGCAAGTAGATAATAACAATAGAATAAGCAAGCAAACAATAAGAGAAAACAAACAAGAAAAGCTAACGCTCACAAATCGAATCAAGTTAGGCTTGACTCTCTCTTGCACGGAGCAATCATATCCCTAGCAGAGTTGCCATCTGTAGCACCTCGAAAAAATACGACCTTTGCGATGGATGCGGAAATAAAATGGTTCGAACAGATTCACCACCGAACTTTATTCACCCCAAGAAGGAGTAGGAAAATATTGAGAAAACCTTTAAGGAAAAAACATGGTCATCACAACCAAGCTCTAGGTTCGGGAGTCGATTATGCAAGGGGAAGGTATTAGCACCCCCTCACGTCTGTTGTACTCAACGGGAACCTCTTAATTCGATTCGTGATGAATGTTAGCTAAGGTTGTTTGTTTTCTTCTAAGTGAATAAAGCGAAAAGGTAAGGTAAAAGCATTTTGTTTTCTAAGGGAAAATGGGTGGTTTTTTATTAGAGTGCTCGCCAAGGATTAGGGCCCTTATGCCCATGTATTCTCGATTGGAATGAGAAATCAGAGCGTCTGTAGTTCGTGGGGCTAAGGTTGGTAGGTTTGTTTTATCGAACGGATGTTAACGTTCGCATTATAGCAGTTAAACGTTGCTTGTATGCTCGCGCAAGGGAGGCTTAAGCATTTGTTTGTTTGCAGTAGATTGGATGCGCTTGAATCGTATTCTAGAGGTTAAACATAGCTTGTATGCTTATGCATGGGTGGCTTAAGCGTTGTTTATATTGCGGTAGAACGGAAGTAACATGTTCTTTTTTGGGAAAGAAGATTTTTAAATCGCGCGGAGGCGAGAAGTTGGGTTAATATGTTGATGTTTTATTTGGATGACGATCATTTGGATGCCAAGAATGACTCCTCGTATCCAAAAAATCGGGAAAGTGAATCGAAGGCTCGACTCTCTCTCTTTTTCAACCATAATTGTGAAAAGGTTTAATATGATTAAAGTGTTTTGAACGGATGACGAGTACTAGGACGCCAACGAAGGCTCCTCGTATCCAAGAATTCGGGAGAGTGAATCGAAGACTCGACTCTCTCTTTTTTTCAACCTTATTTGATTTTAGAAAATCAGGTTTGATTTGATTTGTTGTGAAAATAGATTGATGTGAAGCAGATTACAAGTTTTTTAGAGAAGACTATTATTCGAGTGTAAGGAAGGCTCCTCATACCCAAACAATTGAAGAAAGAACTCGAAGGCTTCAGTCCAACTCCTTTTTCATCTTTTAATAAAATATGGTTTTAGTATGATTAATTGATTTGATTTGACTTGAGGAAAATACTCGATATTAATCGAGGTTTAAATTTACGTTCGAAACGGTGCGAGGGTTTGAACTAAATGGTGAGGAGGTCCGAATTGTGTAGGGTAAGGTTGATGGCAATGCACAAGACAATAGGCTTACAAGGGTGAAAATAGACTCGATATTATATCGAGAATTTATTTTAAAAATGGTTTGAATATGCAAGTGAGTAACAAAGATCAATACAACATTATTACAGCATGAGTACAAGACATGAGTAAGGACATAGTCGAAATTATAAATTAAAGATCGCACACTAAATCACACAAAATTATGCACGAAAATTATTAATTAAATTAAATATGGATGCTTAATAAAATTAATTAGTGTTTTAATTAAGGGTTAAATAAGTAATAGGTCCCTGAAAATAACCCAACATTCAAGTTTAGTCCCTATAAAAATTTTCTTCAAGGTTTGGTCCCTCTAATGTTTTCCGTTTCCAAATGTAGTCTCTCCCGTTAGTTTTCACTAACGGAGGGTGACATGGCATGCCAGGTGTGGTGAAATCCATTGCCAACTGTGTATCATTTGGTTGACTAGTCAAAATGTATAATTCTTTAATTCATTCTCAGTTGCCTTTTACGTGTGGCTTCTTCTTCTTCTTTCTCATCATTCACCAACAAATCCCTAAACCCCCAATTCTTCGTATTCTCTCAATCTTGTTTGTCTTTATTTTTTCCATTAAGATTTGTGATGTCTACATCTTCTAGGCTCAGCAAGGTAGTTTCACGTCACTCCAAGAGTTTAAACAACAGTGAAGGGAGAAAGTGTGGTTGCAAGGGAAGTTTGATTGCATACGTGTGCAAGAGGGGGAAGAATGAAGGTAGATTGTTTTGGAGATGTCCGTTTTGGAAGAATGAGGGAACGTGCAACATGTTTCTTTGGGATGATGAAATTGGAGGTGGGATTGAAGAACTGCAAGGGGGGATGTAGAATGGAGCAAGGAAGAGAGGGAAATGAAAATGGTGGAAACCTTTAAGGATCTTTATGAAAGTTCGATGAAGAAGAACAACAAGCTGAAGATGAAGCTCAAGGCAGTGGAATTCTATAGAAATTTGAAGACTTTTTTTGTTATAATTTTAGTAGTGGTGAACATGTATTTTCTGGTTAGGTGTAATTGTAGAATTGAGTGAATGACATTTGTTGTCGTTGTAATGAGATTGTAATGTTTGTTTTGTTTTTAGGAGTTGTAATGTTGTATTGTTTTGAGAAAGTCTTCAAATTGTAAGAATGTTGTTATATGGTTTAGTTTGGAAAATGTAAGACCTGGTTGTGGTAAATGATATCTGTTATGTACTGTTGTATTATAGGTGATGATACCAAATTAAATGTTGTTTTGTAATGTTTTAATGATATCTATGTTAAATGCTATCTGTTGTTGTCTTGTTATGAAATGTTGTTTTGGTGTAGATCCAAATTAAATGTTGTTTTACAGGTGGTATAGATCCAAATTAAACTGTTGTATTACAGGTTGTTTTATAGATCCAAATGAAATTTAACAACAGAGAATTTTACTCAAAAGAGATGACATATATTTCAGTGACATTTAACAACAGTCAATTAAACCTTAGTACCCTTACATAACATCATAGCATAGTAAGGAAATGTATTTTGGGCCTAAAGACCACTTCAGTACCCTTACATCAGAAATTAGAATACATAATATTGACCAAAACATGATAACAGGTGTTCAAAAAACATCAGTTAAACAACAACAGGATCCACTTCATTATGGGTGCCCCTTGGCATTGATGCCTTCATCCTCAGGTATAATCACATGATCTACATGGTCTTTCCCAGGGCCTGGCATGCTCTTTGTTTTGAGTGTCTTCAACCTCTGGCTTTCTCTTTTTTCAGGCAACCCACATTTATAGGCCTTGTATCTGCTCTGTGTCCTGATTTTTTGTGGTTCACTACTGCTTGGTTTTGACAAAGTTGTTCTTATACCAGGTGGTTTGAAAGGAGTATTCCTGCCCACCTTTGGTTGACTCCCAAAGAAAACCCTTGGGCCAGTTGGAATTGGCTTAGAAGTCTTGCATGGTGACTTATCAATCCTGAGAGGTTGAATGTTCAAGACAGCAGAACCTGTAAGAACAGCAGTAATAGTGTCATCTAATGATGTTGGGTTTTCCACCTCAATGCCCTCAGGCTCATCTGTATACAATTGGTCAGAATTATCCTTGACAAACTCATCCTGAACAGCAGACTTTGGATGAATTCCATCCTTCACAGCAGGCCTTGATGCAATGTCCTCATTGACACCATGTCCTGATGCAACCTCCTCATTGACAGCAGGTCCTGAAGCAATTCCCTCATTTGACAGCAGGTTTGGATTCACTTTCCTCATTGACATCAGGCCTTGATGCACTTCCTTCTTTGGCTGCAGGCTTTGCTTTCTTACCTTTCTTGTTTGATGATCCCTTAGGCCTCCCCTGCATATTAACATAACATCAACAACACTAGTATATAAAGCAATGGAATTACAATTTGAAAATAACAAAATCATTAAAGTGGTACCCTCTTTTTTGATGCCTCAGTAGTCTGACTTATTTGGGTTGGAATTGGCTGAGATGTTTCTGCTGTGCTATCTAAAGTGACTTGAGTAGTCTTGTTTGCAGTTTCTAACTCTTCCTTCAATTTCTTGCAAGTTTTTTTACTATGACCCAACTGAAAACAGAACCTACACCTATGGTTGGTGTTTGTTCTTTGCCATCTAGTTTGATTCTCTTCATTAGGCTCCCTTCTCCTCAACTTCTTGGGCCTCCCAAGTCCTCGTTTGAAAATAGGTGGCAACATTCCCTCATTATCAGTCTTGGGCCACTTGTTTTGTCCATTAAGTGGGGTAATAACCTCACTATAGCATGCTGCATAGGTGGTCTTGTGATAGCAAGGGTGGACATATTTTAGAGGGTCATCTACCTTCCTATAGATGGCAGCCACAACATGCCTACAAGGGATGCCCACCAGTTCCCAAAAGTTGCAAGAGCAAGTATGTTTTTCAAGATCTACTACAAAACAGTCTGTTAATAACACATGGCTCACTTGAAATGACAACCTACCAGCCTAGGTAGCTGTCCATGATGCACTTTTCTCAATCTCCCTATCTAGTCTCCTTAAGGGTTTAGCCATTATGATACCCTTGTAACTATCCACCTTTTCCCTCAAAGTGGCAAACCTCCTCATTAAATAGTTCCTTATCCACTCAAACATAGTTATAATGGGTTTGTCTCTTTGCAACAATATGGTTACATTAAATGACTCACTCAGGTTGTTCATCAAAACATCACACTTAGAAAAAATAGGAAATGCATGCTTACACCATTTTTTCTTGGGAATTGCCTCTATCCACTCATAGGCCTCCAAACTGACATCCTTTATCATCAACATCTTTGCTTCATGAGCTTCAAAATATGTAGCTTTTGCAGCAGCCATCATTAGATCTCTGAACAAGGTTCCTCCACCAAATCTCTTCTTGAAGCTTGCATTTCTATTAAAGAATTGTCTACCACACTTGTGTTTGGCAAACAAGGTTTTTATTCTAAAGGTGGTTGAGGTCAATACCCTACTACACAACACTGTATAGTCATATTTCTTCTTGTCCTTGCACACAACCCTGCATCTATTTTTATCATTCTTTTCAAACTTAACCTCCCTTCCATTCAACACATTGTGTTTTAACATGGCATCCTTAAACTGCCTTAAGGATGAAAACTCCATCCCAACTTTGAACACATAATCCTTGCTCAATGACTCCTCCTCACTAAACCTCAAAACACAAGGCCTCTCATCACAACTATCATCATCCCCACCACTGTCCAGCTCATCAGTCAAGTATTCATCCTCAATGACATGTTCCTTTCCCAACTCCTCTGTTATACATACCTTCTGCTCTTTCTCACTCTTCTGTTCTTGCTCACTCTTGTTGCCTTTCCCAACAGCCCTATTAGGCAGCACCTCATCAAGCCCTTCCTCAAATCCACCCATTCTCTCCTCCTCACTATCTTCAAAATGTATATCTTCCACAGAGTCTTCATCACACTCTTCACTTGATCCACTCTTGTTGTCAATTTCCTCTTGACAATTAGGTTCCTTTCCTTTCTCTCTAATCCTCTCCATAGCTGCGTGCTCTCCATGAACCCTATTTTCACAGTAAATTTCAATCTCACACTTGTACCCCATGGCATACAAGGCCAACTCAAACGCATCTCCGTCATCCTTGAATTGTTTCAAGTCATTTTCAAATTATCCTTCCTCATGCTTCCACCACATCTTAACCAAATTGTAGTCAAACTCAGGTACCACCTCCTTAACTAAGTCACATGCATCAACAAAACTCCAAAAATCAGGATCCTGACCCTTGAAAGCATGCACCTCACCTCCTTCGTATGTTATGTTGGTGTCTTTTACAAAAGACCCCTTTATATAAAAAACAACAGTGAATTTATCCATACCCCTGCACACAAAAGTTAAAACTAACTTTCACTTTTGCCATTTTCGTAAAAAACATGAGTAAACGTAATGGCAGTAAAAGAACACAAGCATGGAGGGACCACAACGTATTGAAAGAAACAAGTAAAATAAACAAAACATGGAGATGATGATAGAAATAAGTAAAATAAACAAAACATGGAGGGACCACAACGTAATGGCACATAAGCATGGAGGGACCACAAACGTATTCTAATCAGTAACCAATAAAAGAAACTAAACAGGTGAGAGACAACTACATTTACCTGGGACCACAGCTTCAATCGTGGAAGACCTACTTTATGACCAATTCTGAGACTTGCGAAGAGATGACGAAGACGTTCGTCTAGGGCACAATGTCTTGGACGAAGAAACGATTTGGGAAAAATGACTTCTGAGCTTCTTCTCTTCTATGTCAATAAGTTTTGTCTTTTCCTCTTCTTCCATTTCCTAATTTTCCACCGTGTCCTTGTCAACATAAAGCGTGAGCACACCTGGCATGCCATGTCACCCTCCGTTAGTGAAAACTAACGGCAGGGACTACATTTGGAAACGGAAAACATTAGAGGGACCAAACCTTGAAGAAAATTTTTATAGGGACCAAACTTGAATGTTGGGTTATTTTCAGGGACCTATTACTTATTTAACCCTTTAATTAATTAATATTAAGTAAATATATTTAATAAAAAAATAATAATACACATTTTTAGTCTTCACAAAAAAAACAATAAACAAATTTCAAAACAAAAAGAAATTAAAATGCAAACATAAAGTAGAATAAATAAAAAAGGACTAATGGACTAGCAAAGGAGAAAATCACGGGGTACAAGAAGTAACTGCTTGGGCTTAACCATCAAAAGCCCATAAAACAAAAAAAATCACAAGGCCAGGGGTGGTGTGAGAAATTGATGGGCCTAAAGGCTGATACATAAGAAAATAAAATAAAATAAAATAAAATAAAATAAACTATGAAACAAGAGTTTGAAATTTTTTGAATTCACGTGTATTTCTTCACAGCTCAATCATTTTTCCCTTTTCCTTTCTTGCTCACAAACTCTCACGCATCCATAAATCTCGTCTTCTTCACTTCCTTCGCTATGCTCTTCGTCCATTCATCTGTCACCGCCATTGTTGTGTGTCGTAGCTTATCTACTTCAGAAATTGAAGAAGGTGGAGGAGAATTGGTGTTCGGTTCGGGATTGGGCAGAGAAATGGATTGTGCACGAATTCAAGTGGTTCTGAGACGAGATGTTGTGGGTGGAGGAAGAGGAGGGGGGAGAGCGGTGTTGCTGGAGAGTGAAGCCATTGGATTTTGTTGTGTTCAGTTTTGAGGCATGAGGAGGTTAGGATCTGAGGAGAGGGTGAGTCATGGTGGAGTAGCAGTGGTGGTTGTGTTGCTTTCTTCTATGTTTTGTCCACATTCGCTTGTCCCGCTATAGGAAAACACATTTCCTTCCAAGCCTATTGAGGTTTTCTGATCCTTGTCAATGCAGATCTAGCAGTCCGGCAATCCTTTAAATCGGTAGAACTAGGTTCCCTAGAAGAAGAAATGCTTTGCATCTGTTTCACACTACTGACACTTAAGCTGCTGCTTCCTGAAGATTCTTGCTTCTCCTTGTTCAGACCACCCGTATTCATTGTCTCAAACTTATGTAAGCTCTAATGGAACATTGTATTTATTCATACTAGACTGAAAACCTGATGGACTTCTCCTATCCTCTAAACCAGATAAATTTGAGCTGACATCGGAGTTGAGATTAGCAACAACTTAAAGGATATAGCAAGCTCTAGCAACACAAACTAGGAGAGAAGCGGGTGGTGGGACTTCGCAGACGTGAACAACACGCAGTGGAGGAACGAATCTGTTATTGGTGTAACAGGTTGTTGTTGTTGTTTTAAGTGTAAAATACTATTGTCTGAAGCTCACGGGTTTTTGGAGATGAAAATTTTTGCGTGTTGTTTATGTTACAACATGATGATGGTTATGTTGTTATTGTGTATGATGGAGTTTATGATGTTTGTAAGATGGGATGAAGAAAGATGCATATGTGAGTGAATAGAGCATGTTAAGGAGGGTGTTGCAGCATGTGTTGGTTGAGAAACAAGTGTATCAAAATGGTTGTTGGTGAGTTGAATATTCTGGTTTGTATTGAGATCGTCGGGAGAAGATGAAAGAGTGTAACTTGAAGAAAAAATAGTGAGATTGGTGAAAAAGCAAAGGTTGAGTGATTGAAGATGATTTGTGATTTTAATGGTGGTGTAGGAGATGTTGTTGTGATGTTGGGTTTTGTAGTTGTTGGGTTTTATGTTGGTGATGAGGTGTTGTGTTCCCTTGTTTTTCCAGACAAGCCAACAATACTGAAAGGAAAGCAAGGTTTTTGAAAATCATCCCCTCCTTCTTTGAGAAAAGTCACCTTTATTTGATAATTTCTGATTTTTTGAAAATAAAGAGAGGGATCCATATCAGTTGGTGACACATGTAGTTTGGATTGGTCTATTTCCTCCCTCATGGAACATGAATATATATACTAGGGTTTAGATTTTCAAAATTTCCACAAATGCCCTATCTAGAAACTTAGTGAGCAAGAATGCTAAAAAAAGAATAAAATAATAACAAGGAAAATATATTTTTATTATATTTTTTAAAAGAGAAAAGTGTGGATAAAATCTAAATAAAATTAATTCTCTAATTAATTCTAAACTTATAAGATTATTCTATCTAAAAAAATTAAAATAAAATGACTAAAAACGAATAAAAAGTCGGGTACCAAAGTGCTCGAAAAATAAAAATGACTGCACCAAAATGATCAGTGCAGAATAAACCACTCGGAAAAATACAGCGTTTTGTCAGATTTTGAAATAAATCTAGATCGGTAAAAATGCTCAGACTGATCAAAACGTGGTTGAAAAGTCATCAAAAATTAAAACGAGCGCACCAGGTTAAACTACGTGAAATGTAGATTAATTTTATTGACGAATGCAAATTAATTTTCAAACTTTTCGTCCACTGATTTTACACACATTTGACTTTCAGTTTGACCGATTTGTCTGTAAATCTGATAAATTTACTCTGGCTGACATTTTAGGCAGTATGCATGATGAAAGGCATGTTAAGTTATATGGATGATGCAAAGTGAGTAAAAAGTCTGATGAATGAGAGTTTTAAAATGCCAGGTCAAAATTAAGGTATGACAAGTACTAGTGTTAGAGGAACCAGTTTTCATTGAGTATGAATCTTAAAACACCATTTCCATTTAAATGCAAAGTTTTCTCATTTCAGTTTATGTTCTTTGCCAATTTACTTTCATATTTAATTGCATTGTTACTTTACCTTTGTTTTACAAACTTCTAGTCCTTTTTAATACAGTCGTAATTACATTTCACACTTCTTTATTCAACTATTTCGACTAAGTCAAAATCCTTCATATTTCCACAAAACTATAAACAAAAGTATTTAGCACTATGTCCTATGATTCTCTAGTTGATCAATAAGTAATTTTCAATAAAAGATTAGCGATTGTTCACTAAATTTCACAGTAAACAAATGCTAATAACATTAATTAATATTTAATTAGTTAGTTTTATAACCAAACAAAGTTATTGGATCATAAAAATGAAAATTTAGCAAACTTGTTATTTAGATGTTTTTGTCCATTCTTGAATTTATTTTTAAATATCCAAACTATTACTTCAACAAACTCTTTTATTTTTGTTTTTATATTTGTTTATTATTGAATAAAAAATCTACGAGATGAACAAAGTTTAATTACCATAATACTCCATTCTATAAACTATACATTATTTTCACTCATTTGTTTACTAAGTCGTTTCCTTTATGGTTATAAAATGTTTTCATACTTTTTTTAAAAGACACTGGGATTAAAAACAACCGAGCACAAGAGATACTCAATCTCTTAAAAAAAAACGAGAATTGAGCAAATTACATCCTCTTTAAACAGTTAGCAGGACTATTGAACCAATCAAAGAAAACACAAGAATGATGATGTCTAGATTCTACCCCAACCATTTCCAAGAAAGCAACTTGATTGAACAAATAACATCCTCGACCGAAAACTCTGATCCTCTAAAAATAGCCTCGTTTATGCCAATCCACAACCTCCAAATAGTTTCATCCCAAATAATATCCCAACCTTGAGCATAGGCTCTCCACAAAACTGACAAAGCCAAGCTGAATTCGCCGTCGAAAACATCAAGCTGAGAATCCTGCATAATATGGCTATAAGCAGAACTAACAGTGACCCCAAAACAATAGTGAACAACCCACTTGAAACAGTCCAAATTATCGGCCACAGGATAATGGTTCACCAACAACATAAGCAAGTTTTCTTTCTCCTTAGACAACAACCCAACAAGAGCTTCATGATCAGCATCAAAAACAGACTCTTGAAAGTCCCATTTCCAATCGGAATCAATCCAAAATCCCGCCTTTGATACACTCAACGTCGACTTTGAGCAGCAAGCGAACAAACTCGGAAAAAACTCCTTCGGAATCAACTTGTCCAGCCACATACACCACCAAAATGCTAAATCCCTACCATTACCTAGGCAACATTCCAGGATGGAAACAAAAGGGTCCGAAGAACCTTGATCAGCTAAAAACAAGGACGACAAATCTCGCAACCAAATCAAATCCTTTTTCCTGCCACCATTTCCTGCATTGCACAATATATCCTACCCCAAACTAGATGAGAAATAACGACGCTCAACAATTCCTTTCCAAAACGCATTCTTCTCACACAAAAACCTCCACTTCTGTTTAAGGAACATAGATTTGTTCAAATCCGCTACGTCTTTGATACCCAATCCGCCCAACTCTTTTGATTTGTAAATCGTGCTCCAACTGACCCAGGAGATACATTATTTTCACTCATTTGTTTACTAAGTTGTTTCCTTTATGGTTATAGAATGTTTGTAATCTTTTACGGTCATAAGCAAATGGAATTAATGTTGATGTCAAACAAATCAGTTCCATATATTGGATGAATAGAATTCTTTTTCACACTACCTTCCTTACAATTATTAGAATTGTTAATATATGTTCACGAGAAATATTAAAAGTATTGTTTAAAAAAATAAAAAATTTAATAATATTCTAGCATAAAATTATATAGTATTCGAAGTAAAATAATTGTTTTTCAAGTTAATAATAAACGATTTTCTCTAATAAACAAGATTTGGATTCCTCAATCTTCCCAAATCAGAAATCTTAACCATTTAATTAATCACCGGATGAAATAACAAAGTACATATGCTAAGAGAAATATATTGAAATAAAATATTTTAAAAGAAAAATATTTTTAAATATAAAATTAACCATATTTAACTAGAGTTTAATGGTAGTGTACTGTGTAAGGAAGTTTTGCACATGTAACCAATTAAAATTTTATATTTGTCATGTAATTTCAGTATTTTAAAAATAAAATTGGAATTTATTCTGATGCATATCTCTCATTGGTTGACAGTGTAAAAATTTTTACACTGTTAGTAAATTTTTTTTTTCTCATTTAACTATGAATCATTTAATATTTATTTTTTAAAACACAATCAACAATTAAGTATGTTTTATATATTAAAAGAAAAGAATTTATAGTTAAATAATTCTCGAATTACCTGTTGATAGTTTAAAAAATAAATACTTTTGATGATTACTAATTAAATAATATACCAAATACTTGTTAATTTTATATTTAAAGATGTTTTTTCATTTTTGTTTCAATATGTTGTTTTTGGCATGAGCAGTTTTGTTATTTTACCATTCAATTAATTAAATGGTTAAGATATAAAATTAAAGGAGATTAAGATAAATATAAATTGATAGAATCCAAAGTTGGAAAGCAAGAAGATTGGGGAGTTGGAAAGCAATGATAAAGTGAGAATAGAGAAATTGAAGGTGTATAAATCTCGGAACACTCAATATTAGAGGGAGTGTTAGCATTGTCAAAAGAAGGAGAATCAATAGCATTATCAAGTAAGGTAAGCCTGATGTCATATTACTGCAAGAAACCAAATGTTGTTCAGTTGACGAGAAGCTTGTTAGCTCGTTGTGGAGTTATGAGGAGGTCACTTGGTCGTGCTCTTTATCGTTTGGGAAATCTGGAGGATTGTTATCCATTTGGAAATCTAGCGAATTTCAACCTATTTACTCTTTCTCAGGTGATGGTTTTCTCGGAGTTAAGGTATTATGGAAGGGTTTGCCTTATTATATTCTGAATGTTTATTCGTCTTGCAACCTCTCTTTGAAACGTATTCTGTGGAAGAAAATTTTAAATCTTATTAGTAGTCATAAGGATGGCGAATGGATTATAGGAGGCGATTTCAATGCTATTGTGAAATTGGCTGAAAGGAAAGGTTGTTCTAATTTCAATAGGCATAGAGAAATGTGGGAGTTCCGTGACTTCGTGGGATGCAGTGGTCTTGTGGATGTTCCTTGTGCGAAAAATAAGTTCACGTGGTTTAGCAGCGACGAGAGATCTATGAGCCGAATTAACAGATCCCTTCTTTCTGATTCTTTAGTTGAAAAGTGGGGTGTGGTGAATCAAGTGGTCGGGAAGAGGGATATTTCAGATCATTGCACGATCTGGATCAAGGTGAATTATTTGAATTGGGGCCCTAAACCTTTTAGGGTTCTTGATTGTTGGTTTGAAAACTAGAACTTTTTGCCGTTTGTCAAAGAATGTTGGGGAAATCTTTCGGTGACAGGTCGGATCGACTATGTCATTAAAGAGAAATTGAAGCTATTGAAGGTGAGCCTCAAGAAATTCAATGAGGAATTTTTCGGTAGATTGGACTTGGAAGTCGAGGATTGTGTTGAGGCGGTGAACACATTGGATGTTTCCATTGCAGATTGTGCTACAGGTGAGCTTGAAGGCTTTGTTGATAAAAGGAAAATAGTCACCTCAGATTTGTGGAAGAAGATTTTCTTGAAGGAGAACTTGCTAATTCAAAAATCTAGGTTAAAGTGAATGAAGGACAGGGGACGAAACACCAAATTCTTCCATGGCGTCATTAAGTCTAGGAAGAGAAGGAAGTTTATCAGTAACTTTGTCGATAAGGAAGGGAGTGTATTCGAGGGGGTTAAGGATGTGAAGGAGGGAATCAGAAAGCATTTCGAGTTGGCATTTGCAGAACCGGATTCAAACATACATGTATTAGAAGATGTTCATTTTAGGTCCTTTTCTGTTAATCAAAGCAGGGCGCTAGAATCTCCTTTTTCTGATTGCGAGATTAGGGCGGCTATCTGTGATTGTGCGGTGTCAAAAAGTCTGGGACCGGATGGATACAATTTTTTCATCTTATGAAAGCGGACTACGTCAATTTCATCAAAGATTTTCATGGTTCTTCTAGACTCAACAAAGCAGTAACTTTTGCTTTTCTTACTCTTATTCCAAAGATTTAGAATCCTCAAGGGCTCAAGGATTTTAGGCCTATATGTTTGGTTGGATTATTTCAGAAGATCATCTCTAAATTTTTAGCAGCAAGACTGAAAGAGGTGTTAGACTCTCTTATTTCTCCGTGTCAGACTGAATTTCATAGGCAGGTTAATGTTAGACGGGGTTCTTGCAACTAATGAGATTTTGGATCTAGCAACTTCAAATAAACGGAGTTGTATGTTATTCAAGATTGATTCCGAGAAAGCTTATGACAGAGTTAGCTGGAACTTTTTGAGAATCATCGTGAAGAAGATGAGGTTCGGAGACCGTTGGATGAGTTGGATGGAATCGTGCGTGTTCTTTTGTTTTTTTGTATATTTTGGTAAACGGAAGCCCAACAGCTGATTTTTTGGTCGAGAAAGGTCTTAGGCAAGGAGACCCACTGTCCCCTTTTTTGTTTGTTCTTCTTACTGAAGGCCTTGCTGGTTTAATCATTAAGGCTGTTGCTATTGGTGTCTTATCTGGTTTTCAGGTGGCAGGGGAGAGATTGATTGAGGTTCTGCATTTCGCAGATGATACGATCCTCTTCTGTGAAGGCGATTGGAAGAATCTTTGGAGTATAAAAGCAATACTCAGAGGGTTTGAATTGGTGTCAGGGCTTGGAATCAATTATCACAAGAGCAAGATCCACGGTTTGAATTTAAATCGTCACTTTGTTCAGGAAGCAGCTAGCTTCTTGGTGTGCAAGATTGGAGAGAGTAGTTTCGATTTCTTAGGAGTTCCAATAGGCTCTAACCCTAGAAGAATTAGTTTGTGGAAACCTTTGGTGGAGAAGATAAATGGGAGAATTTCTAGTTAGAAGTCCAAAGTTCTGTCTAAAGGAGGGAGACTCATCTTGATCAAGTATGTTCTTAATTTATTACCCATTTTTCTTCTATCTTTCTATAAGGTGCCTGTCAGTGTGTGGAAAGAGATTGAAAGGATTCAAAGAAATTTCTTCTGGGGCGGTTCGTATGATGCGAGGAATATATCTTGGGTTAGTTGGAATCAAGTTTGTAAGGATAAGGAAGTTGGTGGCCTTGGTGTGAGGAGTATTAAAGACTTTAATTTGGCTCTCTTGAATAAGTGTAAGTGGCGGTTACTGAACGATAGAAAGGCTATATGGTACGATCTCTTGAGGAAGCGTTACGGAAACTATGAACATGGTATATTGACAGGTAAAATTACAGGTGTGAAGGTCTCTTCCTCAACTTGGTGGTGTGATTTGATTTGTTTTAGAAGAATTGTCGGTAAACCTGTTTTTAATTTTGGTGGCAACATTAAGTTTGAAGTTGGCAATGGTAATTTTATTACTTTTTGGAGCGCGTTCTGGTGCAGCAGCCCTCTGTCATTGTAGTTTCCGGATTTGTTTCAAATTAGTAGCAAGCAGTCAATGATGGCTAGCAATACAGGGAATTGGATTTATGGTTTATGGGTTTGGGTGATCTTGGGATTTCTGATGTGGGTAAGGAGAGGTATGCAGACCATTTTGAAGTTCTGCAGGTTCTGTTAGCTCAGCAGATTCTTCGGATGGACACAGTCAGGTGGGTATTCGAGAATTCAAAGGAATTCTCGGCAGGGGTGTCTTATTCTTCGATACGAGCTCTTTATTCAAACCATTCTTCTGTTATTCCTTTGAAAATCAAGGTGTTTGGTTGGTGAGTTTTGTTGGACTGATTAGCAACTAAGGATCATTTGCTTCGTAGAAACATCCTTAGCTCTCCTCATTATCTTCCGTGTGTCTTATATTTTCTCGTTGATGAATGCTTGATGCATTTATTTTTTCACTGTGAAGTTTCTAAACTTATTTGGAAAGGTGTTTATAAGTGGTTAGAGATAGAAATGGTGGAGGTTAATGGAATTGTTGATCACTTCTTGGGTGTTTCTTCTGTTTTGGCGAAGAAGGTGAGTAAGGATAAAGCTGGTGTGTTTTGGTGGGCAGTTTTGTGGGGGATTTTGGTCTCAAAGAAACGAGATTCTTTTCAAAGGCAAGACTTATAACATGAGCAACATTCTGTGGAATGTCAACTATGTCAAGTTTATTAGTTGGAAGTGGTCTTTGACCGTCGATACGCCGAAGTACAACTTTAACTTTTGCGAATTTTGTGTTGCTCCTTTTCAATGTTTAATGTAATCTTTATTTGGTTTGACATATTTGCTTTTTGTATTTTCGGGTTTGAATATCCCTTATACATATTATTTTCAATGAAATCTCTTGCTTACACAAAAAAATTGATAAATCCGATCATGGAGGGTAGGTTTAACAAGAATATGAAGTATGTCTATTTTGAAAGTCCAGGCAATGCATTCAAAATTATTAGATAAAAATGTAATTTAATTAATTATATTTCATTAAAAACATTTACATTCTTCGAAATAACATATACAAACAAAAGGAAGCATGCAAAAATCTCTTGGACAATCAGCTTCAGTTCTACATTTAATATGTGCTGTAATGAAAAATACATAAAAATTGTTACTAAAGCAAAATAAAAAAATTATATATGAACTAAAAATTAAAACATAAAATTTTAAATAGAATAAATAAATGGATTACCATCAACGTCTTTTGCAATAAGAAATAGAATAGTTATTAAAATCATAGTATAAAGAAACTTCAGAATTATCCTCATATTTCTTTCTGTTTACATATTTAACAAAAGAATGGGATATGATCATCTATAGTATATAAACTCAATCTCTAAAACCAATTAAATACGTTAGCGATTAAAAAATTATAAGAATCAATTCTAATATTATAGTCGGAATTAATTGAAATGCACTGACAGTGTAAAAGGATTTTACACTGTCAGTTAATTATAACCGTTGAATGTAAAGAGAAATTTGACTTTTAATTTAATAATTTATAAAATAACCTAAACGGATAATAGTGATGTATTGATAGTGTAAAATTTTTTATACTGTCAGTGCATAGTAATTAAATTATAGTCACCATCAAATGTCTCTCTGAACTTTATTATTAACATGATGTGTTTGTGCCTTTAGCAAACTTAGTAGAGGTGAAGTATAAAACTTCCTAATAATTAAAATTTATTAATTTTTAATAAACTTTTCAATTTTTCATGATAGAAAGGGGCAAAATTATAAAATAATAGTTAGACTGTGGAAACCAACATAATTTTGTAGAAATTGAACGTATTGTGGTATTCTTGAAAATGCCAACTAGTTGGACTTCCATGGAACTATACCTAAGTAGTCGGAATAACAAAGTATAATTGATTTTTTGACTAACAAAAATCACACAAGGGTACAAAAGAAAAACACAGTAAAATTGGTTTTAAACTGCTATTCTTTACTTTCTCTTTGAAACAAGATTACACGTGTTACAGAGTAGCAAATGACCTCTCTCACCCTAATTAGAATTTTCCTTATATGAAAGACGAGAGAGACTTGCATGTTATTTATAAGAAAACTAACACACTAACCTAATGGATTTTTACACACTGCCCCATTACACAAGCTAACTTAGAGAACAAGCTAATTTAAAGAATTTGGCCTAACAAACAGACCAAATTCGACATGCTAACACTCTTAGCATACTTTGACTACAACATGTGAACAGACTTCGACAACATGCTAAGATCCTGTTGAATTGTCAAAGCAAGAAGCTACCATTCGACCATAATAGAGTTTGATCAAATATCTCACAAATCTCCACCTTGGAACAAACTCTATAACATCAAGGGAAGAAACTAACTTTCTTTATGCAGTTTTATCAACTACATACAGTGGAAAACTTGCAACTTGGTAATGTCTTGGTGATAATATCAGCAGCATTGTGATCTTTTGAAATCTTCAGCACTTGGACTTCTCCACGCTCGATTACCCTTTTGACGAAATGCAACCTTACATCGATATGCTTGGTTTGTTCATGATAGGTTGAATTTTTCGACAGGTGTATAGCCCTTTGAATATCACATTTAACAGTGATAATTCGACCTTAAAGTTTCAGTTCCTTAGCAAAACCTTCAAGCCACAATACTTCTTTCACAACTTCAGTGAGGGTGATATATTCCGCTTCAGTGGTTGATAAGACAACAACCTTCTGAAGTGTTACTTTCCAAGTGATTGATGAGGCAAACATAGTGAACACATATCCAGAAATAGATTTTTTGAAATCCATACAACCTGCATAATCAAAGTTGACATACCCTTCGATTTCTGCTTTACTATTTTTACCACATGCTGCACCATAAATCAGGATTCTGTTTAGAGACTCATTTATGTACCTTAAAATCCACTTCAATACTTGCCAGTGAGCCTTTTCAGGATTTTCCATGTACCTTCTTACAAGACTTACAACATATGCTATGTCGGGTCTAGTACAAACCATATCATACATCAAAGAACCTACTATGTTAGCATATGACACTACTACAAAACGCTAAAACAACAACGTCAGGCTTACAACGCATCCTTTTATGTCGTTGTAATAGGTTAAAAATTTCGCGCCCATTTAAAAGCTGAGTCATTTAATGACGGTTGAATGAAACCACCGTAGTAATAAATAAAATGTATCAAGCTTCGATTCCCTGCAACTACATTTTTTTCCATTTTTTAGAGTACATTTAGCGTGTGTCAATTAAGTCCATTATTTAAAAAATAAATTATAAATTATTTTACAACGGTTAAGATGAACAACCGTAGTAATAAATGAAATGTAACAAGCTTCGATTTCCTGCAACTACATTTTTTCCATTTTGTAGAGTACATTTAGCGTGTGTCACTTAAGTCCATTATTTAAAAAATAAATTGTAAATTATTTTACAACGGTTAAGATGAACAACCGTAATAATAAATGAAATGTAACAAGCTTCGATTCCCTGCAACACATTTTTACCTTTTTTTAGGATACATTTCACTTAAGATTCCACTACGGTTTGTTTCTCCACCGAGATTAAAAGGTTTACTGATAAATTAAAACAAAACGTATTATGTATTTCTTTCATAAGACGCCCTAATCAAACAAGTGAGCCAGCGACACCCTAACCTTTACGCTCTTCAACATCTTCATTCCTTTTTTCTTGGTTTATGCTCAAATATTGATCGTCTTCATTCATTTGCTTCTTCAGCTTCGAAGTAAGGTACTCTTCAACATCTTCATTCCTTTTTTTTTGGTTTATGCACAAATATTGACCGTCTTCATTCATTTGCTTCTTCAGCTTCGAAGTAAGGTTCTCTTCAACATCTTCATTCCTTTTTTCTTGGTTTATGCTCAAATATTGACCGTCTTCATCATTCATTTGCTTCTTCAGCTTCGAAGTAAGGTTCTCTTCAACATCTTCATTCCTTTTTTCTTTGTTCATATTGTATATGCTCAAGTCAGAATGAGATGTTTCATATATGCTTTATGTTTAGTATGAGAGTACATCTTCATTGATTTTTTCTTTGTTCATATTGTATATGCATATGCTTGAGTTTTTGGATTAGATTTTGGTGTGTCATTCACATTATTATACATGTATAAATTTCAGAAGTTGTAATGGATCGTAGTTGGATGAAAGCCAATAGATTAGATCCGGTTTATGAGAACGGAGTTTGTGAATTCCTTGAATACGCTGATAAACATCTTCACGGCAATGATGGTATCTTTTATTGTCCCTGTGTTGTTTGCGCTAATATCAAAAAGGGTACAAAGAAAGAAATACACAATCAACTTTGTTGTGATGGTATATGTCAAAATTATATAATATGGACGTGGCATGGTGAGGTGGATAATAAGGAAAGTCGGGCGTCACAAAGTCAAAGAGTGGAGGAAGATGAATATATGGAAGATCACCTAGAGGATATGTTCCGTGATATTGGGGAATCTTCTTTTATGAATGCTCATATTTATGATAATTTATGTAGTGATAAAGACACCCCTTTATATAAGGGATGCACAGAGTTCACACGATTGTCGGCGGTGTTAAAGTTGTTTAATCTGAAGGCAAAAAATAGATGGTCGGATAAAAGGTTCACGGAATTACTTGAATTGCTACAGCAAATGTTACCAGAAGATAACAAATTGCCGGATCGTTGCTATGAGGCCAAGAAGATATTGTGTCCACTGGGTCTGGAGTATATCAAGATACATGCTTGCCCTAATGATTGCATATTATACTAGAAAGAGTATGAAGACTTGTTTCAATGTCCGAAATGTGGTGTGTCGCGTTACAAGCTGAAGGCTAGAAATGGTGATGACAATGATCACTATGACAATGTTATTAGGAAGCATCCTCCTGCTAAAGTGTTATGGTACTTGCCAATACTTTCACGATTAAAGAGACTTTTTGCTAATTCGAATGACGCAAAGAATCTTAGATGGCATGCAGATGAAAGGATTCATGATGGAAACATTCACCATGTAGCTGATTCTTTGCAATGGAAGAAAATTGATTCGTTGTTTCCGGATTTTGGAGTCGAGCCAAGAAATCTTAGGCTTGGACTTGCCACCGATGGAATGAACCCCTTTGGTAATATGAGAACTAATCATACTTCGTGGCCTGTTCTCCTCACTATTTACAACCTATCTCCTTGGTTGTGCATGAAGCACAAGTATATACTGTTAAGTATGATGATTTCTGGACCACGAAAACCTGGTAACGACATAAATGTTTATCTTAGTCCATTAATTGATGATTTACGACTCTTGTGGGATGAAGGCGTTGAAGTTGATGATGCATATTCTGGGGAAAAGTTTAATATGCGTGCAATGTTATTTTGCACAATTAACGACTTTCCGGCTTATGGTAACTTGGCGGGATACAGTGTCAAAGGACATAAAGTGTGTCTTATATGTGAAGATGATACTTGTTATCACCAACTTGAGTTTGGAAAAAAGACCGTTTACCTTGGGCATCGAAAATTTCTAAAACCAGGTCATCCTTATCGTAGATTGTGAAAGGCTTTTAATGGAGAGCAAGAGTTTGGTGAGGCTCCTAAACCTTTAACCGGTGATGAAGTTTATCAACGACAGGAATACATTAATGTTGTCCTTGGGAAGAGAGAAAAAGAAAAAGGTCGGAAGAGAGAAAAATAAAAAGGTGGGAAGAGAGGAAAAGAAAAAGGGGCAGTTGCGAAAAATATATGGAAAAAGAGGTCCATCTTCTTTGATCTTCCATATTGGTCAAGTCTTGATGTTAGACATTGTCCTGATGTGATGCACGTGGAGAAAAATGTGTGTGATAGTTTGATTGGCACACTTCTAAACATTCTGGGCAAGACTAAAGATAGTAAGACTTCCCATCTTGATATGGAGAAGATGGGTATACGAGAATAGTTGGCTCCAATAGAGAAAGGAAAAAGAACTTATCTTCCTCCAGCATGTCACACTCTATCTAAAAAGGAAAAGAAGATGTTCTGCGAGTGTTTGCAAGGTATTAAAGTTCCGCAAGGTTACTCATCAAACATCAAGAAACTTGTATCAATGAAAGATCTCAAGTTAATTGGTTTAAAATCTCATGATTGTCATGTATTGATGCAACAACTTCTACCAGTGGCTATCCGTGGGATCCTTCCAAAAAATGTGAGAGTAACTATAACGAGACTGTGTTTATTCTTCAATGCCATATGTAATAAAGTTCTTGATTTAAAAAAATTGGATGAATTAGAAGATGAGGCTGCCATAATCTTGTGTCAATTGGAGATGTATTTTCTGCCATCATTTTTTGACATTATGGTTCACTTACTTGTTCATCTCGTAAGAGAAATCAGAATTTGTGGTCCAGTTTATTTAAGGTGGATGTATCCAATAGAGCGATATATGAAGATCTTTAAAGGATATACGAAGAATCATCACCGACCGGAAGCTTCGATTGTTGAAAGGTACATCACAAAAGAAGCTGTTGAGTTTTGTACAAACTATTTGTCGGATGCAGATTCTGTAGGAATTCCAAAGTCTCGTCATGCTGACACAGACGGAAGAGGTATTAAAGGTCTAAATGTTAGGTCAATGGCTCGGGATGTAGTTATTCAATCACATTTCTATATTTTGAATAATATAGATGAGGTTCAATCTTTCATAGGTACTCACAAAAGACTTATGAAGAAAAAATATCCTCGAATGAATGACAAGTTGTTGTTGATAGAGCATAACAATAGATTCATGGATTGGTTTAATAAAAGTGTATCTAATGATCCTAGTGCATCCGAGATACTTAGATGGTTGTCGTACGGGCCAAAATTTTGTGTCATTACCTGGAGTGCATACGACATTGGTCATTATACATTTTATACAAAATCAAAAGATGATCGTAGTACAATGCAAAATAGTGGGGTTATGGTTGAAGCCGAATCGATGTATTTCTCTAGTTCGAAAGATAAGAATCCGGTATTGGCAACTACCGCGTTTTATGGTGTCATTTATGAGATTTGGGAGATTGATTATGTTATTTTCAAAGTGGCTTTATTTAAATGCAATTGGGTTCCCAATAATAGTAATGGTGTAGACATTGATGACTTAGGATTCACCCGGGTCGACCTTGGCAAGGCATCTTTTAATACAGAACCATTCATCATGGCTTCTCAAGAAAAACAAGTTTTCTATGTTTCCGATCCATCAGACAAATCGGGGAAATGGTCAATCGTTCTCCAAGGAAATACATTCCTCTTAGTGATGAAAGTCTTGATATTCCATCCACACCTTCTTACACAACACAAGTTCCTACCTCATATGATGAAGTTGATGGAGATGTCGTGCATGCTATACGACTCGATCATGAAGAAGGCATATGGGAAAATTAACAAGTACGTAATTTATTATTTATTCATAATATATTAATTGTATGTTATAGTTTAGAAGTATTTTTACTAACAAGTATAATTATGTGAAATCATAGGTATTTTGAGTCCAGACACCAGGCCAGGAGACAAGACACCATGAGACAAGATACCAATACACCAAGTTACAATTATGTGAAGTTATGTAATGTGTGTAAACTGTAATATGGTATATGTGATATTTTATTTATGTAGGTTGTTTGTTCTGATAAACTGTAATCTGGTATATGTGATATTATGAATATGACACGATTAATATTATTATGAAAACTGTATCACAAAATGTGAATTGTATTTTTCTGCTGTGCTGAGATATGGAGAACAATAATACAGGTAAAAAATGGGATTAATTATAAAAGCAGGATGATATTTGTTAATTTTGCCGAAACTTTAACGACGGTTATATTTCCTAACCGTTATAATATCTGGCGCGCTGTCCAGCAAAAAATAAATATCAAAACTGTGCTGCTGGGAATCGAACCGAGGACAATTATATTTATTACAACGGTGTAATGTAAAACCGTTGTGATAGTTAGCGCGCTTTCCTGTTTATTACAATGCATACAAGGCCGTCGTTGTAAGTATCATATATACAACAACAATCTACATAACAACGCCCTCGCCCGCGTCATTATATGTCATTCCCAACCGTTGTTAAATGGGTTTTTCGTAGTAGTGTGGGATGATATTCATATAAGCTCTTTTGACCTCAGTATTTGGACATTGATCTGTTGTTAACTTGAATTGAGGGTTTGTTGGAGTCATAACAAGCTTTGAATTCGACATACCAAACTTGTCGAGAATCTTCTTCAGGTATGTCTCTTGAGATAACCATAATCTCGACTGCTTTATATCTCTCTGGTATGTCTCTTGGTATTCATATAAGCATTTGATACTTGTATCAAGTACACCTTGTTCTCCATTCTGCTGAACTTGTTTAGCAGTTTAGATGGAAATCTCGAGCCAATATGCTTGAGCCACGTAAGTCTCTTGCTATGTGCTTGAGCTATGAAAGTTTTAATCAACTAGGTTGATTAAGCAGAAGTATTGTGTCATTTGGATACAAGCAAGGAAGTCTCAAGTCAAGATTCTTGAGCCACATAAGTCTCTTGCTATGTGCTTGAGCCGTGAAAGTCTTAATCAAGTGAATTGATTGAGCAGGTTGGCTCGATACATGAAAATGGAGCAGTAAGTCTTGAATATAAGGGGTTCAAACAACGAGGCTCATTTCACGGGACATGGAGCAGAAGTCTTGAGCCAGTGTGACTTGAGCAAGTGAGCTCAATACATGGAATTGGAGCAGTAAGTCTTGAACTTGAAGGGTTCAAGCAGGGAGGCTCGTTTCATGGAACTTGGAGCATAAGTCTTGGGTCCGAGGGACTTGAGAAGAAGTCTTGGGCTGAGGGCTTAAGCAAGGAAGTCTTGGGTTCATGGAACCTAAGCAAGAAGTCTTGAGTGAGAAGCTTGAGCATAAGTCTTGGACCTTGGGTCTGAGCATTTGTAAAAGTCTTATGCAGAATGCATAAGCGATTGTAATCATGATTTAATTATGATGAAAATCTCATGTGAAGCAAAGGGGCTGAAATACTCTCAGTTTGGGAGGAACCAGTATAAGTCTTTGTGTCTTCTGCTATTATTTATTTGCTTCTATTAACATTCCATTACTAAGAATTAACCAGAATCTGAACACCAGTTTAGATTCTAGACACAGATTAGATGCAAACTAAGAAAACGGAAAACACAATTCAACCCCCCGTTCTTGTGTATGTTTCTCACCTTCAATTGTTTCATCCCATATAGAGGTTTATTCAGCTTGCACATATGATTTTCCTTTCCCTTTTATACATACCTTTCAGGTTACCTCATTAGGATTGTTTCATCTAGATCTCCATACAAGAAATCAGTCTTCACATCCATTTGTTCCAGTTCTAGGTCGAATTATGTCAATTTGGCAAGCAACATTCAAATGGACCTGTGCTTCACAATAAGAAAGAACACATCATTGAATTCGACACCTTCTTTCTGAGTGAAATCCCTTGCGACTAATCTTTCCTTGTATCTCTTCGACGTCACTCCTTTGACTCATTCCTTAACTTTGAAAATCCACTTACAACTGACTAACCTAGCTCCAGCAGGTTTCATGATCAGTTCCCAAGTGTGGTTATCATGAAGAGAATTCATCTCATCATCCATTGCCTTCAATCATTCAGTCTTATTTCGAATCCTCATAACTTCCTTATAGTCTCAAGGTTCTTCAACTAGAGCCTCACTTGCAGAGATTAAGGCATAAGCTATGAGATATGCATACCCAAGTCTTTGAGGTGGCTTAATTACTCTTCTTGGTTTATCTCTTGCCAACAAGTATTCATCGAAAATTTCCTCAACTTCCTCTGTATCTTCAGCATCTTGTGTTTCTTCTTCAACTTGATCCGGGATACACAATTCAGCATCGACATGCTCCACCTCAATAGAAATCTCTTCCTGTTCCATCTCTTCTTCAAATATCTATGCACTTTGACTAACATCATCAGTTTTCTTGAAAGCCATCTCAGCTTCATTGAAAACTACATCTTGACTGGTGATACATCTCCTGTGACCTACCTCATGGGTCTATAGCCTATAAGCTGTAACTCCTTCAGGGTATCCAATGAACATGCAACTCAGAGCTCTAGGTTTGACCTTGTCTTGCCCAATGCGAGCATAGGCTATGCAGCCAAACATTCTAAGTTTGTCAAGATTTGGTGGATGTCCCGACCAAACTTCTTCAGGTGTCTTCATATCTAACACAGTCGAAGGACATCTATTTATCACATATTGTTGCGGTGAGAATTGGATATCAAGCTATTAATTAACTTGAATCACAAATCATGAAATTCACCACCAAGCTTTGATTTATCCAAAGGAAAGGGTAAAGATCAAAGAAAACCCTAATGGTGCTATGTAAAGACACAGCTAAGAGATCTAAGGTTTGGGGGTTGGTTATACCTAGGGAAGGTGCTAGCATCCTAGATATGTGTAGTACTCTACAGGAACCTCTTGTTAGTATTTGTGTTATGCTAAAAGTTGCTTGCTAAGGGAATTGTGCTAAGGTAAAAACCTATGGGTATATACAAAGTATGCTCGCCAAGACGTTGCATCTCGTGCCTACGTATCCTAATAAGGATGGAATCAGAGCATTCATAGTTCACCTCAACGAGGGTGAGGAACCATTAACTATGGTCAAAGTTCTAAGGGGAAATGAGTATTCATGATCGTGATACTCACATAGAGTTAAAAAACTCTCTAAGTCTAAGCTTTAAGGCAAATTGGCTCGACAAGATATCACATCTTGTGCCTACGTATCTTGACTAGGAATGAGGAATCAGAGCCTCCGTAGTTCGCCTAACTAGGGACGAGGAACTCTTGATAATGATCAAGGTTCCAAGGGGGAATGAGTATTCATGATCATGATACTCACATAGAGTTAAAGAACTCTCTAGGTCTAAGTTGAAAGACAGATTGGCTCGACAAGATATCACATCTTGTGCCTACGTATCCTGATTAGGAATGAGGAATCAGAGCCTCCTTAGTTCGCCTCAACAAGGGGTGAGGAACTCTTGACAATGATCAAGGTTCCAAGGAGAAATGAGTATTCAAGATCATTATACTTACATATAGTTAAAGAACTCCCTAAGTCTAAGTTGAAAAAACTAACCTAAAGTTGACTTTAAACAAAGTCAAATGGAAAAATGAGTACACATCATAATGGTACCCACATAGAGTTCAAAAACTCTAAACCTAACTCTAAGTTGTAAAACAAAAATGGCTCTAATAAGGCCAAAGGGGAAGGTGAGTATACATGATGATGGTACTCACATAGGATTGAAGAACTCTACCCTAATTCTAAGTTGTAAGGTAGATGGCTCTAATAAGGCCAAAGAGGTGAGTAAGCAACTATGATGATAATGCTTACATGGGAAGGTGAGGATCCTAACCTAAATTAGGTCAAGGAGAAGTGGCTCTAATGAGGCCAGAGGATTGATCCTAATAAGGTCAAGGGAAGGGAATGACTTTAATGAGGCCAAGGGTAGATGATGGCTCTAACAAGGCCAATAGGTAATGAGCTATCTATGACATTAAAGTCAATAGAGAGACTTTCCTTTGGAATGAGGGGGACAAAGAGGGTTAAGAAGAAAAGCTAACAAGCTAGACCCACTTAAGGGATAACTTAATAAATTTGGGAGAAATAAAAGATAACAAATGATATTCACACATGAATTTAATGACGTTGATAAACACATAAATATAACACATGAATCATGATGGTGAATATGATGACAAGCAAGTAAGCACTTAAGAAAGTATACAAGTGTCAAGTTAACACACAAGGGTTATTCATTAATTTTGAACAAGGTAAACACTTAAAGGGAGCATGAAATAAGTCTAGACATATCAATCAATTAGGTGATGACCTAACATGGTGTTATGGTTGGACATAAACTTTACACAAGAGGGAAAATAACACCTAAGTTGTATTTGAAGTCCACTTTGAAGAAAGGGAGAATTTTAAGTGTTTTAGGCCTATATGTACATGGTGTAATCTAAGTTGATGGTTTATATACATTAAGATGTTATGAACATGGGGAAAGAGTGTTAATTGTAGGTAAAGACCTAGCTAAAACTCCAAAAGGGATGACAAAAATTTACATGCTTAACAAAAATAAATACACTTAAAAGTGCACTAAAAACAAATTATACAAATATGTGCAAGTTCAAGTCATAGTTCAAGGGTCTAAACATGTTAAGACAAGTTTATACAAGCCCAAAAGTACCAAGAAAAACATGGGATGCAACAAGGGAAGTCAAAACATTTTTTTTTATGAAAGTCCTAAAATCTACACACTTTTCACATGAATAACTAACCTAAAAATTAATATTTTGGAAAATATTCAATGCTATAAGAAAGTAGGTAGCAATATGAAAATAATGCAAAAAGAATGGGCTCAAAAGCATAAAAATTGAGACAGTTATGGCTTGGTGAAGTTGTGAATAAAATGAAAGAAATATGTATTAAAAAAAATAAGGAGCATGGTCCCAATGGGGTTTGAACCCACGCCCTTGGTCTCAATGTCAAAACGTTTAACCAGCTGCGCTGGTTGTGTGCCTTGTATAATATATGCCTTTATTAAAATAAAAAAGAAATTTCTCACTGAATGCCTAACAAAAACAACACGCGCATAAAGAAGCAAAAGGGTTGACACAAGGATCGAACCCAAGACATCATGATCAGAAGGCAAAGGTTGCGCCACTGGGGTGGCCAATACATCCATTTACTAAACTGGACCTAAAACATAATATATGAAGATGTTTTCTGAAAACAAAATGGCCATGGCGCCATGGCTGAACCTGGTTATGACCTAGAATCTGACCAGTTGCAAAAGCAACTCTAACTCCCTCAATAATCCATAAAAATGGAAGCTGTAAAAACCTAAATTGCTTGATTTTTCACAAGGAATCCAATGGTCCAAATGGTTTTTGCTAAAGAGGTCTCTATCTCAAAACACGATAGGGGTCCTAAAATATGTTCATTCTTGCATTTTCTAAGGTACAGTCCAATACAGTCATGTTAAATCACAATTGATGAATAAAACATGTCATGCATAACATACCTAAACTAATCATGCTCAGTGTACATCAAAAATCATCATGTTTCAAAAAGTCAAATTGGAATGTACATAACTCTTGAAGTCCAAAATGCAGTTTTCAAAATAGAAGCTCCAACAAGAAACCAATTATCTAGATTGCTTCTATACACCTTGATTCCTTCTAAGCGCTTGGAAACCAAAGGAAATGGCTGGACTGGTATATGGCTTCTTCTTGCACAAGTTACCAAAGTGGCCGAATGGGAACTTGGGGTAAATGGTGTTATAGTTGGTGAAGTAGGTTTGGAACACCTTGAGAATGATTTATGGAAGCTTTTGAAGTGTTGGAGTGATTGTAAGTGGAAGGAACAAGAACTGGTCTTGAAAAATGCAGAAAGTCAACCTTTCTTAGGTTTAAGAGTTGACTTTTGGGTCTGAGGGTTTTTTGACGGTGGTGAGGATTTGAGCAGCACTAACACATGTTTTGTGATGTGTTAGAGTGATTGGTTGAGTGATTTTGTGACTGGAAGTGGTTTTGGACAAGTTTGTGGAAATGGTGTTCTTGCCTTCAAAATGGTGACTTGAAATGCAAGAACTGGTTGGAGAGGTCTTTGTTGAGGTTTTGCTCTGAGTTCTTGTGTGTTTTGAAATGTGGAATGATGTCCTATTTATAGGAAAAAAGGGTGAGAGAGATCAGATTACAGAACTACAACTGATTTGGTTTTGGTTTGATATTGGTTTAGTTGAAATGCAAGTGGATTTGCAAGGATGTTCGTGGTTCCAATTCATTGTACCGACCTTTCTAGAGTGGTTAGGAATTCAGTCACTTTTCCTCTGTGCTAAAGCAAGGTTGAGAGCAGAAGGAAACAAGTTGGTAACTCAAGATCACACTTTATTCAAAAAGCCATGCTTTTTTAAAATGGTTGTCAAGCCTTTATGCCATAAATAGCAAGATCACTTGGTTAATGCTCAAACTTGTTGGATAATGCTTTTAAATTCGTGTAATCTTCTGAGAAAATGAAGATTTGCAAGTAATCACATCTGAATTACAAAGATTTGAAGCAATGGAGTGGTTTTGCTTCAAGTGGATCAAGTGGAAAGCATGGAAAATCAATTTTCAACCCTCCAACTTTGTGGCTTCGAAACTCACAGCTCACACATTGGATTTGGGAGTTCTTATACTTTCTAGAAAGCCCCAAGTATGCTCTACAATGTTCATGTTCACTCCAAGTTCTGAATCCAAAGGGATCATAGTGAAAAATTGGGTTGAATTTGGCTGCAAATTAAGGAAAAATGTGGAATTTCACTAAGTCCTAAACTTGACCTAAACTTCCAAGCCTCATAACTCAAAAACTAAGCCTCTTTTGGGGTACGACCCTCCAACACACTTTTAAAGTTCATAATGAGATATTCAATTTGAACTTTGGATCACAAAAAATGGATGTGTGGATTGAAAGTTATGACTCTTCAAAGTTCATGTAAAACTAGGGTTTTTCTTCCACCCTTAGAAAAATTTCACTTATCCAACTTTGCCCCTTTTGCAAGAAACCTCTTAAATCTTGACTTCTCATGATCCAATTCAAAGATTAAACATGTCTTGATGGAATATGGCTTGAATACTTCATCTTAGACCCAAAATACCAAAAGTCAAAGGTTTGACTTTTCAGATAAAACCCTAATTTCTTCATGAATTCAACTGTGTGATCCTTGATGATCTTCCCTTCTCAGACTTCCCAAACATCATAGATGACTTCCAAGGATGTATATGAACATATGGGATCATGTCCTAAGACTTGGGATCATGCCTTGATCAAAAGTCAAAGGCATGGTTGACTTTTCTTAATAAAACCCTAATTTGGGGCCAGATGAACTTGAGGCTCATTGCACTGGTGATGGGAGCCAACTACTCTTGATTTCTTGATGGATAAGGTCTATTGAATGTATATAAGCTCAATTAGTTGATTAATCAATCAAGACATTGACTGATCACACCAAGATTCCCTTGTAAGCCCTTAGGTCAAAACCCTAATTTTCACAACTCCTGATTTTATGGCTCCTCTTTGATTTCTCTTGATCCAATCACATGGGATCATGGAATATGACTTGAAAACCTCATGATTAGCTCTCAAGACCAAATTTTGAGCTTTTGGAGCCTTAACTGTCTTTCTTGACCAGATGAATTCAAACACCTCTTCCAATTATCTAAGGAACACTTGAGGTGGATGTATTGAGCCAAGGGGTATCTTAGGAAATCTTGAAATTTATGAGAACTTGGCTTGTTGATCTTGCCCTCTTCTTGTGCAAAACCCTAGCTTTTAATAGAAGAACACACTAGCAAAATATGATGGTTAGTTAACAATGCACAGATGATTGTGTCATACCCCAAATCTTGACCACTAAGATTTCCAATCATTGTGCAAATCATCATCACAATATGGATGAACCATTAGTCTCCCCAAAGATGGGTGAGCATTCACTACAATCAAATTTAGGGTTTCAAGCCCTCTCAGAGCTCTTAGACAAAGGATCAATCAAGGAATGACATGATCTTCAACTTGTCTAGCCTCTTAAACATCCACAATGGATCAAGAGGACTCCCACATCAAGGATCAAGCACAAGGTTGCAGCATTCCAAGTGGATTAAGCCTCAAGATCGCCAGTGTCACCAAATTAGGGTTTGGTCAACCAGGGCCTCCAGATGGAAATTTTCCTCTGGGCATGAGCCAATGCTTCAAAGAATAACCTATGATTCTCCAAGGGACATCATGGATCCAATCATCAAGTCAATTTAACCTCCGGGGATGCATTCACAAAAAATCAAGAATTAGGGTTTCTTGACCTAATTCACCCCTAAGTTGACTTTTGGGGCAAAGCATGAGCCAAGACCTCAAGACAGGATTTGAGGGTCTCTAATACACCACATTGATCCATTTGCAATAATGGATTGATCCAAGAAGCTTGAGCAACAAGTTTCAATTTCATCTGAACCACATTTAGGGTTTTGCGAGAAAAGTCAATTGTATCTTTGACTTTTGACCATGACATGCTCCCAAACCATAGGACATGATTCAATACACCCTATAACACCTATGAAACTAATCCATCAAGTTTGATTTAGGTCAAGGACTTGATTTCATAGAGGATCACACAGTTTAGAATTCATCTGATAAAAAGTCAACTGTGCAAAAAAAAGTCAAACTTTGACTTTTTGAGATTTTTCACAATTATGGTTTTTTAACCCTAAAATGATGTTAATATGATATTGGAATCATCATTCATCAAGAAAAATCAAGAAAAGTGGGATAACTTGTAAAAGGGGTAACCATAAAAACTTAGAAATTTTTCGAAGTTATGGAACAAAGTGGCTAGGGTACCAACTTTGGAGGATCATAACTCCTAAACCACAAGGCCATTTTTCCCCATCCAAAGCTGGATTTGTAGCTCTCATGGCACTCTACAAAAGCTTCAAACATAACTCATTCCAATTCCTCATGGATTTTAAGTTATGGAATGATCAAAATCACAAAAAGTGAAAATGTCACTGTTTTCCAACACTTAGTGAAATTTTCACTAAGTCAGAATCTGCCTTACTTTTTTCCAAATGTAGGGGCATTTTTTACTTGGATCCAAAAAGTATCAAAACCAATTATGATCAAACAGTTGTTATATCATATGAGGGCTTTCCAAAATGGCCAAGAACGCCATCAAAGTCCACTTGAGCCATGAGATATGATAATGCCAATATGCCTTGCTGCAAACTGTCATGGCAAGGCAGATCTTGGAGTTTTGCTCGATTTACTCAAATTTTGCAAAGGGCAAGCAACTCTATCCATCTGAACACCTCAAGGGGGGACCAAGGAGGAACCAACTCTGATCCCAAGACTCCCAAGTCTTTGGAATCAAAAATAGCATGCCAAACCTAGAAATGCCTAAAAGAGGGACAAGACTCCAATTTTGGATTGGAGCATTCAATGCATACACCAAGGTGGTATGGACTGAGCCATTTCTAACTGAATTCAGTCAAGACTTATCCAAGACCAAGGGGACCAATAGCCTGTGCCCTAACCTCTAGTCAATGGCTAGAGGAGGCTTGGATTCTCATTGCTTAACATTGGCCAAACCTCTACTGCAGTTGCCATTCACTATTGCAGCCAAAAAAAACTTGCTCTACTATAAATAGAGCTCAATTGTGTTCAGTTTGAGTACACCAAAGCACTACAACACTTACTTTCCTCAAAATCTCTTTCTCTTGGCAAAAATGCCTTCTTTAGCAAGGTAACTATGAGTTTTTGAGTTAGAGAGCAATTCCACCACAGCTCATGATCCAAACACATCCAATATATCATATCTAAGCTGTCCAAACTCTCATAAGTGACCTGTAACACCAAAATCACAAAGTCACCTCTCAAAACCTCAAAATAGTACTTTTGTGCATTTTTCAAGCCATGTCTTGATTCAGTCACTTTACAAACCAGATAAAACCTCAAACACACTCCAAATATCATCCTTGAACTATCCCAAATGGTTCCCCCCATCTGGAACACCATTTGAGAGAGTTGCTATTTTGGCCACTTTTGCCCCTTTTGCAAGAAAGAGCTCAAACTTGTTCCTGAGGTTTCCAGCTGATTCCAACCATCCTAAAAGCTTCTAAGAGATCATTTGAGGTTGTTCAAAGCGTCAAATCATTTCTGGAACAAGTGGCTTGGCAGATTGCACAAAAGCTCCAAAAAGAGGTAAGCACCACAACTTGGATTCTTTGAACCATGCTTTCTTTTGATGTCCACTGATCATGCATCTCTTATACATGTTATATGTGTTGTGTTTGCACCAATTTATCATGTAATTCATGCTTGTACCAAGAGATGGCATAGAAAATGCAAATCATGGCCTATTTCAAAACCACTATCGGGTTTTTCAATAGGATCATGATCTGTAAAAAATACCAGCACCATTGGATTCCTTGTGAAATTCTAGGCAGGATAGACCTAAATTTTGTCTCAATCCATGGAGAAATGAGAAAGTTATGGCCTTCACGTTTTCAACCAAAATCTTGCCTTGCCTTGCCTTGGGCCAGGCCAAAAACAAGGCAAGCCTTGTATATTTGTGGTTGTGTTTCAATCAACGGATGTATCACCACCCCAGTGGTAAGACGCGCAACCTATACACAAGAGGTCCCAGATCCTCGTTTTGCTATTTTCTCCACTTTTTTTATTGTTTTTCTTATTATTTTTAATGATTTGAAAAATTAATAACTCCCTCAATTTTAATTATTTTTGATTGGTTCTTTTTGAAAAAAATCACAAAAATGTTGAAATATTTTATTCCACAAAAAATTAAATTTATATTAGTTATTTAATATAATTAGTATTTTTGTGAATAAATTCCTTTTTAATTGTTTTTAAGCATTTAAAAGTGAATATTTACTATGAAAATAAAAAACTAAATGAGTTTTAATCTATCTTGTGATAAAAACCTCATTTTTCAAACCCTCAACAAAAATCACAAGTGGTTTATTCAAACTTATTTGGTATTTTTATCATTTTTATTTTATTTTCTTTAAATATTTCCTTTTAAAAGAAAACAAATTTAGGGTTTCCTTGATTTTCACTCAAACAAAACGTTTAAACACATTGGGCCTCTAATAGAGTGTAAGACCCAATCCCTTTTTAACCAAAACAATTTTGGGCCTCAGATATTGTGTAAGTCCCTCTGCGTTAAAAGAAAATCTCGGCGCGATCGCCAGTTCAAAAATCAAACCCTTGGGCCTACCCTCGTGTTATAAGCCCTATTCTTTAAAAATCATTGGGCCTCTAGTAGAGTGTAAGACCCAACCCTTTTTGAAAACCAAAATAATTTGGGCCTCACTTATTGTATAAGTCCTGATACCATCAAAAAGTTCGACGCGATCGTCGCCTTTATAAATAAACCTTTGGGCCTCTCCTTGAGCTGTAAGCCCCACCACTTGTACAAAAATAACCCTTTGGGCCTCTTGAGAGAGTGTAAGACCCATCCCTTTGTACAAAAAACCTTTTTGGCCCTCAGTCACTTGTATAAGTCCCTGTACAATGTACAAAACAACAGTGCAATCACTGATAAAACCTTGGGCCTCTCCTTGAGCTGTAAGCCCCAACAATCTTTTCAATGCACTTTCTCCTTTGATTTTGAATATAATATTGTTATCAAAGCTTTCATTGTTGAACAAACTAACCAAACAGCATGGAAGCTCTACAACCGAGTAAGTGTTTACCCATTTTCTTTATCCGCTTTCATATATATTACTGTATTGTGGGGCTGCTCACTGTAAGTCTTCTTTCACAAACTTTTATATCCTGGTCAAATATCAACTGTGTAATACTAGTATAGTTATTTAGAATTTTCCCTAGCAACTACGTCTAGCACTAGGTAAAGCCCTGTTGGTCACTCTTAAATACAAACAAAACTAGATCCCCATAGGATTACCAGACACAGTCTTCCCTCCTCTTGGGGTTAAACAATATGGAGACGTGAAAGGCAGCATTCTCGGTGAACCCTTTCTCAGACTGTCACCCTTAGAAATTGTCAAAGAAACTCTAACTCCCCAGAGATGTTCCGATTACTCAGACAAGAGGAAAGGTCCATTGAACCTCACAAAGAGCCGTTGGAAACGGTCAACTTGTGTTCAGAAAAAGAGAGAAAAGAAATCTGGATTGGGGCACTGCTCAGTCCAACTGCCAAAGAGAGTTTGACAAAGCTTCTCATAGAATTTCCCGATGTGTTTGCTTGGTCCTACCAGGACATGCCAGGGTTGGATACCAGCATCGTGGAACATCACTTACCGTTACGGTCAGAATGTTTGCCAGTAAAACAGAGGTTGAGACGGACTCACCCAGACATGGCCATCAAAATCAAAGAGGAGGTACAGAAACAGATTGACGTAGGTTTCCTCGCCACATCGAAATATCCTCAATGGTTAGCCAACATAGTACCCGTTCAGAAAAAGGACGGAAAAGTCAGAATGTGTGTCGATTACAGAGATCTGAACAAGGCTAGTCCGAAGGACGACTTTCCTTTACCACACATTGACATGCTGGTAGACAGTACAACAAGCAAAGTTTAAAGTTTTCTCCTTCATGGGTGGATTCTCGAGCTATAATCAGATAAAAATGGCGCCGAAAGACATGGAGAAAACTTCGTTCATTACCCCATGGGGTACCTTTTATTACAAGGTAATGCCGTTGAGTTTGAAAAATGTCGGGGCAACCTATCAAAGGGCCATGACTACTCTGTTTCATGACATGATACACCAAGAAATTGAGGTATATGTCGATGATATGATTGCCAAATCTAGGACAGAAGAGGAGCATGTGACCCACCTGTCAAAACTATTCGAGCGGTTGAGAAAGTACAAACTTCGCTTGAATCCCAACAAGTGCACCTTCGGTGTCCGTTCAGGGAAACTTTTAGGGTTCATCGTCAGCCAGAAAGGAATTGAGGTTGATCCTGACAAGGTCAAGGCCATTCAAGAAATGCCTTCTCCGAAAACTGAAAAACAAGTCAGAGGATTCCTGGGACGTTTGAACTACATCTCCAGATTCATATTCCTCATGACCGCAACATGTGCGCCGATTTTCAAATTACTCAAAAAGAACCAGGACTGCGTTTGGACAAAAGATTGCCAAACTGCCTTTGACAGTATCAAGGAATACCTGTTGAACCCACCGATTCTATCACCTCCAGTGGAAGGAAGACCACTGATCATCTACCTAACAGTCTTGGAGGACTCAATGGGTTGTGTACTTGGCCAACAAGATGAAACAAAAAGGAAAGAGTCTACCATCTACTATTTGAGCAAGAAATTCACCGACTGCGAGACTCGGTACACTATGCTTGAGAAAACTTGCTGTGCTTTGGCTTGGGCAGCCAAACGTCTTCGCCAGTACATGATTCGTCACACTACTTGGTTAATCTCAGAAATGGATCCAATCAAGTACGTCTTTAAAAAACCTGCTCTCACGGGAAGAATCGCCCGTTGGTAGATGTTGTTATCAGAATATGACATAGAATACCACGCTCAGAAAGCCGGTAAAGGAAGTATTTTAGCCGATCATTTGGCTCATCAACCGATTGACGATTAGGAATCAGTCAGATTTGACTTCCTAGACGAAGATGTCATGTATTTAAAAATGAAGGACTGCGATAAACCACTACCAGTGAAGGGCCAGAACCAGGTTCCTAATGGGGACTAATCTTTGACGGAGCTGTCAATCATTACAGAAATGAAATTGGGACAATCATCATAACACCTTAGGGTACCCACATTCCTTTCACTCCCAGACTTACATTCAAGTGCACAAACAACGAGGCCGAATACGAAGCATGTATTATGGGTCTCGAAGAAGCGATCGACTTAAGGATCAAGAACTTGGATGTATGTGGCGACTCAGCTTTGGTCGTTGTCGCTCCCGGGATTTTCATCCAAGTACAAACGCGAAAGTGGCACCGAAACAGAGTCGCCAGCAATGTGTATTTATCCCAAGAGAGGGAAAGGACACACCGCATTAACCTGAAGGGAAGGAAAAGAGCATGGTCTTGCGACCAAGAGAACTGGGTTCGGGAGTCGGTTACGCAAAGGGAAGGTATTAGCACCCCCACGCGTCCATCGTACCCGATGGGATCCACACTTGCTTGTCTCGATCAAAGGGTGACGTCGTCCGGAGCTCCACTGCTACTGGAAAGGGAGAGGAACAGGAAAGGAAAAAAAAAGAAAAGAGAAAACAAGAAACAAAAGTAGGGAAAATAAAAGAAGTGCTCGAATGGCCCCTACCCCACTGCCTACGTATCTCATCGGGAACATGAGAATCAGAGCGACGTAGTTCCCCTCACTAGGGACGCTTTGTTTGTGTTTTTAGGGAACGTCTAACGTTCTAGCTCAGGTGTTGCAGGCTCGCTGGTCCGAGTGCGTTACCATCTTGTAAGAGAACGAGTAGGAGCACGTTCGTACGTTGAGAGTGAGTGAGATGAGAAAAGAATTCCCGAAGGAAAGACGTTATTGTTGGTTTGAAGTTTTTTTTAAACAAGAAGTGTCTTTAAAAGTTATTTGTAACTTGCATTGAACCAAAGTCCTAAATACAGGAACGAATACTTCGCGCATTGTCCCCAACAGGACGTACACTAGGTATCCTAGAAGAATGAGAGAAAGCCCATCGTTCCCCATTTCCCACATAGAAGGCTCAAGCGCAATACACGTTAACCTTTATTAAGTGTCTTTTACTTTTATTTTGAGATGAGAAGAGAGAAAACCCGAAGGAAACTCTAAAGGGAAACTAAGAGTCCTAATGTTATCATGCATGGATGTCCTATGGTTAGTGAGGTTTAGGAGAAAAGACTACCTAAAACCTAATGCTAATCCTACTCCAAGCTTAATCAAAAATAAAGTTGGACTAGGTAGCTCTAAAGGGAAAGAATCCAAGACTTGAACAAGTCTTGAGATTCATGGGATGAGAAAGAGTGAAAGAGAAGAAAAGAGAAGAAGAAGAAAGAAGATGAGATACAATAAATGGCAGCAAGCACATCATATCATAAATGTCCAACTCAAATCATCAAACATGTTTCAAAGATCAATGCAAAACAATTCAAGTAAGCATGCAAAGATAAACATGAAAGAATGCAAGCATACTTGTATGAAACGCACAATTTAGCATACATGGACTTCATATCAAAATGAAATGAGAAAGGCAAGATGAAGATGAAGACAAGTCAAAACCAATATCATATTATCATCAACAATTCATGTGTGTAAAAGTGATTCAAAACATGAAGCATTATGATCCAAAGAAGTTCACAAAAGGAAAGGTAATGATATTCATCATACAATTCAAACCAATTGCATTCAACTATGCTCAAGCAACATGAAAACCAAGTATAGAACACAAGAGGCAGTATCATATGCATCAATATCATATCAAAACCAAGCTCAAGTCATACAAGTCGAAACATCAATCAACACTTTCAAAACATGCACCAAAGTAAACTACAAAAAGAGGACAAAGTTCCAACACTTAGGCATACTCAAACATGATCCACAAATTACAAAATTAAATCTAAAAGGACCTCAACCAGGGGTAAACATCATATCAAAAGCTCATTCAAAGAATCACAAATGAACTCAATCAATTTGGCATGGCAAATCAACTTGTGTAAAGAGATGTCAAGAGATGATCATGCATAATTCACTTAAGCACAAATAACCAAACATGTATCATATGACATTCAGAAATTGTGAAATTAAAACTCCAATGATCTAGGTCAGAAAACAATCACATGCCAAAAGATCTCATAAAAATTCACAAGTTAAGCAATTCAAACAATTAAGCAAAGATCAAGTAAGCACCATGATTCAATATGCAAAAGCGAGGGACCAAAATGCAATATGAAAAAGTTTTAAAAATGAAACAAAATTTTTTTTATGCATTTCAGAATGTTTATGAAACAATGCAAAAAGAATGAGTTCAAGATCATGTATAGATGATGAGAAATAAATTCTACAAGTAGAAGTGTGCACATGTGAAACAAATAAAAAAGAAAATCAATTAAACAATTAATTAAGACACCAAAAATAAAGTAAAATAAGAAAATAAAATTTGACAAAATTTTATAAAACTAAAAAGAAACTTCATGAATTTTTTATGATTTTTGGATGCATTAAAATGATTTTAAAAATTAAAATGCAAAGCAACAATTAAATGAAAAATAAAAAGAAATAAAAAGCAGGTAGGGTGCAAACAGCAGCAAAAATACGTTGGAAAATAAACATGGGCTTAAAGGAAGGGTGCAAAAAGCAAGGCCCAAGGCCAAAGTCCACTAGCGAAGTCAATGATCTCATGGAATTCAGTCAAACGTTCAGATTAAATATCAACCAATAGATCAATCTTACGCATACCAACAGTCAATGAAATTAAAATGTAATCATGATCTAGGGCTCAGATTCACACGCACACCATAATAAACAAACACACGCGCACACACAATTACTCAGCACACCATAGAATTCACGTGAGCAGCACATGTCATTTTTAATGTGTTGGCATCAAATCTACCACATGATCTATCCTACGCACCAGATCAGTCAAACAATTCAAATAGTAATTAAGATAAGAGGTTGTGATTAAAGGCACACAATAATAACCATGGGATGACACACACATAAACCATAAAATAAAACATAATTTTAAATGAGGTGGCAAGCTGAGGAACGTTGGATCAAGCAAATGGACGGCTGGATTATGTCTTCTTCCTCCAAACCTTGGCTGGCCGGAAAATTGAACCAGTCGCCGGAGCTAGGGCTCCAGTCATCCTCTCCGGTGAGCTGCAACGAAAACTTTTCCAGAAAATGCAAACAAACACACTATTCCAACCAGAATTCAACAAGGATCAATAATATCACATCCATTTCCACAAACAATCACCACACAAAGCAAATCGAACGAAAGAAGTTTTAGATCCAAAACTTAAATCTCAAAATGCACACAATCTACACGTCCAAAATTCAAACAAAACATATCATCATGCTCAGTGAACCTCATAGATCATTATGCACACTTAAATTCAAGTTCTAAGAGCATGAAAAGTTCACTAACCTGAGATCTTGAAGAGCTTAAAATACTCCTAGAAAACCAGAGATAAGCTGCAGATCTAGCCTTAGGAACCTCTAATTGCAAAATAAATGCAATTAGAGCTTGAATATGGTCTGGATCTTGAGTTTTGAACTTGAATCCTCTTGAACGGAACTTGATGAAAACCTCACTTTCAGCTTAAAACAATAGATGATTCGTGCTCCTTTCAACTCACTGATCAAGAATATGCCAAGAGATTTTCAAAAACCCTCAAGGAATGAGAGATTCGAAGGAGAGAAAGTGAGAGTGAATTTTGAAATTCAGAGCAAATGAGAGTGCATGACTTAGCTGTGAGGGTATGAGTTAGCTCATATACTCTCCATTAGTCCTCTGATTATGATTAACAAATGGTTAAACCCTTGATTAAGGAGATTGGAGTGGTTTTGCCAAAATGCATTTTGTGTTGCTTCCACTCATCCACACGTGCAAACTCCTTGCAACAAGCATGATTCACCTCCAATTTACTTATTGATCACCTCTGAATTCAAATTGGGCCATGTGGTTGATTGGTTCATGAGATTTGGATGAAATTGCATTTTTGAACTTTATTGAATAAGTGAGATATAAATAATGGAATGAATTGATTCAAAGGCCAAAATTACTCCTCTTGAGTTGTATTTTGATGTTGTAATATAACATGAAGCAAATGGGAACATTACAAGTCTTTTTGTGCCAAAATGCAAAAGGTGGAAAAATGGAACCATATGAAAACCTCAAAATGCACCTTGCATTGTTTTGACCATAACTAGAGTTCCACAAATGCTATGGAGATGTTCTAGTACTTTTTGGAAATGGGAGAGAAAGATCTTCAACTTTCATGTTGGAGGAAAGTTCATTTGAAGCCTCTTTGATGATGAAAAGTCAATTTGAAAGTGGTGGAAAAATTGCCAAAAGTGGAAAGTTCTCATTATAGGTCATTTTCCAAATTTAGTAACTTTAGCACAAACTCTTGATTCTTGATGAATGACACGAATCTTGCTAATTGAAGACCATATGAGGATGTTAGACCTTGAAAACCATGAAAAGAACCTCAAAAATTCCACAGTTGACTTTCTCCTTTACAGTTGACTTTTCCTTATTTCACAAGTAACTGATCCATTGAACATCTTCCCCAAAGAACCAATGACCAAGATTCCATCCATGAACACTTAAGAACATAAGGAATACCATGAGATCAAGTCTTGCCCAAGAAATCAGAGATAAACTGATTTTAGGTCAAACCCTAATTTTGGCACTCTCTGGTTAGGAGGAAAAAGCATATCCTCCAAATCCAAATTCTTCTGAATATGATGTGTATACTCTCAAACAATGATGAGATATGTCCTTTGGAGATGATAAAAACTCAAAGAGCTTGCCCATTTGGGGGTCAGATCCCAACTTTTGACTGCCTTGTGTAGGAGATCATGCACTGTCCAATCTTCTTGATAAATTCTCCTCTTCCATGACTTGTGAGAACAAATGGAGATGATACATGGTGTAAGAGATCCTTGAGGCTTATGAGAAACACTTGGTCTTCTTTTTTGGATGATCAACACCTTAGAGAATCACCTGATCACATGCCCTTATACAAGATGCAATGCTAAATGCTTGATGTTTATTTTTCTATGCTTGAATACAATGCAATGAAAGCTCATGCTAAAAGATATGAAGAAAAGAGAGGGCAAATTTTGGGGTATTACAGTTGCCCCTATTCAATCACTGTAGACCTGTACGGATGATAGCGATTACTGTCAGACTTTTAAGGTATGGAGGGATTGAATACCAGGAATAACCCGAAAATTTGCACTCTGCAGGGAAGAAGAAAAGGGATATAAACCCAACCAAATGAACTCTGCCTGAATAAAAACTCTGGTGATGAATAAAACCACTGGGAAGATGTCTTTTATACAATGCCAGACGACTACTGGCCTGCCACGCTACGGGTGAACCTTAGCAATGTCTTTTGTACAATGCCAAATGACTACTGGCTTGCCACACTACGGGTGGACCTTAGCAACGTCTTTTAGCACAACGCCAGACGACTACTGGCCTGCCACACTACCGGTGGACTTTAGCAATGTCTTTTGTACAAGGCCAGGCGACTACTGGCTTGCCACACTACGGGTGGACTGTCTTTTTTTGAATGGAGTCAGAAGACTACTGACCTGCCACACTACGGGTGGACTTTTGCCAAGCTACGGTTGGACTTTGCAGCTGAGATGCCACACTACGAGTGGACTTTTGCCAATCTACGGTTGGACTTACCAATGATTTGCCACCCTTGGATGGACTTTTGCTAATCTACGGTTGGACTTAGCTGCGGTCTTTTAAAGTGAGTCAGACGACTACTGACTTGCCACACTACGGGTGGACTTTTGCTAAGCTACGGTTGGACTTTAAGAATTTGCCACCCTTGGATGGACCTTTTTCCAATCTACTGTTGGACTTTAAGAATCTACCACCCTTGGATGGACCTTTTGCCAATCTACGGTTGGACTTTAAGAATTCCAATATTGGATTACTCTCTGCATCTGTGTCAGATATCTCTGCTGACTTTGCCGAGGAACAATGATCAATGACTTGATCTCGGAGACTCCTGAAAGGAAAATATCTCTGCTGGAGAATGAATGAATAATCCGTCTGCCAAAAATAAATTGGACTTTGAAATATGGGGAAATGATTCTGCCAGGAATTACTTCATCTGCTTGGGGATGAATTCTGGTCACAGCAACTCCGCTGGGGATGAGAATTTCTTTGCATGACGTCTTGCCAGGGAAGAAAAGTCATTAAAACTCTGCTTGAGGATCTATCAAACCTGAGATCCTTTGCGGGGAGAATTAATCTTCTAACCCGGCTGGGGCAAGAATATACTATCACTCTACTGAGGAATAGATTTTGTTGATCAATAAGCCTCTGTGGGGACAAAACAACTCAGCTGGGGAGTATTGTTGACAAGATTCAAAGCTGAACTCTGTAGGGATACCATTACCAGAGATACGATCTTGCTGGGAATCAAGGCTACTCTGTCGGGGATATGCAAATCCTGGTTAGAACATGTTCTACTGCAACATGCTGGGAAAGAGTCCTTAGATCTGCTGGGGAAACCCAAAGCAACTCCACAGTAGTCTGCTGAGGAACAAAACTGTCGAGCTTAAGATAAGTGCTATAATGCCCCATGTTGGGCGAACTTTCCATTTGACGATTCCGTTGGGGATGATGAGTTTATAAACAACTCTTCTAGAGAAAACCTCCTTAAAGCGTCTCATGTTGGGGAATGCCTTTCGAGAGGATTTTACAGAAGACCAAATGTCCTCAAACTCTACTGGGGATGATAGATCCGGAACATCTCCTGCTAGGGAAAGTCAAAATGCCCCATGCATGGGAAGGTCAACAACTGCTTCCTGCTCCATGATACAAGACTTACCTGAAGAAACGTCATAAGAGGATTTTACAGGAGATTAAGCATCTTCAAACTCCTGACGACTTCACTGGGGATTAACCATCAACTTCAGTGTCTGCAAAACAACTATACTGGGGATTCGCAACCGTTATTGACACAGAAAATCTTGTAACTGTTGGAAGTACTGAACGAGAGAATCAACTTAATAAGATACAGCGATACTCAGTTGAACTCAACTCAGTGATATCGAGACGTCGTGAACGACCGTCGACCGAATGATGGACTCAATCAGTAAACGTTGTGACAAAAGGGTGACAAGTAAACCCTTCCCTGATCATGATTGCCCCAGTCTCCTGCGTGGGAATAAGTGATTACCCGTCTTGTGCTTGAAATCATCTGAATCTGTTACCTGCAACAAAAGAATATGCACACGTGCCCCAGGATATGATCTCTGCAACTGAGAAAATCTAACTCTGAACCATCACTTATTGGGGAGAAAGGTTTTGACGCATCTCTTGCTGGGAACATTATTAATAAAGCCTGCTAAAGACGGGGACCACAAATGCCTTGGGTTGGAATGCCCCTTTGTTTCAAACCTTTTGGCTGATTGACTACATATGCGTGACCAACAATTTTTCTTCACTTACCCCAAACCAGCATGGTCCGCCAAAAGAAATTGTCTCCCGAGGATTTTACAGAAGACTTGACACCTAAAACGCCTCAATGTCTTCAAACTCTTGGAGAGATTCGTCAGATCTTGACGTAACTGCCCCAGACTGTGTGGCCTACAGAAAAATCTTGAAGTAATTGCCCCTGTTTGGCTGAACCCTGAAGATATTTCTCGACGTGATCGGCCCAAATGAGGTACACCTTAAAGAGATGGTTCGACATGACTGCCCCAGATCGACTACGTCTTAGCACAACTTATTGGGAAAGACCACACTCAACAAAGTTTCCTGAGGAAGTACCATTGGATGTGGCTGCCCTTTGAGAGTTTCAGGATTCTCAACTCGGCAAGATTAAGCTTCTGGACTGAATTTCCAAATGTAAACTTCTTTTGATGTCAAACAAATGTATGCAAGCAGAAAATGTTTTGTTCTGAGAATGAAAATTCTAATGCAACACACACGTTAATCCTGAAGTCTTACTGCAAAGATGTCGCAAACCCGTTATGAGCGAATCACAGGTTAGGATACGACATTAATCTTTGAATGAAAGAAATGCCATGCACATGCAACACCAACAAAGATCTTTTAGCACAACTCATAGGAGTCAGGAACGCTATCTCTTGGTAGTGTGCTTTTGAAATAACCCTGTTTCAATTAGGACTTTTGAGGGTTGTATTGTGGCCTGGTTCACGGTTTTGAAAAAATTGGTTTATGGCTCAAAGTTTATCAGTGCCCACCCAATGAGATTTTTAATCGCTAACGTATTTAATTGGTTTGTGAATTCCTTGAATACGCTGATAAACATCTTCACGGCAATGATGGTATCTTTTATTGTCCCTGTGTTGTTTGCGCTAATATCAAAAAGGGTACAAAGAAAGAAATACACAATCAACTTTGTTGTGATGGTATATGTCAAAATTATATAATATGGACGTGGCATGGTGAGGTGGATAATAAGGAAAGTCGGGCGTCACAAAGTCAAAGAGTGGAGGAAGATGAATATATGGAAGATCACCTAGAGGATATGTTCCGTGATATTGGGGAATCTTCTTTTATGAATGCTCATATTTATGATAATTTATGTAGTGATAAAGACACCCCTTTATATAAGGGATGCACAGAGTTCACACGATTGTCGGCGGTGTTAAAGTTGTTTAATCTGAAGGCAAAAAATAGATGGTCGGATAAAAGGTTCACGGAATTACTTGAATTGCTACAGCAAATGTTACCAGAAGATAACAAATTGCCGGATCGTTGCTATGAGGCCAAGAAGATATTGTGTCCACTGGGTCTGGAGTATATCAAGATACATGCTTGCCCTAATGATTGCATATTATACTAGAAAGAGTATGAAGACTTGTTTCAATGTCCGAAATGTGGTGTGTCGCGTTACAAGCTGAAGGCTAGAAATGGTGATGACAATGATCACTATGACAATGTTATTAGGAAGCATCCTCCTGCTAAAGTGTTATGGTACTTGCCAATACTTTCACGATTAAAGAGACTTTTTGCTAATTCGAATGACGCAAAGAATCTTAGATGGCATGCAGATGAAAGGATTCATGATGGAAACATTCACCATGTAGCTGATTCTTTGCAATGGAAGAAAATTGATTCGTTGTTTCCGGATTTTGGAGTCGAGCCAAGAAATCTTAGGCTTGGACTTGCCACCGATGGAATGAACCCCTTTGGTAATATGAGAACTAATCATACTTCGTGGCCTGTTCTCCTCACTATTTACAACCTATCTCCTTGGTTGTGCATGAAGCACAAGTATATACTGTTAAGTATGATGATTTCTGGACCACGAAAACCTGGTAACGACATAAATGTTTATCTTAGTCCATTAATTGATGATTTACGACTCTTGTGGGATGAAGGCGTTGAAGTTGATGATGCATATTCTGGGGAAAAGTTTAATATGCGTGCAATGTTATTTTGCACAATTAACGACTTTCCGGCTTATGGTAACTTGGCGGGATACAGTGTCAAAGGACATAAAGTGTGTCTTATATGTGAAGATGATACTTGTTATCACCAACTTGAGTTTGGAAAAAAGACCGTTTACCTTGGGCATCGAAAATTTCTAAAACCAGGTCATCCTTATCGTAGATTGTGAAAGGCTTTTAATGGAGAGCAAGAGTTTGGTGAGGCTCCTAAACCTTTAACCGGTGATGAAGTTTATCAACGACAGGAATACATTAATGTTGTCCTTGGGAAGAGAGAAAAAGAAAAAGGTCGGAAGAGAGAAAAATAAAAAGGTGGGAAGAGAGGAAAAGAAAAAGGGGCAGTTGCGAAAAATATATGGAAAAAGAGGTCCATCTTCTTTGATCTTCCATATTGGTCAAGTCTTGATGTTAGACATTGTCCTGATGTGATGCACGTGGAGAAAAATGTGTGTGATAGTTTGATTGGCACACTTCTAAACATTCTGGGCAAGACTAAAGATAGTAAGACTTCCCATCTTGATATGGAGAAGATGGGTATACGAGAATAGTTGGCTCCAATAGAGAAAGGAAAAAGAACTTATCTTCCTCCAGCATGTCACACTCTATCTAAAAAGGAAAAGAAGATGTTCTGCGAGTGTTTGCAAGGTATTAAAGTTCCGCAAGGTTACTCATCAAACATCAAGAAACTTGTATCAATGAAAGATCTCAAGTTAATTGGTTTAAAATCTCATGATTGTCATGTATTGATGCAACAACTTCTACCAGTGGCTATCCGTGGGATCCTTCCAAAAAATGTGAGAGTAACTATAACGAGACTGTGTTTATTCTTCAATGCCATATGTAATAAAGTTCTTGATTTAAAAAAATTGGATGAATTAGAAGATGAGGCTGCCATAATCTTGTGTCAATTGGAGATGTATTTTCTGCCATCATTTTTTGACATTATGGTTCACTTACTTGTTCATCTCGTAAGAGAAATCAGAATTTGTGGTCCAGTTTATTTAAGGTGGATGTATCCAATAGAGCGATATATGAAGATCTTTAAAGGATATACGAAGAATCATCACCGACCGGAAGCTTCGATTGTTGAAAGGTACATCACAAAAGAAGCTGTTGAGTTTTGTACAAACTATTTGTCGGATGCAGATTCTGTAGGAATTCCAAAGTCTCGTCATGCTGACACAGACGGAAGAGGTATTAAAGGTCTAAATGTTAGGTCAATGGCTCGGGATGTAGTTATTCAATCACATTTCTATATTTTGAATAATATAGATGAGGTTCAATCTTTCATAGGTACTCACAAAAGACTTATGAAGAAAAAATATCCTCGAATGAATGACAAGTTGTTGTTGATAGAGCATAACAATAGATTCATGGATTGGTTTAATAAAAGTGTATCTAATGATCCTAGTGCATCCGAGATACTTAGATGGTTGTCGTACGGGCCAAAATTTTGTGTCATTACCTGGAGTGCATACGACATTGGTCATTATACATTTTATACAAAATCAAAAGATGATCGTAGTACAATGCAAAATAGTGGGGTTATGGTTGAAGCCGAATCGATGTATTTCTCTAGTTCGAAAGATAAGAATCCGGTATTGGCAACTACCGCGTTTTATGGTGTCATTTATGAGATTTGGGAGATTGATTATGTTATTTTCAAAGTGGCTTTATTTAAATGCAATTGGGTTCCCAATAATAGTAATGGTGTAGACATTGATGACTTAGGATTCACCCGGGTCGACCTTGGCAAGGCATCTTTTAATACAGAACCATTCATCATGGCTTCTCAAGCAAAACAAGTTTTCTATGTTTCCGATCCATCAGACAAATCGGGGAAATGGTCAATCGTTCTCCAAGGAAATACATTCCTCTTAGTGATGAAAGTCTTGATATTCCATCCACACCTTCTTACACAACACAAGTTCCTACCTCATATGATGAAGTTGATGGAGATGTCGTGCATGCTATACGACTCGATCATGAAGAAGGCATATGGGAAAATTAACAAGTACGTAATTTATTATTTATTCATAATATATTAATTGTATGTTATAGTTTAGAAGTATTTTTACTAACAAGTATAATTATGTGAAATCATAGGTATTTTGAGTCCAGACACCAGGCCAGGAGACAAGACACCATGAGACAAGATACCAATACACCAAGTTACAATTATGTGAAGTTATGTAATGTGTGTAAACTGTAATATGGTATATGTGATATTTTATTTATGTAGGTTGTTTGTTCTGATAAACTGTAATCTGGTATATGTGATATTATGAATATGACACGATTAATATTATTATGAAAACTGTATCACAAAATGTGAATTGTATTTTTCTGCTGTGCTGAGATATGGAGAACAATAATACAGGTAAAAAATGGGATTAATTATAAAAGCAGGATGATATTTGTTAATTTTGCCGAAACTTTAACGACGGTTATATTTCCTAACCGTTATAATATCTGGCGCGCTGTCCAGCAAAAAATAAATATCAAAACTGTGCTGCTGGGAATCGAACCGAGGACAATTATATTTATTACAACGGTGTAATGTAAAACCGTTGTGATAGTTAGCGCGCTTTCCTGTTTATTACAATGCATACAAGGCCGTCGTTGTAAGTATCATATATACAACAACAATCTACATAACAACGCCCTCGCCCGCGTCATTATATGTCATTCCCAACCGTTGTTAAATGGGTTTTTCGTAGTAGTGTGGGATGATATTCATATAAGCTCTTTTGACCTCAGTATTTGGACATTGATCTGTTGTTAACTTGAATTGAGGGTTTGTTGGAGTCATAACAAGCTTTGAATTCGACATACCAAACTTGTCGAGAATCTTCTTCAGGTATGTCTCTTGAGATAACCATAATCTCGACTGCTTTATATCTCTCTGGTATGTCTCTTGGTATTCATATAAGCATTTGATACTTGTATCAAGTACACCTTGTTCTCCATTCTGCTGAACTTGTTTAGCAGTTTAGATGGAAATCTCGAGCCAATATGCTTGAGCCACGTAAGTCTCTTGCTATGTGCTTGAGCTATGAAAGTTTTAATCAACTAGGTTGATTAAGCAGAAGTATTGTGTCATTTGGATACAAGCAAGGAAGTCTCAAGTCAAGATTCTTGAGCCACATAAGTCTCTTGCTATGTGCTTGAGCCGTGAAAGTCTTAATCAAGTGAATTGATTGAGCAGGTTGGCTCGATACATGAAAATGGAGCAGTAAGTCTTGAATATAAGGGGTTCAAACAACGAGGCTCATTTCACGGGACATGGAGCAGAAGTCTTGAGCCAGTGTGACTTGAGCAAGTGAGCTCAATACATGGAATTGGAGCAGTAAGTCTTGAACTTGAAGGGTTCAAGCAGGGAGGCTCGTTTCATGGAACTTGGAGCATAAGTCTTGGGTCCGAGGGACTTGAGAAGAAGTCTTGGGCTGAGGGCTTAAGCAAGGAAGTCTTGGGTTCATGGAACCTAAGCAAGAAGTCTTGAGTGAGAAGCTTGAGCATAAGTCTTGGACCTTGGGTCTGAGCATTTGTAAAAGTCTTATGCAGAATGCATAAGCGATTGTAATCATGATTTAATTATGATGAAAATCTCATGTGAAGCAAAGGGGCTGAAATACTCTCAGTTTGGGAGGAACCAGTATAAGTCTTTGTGTCTTCTGCTATTATTTATTTGCTTCTATTAACATTCCATTACTAAGAATTAACCAGAATCTGAACACCAGTTTAGATTCTAGACACAGATTAGATGCAAACTAAGAAAACGGAAAACACAATTCAACCCCCCGTTCTTGTGTATGTTTCTCACCTTCAATTGTTTCATCCCATATAGAGGTTTATTCAGCTTGCACATATGATTTTCCTTTCCCTTTTATACATACCTTTCAGGTTACCTCATTAGGATTGTTTCATCTAGATCTCCATACAAGAAATCAGTCTTCACATCCATTTGTTCCAGTTCTAGGTCGAATTATGTCAATTTGGCAAGCAACATTCAAATGGACCTGTGCTTCACAATAAGAAAGAACACATCATTGAATTCGACACCTTCTTTCTGAGTGAAATCCCTTGCGACTAATCTTTCCTTGTATCTCTTCGACGTCACTCCTTTGACTCATTCCTTAACTTTGAAAATCCACTTACAACTGACTAACCTAGCTCCAGCAGGTTTCATGATCAGTTCCCAAGTGTGGTTATCATGAAGAGAATTCATCTCATCATCCATTGCCTTCAATCATTCAGTCTTATTTCGAATCCTCATAACTTCCTTATAGTCTCAAGGTTCTTCAACTAGAGCCTCACTTGCAGAGATTAAGGCATAAGCTATGAGATATGCATACCCAAGTCTTTGAGGTGGCTTAATTACTCTTCTTGGTTTATCTCTTGCCAACAAGTATTCATCGAAAATTTCCTCAACTTCCTCTGTATCTTCAGCATCTTGTGTTTCTTCTTCAACTTGATCCGGGATACACAATTCAGCATCGACATGCTCCACCTCAATAGAAATCTCTTCCTGTTCCATCTCTTCTTCAAATATCTATGCACTTTGACTAACATCATCAGTTTTCTTGAAAGCCATCTCAGCTTCATTGAAAACTACATCTTGACTGGTGATACATCTCCTGTGACCTACCTCATGGGTCTATAGCCTATAAGCTGTAACTCCTTCAGGGTATCCAATGAACATGCAACTCAGAGCTCTAGGTTTGACCTTGTCTTGCCCAATGCGAGCATAGGCTATGCAGCCAAACATTCTAAGTTTGTCAAGATTTGGTGGATGTCCCGACCAAACTTCTTCAGGTGTCTTCATATCTAACACAGTCGAAGGACATCTATTTATCACATATTGTTGCGGTGAGAATTGGATATCAAGCTATTAATTAACTTGAATCACAAATCATGAAATTCACCACCAAGCTTTGATTTATCCAAAGGAAAGGGTAAAGATCAAAGAAAACCCTAATGGTGCTATGTAAAGACACAGCTAAGAGATCTAAGGTTTGGGGGTTGGTTATACCTAGGGAAGGTGCTAGCATCCTAGATATGTGTAGTACTCTACAGGAACCTCTTGTTAGTATTTGTGTTATGCTAAAAGTTGCTTGCTAAGGGAATTGTGCTAAGGTAAAAACCTATGGGTATATACAAAGTATGCTCGACAAGACGTTGCATCTCGTGCCTACGTATCCTAATAAGGATGGAATCAGAGCATTCATAGTTCACCTCAACGAGGGTGAGGAACCATTAACTATGGTCAAAGTTCTAAGGGGAAATGAGTATTCATGATCGTGATACTCACATAGAGTTAAAAAACTCTCTAAGTCTAAGCTTTAAGGCAAATTGGCTCGACAAGATATCACATCTTGTGCCTACGTATCTTGACTAGGAATGAGGAATCAGAGCCTCCGTAGTTCGCCTAACTAGGGACGAGGAACTCTTGATAATGATCAAGGTTCCAAGGGGGAATGAGTATTCATGATCATGATACTCACATAGAGTTAAAGAACTCTCTAGGTCTAAGTTGAAAGACAGATTGGCTCGACAAGATATCACATCTTGTGCCTACGTATCCTGATTAGGAATGAGGAATCAGAGCCTCCTTAGTTCGCCTCAACAAGGGGTGAGGAACTCTTGACAATGATCAAGGTTCCAAGGAGAAATGAGTATTCAAGATCATTATACTTACATATAGTTAAAGAACTCCCTAAGTCTAAGTTGAAAAAACTAACCTAAAGTTGACTTTAAACAAAGTCAAATGGAAAAATGAGTACACATCATAATGGTACCCACATAGAGTTCAAAAACTCTAAACCTAACTCTAAGTTGTAAAACAAAAATGGCTCTAATAAGGCCAAAGGGGAAGGTGAGTATACATGATGATGGTACTCACATAGGATTGAAGAACTCTACCCTAATTCTAAGTTGTAAGGTAGATGGCTCTAATAAGGCCAAAGAGGTGAGTAAGCAACTATGATGATAATGCTTACATGGGAAGGTGAGGATCCTAACCTAAATTAGGTCAAGGAGAAGTGGCTCTAATGAGGCCAGAGGATTGATCCTAATAAGGTCAAGGGAAGGGAATGACTTTAATGAGGCCAAGGGTAGATGATGGCTCTAACAAGGCCAATAGGTAATGAGCTATCTATGACATTAAAGTCAATAGAGAGACTTTCCTTTGGAATGAGGGGGACAAAGAGGGTTAAGAAGAAAAGCTAACAAGCTAGACCCACTTAAGGGATAACTTAATAAATTTGGGAGAAATAAAAGATAACAAATGATATTCACACATGAATTTAATGACGTTGATAAACACATAAATATAACACATGAATCATGATGGTGAATATGATGACAAGCAAGTAAGCACTTAAGAAAGTATACAAGTGTCAAGTTAACACACAAGGGTTATTCATTAATTTTGAACAAGGTAAACACTTAAAGGGAGCATGAAATAAGTCTAGACATATCAATCAATTAGGTGATGACCTAACATGGTGTTATGGTTGGACATAAACTTTACACAAGAGGGAAAATAACACCTAAGTTGTATTTGAAGTCCACTTTGAAGAAAGGGAGAATTTTAAGTGTTTTAGGCCTATATGTACATGGTGTAATCTAAGTTGATGGTTTATATACATTAAGATGTTATGAACATGGGGAAAGAGTGTTAATTGTAGGTAAAGACCTAGCTAAAACTCCAAAAGGGATGACAAAAATTTACATGCTTAACAAAAATAAATACACTTAAAAGTGCACTAAAAACAAATTATACAAATATGTGCAAGTTCAAGTCATAGTTCAAGGGTCTAAACATGTTAAGACAAGTTTATACAAGCCCAAAAGTACCAAGAAAAACATGGGATGCAACAAGGGAAGTCAAAACATTTTTTTTTATGAAAGTCCTAAAATCTACACACTTTTCACATGAATAACTAACCTAAAAATTAATATTTTGGAAAATATTCAATGCTATAAGAAAGTAGGTAGCAATATGAAAATAATGCAAAAAGAATGGGCTCAAAAGCATAAAAATTGAGAGAGTTATGGCTTGGTGAAGTTGTGAATAAAATGAAAGAAATATGTATTAAAAAAAATAAGGAGCATGGTCCCAATGGGGTTTGAACCCACGCCCTTGGTCTCAATGTCAAAACGTTTAACCAGCTGCGCTGGTTGTGTGCCTTGTATAATATATGCCTTTATTAAAATAAAAAAGAAATTTCTCACTGAATGCCTAACAAAAACAACACGCGCATAAAGAAGCAAAAGGGTTGACACAAGGATCGAACCCAAGACATCATGATCAGAAGGCAAAGGTTGCGCCACTGGGGTGGCCAATACATCCATTTACTAAACTGGACCTAAAACATAATATATGAAGATGTTTTCTGAAAACAAAATGGCCATGGCGCCATGGCTGAACCTGGTTATGACCTAGAATCTGACCAGTTGCAAAAGCAACTCTAACTCCCTCAATAATCCATAAAAATGGAAGCTGTAAAAACCTAAATTGCTTGATTTTTCACAAGGAATCCAATGGTCCAAATGGTTTTTGCTAAAGAGGTCTCTATCTCAAAACACGATAGGGGTCCTAAAATATGTTCATTCTTGCATTTTCTAAGGTACAGTCCAATACAGTCATGTTAAATCACAATTGATGAATAAAACATGTCATGCATAACATACCTAAACTAATCATGCTCAGTGTACATCAAAAATCATCATGTTTCAAAAAGTCAAATTGGAATGTACATAACTCTTGAAGTCCAAAATGCAGTTTTCAAAATAGAAGCTCCAACAAGAAACCAATTATCTAGATTGCTTCTATACACCTTGATTCCTTCTAAGCGCTTGGAAACCAAAGGAAATGGCTGGACTGGTATATGGCTTCTTCTTGCACAAGTTACCAAAGTGGCCGAATGGGAACTTGGGGTAAATGGTGTTATAGTTGGTGAAGTAGGTTTGGAACACCTTGAGAATGATTTATGGAAGCTTTTGAAGTGTTGGAGTGATTGTAAGTGGAAGGAACAAGAACTGGTCTTGAAAAATGCAGAAAGTCAACCTTTCTTAGGTTTAAGAGTTGACTTTTGGGTCTGAGGGTTTTTTGACGGTGGTGAGGATTTGAGCAGCACTAACACATGTTTTGTGATGTGTTAGAGTGATTGGTTGAGTGATTTTGTGACTGGAAGTGGTTTTGGACAAGTTTGTGGAAATGGTGTTCTTGCCTTCAAAATGGTGACTTGAAATGCAAGAACTGGTTGGAGAGGTCTTTGTTGAGGTTTTGCTCTGAGTTCTTGTGTGTTTTGAAATGTGGAATGATGTCCTATTTATAGGAAAAAAGGGTGAGAGAGATCAGATTACAGAACTACAACTGATTTGGTTTTGGTTTGATATTGGTTTAGTTGAAATGCAAGTGGATTTGCAAGGATGTTCGTGGTTCCAATTCATTGTACCGACCTTTCTAGAGTGGTTAGGAATTCAGTCACTTTTCCTCTGTGCTAAAGCAAGGTTGAGAGCAGAAGGAAACAAGTTGGTAACTCAAGATCACACTTTATTCAAAAAGCCATGCTTTTTTAAAATGGTTGTCAAGCCTTTATGCCATAAATAGCAAGATCACTTGGTTAATGCTCAAACTTGTTGGATAATGCTTTTAAATTCGTGTAATCTTCTGAGAAAATGAAGATTTGCAAGTAATCACATCTGAATTACAAAGATTTGAAGCAATGGAGTGGTTTTGCTTCAAGTGGATCAAGTGGAAAGCATGGAAAATCAATTTTCAACCCTCCAACTTTGTGGCTTCGAAACTCACAGCTCACACATTGGATTTGGGAGTTCTTATACTTTCTAGAAAGCCCCAAGTATGCTCTACAATGTTCATGTTCACTCCAAGTTCTGAATCCAAAGGGATCATAGTGAAAAATTGGGTTGAATTTGGCTGCAAATTAAGGAAAAATGTGGAATTTCACTAAGTCCTAAACTTGACCTAAACTTCCAAGCCTCATAACTCAAAAACTAAGCCTCTTTTGGGGTACGACCCTCCAACACACTTTTAAAGTTCATAATGAGATATTCAATTTGAACTTTGGATCACAAAAAATGGATGTGTGGATTGAAAGTTATGACTCTTCAAAGTTCATGTAAAACTAGGGTTTTTCTTCCACCCTTAGAAAAATTTCACTTATCCAACTTTGCCCCTTTTGCAAGAAACCTCTTAAATCTTGACTTCTCATGATCCAATTCAAAGATTAAACATGTCTTGATGGAATATGGCTTGAATACTTCATCTTGGACCCAAAATACCAAAAGTCAAAGGTTTGACTTTTCAGATAAAACCCTAATTTCTTCATGAATTCAACTGTGTGATCCTTGATGATCTTCCCTTCTCAGACTTCCCAAACATCATAGATGACTTCCAAGGATGTATATGAACATATGGGATCATGTCCTAAGACTTGGGATCATGCCTTGATCAAAAGTCAAAGGCATGGTTGACTTTTCTTAATAAAACCCTAATTTGGGGCCAGATGAACTTGAGGCTCATTGCACTGGTGATGGGAGCCAACTACTCTTGATTTCTTGATGGATAAGGTCTATTGAATGTATATAAGCTCAATTAGTTGATTAATCAATCAAGACATTGACTGATCACACCAAGATTCCCTTGTAAGCCCTTAGGTCAAAACCCTAATTTTCACAACTCCTGATTTTATGGCTCCTCTTTGATTTCTCTTGATCCAATCACATGGGATCATGGAATATGACTTGAAAACCTCATGATTAGCTCTCAAGACCAAATTTTGAGCTTTTGGAGCCTTAACTGTCTTTCTTGACCAGATGAATTCAAACACCTCTTCCAATTATCTAAGGAACACTTGAGGTGGATGTATTGAGCCAAGGGGTATCTTAGGAAATCTTGAAATTTATGAGAACTTGGCTTGTTGATCTTGCCCTCTTCTTGTGCAAAACCCTAGCTTTTAATAGAAGAACACACTAGCAAAATATGATGGTTAGTTAACAATGCACAGATGATTGTGTCATACCCCAAATCTTGACCACTAAGATTTCCAATCATTGTGCAAATCATCATCACAATATGGATGAACCATTAGTCTCCCCAAAGATGGGTGAGCATTCACTACAATCAAATTTAGGGTTTCAAGCCCTCTCAGAGCTCTTAGACAAAGGATCAATCAAGGAATGACATGATCTTCAACTTGTCTAGCCTCTTAAACATCCACAATGGATCAAGAGGACTCCCACATCAAGGATCAAGCACAAGGTTGCAGCATTCCAAGTGGATTAAGCCTCAAGATCGCCAGTGTCACCAAATTAGGGTTTGGTCAACCAGGGCCTCCAGATGGAAATTTTCCTCTGGGCATGAGCCAATGCTTCAAAGAATAACCTATGATTCTCCAAGGGACATCATGGATCCAATCATCAAGTCAATTTAACCTCCGGGGATGCATTCACAAAAAATCAAGAATTAGGGTTTCTTGACCTAATTCACCCCTAAGTTGACTTTTGGGGCAAAGCATGAGCCAAGACCTCAAGACAGGATTTGAGGGTCTCTAATACACCACATTGATCCATTTGCAATAATGGATTGATCCAAGAAGCTTGAGCAACAAGTTTCAATTTCATCTGAACCACATTTAGGGTTTTGCGAGAAAAGTCAATTGTATCTTTGACTTTTGACCATGACATGCTCCCAAACCATAGGACATGATTCAATACACCCTATAACACCTATGAAACTAATCCATCAAGTTTGATTTAGGTCAAGGACTTGATTTCATAGAGGATCACACAGTTTAGAATTCATCTGATAAAAAGTCAACTGTGCAAAAAAAAGTCAAACTTTGACTTTTTGAGATTTTTCACAATTATGGTTTTTTAACCCTAAAATGATGTTAATATGATATTGGAATCATCATTCATCAAGAAAAATCAAGAAAAGTGGGATAACTTGTAAAAGGGGTAACCATAAAAACTTAGAAATTTTTCGAAGTTATGGAACAAAGTGGCTAGGGTACCAACTTTGGAGGATCATAACTCCTAAACCACAAGGCCATTTTTCCCCATCCAAAGCTGGATTTGTAGCTCTCATGGCACTCTACAAAAGCTTCAAACATAACTCATTCCAATTCCTCATGGATTTTAAGTTATGGAATGATCAAAATCACAAAAAGTGAAAATGTCACTGTTTTCCAACACTTAGTGAAATTTTCACTAAGTCAGAATCTGCCTTACTTTTTTCCAAATGTAGGGGCATTTTTTACTTGGATCCAAAAAGTATCAAAACCAATTATGATCAAACAGTTGTTATATCATATGAGGGCTTTCCAAAATGGCCAAGAACGCCATCAAAGTCCACTTGAGCCATGAGATATGATAATGCCAATATGCCTTGCTGCAAACTGTCATGGCAAGGCAGATTTTGGAGTTTTGCTCGATTTACTCAAATTTTGCAAAGGGCAAGCAACTCTATCCATCTGAACACCTCAAGGGGGGACCAAGGAGGAACCAACTCTGATCCCAAGACTCCCAAGTCTTTGGAATCAAAAATAGCATGCCAAACCTAGAAATGCCTAAAAGAGGGACAAGACTCCAATTTTGGATTGGAGCATTCAATGCATACACCAAGGTGGTATGGACTGAGCCATTTCTAACTGAATTCAGTCAAGACTTATCCAAGACCAAGGGGACCAATAGCCTGTGCCCTAACCTCTAGTCAATGGCTAGAGGAGGCTTGGATTCTCATTGCTTAACATTGGCCAAACCTCTACTGCAGTTGCCATTCACTATTGCAGCCAAAAAAAACTTGCTCTACTATAAATAGAGCTCAATTGTGTTCAGTTTGAGTACACCAAAGCACTACAACACTTACTTTCCTCAAAATCTCTTTCTCTTGGCAAAAATGCCTTCTTTAGCAAGGTAACTATGAGTTTTTGAGTTAGAGAGCAATTCCACCACAGCTCATGATCCAAACACATCCAATATATCATATCTAAGCTGTCCAAACTCTCATAAGTGACCTGTAACACCAAAATCACAAAGTCACCTCTCAAAACCTCAAAATAGTACTTTTGTGCATTTTTCAAGCCATGTCTTGATTCAGTCACTTTACAAACCAGATAAAACCTCAAACACACTCCAAATATCATCCTTGAACTATCCCAAATGGTTCCCCCCATCTGGAACACCATTTGAGAGAGTTGCTATTTTGGCCACTTTTGCCCCTTTTGCAAGAAAGAGCTCAAACTTGTTCCTGAGGTTTCCAGCTGATTCCAACCATCCTAAAAGCTTCTAAGAGATCATTTGAGGTTGTTCAAAGCGTCAAATCATTTCTGGAACAAGTGGCTTGGCAGATTGCACAAAAGCTCCAAAAAGAGGTAAGCACCACAACTTGGATTCTTTGAACCATGCTTTCTTTTGATGTCCACTGATCATGCATCTCTTATACATGTTATATGTGTTGTGTTTGCACCAATTTATCATGTAATTCATGCTTGTACCAAGAGATGGCATAGAAAATGCAAATCATGGCCTATTTCAAAACCACTATCGGGTTTTTCAATAGGATCATGATCTGTAAAAAATACCAGCACCATTGGATTCCTTGTGAAATTCTAGGCAGGATAGACCTAAATTTTGTCTCAATCCATGGAGAAATGAGAAAGTTATGGCCTTCACGTTTTCAACCAAAATCTTGCCTTGCCTTGCCTTGGGCCAGGCCAAAAACAAGGCAAGCCTTGTATATTTGTGGTTGTGTTTCAATCAACGGATGTATCACCACCCCAGTGGTAAGACGCGCAACCTATACACAAGAGGTCCCAGATCCTCGTTTTGCTATTTTCTCCACTTTTTTTATTGTTTTTCTTATTATTTTTAATGATTTGAAAAATTAATAACTCCCTCAATTTTAATTATTTTTGATTGGTTCTTTTTGAAAAAAATCACAAAAATGTTGAAATATTTTATTCCACAAAAAATTAAATTTATATTAGTTATTTAATATAATTAGTATTTTTGTGAATAAATTCCTTTTTAATTGTTTTTAAGCATTTAAAAGTGAATATTTACTATGAAAATAAAAAACTAAATGAGTTTTAATCTATCTTGTGATAAAAACCTCATTTTTCAAACCCTCAACAAAAATCACAAGTGGTTTATTCAAACTTATTTGGTATTTTTATCATTTTTATTTTATTTTCTTTAAATATTTCCTTTTAAAAGAAAACAAATTTAGGGTTTCCTTGATTTTCACTCAAACAAAACGTTTAAACACATTGGGCCTCTAATAGAGTGTAAGACCCAATCCCTTTTTAACCAAAACAATTTTGGGCCTCAGATATTGTGTAAGTCCCTCTGCGTTAAAAGAAAATCTCGGCGCGATCGCCAGTTCAAAAATCAAACCCTTGGGCCTACCCTCGTGTTATAAGCCCTATTCTTTAAAAATCATTGGGCCTCTAGTAGAGTGTAAGACCCAACCCTTTTTGAAAACCAAAATAATTTGGGCCTCACTTATTGTATAAGTCCTGATACCATCAAAAAGTTCGACGCGATCGTCGCCTTTATAAATAAACCTTTGGGCCTCTCCTTGAGCTGTAAGCCCCACCACTTGTACAAAAATAACCCTTTGGGCCTCTTGAGAGAGTGTAAGACCCATCCCTTTGTACAAAAAACCTTTTTGGCCCTCAGTCACTTGTATAAGTCCCTGTACAATGTACAAAACAACAGTGCAATCACTGATAAAACCTTGGGCCTCTCCTTGAGCTGTAAGCCCCAACAATCTTTTCAATGCACTTTCTCCTTTGATTTTGAATATAATATTGTTATCAAAGCTTTCATTGTTGAACAAACTAACCAAACAGCATGGAAGCTCTACAACCGAGTAAGTGTTTACCCATTTTCTTTATCCGCTTTCATATATATTACTGTATTGTGGGGCTGCTCACTGTAAGTCTTCTTTCACAAACTTTTATATCCTGGTCAAATATCAACTGTGTAATACTAGTATAGTTATTTAGAATTTTCCCTAGCAACTACGTCTAGCACTAGGTAAAGCCCTGTTGGTCACTCTTAAATACAAACAAAACTAGATCCCCATAGGATTACCAGACACAGTCTTCCCTCCTCTTGGGGTTAAACAATATGGAGACGTGAAAGGCAGCATTCTCGGTGAACCCTTTCTCAGACTGTCACCCTTAGAAATTGTCAAAGAAACTCTAACTCCCCAGAGATGTTCCGATTACTCAGACAAGAGGAAAGGTCCATTGAACCTCACAAAGAGCCGTTGGAAACGGTCAACTTGTGTTCAGAAAAAGAGAGAAAAGAAATCTGGATTGGGGCACTGCTCAGTCCAACTGCCAAAGAGAGTTTGACAAAGCTTCTCATAGAATTTCCCGATGTGTTTGCTTGGTCCTACCAGGACATGCCAGGGTTGGATACCAGCATCGTGGAACATCACTTACCGTTACGGTCAGAATGTCTGCCAGTAAAACAGAGGTTGAGACGGACTCACCCAGACATGGCCATCAAAATCAAAGAGGAGGTACAGAAACAGATTGACGTAGGTTTCCTCGCCACATCGAAATATCCTCAATGGTTAGCCAACATAGTACCCGTTCAGAAAAAGGACGGAAAAGTCAGAATGTGTGTCGATTACAGAGATCTGAACAAGGCTAGTCCGAAGGACGACTTTCCTTTACCACACATTGACATGCTGGTAGACAGTACAACAAGCAAAGTTTAAAGTTTTCTCCTTCATGGGTGGATTCTCGAGCTATAATCAGATAAAAATGGCGCCGAAAGACATGGAGAAAACTTCGTTCATTACCCCATGGGGTACCTTTTATTACAAGGTAATGCCGTTGAGTTTGAAAAATGTCGGGGCAACCTATCAAAGGGCCATGACTACTCTGTTTCATGACATGATACACCAAGAAATTGAGGTATATGTCGATGATATGATTGCCAAATCTAGGACAGAAGAGGAGCATGTGACCCACCTGTCAAAACTATTCGAGCGGTTGAGAAAGTACAAACTTCGCTTGAATCCCAACAAGTGCACCTTCGGTGTCCGTTCAGGGAAACTTTTAGGGTTCATCGTCAGCCAGAAAGGAATTGAGGTTGATCCTGACAAGGTCAAGGCCATTCAAGAAATGCCTTCTCCGAAAACTGAAAAACAAGTCAGAGGATTCCTGGGACGTTTGAACTACATCTCCAGATTCATATTCCTCATGACCGCAACATGTGCGCCGATTTTCAAATTACTCAAAAAGAACCAGGACTGCGTTTGGACAAAAGATTGCCAAACTGCCTTTGACAGTATCAAGGAATACCTGTTGAACCCACCGATTCTATCACCTCCAGTGGAAGGAAGACCACTGATCATCTACCTAACAGTCTTGGAGGACTCAATGGGTTGTGTACTTGGCCAACAAGATGAAACAAAAAGGAAAGAGTCTACCATCTACTATTTGAGCAAGAAATTCACCGACTGCGAGACTCGGTACACTATGCTTGAGAAAACTTGCTGTGCTTTGGCTTGGGCAGCCAAACGTCTTCGCCAGTACATGATTCGTCACACTACTTGGTTAATCTCAGAAATGGATCCAATCAAGTACGTCTTTAAAAAACCTGCTCTCACGGGAAGAATCGCCCGTTGGTAGATGTTGTTATCAGAATATGACATAGAATACCACGCTCAGAAAGCCGGTAAAGGAAGTATTTTAGCCGATCATTTGGCTCATCAACCGATTGACGATTAGGAATCAGTCAGATTTGACTTCCTAGACGAAGATGTCATGTATTTAAAAATGAAGGACTGCGATAAACCACTACCAGTGAAGGGCCAGAACCAGGTTCCTAATGGGGACTAATCTTTGACGGAGCTGTCAATCATTACAGAAATGAAATTGGGACAATCATCATAACACCTTAGGGTACCCACATTCCTTTCACTCCCAGACTTACATTCAAGTGCACAAACAACGAGGCCGAATACGAAGCATGTATTATGGGTCTCGAAGAAGCGATCGACTTAAGGATCAAGAACTTGGATGTATGTGGCGACTCAGCTTTGGTCGTTGTCGCTCCCGGGATTTTCATCCAAGTACAAACGCGAAAGTGGCACCGAAACAGAGTCGCCAGCAATGTGTATTTATCCCAAGAGAGGGAAAGGACACACCGCATTAACCTGAAGGGAAGGAAAAGAGCATGGTCTTGCGACCAAGAGAACTGGGTTCGGGAGTCGGTTACGCAAAGGGAAGGTATTAGCACCCCCACGCGTCCATCGTACCCGATGGGATCCACACTTGCTTGTCTCGATCAAAGGGTGACGTCGTCCGGAGCTCCACTGCTACTGGAAAGGGAGAGGAACAGGAAAGGAAAAAAAAAGAAAAGAGAAAACAAGAAACAAAAGTAGGGAAAATAAAAGAAGTGCTCGAATGGCCCCTACCCCACTGCCTACGTATCTCATCGGGAACATGAGAATCAGAGCGACGTAGTTCCCCTCACTAGGGACGCTTTGTTTGTGTTTTTAGGGAACGTCTAACGTTCTAGCTCAGGTGTTGCAGGCTCGCTGGTCCGAGTGCGTTACCATCTTGTAAGAGAACGAGTAGGAGCACGTTCGTACGTTGAGAGTGAGTGAGATGAGAAAAGAATTCCCGAAGGAAAGACGTTATTGTTGGTTTGAAGTTTTTTTTAAACAAGAAGTGTCTTTAAAAGTTATTTGTAACTTGCATTGAACCAAAGTCCTAAATACAGGAACGAATACTTCGCGCATTGTCCCCAACAGGACGTACACTAGGTATCCTAGAAGAATGAGAGAAAGCCCATCGTTCCCCATTTCCCACATAGAAGGCTCAAGCGCAATACACGTTAACCTTTATTAAGTGTCTTTTACTTTTATTTTGAGATGAGAAGAGAGAAAACCCGAAGGAAACTCTAAAGGGAAACTAAGAGTCCTAATGTTATCATGCATGGATGTCCTATGGTTAGTGAGGTTTAGGAGAAAAGACTACCTAAAACCTAATGCTAATCCTACTCCAAGCTTAATCAAAAATAAAGTTGGACTAGGTAGCTCTAAAGGGAAAGAATCCAAGACTTGAACAAGTCTTGAGATTCATGGGATGAGAAAGAGTGAAAGAGAAGAAAAGAGAAGAAGAAGAAAGAAGATGAGATACAATAAATGGCAGCAAGCACATCATATCATAAATGTCCAACTCAAATCATCAAACATGTTTCAAAGATCAATGCAAAACAATTCAAGTAAGCATGCAAAGATAAACATGAAAGAATGCAAGCATACTTGTATGAAACGCACAATTTAGCATACATGGACTTCATATCAAAATGAAATGAGAAAGGCAAGATGAAGATGAAGACAAGTCAAAACCAATATCATATTATCATCAACAATTCATGTGTGTAAAAGTGATTCAAAACATGAAGCATTATGATCCAAAGAAGTTCACAAAAGGAAAGGTAATGATATTCATCATACAATTCAAACCAATTGCATTCAACTATGCTCAAGCAACATGAAAACCAAGTATAGAACACAAGAGGCAGTATCATATGCATCAATATCATATCAAAACCAAGCTCAAGTCATACAAGTCGAAACATCAATCAACACTTTCAAAACATGCACCAAAGTAAACTACAAAAAGAGGACAAAGTTCCAACACTTAGGCATACTCAAACATGATCCACAAATTACAAAATTAAATCTAAAAGGACCTCAACCAGGGGTAAACATCATATCAAAAGCTCATTCAAAGAATCACAAATGAACTCAATCAATTTGGCATGGCAAATCAACTTGTGTAAAGAGATGTCAAGAGATGATCATGCATAATTCACTTAAGCACAAATAACCAAACATGTATCATATGACATTCAGAAATTGTGAAATTAAAACTCCAATGATCTAGGTCAGAAAACAATCACATGCCAAAAGATCTCATAAAAATTCACAAGTTAAGCAATTCAAACAATTAAGCAAAGATCAAGTAAGCACCATGATTCAATATGCAAAAGCGAGGGACCAAAATGCAATATGAAAAAGTTTTAAAAATGAAACAAAATTTTTTTTATGCATTTCAGAATGTTTATGAAACAATGCAAAAAGAATGAGTTCAAGATCATGTATAGATGATGAGAAATAAATTCTACAAGTAGAAGTGTGCACATGTGAAACAAATAAAAAAGAAAATCAATTAAACAATTAATTAAGACACCAAAAATAAAGTAAAATAAGAAAATAAAATTTGACAAAATTTTATAAAACTAAAAAGAAACTTCATGAATTTTTTATGATTTTTGGATGCATTAAAATGATTTTAAAAATTAAAATGCAAAGCAACAATTAAATGAAAAATAAAAAGAAATAAAAAGCAGGTAGGGTGCAAACAGCAGCAAAAATACGTTGGAAAATAAACATGGGCTTAAAGGAAGGGTGCAAAAAGCAAGGCCCAAGGCCAAAGTCCACTAGCGAAGTCAATGATCTCATGGAATTCAGTCAAACGTTCAGATTAAATATCAACCAATAGATCAATCTTACGCATACCAACAGTCAATGAAATTAAAATGTAATCATGATCTAGGGCTCAGATTCACACGCACACCATAATAAACAAACACACGCGCACACACAATTACTCAGCACACCATAGAATTCACGTGAGCAGCACATGTCATTTTTAATGTGTTGGCATCAAATCTACCACATGATCTATCCTACGCACCAGATCAGTCAAACAATTCAAATAGTAATTAAGATAAGAGGTTGTGATTAAAGGCACACAATAATAACCATGGGATGACACACACATAAACCATAAAATAAAACATAATTTTAAATGAGGTGGCAAGCTGAGGAACGTTGGATCAAGCAAATGGACGGCTGGATTATGTCTTCTTCCTCCAAACCTTGGCTGGCCGGAAAATTGAACCAGTCGCCGGAGCTAGGGCTCCAGTCATCCTCTCCGGTGAGCTGCAACGAAAACTTTTCCAGAAAATGCAAACAAACACACTATTCCAACCAGAATTCAACAAGGATCAATAATATCACATCCATTTCCACAAACAATCACCACACAAAGCAAATCGAACGAAAGAAGTTTTAGATCCAAAACTTAAATCTCAAAATGCACACAATCTACACGTCCAAAATTCAAACAAAACATATCATCATGCTCAGTGAACCTCATAGATCATTATGCACACTTAAATTCAAGTTCTAAGAGCATGAAAAGTTCACTAACCTGAGATCTTGAAGAGCTTAAAATACTCCTAGAAAACCAGAGATAAGCTGCAGATCTAGCCTTAGGAACCTCTAATTGCAAAATAAATGCAATTAGAGCTTGAATATGGTCTGGATCTTGAGTTTTGAACTTGAATCCTCTTGAACGGAACTTGATGAAAACCTCACTTTCAGCTTAAAACAATAGATGATTCGTGCTCCTTTCAACTCACTGATCAAGAATATGCCAAGAGATTTTCAAAAACCCTCAAGGAATGAGAGATTCGAAGGAGAGAAAGTGAGAGTGAATTTTGAAATTCAGAGCAAATGAGAGTGCATGACTTAGCTGTGAGGGTATGAGTTAGCTCATATACTCTCCATTAGTCCTCTGATTATGATTAACAAATGGTTAAACCCTTGATTAAGGAGATTGGAGTGGTTTTGCCAAAATGCATTTTGTGTTGCTTCCACTCATCCACACGTGCAAACTCCTTGCAACAAGCATGATTCACCTCCAATTTACTTATTGATCACCTCTGAATTCAAATTGGGCCATGTGGTTGATTGGTTCATGAGATTTGGATGAAATTGCATTTTTGAACTTTATTGAATAAGTGAGATATAAATAATGGAATGAATTGATTCAAAGGCCAAAATTACTCCTCTTGAGTTGTATTTTGATGTTGTAATATAACATGAAGCAAATGGGAACATTACAAGTCTTTTTGTGCCAAAATGCAAAAGGTGGAAAAATGGAACCATATGAAAACCTCAAAATGCACCTTGCATTGTTTTGACCATAACTAGAGTTCCACAAATGCTATGGAGATGTTCTAGTACTTTTTGGAAATGGGAGAGAAAGATCTTCAACTTTCATGTTGGAGGAAAGTTCATTTGAAGCCTCTTTGATGATGAAAAGTCAATTTGAAAGTGGTGGAAAAATTGCCAAAAGTGGAAAGTTCTCATTATAGGTCATTTTCCAAATTTAGTAACTTTAGCACAAACTCTTGATTCTTGATGAATGACACGAATCTTGCTAATTGAAGACCATATGAGGATGTTAGACCTTGAAAACCATGAAAAGAACCTCAAAAATTCCACAGTTGACTTTCTCCTTTACAGTTGACTTTTCCTTATTTCACAAGTAACTGATCCATTGAACATCTTCCCCAAAGAACCAATGACCAAGATTCCATCCATGAACACTTAAGAACATAAGGAATACCATGAGATCAAGTCTTGCCCAAGAAATCAGAGATAAACTGATTTTAGGTCAAACCCTAATTTTGGCACTCTCTGGTTAGGAGGAAAAAGCATATCCTCCAAATCCAAATTCTTCTGAATATGATGTGTATACTCTCAAACAATGATGAGATATGTCCTTTGGAGATGATAAAAACTCAAAGAGCTTGCCCATTTGGGGGTCAGATCCCAACTTTTGACTGCCTTGTGTAGGAGATCATGCACTGTCCAATCTTCTTGATAAATTCTCCTCTTCCATGACTTGTGAGAACAAATGGAGATGATACATGGTGTAAGAGATCCTTGAGGCTTATGAGAAACACTTGGTCTTCTTTTTTGGATGATCAACACCTTAGAGAATCACCTGATCACATGCCCTTATACAAGATGCAATGCTAAATGCTTGATGTTTATTTTTCTATGCTTGAATACAATGCAATGAAAGCTCATGCTAAAAGATATGAAGAAAAGAGAGGGCAAATTTTGGGGTATTACAGTTGCCCCTATTCAATCACTGTAGACCTGTACGGATGATAGCGATTACTGTCAGACTTTTAAGGTATGGAGGGATTGAATACCAGGAATAACCCGAAAATTTGCACTCTGCAGGGAAGAAGAAAAGGGATATAAACCCAACCAAATGAACTCTGCCTGAATAAAAACTCTGGTGATGAATAAAACCACTGGGAAGATGTCTTTTATACAATGCCAGACGACTACTGGCCTGCCACGCTACGGGTGAACCTTAGCAATGTCTTTTGTACAATGCCAAATGACTACTGGCTTGCCACACTACGGGTGGACCTTAGCAACGTCTTTTAGCACAACGCCAGACGACTACTGGCCTGCCACACTACCGGTGGACTTTAGCAATGTCTTTTGTACAAGGCCAGGCGACTACTGGCTTGCCACACTACGGGTGGACTGTCTTTTTTTGAATGGAGTCAGAAGACTACTGACCTGCCACACTACGGGTGGACTTTTGCCAAGCTACGGTTGGACTTTGCAGCTGAGATGCCACACTACGAGTGGACTTTTGCCAATCTACGGTTGGACTTACCAATGATTTGCCACCCTTGGATGGACTTTTGCTAATCTACGGTTGGACTTAGCTGCGGTCTTTTAAAGTGAGTCAGACGACTACTGACTTGCCACACTACGGGTGGACTTTTGCCAAGCTACGGTTGGACTTTAAGAATTTGCCACCCTTGGATGGACCTTTTTCCAATCTACTGTTGGACTTTAAGAATCTACCACCCTTGGATGGACCTTTTGCCAATCTACGGTTGGACTTTAAGAATTCCAATATTGGATTACTCTCTGCATCTGTGTCAGATATCTCTGCTGACTTTGCCGAGGAACAATGATCAATGACTTGATCTCGGAGACTCCTGAAAGGAAAATATCTCTGCTGGAGAATGAATGAATAATCCGTCTGCCAAAAATAAATTGGACTTTGAAATATGGGGAAATGATTCTGCCAGGAATTACTTCATCTGCTTGGGGATGAATTCTGGTCACAGCAACTCCGCTGGGGATGAGAATTTCTTTGCATGACGTCTTGCCAGGGAAGAAAAGTCATTAAAACTCTGCTTGAGGATCTATCAAACCTGAGATCCTTTGCGGGGAGAATTAATCTTCTAACCCGGCTGGGGCAAGAATATACTATCACTCTACTGAGGAATAGATTTTGTTGATCAATAAGCCTCTGTGGGGACAAAACAACTCAGCTGGGGAGTATTGTTGACAAGATTCAAAGCTGAACTCTGTAGGGATACCATTACCAGAGATACGATCTTGCTGGGAATCAAGGCTACTCTGTCGGGGATATGCAAATCCTGGTTAGAACATGTTCTACTGCAACATGCTGGGAAAGAGTCCTTAGATCTGCTGGGGAAACCCAAAGCAACTCCACAGTAGTCTGCTGAGGAACAAAACTGTCGAGCTTAAGATAAGTGCTATAATGCCCCATGTTGGGCGAACTTTCCATTTGACGATTCCGTTGGGGATGATGAGTTTATAAACAACTCTTCTAGAGAAAACCTCCTTAAAGCGTCTCATGTTGGGGAATGCCTTTCGAGAGGATTTTACAGAAGACCAAATGTCCTCAAACTCTACTGGGGATGATAGATCCGGAACATCTCCTGCTAGGGAAAGTCAAAATGCCCCATGCATGGGAAGGTCAACAACTGCTTCCTGCTCCATGATACAAGACTTACCTGAAGAAACGTCATAAGAGGATTTTACAGGAGATTAAGCATCTTCAAACTCCTGACGACTTCACTGGGGATTAACCATCAACTTCAGTGTCTGCAAAACAACTATACTGGGGATTCGCAACCGTTATTGACACAGAAAATCTTGTAACTGTTGGAAGTACTGAACGAGAGAATCAACTTAATAAGATACAGCGATACTCAGTTGAACTCAACTCAGTGATATCGAGACGTCGTGAACGACCGTCGACCGAATGATGGACTCAATCAGTAAACGTTGTGACAAAAGGGTGACAAGTAAACCCTTCCCTGATCATGATTGCCCCAGTCTCCTGCGTGGGAATAAGTGATTACCCGTCTTGTGCTTGAAATCATCTGAATCTGTTACCTGCAACAAAAGAATATGCACACGTGCCCCAGGATATGATCTCTGCAACTGAGAAAATCTAACTCTGAACCATCACTTATTGGGGAGAAAGGTTTTGACGCATCTCTTGCTGGGAACATTATTAATAAAGCCTGCTAAAGACGGGGACCACAAATGCCTTGGGTTGGAATGCCCCTTTGTTTCAAACCTTTTGGCTGATTGACTACATATGCGTGACCAACAATTTTTCTTCACTTACCCCAAACCAGCATGGTCCGCCAAAAGAAATTGTCTCCCGAGGATTTTACAGAAGACTTGACACCTAAAACGCCTCAATGTCTTCAAACTCTTGGAGAGATTCATCAGATCTTGACGTAACTGCCCCAGACTGTGTGGCCTACAGAAAAATCTTGAAGTAATTGCCCCTGTTTGGCTGAACCCTGAAGATATTTCTCGACGTGATCGGCCCAAATGAGGTACACCTTAAAGAGATGGTTCGACATGACTGCCCCAGATCGACTACGTCTTAGCACAACTTATTGGGAAAGACCACACTCAACAAAGTTTCCTGAGGAAGTACCATTGGATGTGGCTGCCCTTTGAGAGTTTCAGGATTCTCAACTCGGCAAGATTAAGCTTCTGGACTGAATTTCCAAATGTAAACTTCTTTTGATGTCAAACAAATGTATGCAAGCAGAAAATGTTTTGTTCTGAGAATGAAAATTCTAATGCAACACACACGTTAATCCTGAAGTCTTACTGCAAAGATGTCGCAAACCCGTTATGAGCGAATCACAGGTTAGGATACGACATTAATCTTTGAATGAAAGAAATGCCATGCACATGCAACACCAACAAAGATCTTTTAGCACAACTCATAGGAGTCAGGAACGCTATCTCTTGGTAGTGTGCTTTTGAAATAACCCTGTTTCAATTAGGACTTTTGAGGGTTGTATTGTGGCCTGGTTCACGGTTTTGAAAAAATTGGTTTATGGCTCAAAGTTTATCAGTGCCCACCCACTCTTCGTGATGTTCTCCAGTCCTACATTCAGCTAATTTGCACAAGCGTTTGCCTCTCAAAAAGATGTTATGATCTTTAAGGAATCCATGCACTTATGGTTTTATACCTAATGAGGTTTTGGAGTAACAGTCACCCCTTTTATCCTTTTGTTCGTAGTCACACGACTTTGTTCTTGCTCGAGGATTTTCTTTTGTAATCCTTTTGTTTTTCACTTTCTCATTCTTTTGCTTATCCCTAACTTTTGCCTGGACAGATTCTTTTGGATCTTTGATTTTGAAGTCCAGCGGGATGCCCTAACTTTTGCCTAAGTTGCTTGTTTTCAAGTTTCAACTTAGCGGGCTTTTTTTTTATATTCTTTTTTGGAACAAATCATGTGACACCGGCTTGTCTTGACTTTGTTGAAAAGGATGTGACTGCCTCACTCTTTGATTGTTGAGGGATAACCATCGTGGTTTCACATCTCTTGACCTCTTGACGGTGGAATAGAAGGTAATGGATCCTCAGATGCACACTCCTTTTGAAATTTGAACGCTCAGTCAAATTAACTAACACCTACCCTACCCCTGGGTTAAATGTGAGGGTTTTTCCGTACGAAAGAAACTCCTACTTCAAGGCTCAAAGGGGTTAACGAGGGTCTATCTCCCTTATCTCTCCAGTGTTTGGGGGTTCGAAACAATGCCTGTACATCCTCATCAGGGTTCTGTTCAAAAGCACACAATTAGAGATTTTTGCGTTTTTACCTCATCATCCTCCCTCATAGAGTTTAAGCAAGAAAATTGGTATTACAGTGCACATTATCATTAAATGAGTAAACACACATGAAAATATTCAAGAAAAACATATTCATTGTATTAACATTACCATACCAAATACAAAAAAGTTTTAGCATGCAAACAATGTCCGAACAAATAAATAAAGACTACATATGAAAATGCAGCAAAGAAACTAAATGATTGTCCTTGTTGAGGAGGCTTGACTCCGTCTGGACTGACTGCTTATGATGATGTCTTTGTAGTCTCGAGTGCTCACTCTGACACAGAAGCTTTACCTTGTGGGGTACCGTCTGGGGTGATGACCTTCGAGTCAATCAAATCCTGCACCTTGTGCTGGAACACAATACAATTATCGAGTGTATGCCCAAATGTTCCTGAATGGAACTCACAACTAGCGTTCATGTCATAGTTCGAAGGAATAGGGTATGGCACTGGCATGGCATTCCTCAGCCGAATCAACGAACTCTTGAGCAAGCGTGCCAACAACTGACTGTAAGGAATAGGAATAGGATCAAATATCCTCTTAGGCTTTCTGGGTCTTTGATATCTCCTCTGGGAGCTAGTGTGCTGCTGACACTGATTCGGGTACTCCTCTTTTCCCAGCACTTTTCTTTTCAAACTTGGCCTAAGATCGGGAACAAGTTGCTGATATGGGGATTTTGAAACCAAAGACTGCAAGATATGCCCTTGACTTGATGCTGCTTTAAGAGGGAATACCGGGAAATTCATATTTCCTGCAGCAGTAGGAGTAGAATTACTCTGTATGCTTACGCCACCCGGCGCTAAATTTACCGCCTTTGAATCAATCAGATCTTGGACCACATTATGAAAGGCTTTACATTTTTCCACATTGTGCCCCGGCGCACCAGAGTGAAAATCGCAACGGGCACTTGCATCATAATTGAGTGGGAGCTTTCCACTAGGGCGATTTATCGTCCGCAGTTCAACCAATTGGAGTTGAAGTAGATACCTCAATAGCTGGGCATAAGGCATGGGAAGCGGATCAAAAATTCTGTCAGTTTTCTTCGACTTTGTTAGGTACTTCCTAACCTTAGAGCCGTCTGGGGAAACAAGAGGTAACTGCTGGTGAGTAAGTTTCAAAACTCCAGGTGGTGCAGAAAATCCGTGAGACACATCACTCTTGGGAATAGGTTCCACAGGCAAGGGTGGAACGACAACTTCTGTTATAGCCTCAGGTGTGGGATTACCATCCTTTTTGAGCATATTTCTCACAACTTTCATAACAAAACTCATATGGGTCTTCACTTGATTGACCTCCTCCTTCAGCATTTTCTGGCCCTGAATCAAAGCTTGCATGTCCACCATAAAGTGCCCCAGTTGGGCTTTCATCTCAGTCACCTCCGCTCGGAGTTGTTCCATATCTGAACCCTGATTGTGGTGAATCGAGTAGTTGGAAGAATTCATGTTCGCTACCCTGCAGAGAATACCCATCCAGAATGAGAAATCTGCTCCGGAACACCTGTTATGCAAAAATGCTTATGATTATGAGGATGCAAATGCAAAATGCAAACAATCATATTTAAACATTTCCAGGCCGAATCTGCTTTGATTCCAGCTTTGGGCAAGGGATTGGACACAACATCGAAAAATAAATCCGAATCCAGAAATATCGCAGAATCAATCAAAAGACAACCCCTTTTAAACAACTGATAGCCATTGAGACAAATGTTGCAATATCATAGCATAAGAAGTCATACAAATAGGTTCAATACAATCAAAAGTGATTCCATCAACAATCCTGATGGTAATCACAACAAAAAACAAGCAACAGAATTACTACAAGTCAATTCCAAGTAAACCAGTCTCAATCTCCTCAAGAAGGTTCACAGTATCTAGATGAGTAGGTCTTTCTAGCAAGCCCTTGATCAACCTGTTTCTCTTCTTGACGTCCTGATTCAGCCTAGCAATCTGCTCTTTAACATCGTTGCCTTCGTGCTTTGACTTCTTGATTCCCGCTTGCAGTTTGAGCTCTTCAATTTCTTTCTGTGCTTCTTTCCACTTGGCAAAGTAACGATCTTTCCTTGCTTTCACTACCTGAAGCTCTTCTTTCAGCTCTTCATTCTCAATCTTGGCCTCCTTCCACATATCCTGATACGTGGCAAGCTTGTCTTCTACTTTAGTAAAAAGCTTCTTGTTTTTCCTCTTAGCTTTGACTGACGATTCAGCAGCCATACTAATCTTTTTGAAGTGCTGAGCCCTGTCGGCAAAATCCTTCTCTTTTTTCTCTAGATGCGTAGTCATGTCTTGAACTTTCCATTTCAACTCCAAGTTGTCCTGTAGAGCACTCTGTAGTTGACTACTCATGTCAGAGTTTTCCACCCTCAAATCAGATACCAACTTACGCTGCTTATCGAATTCTTCGAATGGTATAGTGAGTCTCTCTTCCACAATCTCTGGATATAAGGGAGGCGCCCGATCAAAAGGCAAATAGAACTCTTCTACCCTCTTCTTCACCCATTCAACATATGGAGCGAAAGCTTGATTATTGGGCTTACCCAAAACAGTTTTACCTATCTTTTGTCTGCTGAGCCAAGCTTGAGAAGCTTCTTGTGCAATAGCCACACCATTAGTCATATGAAAATACAAAGATTCTTCCAAATCTTTCCCAGCTGGAGGATCTTTTAGAGCGTACGCAAACTGCCTAATAGCCAAAGACGGGTTGTAGTTAATACCTCCTTTTCTTCCGACCAAGGGTACATTAGGATACTTGCCACATCTATGCAAAATATCAGTCCCCACCAATCCCTTGTCCACCCAAAGAATATCTTTAGCAGCTAAGCCCATTAGACGCTTACTCCACTCTAAAGAAGTCTTTGAATTAATAAAAGCACCAGATTGGGGCAAACGTTTGGCAAACCACTTGTAAAAAAGAGATGCGCAACATCAAACCACCCCACCTCGTCTTTTCTCATTCCTGTTGTATAAGGCGTAATGGAGATCACCTAAAAAAGTCGGCACCAGATTCTGAGCTGTAAATATCTGAATAGCATCCGTATCAACGAAATCAGACTCATTAGGGAATAACACAATGCCATATATACACAGAGCCAATATTGCATTGAAAGCCATCCACCTCTTTTCCTTTGCTTCTTCTTGAGCCCTCTTCACTAAGTACTCCAAGTGAAAGCCTCAGGATTTTCCCTTCTTAGAAAAGTCAGCCTCCACTGTAGATCTGCTCAAATAAAGAGCCTTAGCCACTGCTTGGAAATCACAATCTCCTTGGGAACCACAGAAAGGAACACCTTCTTTGACAGGAATCCTCAAAATGTTGGAGTACTCCTCCAGGGTAGGAACCAACAAATAATCTGGCATCACAAAGCACCTCAAGGAAGAATCATAAAACTGCATCAAGGTGTGTAGCCCATTGTATTCATATTCACTGAGACTCCGAACCAGGGATAAAATCCAACCATACTTCTCTTCAAAGGCTCCTAAAACTTCTGGACCAACTATACTCTACAGACTGTTCAACGGGCCAAGAGTGATCTTCGGGAACTTGTAGATGATGATGTGCTTCTTACCCCTCTTAGTGTCCATCCCTATGAATGCCCTCTGACTGGAATCAAAGACTAGATACTACCTGAAAATGCATAAACATGAATGTCAGAAAAAAGGAATGCAATGCAGAGCATGTGATCAAGGTGTCCACACAAACCGGCTGCACTGTGCTGACTGAACAAATCAAGGCTCTGTACCAAAACTCAGAACAATAACCACCATAGTGATAAAACCAGAAAACCAGGTAGGTTGAAAGTCACGGTTACCTGCAAAACTGCAAACACCCATCCCTCTCACGTGTGGGTACTAAGATCCTCAATATCCCGGGCTCTCAGGTCGAGAAGTGATGATACGTTCACCATTTCTGGTTTGGCATCATCACCAATTGAGGAGGCCTCAACTGATTCACAGAAACGAAAGATCCTCAGCTTCAGAGGTTTGAGAAGCAATAGCACATTCAGCCCGAAGGATACAATGCTATCGCCAATCAAAGAGGTCGTCCGCTGATTCACTTCAAAAGGGAATCCTATAGCAAGTTCCCAGCATTGGGTCCTCGGATCGAGAATGTGCAATGGGTTTGCCACAGAACATGGGCTGCCACTGTCACATCCCGGGAGGAGTGCCGCAGCTGAGTCCTCGGGAATGGTCATCAGAGTCGACAATTCCTCCAGAGAATAACTACTGGCCTGTATCAACATACAATAGTAGATAGCTCCGGATAGAACCTCGTCTGATTGTAGGGATCGTGATCACCCGCACGTGGCCAACACCACGGGAGCGTCACGCCTGACCACGCTAAAACCTAGGTGTATGCTCGAGCCTGGGTATTGGGCTCATCTCTCAAAACCTCCCAACCTGCCAAACAGAAAAATAGCACAGCGCAGCACAGTCCAGCATAACAATGCAATGCAGTAAAATGCGATAAAAACAGTAAAGCAGTAAAGCAAAATACAATAAACAATAATACAGTAATATACAACAAAGCAAAGCACCACGGAAAACACCCAATGAAATAAAACAGACAAGCGCTAGGATTGGCTCGCTAAGGAAACCAGAGATTCTGGGTTTGGTCCCCAGCAGAGTCGCCAGCTATCGCTGTCGGGATTTTCATCCAAGTACAAACGCGAAAGTGGCACTGAAACAGAGTCGCCAGCAATGTGTATTTATCCCAAGAGAGGGAAAGGAAACACCGCATAAACCTGAAGGGAAGGAAAAGAGCATGGTCTTGCGACCAAGAGAACTGGGTTCGGGAGTCGGTTACGCGAAGGGAAGGTATTAGAACCCCCAGGCGTCCATCGTACCCGATGGGATCCATGCTTGCTTGTCTCGATCAAAGGGTGACGTCGTCCGAAGCTCCACTGCTACTGGAAAGGGAGAGGAACAGGAAAGGAAAAAAAAGAAAAGAGAAAACAAGAAACAAATGTAGGGAAAATAAAAGAAGTGCTCGAATGGGCCCTACCCCACTGCCTACGTATCTCATCGGGAACATGAGAATCAGAGCGACGTAGTTCCCCTCACTAGGGACGCTTTGTTTGTGTTTTTAGGGAACGACTAACGTTCTAGCTTAGGTGTTTCAGGCTCGCTGGTCCGAGTGCGTTACCATCTTGCAAGAGAACGAGTAGGAGCACATCCGTACGTTGAGAATGAGTGAGATGAGAAAAGAATTCCCGAAGGAAAGACGTTATTGTTGGTTTGAAGTTTTTTTTAAACAAGAAGTGTCTTTTACAGTTATTTGTAACTTGCATTGAACCAAAGTCTTAAATACAGGAACGAATACTTCGCTCATCGTCCCCAACAGGACGTACACTAGGTATCCTAGAAGAATGAGAGGAAGCCCATCGTTCCCCATTTCCCACATAGAAGGCTCAAGCGCAATACACGTTAACCTTTATTAAGTGTCTTTTACTTTTATTTTGAGATGAGAAAAGAGAAAACCCGAAGGAAACTCTAAAGGGAAACTAAGAGTCCTAATGTTATCATGCATGGATGTCCTATGGTTAGTGAGGTTTAGGAGAAAAGACTACCTAAAACCTAATGCTAATCCTACTCCAAGCTTAATCAAAAATTAAGTTGGACTAGGTAGCTCTAAAGGGAAAGAATCCAAGACTTGAACAAGTCATGAGATTCATGGGATGAGAAAGAGTGAAAGAGAAGAAAAGAGAAGAAGAAGAAAGAAGATGAGATACAATAAATGGCAGCAAGCACATCATATCATAAATGTCCAACTCAAATCATCAAACATGTTTCAAAGATCAATGCAAAACAATTCAAGTAAGCATGCAAAGATAAACATGAAAGAATGCAAGCATACTTGTGTGAAATGCACAATTAAGCATACATGGACTTCATATCAAAATGAAATAAGAAAGGCAAGATGAAGATGAAGACAAGTCAGAACAAATATCATATTATCATCAACAATTCATGTGTGTAAAAGTGATTCAAAACATGAAGCATTATGATCCAAAGAAGTTCATAAAAGGAAAGGTAATGATATTCATCATACAATTCAAACCAAATGTATTCAACTATGCTCAAGCAACATGAAAACCAAGTATAGAACTCAAGAGGCAGTAGCATATGCATTAATATCATATCAAAACCAAGTTCAAGTCATACAAGTCCAAACATCAATCAACACTTTCAAAACATGCACCAAAGTAAACTACAAAAAGAGGACAAAGTTCCAACACTTAGGTATACTCAAACATGGTTCAAACATGATCCAAAAATTGCAAAATTAAATCTCAAAGGACCTCAACCAGGGGTAAACATTATATCAAAAGCTCATTCAAATAATCACAAAGGAACTCAATCAATTTGGCATGGCAAATCAACTTGTGTAAAGAGATGTCAAGAGATGATCATGCATAATTCACTTAAGCACAAATAACCAAACATGTATCATATGACATTCAGAAATTGTAAAATTAAAACTCCAATGATCTAGGTCAGAAAAAAATCACATACCAAAAGATCTCACAAAAATTCACAAGTTAAGCAATTCAAACAATTAAGCAAAGATCTAGTAAGCACCATGATTCAATATGCAAAAGAGAGGGACCAAAATGCAATATGAAAAAGTTTTAAAAATGAAACAAAAATGTTTTTATGCATTTCAGAATGTTTATGAAACAATGCAAAAATAATGAGTTCAAGATCATGTATAGATGATGAGAAATAAATTCTACAAGTAGAAGTGTGCACATGTGAAACAAATAAAAAAGAAAATCAATTAAACAATTAATTAAGACACCAAAAATAAAATAAAATAAGAAAATAAAATTTGACAAAATTTTATAAAACTAAAAAGAAACTTCATGAATTTTTTATGATTTTTGGATGTATTAAAATGATTTTAAAAATTAAAATGCAAAACAACAATTAAATGAAAAATAAAAAGAAATAAAAAGCAGGTAGGGTGCAAACAGCAGCAAAAATACGTTGGAAAATAAACATGGGCTTAAAGGAAGGGTGCAAAAAGCAAGGCCCAAGGCCAAAGTCCACTAGCGAAGTCAATGATCTCATGGAATTCAGTCAAACATTCAGATTAAATATCAACCAATAGATCAATCTTACGCATACCAATAGTCAATGAAATTAAAATGTAATCATGATCTAGGGCTCAGATTCACACGCACACCATAATTAACAAACACACGCGCACACACAATTACTCAGCACACCATAGAATTCACGTGAGCAGCACATGTCATTTTTAATGTGTTGGCATCAAATCTACCACATGATCTATCCTACGCACCAGATCAGTCAAACAATTCAAATAGTAATCAAGATAAGAGGCTGTGATTAAAGGCACACAATAATAACCATGGGATGGCACACACATAAACCATAAAATAAAACATAATTTTAAATGAGGTGGCAAGCTGAGGAACATTGGATCAAGCAAATGGACGGCTGGATTGTGTCTTCTTCCTCCAAACCTTGGCTGGCCGGAAAATTGAACCAGTCGCCGGAGCTAGGGCTCCGGTCACCCTCTCCGGTGAGCTGCAACGAAAACTTTTCCAGAAAATGCAAACAAACACACTATTCCAACCAGAATTCAACAAGGATCAATAATATCACATCCATTTCCACAAACAATCACCACACAAAGCAAATCGAATGAAAGAAGTTTTAGATCCAAAACTTAAATCTCAAAATGCACACAATCTACACGTCCAAAATTCAAACAAAACATATCATCATGCTCAGTGAACCTCATAGATCATTATGCACACTTAAAATTCAAGTTCTACGAGCATGAAAAGTTCACTAACCTGAGATCTTGAAGAGCTTAAAATACTCCTAGAAAACCAGAGATAAGCTGCAGATCTAGCCTTAGGAACCTCTAATTGCAAAATAAATGCAATTAGAGCTTGGATATGGTCTGGATCTTGAGTTTTGAACTTGGATCCTCTTGAACTGAACTTGATGAAAATCTCACTTTCAGCTTAAAACAATGGATGATTCGTGCTTCTTTCAACTCACTGATCAAGAATATGCCAAGAGATTTTCAAAAACCCACAAGGAATAAGAGATTCGAAGGAGAGAAAGTGAGAGTGAATTTTGAAATTCTGAGCAAATGAGAGTGCATGACCTAGCTGTGAGGGTATGAGTTAGCTTATATACTCTTCATTAGTCCTCTGATTATGATTAACAAATGGTTAAACCCTTGATTAAGGAGATTGGAGTGGTTTTGCCAAAATGCATTATGTGTTGCTTCCACTCATCCACACGTGCAAACTCCTTGCAACAAGCATGATTCACCTCCAATTTACTTATTGATCACCTCTGAATTCAAATTGGGCCTTGTGGTTGATTGGTTCATGAGATTTGGATGAAATTTCATTTTTGAACTTTGTTGAATAAGTGAGATATAAATCATGGAATGGATTGATTCAAAGGCCAAAAATACTCTTCTTGACTTGTATTTTGATGTTGTAATATAACATGAAGCAAATGGGAACATTACAAGTCTTTTTGTGCCAAAATGCAAAAGGTGGAAAAATGGAACCATATGAAAACCTCAAAATGCACCTTGCATTGTTTTGACCATAACTAGAGTTCAACAAATGCTATGGAGATGTTCTAGTACTTTTTGGAAATGGGAGAGAAAGATCTTCAACTTTCATGTTGGAGGAAAATTAATTTGAAGCTTCTTTGACGATGAAAAGTCAAGTTGAAAGTGGTGGAAAAATTGTCAAAAGTGGAAAGTTCTCATTATAGGTCATTTTCCAAATTTAGTAACTTTTGCACAAACTCTTGATTCTTGATGAATGACATGAATCTTGCCAATTGAAGACCATATGAGGACGTGAGACCTTGAAAACCATGAAAAGAACCTCAAAAATTCCACAGTTGACTTTCTCCTTTACATTTGACTTTTCCTTATTTCACAAGTAACTGATCCATTGAACATCTTCCCCTAAGAACCAATGACCAAGATTACATACATGAACACTTAAGAACATAAGGAATACCATGAGATCAAGTCTTGCCCAAGAAATCAGAGATAAACTGATTTTAGGTCAAACCCTAATTTTGGCACTCTCTGGTTAGGAGGAAAAAGCATATCCTCCAAATCCAAATTCTTCTGAATATGATGTGTATCCTCTCAAACAATGATGAGATATGTCCTTTGGAGATGATAAAAACTCAAAGAGCTTGCCCATTTGGGGGTCAGATCCCAACTTTTGACTGCCTTGTGTAGGAGATCATGCACTGTCCAATCTTCTTGATGAATTCTCCTCTTCCATGACTTGTGAGAACAAATGGAGATGATACATGGTCTAAGAGATCCTTGAGGCTTGTGAGAAACACTTGGTCTTCTTCTTTGGATGATTAACACCTTAGAGAATCACCTGATCACATGCCCTTATGCAAGATGCAATGCTAAATGCTTGATGTTTATTTTTCTATGCTTGAATACAATGCAATGCAATGAAAGCTCATGCTAAAAGATATGAAGAAAAGAGAGGGAAAATTTTGGGGTATTACAGTCGTCAATCAAATCAAAGGAGATTGGAACACATACCAATCCGGATTGATTCCTTACAAAGACTACGCGAGAAGATTGTTACCTTTCTTCGACAGAATCGAGTTTCATCATATCCCTCGTGAAGAGAATCACATGGCTGATGCCTTAGCCACCCTCTCTTCCATGATTAGTGTAGGTCAATGGACCGATTTACCTAAGATCGACATAATGCACCTTGAATGGCCCGCTTACATCATCACGATAGAAGCAGTCATAGACGACAAACCTTGGTATCACGATATCAAATGCTTTCTTCAGAAACAAGAGTACCCACCTGGGGCACTAAGAAAAGACAGAAAAACCCTCAGAAGACTGGCTGGCAACTTCTTCCTGAGCGGTGATACACTCTATAAGAGAAACTTTGACATGGTCTTGCTCCGATGCGTAGACAGACCAGAGGCAGACATGCTGATGAAAGAAATTCATGAAGGATCCTTTGGCACTCATGCCAATGGACACACAATGGCGAGAAAAATTCTAAGAGCATGGTACTACTGGTTAACCATGGAATCCAACTGCTACAAGTACATGAGGAAGTGTCACAAGTGTCAGATATACTCAGACAAAATCCATGTACCGCCAACGCATCTCAAAGTTCTTGATTCCCCATGGCCTTTTTCCATATGGGGAATCAACATGATTGGTATGATTGAGCCCAAAGCTTCAAATGGACATCGGTTCATCCTGGTAGCTATTGATTACTTCACCAAGTGGGTCGAAGCAGCGTCATACGCCAATGTAACCCAACAAGTGGTGGTTCGATTTATCAAAAACAATATCATCTGCCGTTATGGTGTTTCGAGCCAGATCATTACCGATAATGGATCTAACTTGAACAATAAGATGATGAAGGATTTGTGTGCTGAGTTCAAGATCGAACACCATAACTTATCTCCCTACCGACCCAAGATGAACGGAGTGGTAGAAGCGGCTAACAAGAACATTAAGAAGATTGTTCAAAAGATGGTTGTAACCTACAAAGACTGGCACGAGATGCTACCCTTTGCTCTTCACGGTTATCGAACATCTGTCCGCACTTCAACAGGGGCAACCCCTTTCTCTCTAGTATATGGCATGGAAGCAGTGCTCCCTATTGAAGTAGAGATCCCATCAATCCTGGTATTGATGGAAGCTAAGCTTACAGAAGTTGAATGGTGTCAAAGTCGACACGACGAACTGAATCTGATCGAAGAGAACCGAATAACAGTACTTTGCCACAGTCAGTTGTATCAACAAAGAATGAAGAAGGCGTTCGACAAAAAGGTCCGACCTCGCGTCTTCAGGAAAGGAGACCCCATGCTAAAAAAGATACAATCATTTCTCACTGACTCTCAGGGCAAATGGACTCCGAATTATGACGGCCCTTATGTGGTTAAGAAAGCCTTCTCGGGCGGTGCCTTGAGGCTTGCGACCATGGACGGAGAAGAATTGGCCTACCCCACAAATGTTGATGTAGTCAAGAAATACTTCACCTAAAAAAAAACGTCTTGGTGGATTGAAAACCCGAAAGGGTTGGTCCAAGTAAAAATTAGAGACATAATAAAAAAAAATCATCCCGGTGGATTGGAAATCTCAAAGTACAATCCAGGCAAAAGTTAGGGAAAATGGCAAGTAACTACGTCCAGCAAAGAGACAAATCCCTCAGCAGCACTCGTGCCATCCATCAGGAAAAACTCCCGTCAAGGTCATCTTCGACGGAAGCTCAGGATGCCCAGAATTCAAAGTTGGTAGAAGGATAGCGGTCGTTATGTTTCAATGTAGCCCTTTTCCCTTAAATTGCCATTTTCTAACTTTGTAAATACTCTATGGAATCACGCGTTTGGCTGATTTCCATCCTATCAATAAAATTTGAGCCCTTGTGCTTTTTTTTTGCAGTTCTTATTTATTTTAGCTTTACAGAACGACGTTTTTAACATGAATAACGATTCTTGAAATAAAACAAAAATGAATTTACTTGTTAAAAATTTTTCGGCTTTTAAAATAAAGATGGCAATTTCTTTTAACTGTTGAACATCGAAAGAACATCAATCACTTCTCCAGAAGTAAGCGTGCTTCAAAGTGCAGAATCAAAGTACTCCTTCTAAACCATTACGCCTGAACGAAGGATCAACTGTGTCAGATGTGAATATTCCGTCCGACATCCCCGGCAGAGTTCTTACCTCCTAAGACCGATCAACGGTTGTTCCCCGCGGGAACTACTTTCTCCTAAGCAAGGCAGATTTGTTATCTTGAACCAACGGTACTTCTTCGTCCTAGCAGTGGCCGAGTATCCAGTCGTGTTCATCCATCAGTTTGTATGTCGCGTCAGTTTTGTTAGCATAAACATACATACATCGTGCATTATTGATTTACATTCGCATTCATATTGCATCACTATCACTCTAGTCGGTCTTATCCCCTAGTGATAAAAGTCTTCACAATCGAGTTGTCAGTTCTTCCCTTGTTAGGAAACGTCATGTCTGAACAATCTCTCCTCCAGTTTATTTCTGGGATGAAGTCGGTCCTCGACCACTTTGATAACTTGAACCTCTGAAAGACCAGAGAAAACGTTTGACAAATGTCACTCTTCGCCATTGAAGATGATATCTTCGCTTTCCCGGATTAAGGAAAATCCCCAGAGGAAGCCTCTTAACCGAAGGCTCTCAACAACACATTGGTTCTTCTCTCCAGAAAGTCAATGTTTACAAAGTCATCAGCACCTCAAAATTGGATCACATTATATGGCATTTCTCTGAGAAGATCTCTGAGAAAAGTATGATGTAATATCTCCAAGCGAAGGCAGTCTCTCAAGAGACTCGTTCTCCCCCAGTAGAGTCAACGAATGGCATCTCCAACAGAGAAGTTTGTACACCTCTATAGCTCAGACAGATGGGGTCTCCAGCAAGTCTGACATCGAAACTTTTTCCATCAAATGGCACCTCCCCAGGAAAATTCGGAGAGAAGTTTGAGGAAAATCGCTACACACATCATCCCTTGTCAAGAAAGTTTATTGACAAAAGAAACCGAGACCAGTTCCTTGGTAGGAAACCAGGATCTAGGGGAAGTTTATTTCAAAAGAAACTAAGACCAGTTCCTTGGTAGGAAACCAAGATCGAGGGGAAGTTTATTTCAGAAACTTAGACCAGTTCCTTGTCTGAAGACCAGGATCGAGGGGAAGTTTTTACCTTTTCTGAGCATCATTGCTTAGCAAAAGAAGAAGGATGCGTGAACTACCATTCTTAATCACCATCAAAATTTCGGGTATTCCGATATTTAATCCTCTTGCACCCCGAATGCCCGAATACCTTCGCCACCACACCTTCGGGTCCAAGAAGATTAAATAGGGGCATCTGTCATACCCCAAATTTTGACCACTAAGATTTCCCATCATTGTGCAAATCATCATCACAATATGGATGAACCATTAGTCTCCCCAAAGATGGGTGAGCATTCACTACAATAAAATTTAGGGTTTTAAGCCCTCTCAGAGCTCTTAGACAAAGGATCAATCAAGGAATGACATGATCTTCAACTTGTCTAGCCACTCAAACATCCACAATGGATCAAGAGGACTCCCACATCAAGGATCAAGCACAAGGTTGCAGCATTCCAAGTGGATTAAGCCTCAAGATCGCCAGTGTCACCAAATTAGGGTTTGGTCAACCAGGGCCTCCAGATGGAAATTTTCCTCTGGGCATGAGCCAATGCTTCAAAGCATAACCTATGATGCTCCAAGGGACATCATGGACCCAATCATCAAGTCAATTTAACCTCAGGGGATGCATTCACAAAAAATCAGGAATTAGGGTTTCTTGACCTAATTCGCCCCTAAGTTGACTTTTGGGGCAAAGCATGATCCAAGACCTCAAGACAGGATTTGAGGGTCTCTAATACACCACATTGATCCATTTTCCACAATGGATTGATCCAAGAACATTGAGCAACAAGTTTCAATTTCATCTGAACCACAGTTAGGGTTTCGCGCGAAAAGTCAACTGTATCTTTGACTTTTGATCAGGACATGCTCCCAAACCCTAGGACATGATTCAATACACCCTATAACACCTATGAAACCAATCCATCAAGTTTAATTTAGGTCAAGGACTTGATTTCATAGAGGATCGCACAGTTTGGAATTCATTTGATAAAAAGTCAACTGTGCACAAAAGTCAAACTTTGACTTTTTGAGATTTTTCACAATTATGGTTTTTTAACCCTAAAATGATGTTAATGTATGATTGGAATCATCATTCATCAAGAAAAATCAAGAAAAGTGGGATAACTTGTAAAAGGGGTAACCATAAAAACTTAGAAATTTTTCTAGTTATGGAACAAAGTGGCTAGGGTACCAACTTTGGAGGATCATAACTCCTAAACCACAAGGCCATTTTTCCCCATCCAAAGCTGGATTTATAGCTCTCATGGCACTCTACAAAAGCTTCAAACATAACTCATTCCAATTCCTCATGGATTTTAAGTTATGGAATGATCAAAATCACAAAAAGTGAAAATGTCACTTTTTTCCAACACTTAGTGAAATTTTCACTAAGTCAGAATCTGCCTTACTTTTTTCAAATGTAGGTATATTTTTCACTTGGATCCAAAAGGTATCAAAACCAATTATGATCAAACAGTTGTTGTATCATATGAGGGCTTTCCAAAATGGCCAAAAACTCCATCAAAGTCCACTTGAGCCATGAGATATGACAATGCCAATATGCCTTGCTGCAAACTGTCATGGCAAGGCAGATTTTGGAGTTTTGCTCGATTTTCTCAAATTTTACAAAGGGCAAGCAACTCTATCTATCTGAACACCTCAAGGGAGGACCAAGGAGGAACCAACTTTGATCCCAAGCCTCCCAAGTCTTTGGAACCAAAAATAACATGTCAAACTTAGAAATGCCTAAAAGAGGGACAAGACTCCTATTTTGGATTGGAGCATTCAATGCATACACCAAGGTGGCATGTACTGAGCCATTTCCAACTGAATTCAGTCAAGACTTATCCAAGACCAAGGGGACCAGCAGCCTGTGCCCTAACCTCTAGTCAATGGCTAGAGGAGACTTGGATTCTCATTGCTCAACATTGGCCAAACCTCTGATGCAGTTGCCATTCACTATTGCAGCCAAAATAAACTTACTCTACTATAAATAGAGCTCAATTGTGTTCAGTTTGAGTACACCAAAGCACTACAACACTTGCTTTCCTCAAAATCTCTTTCTCTTGGCAAAAATGCCTTCTTTAGCAAGGTAACTCTGAGTTTTTGAGTTAGAGAGCAATTACACCACAACTCATGATCCAAATACATCCAATATATCATATCTAAGCTATCCAAACTCTCACAAGTGACCTGTAACACCAAAATCACAAAGTCACCTCTCAAAACCTCAAAATAGTACTTTTGTGCATTTTTCAAGCAATGTCTTGATTCAGTCACTTTCCAAACCAGATAAAACCTCAAACACACTCCAAATATCATCCTTGAACTGTCCCAAATGGTTCCCCCCATCTGGAACACCATTTGAGAGAGTTGCTATTTTGGCCACTTTTACCCCTTTTGCAAGAAAGAGCTCAAACTTGTTCCTGAGGTTTCTAGCTGATTCCAACCATCCTAAAAGCTTCTAAGAGATCATTTGAGGTTGTTCAAAGCATCAAATCATTTCTGGAACAAGTGGCTTGGCAGATTGCACAAAAGCTCCAAAAAGAGGTAAGCATCACAACTTAGATTCTTTGAACCATGCTTTCTTTTGATGTCCACTGATCATGCATCTCTTATACATGTTATATGTGTTGTGTTTGCACCAATTTATCATGTAATTCATGCTTGTACCAAGAGATGGCATAGAAAATGCAAATCATGGTCTATTTCAAAACCACTATCGGGTATTTCAATAGGAGCATGATCTGAAAAAAATACCACCACCATTCGATTCCTTATGAAATTCTAGGCAGGATAGACCTAAATTTTGTCCCAATCCATGGAGAAATGAGAAAGTTATGGCCTTCACATTTTCAACCAAAATCTTGCCTTGCCTTGCCTTGGGCCAGGCCAAAAACAAGGCAAGCCTTGTATATTTGTGGTTGTGTTTCAATCAACGGATGTATCACCACCCCAGTGGTAAGACGCGCGCCCTATACACAAGAGGTCCGGGGTTCGAATCCCCCTCGCCCCATATCCTCTTTTTGCTATTTTCTCCACTTTTTTTATTGTTTTTCTTATTATTTTTAATGATTTGAAAAATTAATAAATCCCTCAATTTTAATTATTTTTTATTGGTTCTTTTTGCAAAAAATCACAAAAATGTTGAAATATTTTATTCCACAAAAAAATTAAATTTATATTAGTTATTTAATATAATTAGTATTTTTGTGAATAAATTCCTTTTTAATTGTTTTTAAGCATTTAAAAGTGAATATTTACTATGAAAATCAAAACTAAATGAGTTTTAATCTATCTTGTGATAAAAACCTCATTTTTCAAACCCTCAACAAAAATCACAAGTGGTTTATTCAAAATTATTTGGTATTTTTATCATTTTTATTTTATTTTCTTTAAATATTTCCTTTTAAATGAAAACAAATTTAGGGTTTCCTTGATTTTCGCTCAAACAAAACTTTTAAACACATTGGGCCTCTAATAGAGTGTAAGACCCAATCCCATTTTAACCAAAACAATTTTGGGCCTCAGATATTGTATAAGTCCCTCTGCGTTAAAAGAAAATCTCGGCGTGATCGCCAGTTCAAAAATCAAACCCTTGGGCCTACCCTTGTGTTATAAGCCCCATTCTTTAAAAATCATTGGGCCTCTAGTAGAGTGTAAGACCCAACCCTTTTTTAAAACCAAAATAATTTGGGTGTCACTTATTGTATAAGTCCTGATACCATCAAATAGTTCGACGCGATCGTCACCTTTTTAAATAAACCTTTGGGCCTCTCCTTGAGCTGTAAGCCCCACCACTTGTACAAAAATAACCCTTTGGGCCTCTTGAGAGAGTGTAAGACCTATCCCTTTGTACAGAAAACCTTTTTGGGCCTCAGTCACTTGTATAAGTCCCTGTACAATGTACAAAACAACAGTGCAATCACTGATAAAACCTTGGGCCTCTCCTTGAGCTGTAAGCCCCAACAATCTTTTCAATGCACTTTCTCCTTTGATTTTGAATATAATATTGTTATCAAAGCTTTCTTTGTTGAACAAACTAACAAAACAACATGGAAGCTCTACAACCGAGTAAGTGTTTACCAGCTTTCTTTATCCACTTTCATATATATAACTGTATTGTGGGGCTGCTCACTGTAAGTCTTCTTTCACAAACTTTTATATCCTTGTAAAATATCAATTGTGTAATACTAGTATAGTTATTTAGAGTTTTTCCCCGGTAACTACGTCTAGCACTAGGTAAAGCCCTGTTGGTCACTCTTAAATACAAACAAAACTAGATCCCCATAGGATTACCAGACACAATCTTCCCTCCTCTTGGGGTTAAACAATATGGAGACGTGAAAGGTAGCATTCTCGGTGAACCCTTTCTCAGACTGTCACCCTTAGAAATTGTCAAAGAAACTCTAACTCCCCAGAGATGATCTTTTCTCCGTGAATGGCATCTCTTGAGTTTCTTCCAAATTCTCGGACTTTCCTGGCTTGATCTATTCTCGGTGAATGGTATGCCTTGAACTTCTCGGGGTTTGGAGACCCACAGGCTTCTTAAAAGCATCCCCGCCTCCTCTTGGGCGTTGTACAAGGACCCTTCGGCTTCTTAAAAGCTCTCATGCCTTCTCTTGGGCTTAGTACAAGGACCCAGAGACCTCTACAGGTATAGGAACAGAACCTAGTCATCAATTTGCTAGAGCTGTCTTTCTGAGTCCAGTGTCAGACCAGTTAATGGGTTGACCTTCATCCTTTAACATACCAGCCTTCTCTTGGGCATCATACAAAGATCATACACTACCTGAGAATCGATTTCTCAAAACACCCGTAGACTTGGACAGTCTCAATACCCTTTGGATTTCCCATTTTCTTAAAGAACATGAAATAACCATGATCCTCTGATCAAATCCATGAGCACAACATTACCCATATAAAAATTGATTTTCTCTTTTAACCAACATACTGGACTTGTCACTAAACTGAAACAGTCACCAGCACCCTAGCCTCCTCTTGGGCTTGGTACAATGATCCTCCCCAGCGGAGCTCACCTATTCACACTCTCTTGTTGAGTATAAAAGACTCTCTTGTTGAGTCAAACATTTTAGCCTCCATCTCGGGCTTCGTACGAGATACCAAAATCACTCTCTTGTTGAGTATAAAAGACTCTCTTGTTGAGTCAATCCCTTTTAGCCTCCATCTCGGGCTTCGTACGAGATACAAAAACACTCCCTTGTTGAGTATAAAAGACTCTCTTGTTGAGTCAAACATTTTTAGCCTCCATTTCGGGCTTCGTACGAGGTACAAAGACTCTCTTGTTGAGTCAAACACCTTTAGCCTCTGTCTTGGGCTTCGTACAAGACACATACAAAAGCACTCTCTTGTTGAGTCAACCCTTTTAGCCTATCTCTCGGGCTTCGTCTGAGACACATAAAAACACCCTCTTGTTGGGTCAATAGCCCCTCTTAGGCTTTTTATAAGAAAACCCTGGTTGAGTCAATCATACTTTTAGCATCAAAATCTGTGCCTCGTTCATAGTATACAAACATCAGCAACTCCTTTTCCTTCATCTAATTGCTGTAAGCGGCAAGCCTCTGGATTATTTACATCCATGCCACTGTCCCTCTTTTAGCATGAGAAATTCCTAAGGAAAGATGGCATTACTCTAAACTAAGTTAAAGTCTTCTCCTTTAGGTTAAAAATCCCCTATAAAGGAAATTATGGCATTCCTGGATTTACATATCCCAGTTAAAGTAATTCTCCTTTATAATCAGTCACCCAACAGTTGTGACAAACAGACCCCCTTTAGAGATGACAAATTCTCTCTAAAGTCAAAACCCTTTAGCTTCACATATTGGGCTTCGAACAAGATACAAATAGACCCTTCAGCTTCACATCTTGGGCTTTGAACAAGATACAAACCACCTTTAGCTTCACGTCTTGGGCTTTGAACAAGACACCAAAATGACCTTTTCCCTCCCATAGAATAGGAGGAACTACGATCGCTCTGATTTCCCTGTTTCGTTAAACGGGAATACGTAGGCATAAGATTGAAAAATCTTAGCGAGCACACTAATCAAAAACCCAAAATCTCGTACCTTCATACATCAATCGAAAAGCATCAGTCCTAACATCCTACCAATAGCATAGTCCCGTCATTTCATTCTTAGTAAAATAAGCAGAGAGAGGCCCACAATCTAAACCGCATCTGTAAACTAACAGTCATCTGTTTAAACTCAGTATGCAAGCAGGGTTAATTGGAGATATCTATTTCCCTTCCTTCATCAGCTTCAATAGGATAAAAAATGAATCGACATGTAGTACCCTAGAGCGACAGTGCTTAAGAACCACGTCCAAAATCGTTCGCTACAGATTGATCCCTAATGCAAATGCAAAGATGTCATGACATCTAAGGGGTAAAATTTGGGGTATAACAGTTGCCCCTATTTAAATAACTTCACTGGATGGCACGAGTGATGATAATCCTCGTGGAATCATGGTGAAAGGTATTTAAATATAGCAAACCAAAAAATTTTCCCTTAGATGCAGTGCCATGCTAAGGATAGACAGAATTATGTAAATGCTGACATGCCATGAACTTCTAGTATGATGATATGATGGCATGATGGTGCAAAAATGCAGACAAAATAAGACATAAAAGGGACAAAGGTCAACAACCCAAAGGTAAGACTTACTGGGGATGAAGGTCAACAAATCACAGATGAGACTCACTGGGGAATGACTAAGAAGTCACTGGGGATCAAAAAAAAAACTAGGGAACTCCAAAAATCCTCATAGGAGGTGAAGTTCAGACAGGTGTTCTCCACTGGGGCGATATCCAAGGAGATAATCAACAGGTTCAGATATGACCGAACGATTTCGGGGACAACAAAAAGGGTAGACAAACTCTTTACTGGGGATGAAACCAGAAAGAAAATACGATCTCCACTGGGGATCAATTTGAAACAAAAGGATAGACACACAACAACAGATTTTCTGGGGATTTCTTATACTGAAGAGTTCAAATGGGATCTTCAAGAAAAACCAGAAAAGACAAAGACAAAGACAAACTCTGCATGCGCCGAATGATGATAACCACATGGACTTTCAAAGGATATTGGTAATGACTAATCTTAAGATGCCAATAATGATTGGACTTAGAAAACACGCCAGTAATGACTGGACTTAGGATACTGATAATGATCATACCTTCAACAGATGCCAGTGAACACTGGACTTTTATAGGGATATTGGTAATGACCAAACCTCTGATAAGGATAAGATTATAAAATGCCAATATTGATTGGACTTTGAAAAACATGCCAGTAATCACTGGACTTTAATAATGATAGGATGAAACATGCCGGTAATCACTGGACTTACACGATACCGATAATGATCAATATTTGAATCAATGCCAGTAATTACTGGACTTGAGATACCAATAATGATTGGATTACAAACATGCCATTAAACACTGGACTTGTACGATACTGATAATGATCAGTACTTGAAACAATGCCAGTAAACACTGGACTTGGGTACCAATAATGATTGGATGAAACAATGCCAGTAAACACTAGACTTGAGGTATCAATAATGATTGACTTTTGAGGTAATGCCAGTGGACACTGGACTTAGAGTACTAATGAAAACAAGTCTTTAGACGATGCCAATAAACACTAGACTTTTCCATACCAATAATGATTGGTTTTTCTTTCAAAACACGCCAGTGAAAACCGGACTTATACGATACCGATGATGATCGATATTTGGAACAATGCCAGTAAATACTGGACTTTGCAATACCAATAATGATTGGATTTAAAAAAACATGCCAGTAAACACTGGACTTATACGATACCGATGATGATCGATATTAAAACATGCCAGTAAACACTGGACTTAACAAATACCAAATAATGATTGGCCTGATGACAGAGGTTAGATAACAAATGGGACATTACCGGGGTTGCATAGCGATGACTAAGCTTTCTGGGGGGAAATGGATTTGACGCATGCCAGAGATAACCGGGTATAAACGGGGCACAAATAACAATCCACAAACTCAAAAAAGATACCTACCCTGAACATGTTAAGGTAAAAGAGGTAAAGACCCAAAAGAGACAAACCAAAAGCTAACATGCACATGATATGGTATGATGCGAATGCTCAATGATATGCAAGAGTTAACTCTGACGAGAGGCGAAGAGACTGGGGAAAAGGGGAAATGGACAACATATCCACTTCAAAGAGCCACACTGAATCTGAAGAAAACAACCGCTCAAGGGTATAATAGGAAATGCTCTTCTTTCACCTGAGGAGGCAAAGACATTCCACATTCAACAAACATCTGTGGACGATACTGGGGAGAAGTCCTTCATATCATGGTAATCAGTTATCACTGAAGTGTTTAGCCTAAGAGGCATCAATAGCTAAACTTGCTTCAATGGGGAATTACATGCCAGATGGTTTAACACTTCTTTCGTCACGACAAGAACCGCTGGAGAAGCATGTGATTTTACTAAATCGTCCCAAAAGCCAAAGTAGATCATGTTTTCATTGTGTTTTCACAAAAGATTTGTTTTTTATTTCAAATTTTTTTCCTTTCAAAACCATTATTATTAAATGAATGAAGTTTTGCATAACAAGAAAAAAGTAAGGAAATGATAAATATCAAACAATGAAAGGTTCAAAGATCTGATTCTATTAGAATGGCAACTTGCAAATAGTAAAGTTCCATGGAACATTACAATTAGGAAATGGCAATAAGAGAAAGGTTACACTGTATTCAATGACCACTACTATCCCTAATGACCAAGAATCCCCCAAAGCCTTGCTGCTGATGAGAGCGAATGAGCTTGAACTTCTGCTTGAATTCCTTGGTATTGGTGATAACCCTTCTGACACAGTGAAATGCCTTTTGTCCCTAACTTTTTCCTGGATCGCCCTTTCGGGTTTTCAATCCACCGGGACGCTCATTTTTGCCTAGGCCGCCCTTTCGGGTTTTCAACCTAGCGAACTCTTTCTTTTTTTATTTAATCCCTAACTTTTTCCTGAGTCTCCTTCATAGGTTATGACCCACCGGGATACCCTTTTCTTGCCTAAGTCACCATTTCTGGTTTTCGACTTAGCGGGCTCTTTAGGCGTAATATTTTCTTACTGCGTCAGCATTTATATGGTGTGAGAGTTGTTCACCATCCATCGTCGTAAGAATTAGGGAACCTTTTGAGAACACAATCTTTACCACAAACAGGCCTTCATAATTAGGCGCCCATTTTCCACGTACATCCCTTTGAGATGGCAAGATCTTTTTGAGTACGAGTTCCCCTTCTTGGAATTCATGAACACGAACCTTCTTATCAAATGCCCTTTTCATTCTCTTCTGATACAAATGACCATGACACATCACAGTCAGACGTTTCTCATCGATGAGGTTCAGCTGATCATATCTTTCTTGGACCCATTCCGCTTCATCAACCTTGGTCTCCATCAGAATTCTCAAAGATGGTATCTCTACTTCAATGGGAAGAGCAACATCCATCCCATACACCAAAGAAAAGGGGGTTGCCCCTGTCGAAGTCCAAACCAAAGTTCTATACCTATGCAAGGCGAATGGTAATATCTTATGCCAATCCTTATAATTTTTGACCATTTTCTGCAGGATCTTTTTGATATTTTTGTTAGCAGCTTCGACAGATCCATTCATCTTGGGGCGGTAAGGCGAATAATTATGATGTTCAATCTTGAAGCTACCATACAACTTCTTCATTGTCTTGTTGTTCAAATTTGTTCCATTATCTGTTATGATCCTATTTGGAATTCCATAACGACAGATAATTTGGTTCTTGATGAAACGGGCAACCACTTGCTTGGTCACGTTGGTGTAAGAGGCAACCTCAATCCACTTTATGAAGTAATCAATAGCCACTAAGATGAAACGATGACCATTAGAAGATTTTGGCTCAATTGCCCCAATCATGTCAATGCCCCACATAGAGAACGACCAAGGTAATAATGACAACACATTCAATAATGTCAGAGGTACATGCACCTTGTCAGCATAAATTTGGCATTTGTGGCATTTTCTAGCGTATTGGATGAAATCGGTCTCCATAGTTAACCAATAATATCCAACCCTCAAGACCTTCTTAGACATGGCATGCCCATTGGCGTGAGTGCCAAACGCTTCTTCGTGAATGTCTTGAATTAACAGGTCTGCTTCTCGTTTGTCAACACATCTTAGCAAAACCATGTCGTGATTCCTTTTGTATAGCACATCATTACTGAGGAAAATTTTGGACGACAATCTCCTCAAAGTCTTCTTGTCAAGAGTTGAAGCATTAGCAAGATATTCTTGGTTCTTTAGATAATTTCTGATGTCATGAAACCATGGTTTCCCATCCACCTCTTCTTCAAAAAACTGGCAGTAGGATGGTTCAGTCTTGCACTCAATACGAATCAGTGGCGCCTCATTAACAAATCTAACCTTCCAAATTGAAGCTAACATGGCTAAAGCATCAGCTATGTGGTTTTCTGATCGCGGAACATGACGAAAAGTGATCTCATCAAAGTATTGGATCATCTCCACAATATAAGCATGGTATGGGACCAACTTCTCTTCTCTAGTTTCCCATTCACCTTTGAATTGATAAATAACCAGAGCAGAATCTCCACTAACCTCCAAGATCTTGATTTTGAGATCAATAGTTGCTTTCAACCCTAGAATGCATGCTTCATATTCAGCAATGTTGTTCGTGCACTCAAAACATAATCTTGTTGTAAACGGGGTATAACCACCATCCGGGTTCATCAACACAACACCTACACCATGCCCACTGTAGTTAGAAGAACCATCAAACATCATTTTCCAACGGGAACCTGACTCGGGGCCTTCATCGAGACATGGCTCTTCACAGTCTTTCTTCATCAACAATAATGTCTTCATCTGGGAAATCAAACTTGAGGGGTTCATAGTCTTCCACAGGCTGATCTGCGAGGTAATCTAATAAGACACTCCCCTTAATAGAAATCTGAGTGATATACTGAATATCATACTCTGATAAGAGCATGTGCCAACGGGCAAGTCTTCCAGTTTGAGCAGGCTTTTCAAAGATATACTTTATTGGGTCCATTTTTGAGATCAATAAAGTAGTATGACATATCAGGTATTGCCTCAAACGCCTGGAGGCCCATTCTAAAGCACAACAAGTCTTTTCCAAAAGTGGATATCGACTTTCGCAATCAATAAACTTCTTGCTCAAGTAGTAAATAACATGCTCTTTACGCCCAGATTCATCATGTTGGCCCAAAACACATCCCATTGATCCTTCCAATACAGTCAAATACATGAAGAGAGGTTTCCCTGGAATAGGTGGCGCCAAGATTGGTGGTTCTTGCAGATAACTCTTGATTTTGTCAAAAGCCTACTGGCAGTCGGAGTTCCACTCTGCAGTTTGGTCTTTGCGAAGCAGCTTGAAGATCGGCTCACAAGTGGGAGTCATATTGGAGATAAACCTGGAGATGTAATTCAAACGACCAAGAAAACCCCTTACTTGAGACTTAGTTTGTGGAGCTGGCATCTCTTGGATAGCTCGCACTTTGTCCGGGTCTACCTCAATTCCTCGTTGACTAACGATAAAACCGAGCAACTTTCCTGATCTAACACCGAAGGTACATTTGGCAGGGTTCAACCTCAATTGATATTTCTGGAGTCTTTTGAACAGTTTCAGAAGGTGATCTAAATGGTCCTCCTCACTCTGGGATTTAGCAATCATATCATTAGCATACACCTCAATCTCTTTATGCATCATATCATAGAAAATAGTCACCATAGCTCTTTGATATGTTGCCCCTGCATTTTTCAAACTAAAGGGCATGACCTTGTAGCAATAAGTCCCCCAAGGAGTGATGAACGTGGTTTTGTCCATGTCGGCAGGATCCATTCTAATCTGGTTGTAACCGGAGAAACCATCCATAAAGGAGAAAACTGCAAAATGGGCCGTATTATCCACGAGAGTGTCAATATGCGGCAGAGGGAAATCGTCCTTTGGACTTGCCTTTTTAAGATCCCTATAATCCACACACATTCGAACTTTCCCATTATTTTTCATCACGGGCATAATGTTGGCCACCCATTCGGGGTATTTTGAGACTGCCAGAAATCCTGCATCAAGTTGCCGCTTGACCTCATCCCTGATCTTGAGAGCCATGTCAGGCCTACTTCTTCGAAGTTTCTGTTTCACTGGCTGGCACTCAGGCTTGAGTGGTAGTTTATGAACTACTATGTCTGTATCCAAGCCAGGCATGTCCTAATAGGACCATACAAACACATCCACATATTCTTCAAGAAGCTTTACTAACCGTTGTCTGATCTCTACCCCTAGTGTTACCCCAATCTTGACTTCCTTCTTGTCCTCATCGATACCAAGATTGATGGTGTCAACTTGCTCTTCGTGTGGCTAAAGATCCATGTACTCATACTCACACATTTTTGCCAACTCATCTGGGACCTCATAGTCTTCTTCTCCCTCATCTTTAGCTTGGTAGATGGGTGAGTCAAAGTCAATGGTGAAAGTATGGTCATCGAATACAACAGGTTTGTGGATTATTCTGCATGGTGGAGTGACTTATTTTATTAAAATGCACATAACTAAATGCAAGAAGAATATTTTTGGTATTTTTGAAAAAGATCATCGTTTTCCCTTAAAAGCAAAAACAGTAAGTGGAAACAAAAGAGTTTAACAAAACATCTTTATTGGTTAATAAAATTTGAAAGTGGTGGCCCATACAAAATAGTCCGATAGCCTTGGGCATAATTATGGAATTGAAAACAAACAACAAAAACAAACATATTACTCAGGCGCAGGGAACAACACAGGGATCTCAATAGCTTCCCAGTTATCTAGTGCAGTGTCACACTGAAACACCAAATGGCTGACATCCTCATCTTCCTCGTCTTCTACCATGATATTGACCTAATATCCTTTGCTGATGAACACTTCTTGGATTGTCTTTGGTCGCATTATTGTAGAAGCAGATGCTTTACCACGAGTTGGTTTGTAACCCAACCCTTGATACTTCTTCCTTTCTAGCACTTCAATAACCTTGCCCCAGCCTGCGGGAACACCTTCTTTCATGGAAGACTGGATACTCTTGAATGAAACAAAAGATGGATTACTCGGGACCACTGGTTCTTCAATGTCCAACATGACATCATTGGCTATTTCAAGAGCTTGGAAAGAAGTTCCCAAAGCATCCTCATCAGCCTCTATGTAGTGGAAGGAAGACAAATTACTGACCATCAAGTCCTCTTCACCATGTATGATAACCAGCTTATCATCAATCACAAACTTCATCTTTTGGTGTAATGTTGAAGTTACAACACCAGCTTCATGGATCCATGACCTTCCAAGTAGACAGCTGTAGGCAGGATTAATATCCAACACTTGGAATATGATTTTGAAAACATGCGGGCCAATTAAGATTGGTAGCTCAACTTCACCCATTACAGATCTTCGTGAGCCATCAAAAGCTTTGACAATCAGGGAGGTAGGTTTCATTTCAGCCCCTTTGTAAGCCAACTTTTCAAGTGTCCTCTTGGGTAAAACATTTAGAGAGAAGCCAGTGTCCACGAGGACTCTTGCCAAAGTGTCTTCTTGACATTTCACGGATACATGTAAAGCAAGATTGTGATTTCGACCTTCTCTAGGTAACTCCTCCTTGCTAAAGCTAAGGGTGTTAGAAGCAGTGATAGTTGCAATTATAATGTCAAACTGTCCGGTAGTGATATCTTGAGCAACATGGGCTTAGGGCAATAACTTCTGTAAAGCAGCTCGATGAGCAGGTGAACTCACTAACAGAGACAAGATTGAGATTTTAGAGGGAGTCCGGTGAAGCTGATCCACCACCTTGTAGTCACTTCTTTTGATGTTCCTTAGAAACTCAGCATCTTCATCACTTGTAACCGCTTCCTTTTCCTTGTCCTTGGCAGGCATAGTAGCGACAGTTTCTTTGGGTGTGGTCCCTTTTCCAGCCCCAACTATATTAGTTACTTCCTCACTAATAGTTCCCACCTCTTTCCTTGAAACCACATTTCCAGACTCCTTGACAATCAAAGTAGCTTTATATTTCAATGGCACAGCCTTAGAATCTCTGAAACGAAAAGGAACAGGCTGTCGGATGATTATCAGCCTCAGTTGATTAACCGCAGAGGCGACCACAGGCTCTGATGTGTTGAACACTGGCTTTGGTTTATTGAAAATAGGGACCACAGAACCTGGCTTCTGCACATTAAATATGGACCCTTCTCTCTTGATTCTGGTAAATTGAATATGGGCTCAATTACCGCAACTTCCTCTTTCTTCATTTTACTGATTACTTGTAGAAAACCCTCGTTAATCAACTGTTGGATATCATCTTGAACCAATTTGCATCCTCTAACACTGGTGTCACAGTCTTTACAGTCATTGTGGCAAACCTTTACCAAACCAACTTCAAACAATTTTGAATGAAAAACCCTGACATGAGTCTTAATCTTAGATGCATCCGTAATCAACACCTCATCACTTCCATCTTCGATAGCATTTACAATTCCATGTATAGGCAATGGGTTATTCTTCACATTTGGCTGATTATCCCCAAAGGATAGAATCTTTTTCTCTATTAAACCTTTCACAATATATTTCAACGCAAGGCATCCTTCTAGGTCAGGACCGACAACGCCTTGGTGGAATGCAAAGTGGGCATTAGGGTTATGAAATTGTATTGACTTTTCTGTAGGTGGGCCCAAGGGTCTAGTGGTGATCAAACCTTGTTGGACCGAAGAAGGGTAAAGCTCTGTGTAAGTCATTGGAATAGGAGGAAATGAAGGTTTTGCCCCTTGTTTTTGGTAGGGAGCACTTGATTGAGGGGGTGGTGGCCTCTGTTGTTGTTGGTAAGCTGGAGCACTAGGTGCTTGTTGATAGTTGGGTTTTTGTTGATAAACGGGTGCCTGCTGCGCGGGCTGATAATTTGAAGCTTGATGATTGAAAGTTGGAGTCACAGTTGCCACATAAGGTTGTGAGGCATACTGCACAAGGTATATTGGTTGTTGAACAAAACCTGGGTTAGGTTGCTGTTGTTGTTGATAAATTGGTTGTTTCCAAACTTGATTATTCTTTCTGCCATCATGACTGCATTTGTCTCCCCTTCTTTCTTTTTATGGAAATTACTGGGAGGTTTCTTGTTGTTGGTATTTCTTGAATTGTTTGAAGAACTAATCACCTTGCAACTCTTCAAACTGGCTTTTACTTTCACACCCACGACGACAATGTCAGCAAAATTGGCGGCAACGTTGCTAATCATCCTTTCATAAAACTCGGGCTTCACAGTGTCTACGAACCAATCAACTAGTTCTTTATCGGACAATAAAGGTTCCAATTGGGAAGTAGTTTCCCTCTAACATTTGAGCATATTCTTTAAAGGACTCTAAGTTGTTCTGAGACATACTTAAAAGCTGCCTACGGTCAGGGGCTAGATCCATGTTATACTTGTAATGTTTCATAAAAGCATTTGACAGATCTTGAAAACTGTGAATTCTGGATTGGTCCAAATGCATATACCATTTAGCAGAGGCTCCTTTAAAGCTATCTTGAAAACAATGGATCATTAGCTTGTCATTATCCATATATGCTGCCATTCTTCTGTAGTACATGATCAAGTGCGACTTTGGGCACGTCGCGCCTGAATACCGGCCAAAGCTTGGAGTCTTGAACTTTGGTAGAATCACTAAACCAGATACCAAACACATATCTCTAGCATCAGTACTAAAGATATTACTTCCTTCCATTGCTCTCATCTTTCTTTGAATGGTTTCCACACTTTCTTTCAGTCTTTCATGACGTTCGTCCTCTTTTTCAGACACTTCGGGGAAATCATAAACCGATGGTGGGTTATGGAAAATGGGGTGCACTTGAGCTTGGACAGTTGGTAGACCAAAGGTTGGGATAGCTTGAGGATTCTCATGCCCCACAGGAACAACTTGTTGAGTAGTTGCAGCAGCTTGTTGAGGCACAAACCATAAGGCAAACCAAACGGTGGCACAGTGGCGGTGTTGACATTTATAGAAGGTTCCACAGTTGGGGTGACAATCTCGGAGACCACAATCTCGGAGACCACGGTGGTCTGAGTATCCATCTTTGCTTTGATAACTTGTAGGACTTCCATGATCTACCCTACGCTTCCTCGCAAATCATCCAATTCATTGTTGACCCTATCCAATTCGATGTTCTGCTCAGACATCCTCTGGCGAGCTTGGGCTCTAGTGTTGTATCTGCGTTGGAGATTCAGTGTGATGGTTTCTAAAGACAACATGAGGGGATGAGACACGACAAAAAAGAATGCACATGTTATGACATGAATGAATAATGCAAATGCAAATGCAAACAAATCAATCAAGGAACTCAAAATTAAATTTTGCAAACATTGTAGATATCGAGGATACGTCTTAAAACAACTCATTTCATTAGTCAACTTGCTAGTTTTACAAAATAAGAGGTACACCTCCAAAATCCATTACATAAGCAAACAGAAATACAACATAAAAGGAACTAAGAATCTAATCCACTTGATGACGGTCCTTCCCCTCCATGGAGCTCCTTCATGAGTTTGTCAATTTGTTCTTACATCCTCGCTTTATCGAGGGTCAGCTCCTCCAATGCCTTCTTCATCTTCAAATCCTCGCTTTTATGGACTACATGTGGCTTATGACGCAGATAAGGCATCCTCATCACGAGGCCTACTCCACGGGCCCATTCCAAGCAAGCTTTTGTGACAGTACAATATGGATTTCCTAATGTAGTCCTTCTTTGTTTGTTTATACGACGCCAAGCATGCACAATTTTGGCTCTAAGCTCAGGGTTTTCTCCTTCTTCAAGAAAAAGTCTGGTCAGGTTGTTAGGATCAGGTTCTTCATCCATTGGGTGACCAAGTTGTCGGCAAGCGAGAACGGGGTTATAACTGATGCATTCCTTTCTGCCAAGAAGAGGCACATTGGGGAAGTCCCCACAGCCGTGAATCATAAAGATCCCCCCATATATCGTATCGTACTACTCGATGCCTGAATAGGTAAGTTCCATGAGTCTCTTGGACCAAATTGAACTATCTTTCACATCCCAGATGGTTGCGGTCCTTGGTAGATGCGAAATAAACCACCTATAAAAGAGAGCAACGTAGCAAATGATCTGTCATTCTTCTCGTAGATTCTTCGAGTGAGTGACATGATAGGCATCAACCAACAGAGTGGGAACCAGATTCTTGAGCATAAAAATTTGGATGGTGTTGACGTCGAAAAAGTCTTTGACGTTGGGAAATAGGAATAGTCCATAAGCCAACAAAGCGAAAGTGGATTCAAAGAGTACAGTGTTATTCCTATCACCGAAATATCGAGCCTTCTCAAACAAGAACTGAGCAGGCAAACTAGAAAGTCCTCCCTTGACAGTCATGTGGTCCCAAGAGGTGTGTACTATGGGTTTATCGTCTGTAAAACAGGGTTCTAAAAAGTTTCCAGAGTCATCGATAAATCTTTCAGATATTATCGGCCTACACGACTACTCGTGCAGGTTAATAATATTCTCAAGATAAACTCATCTGAGTGTAGTATCGTATGACAACTATCACAGGTCTACACTTGGATAATCACTACACTACGTCCTAAAAAGGCCAAGTGGGGTGAAGGGTAACTAAAGGTCCTCAGTATCACGGACTCCCAGGCCGGAAAGAGTGACATCAATACGACTACTCGCATCATACATCAATAATCCCAAAGGGGCCTCCACTGAGCATGGTCATCATATGCCAAACATGCTAGGACTACTCCCAATAACCGACTATTGATTACACCACAATCCTATCGTATGTGCACTCTCAAGTCTGGGTTAGGACTTATCTCACCACTCAAATGTAACAACCCTGCCAAACAGAAAAACCCAAACAGATACAGATATACAGATACATACATATATACAAGCAAACAAGCATACAAATAACACAAATACAAACCAAGGTGGGCTTAACCCTCTATAGAAGATCCCTAGTGAAGTCACCATTTTTGTTGCGGTGAGAATCAGATATCAAGCTATTAATTAACTTGAATCACAAATCAAGAAATTCACCATTGGGCTTTGATTTATCCAAAGGAAAGGGTAAAGATCGAAGAAAACCCTAATGGTGCTATGTAAAAACACAGCTAAGAGATCTAAGGTTTGGGGGTTGGTTATACCTAGGGAAGGTGTTAGTATCCTAGATATCTGTAGTACTCTACAGGAACCTTTTGTTAGTATTTGTGTTATGTTAAAAGTTGCTTGCTAAGGGAATTGTGCTAAGGTAAAAACCTAAGGGTATATACAAAGTATGCTCACTAAGACGTCGCATCTCGTGCCTACTTATCCTAATAAGGATAGAATCAGAGCATTCGTAGTTCACCTCAACGAGGGTGAGGAACCATTAACTATGGTCAAAGTTCCAAGGGGAAATGAGTATTCATGATCATGATACTCACATAGAGTTAAAAAACTCTCCAAGTCTAAGTTGTAAGGAAAATTGGCTCGACAAGATATCGCATCTTGTGCCTACGTATCCTGACTAGGAATAAGGAATCAGAGCCTCCTTAGTTCGTCTAACTAGGGACGAGGAACTCTTGATAATGATCAAGGTTCCAAGGGGGAATGAGTATTCATGATCATGATACTCACATAGAGTTAAAGAACTCTCTAGGTCTAAGTTAAAAGACAGATTGGATGGACAAGATATCGCATCTTGTGCCTATGTATCCTAATTAGGAATGAGGAATCAGAGCCTTCGTAGTTCGCCTCAACAAGAGGTGAGGAACTCTTGATAATGGTCAAGGTTCCAAGGGAAAATGAGTATTCATGATCATGATACTCACAAAGTTAAAGAACTCTCTAAGTCTAAGTTGAAAAACTAATCTAAAGTCGACTTTAAACAAAGTCAAAGGGGAAAATGAGTACACATCATAATGGTACCCACATAGAGTTCAAAAACTGTAAACCTAACTCTAAGTTGTAAAACAAAAATGGTTCTAATAAGGACAAAGGGGAAGGTGAGTATACATGATGATGTTACTCACATAGGGTTGAAGAACTCTACCCTAATTCTAAGTTGTAAGGTAGATGTCTCTAATAAGGCCAAAGAGGTGAGTAAGCAACTATGATGATAATGCTTACATAGGAAGGTGAGGATCCTAACCTAAACTAGGTCAAGGAGAAATGGCTCTAATGAGGCCAAAGGATTGATCCTAATAAGGTCAAGGGAAGGGAATGGATCTAATGAGGCCAAGGGTAGATGATGGATATAACAAGGCCAATAAGTAATGAGCTATCTATGGCATTAAAGTAAATAGAGAGACTTTCCTTTGGAAGAAGGGGGACAAAGAGGGTTAAGGAGAAAAGCTAACAAGCTAGACTCACTTAAGGGATAACTTAATAAAGTTGGGAGAAATAAAAGATAAAAAATGATATTCACACATGAATTTAATGATTGTGATAAACACATAAATATAACACATGAATCATTATGGTGAATGTGATGACAAGCAAGTAAGCACTTAAGAAAGTATACAAGTGTCAAGTTATTGCACAAGGGTTATTCATTAATTTTGAACAAGGTAAACACTTAAAGGGAGCATGAAATAAGTCTAGACATATCAATCAATTAGGTGATGACCTAACATGGTGCTATGGTTGGACATAAACTTTACACAAGAGGGAAAATAACACCTAAGTTGTATTTGAAGTCCACTTTGAAGAAAGGGAGAAGTTTAAGTGTTTTAGGCCTATATGTACATGGTGTAATCTAAGTTGATGGTTTATATACATTAAGATGTTATGAACATGGGGAAAGAGTCTTAATTGTAGGTAAAGACCTAGCTAAAACCCCAAAAGGGATGACAAAAATTTACATGCTTAACGAAAACAAATACACTTCAAAGTGCACTAAAAACAAATTATACAAATATGTGCAAGTTCAAGTCATATTTCAAGGGTCTAAACATGTTAAGACAAGTTTATACAAGACCAAAAGTACCAAGAAAAATAAGGGATGCAACAAGGGAAGTCAAAACATTTTTTTATGAAAGCCCTAAAATCTACACACTTTGCACATGAATAACTAACCTAAAAATTAATAATTTGGAAACTCTTCAATGCTATAAGAAAGTAGCCAGCAAGATGAAAATAATGCAAAAAGAATGGGCTCAAAAGCATAAAAATTGAGAGAGTTATGGCTTGGTGAAGTTGTGAATAAAATGAAAGAAATATGTATTAAAAAAATAAGGAGCATGATCCCAATGGGGTTTGAACCCACGCCCTTGGTCTCAATGTTAAAACGTTTAACCAGCTGTGCTGGTTGTGTGACTTGTATAATATATGCCTTTATTAAAATAAAAAAGAAACTTCTCACTGAATGCCTAACAAAAACAACACGCGCATAAAGTAGCAAAAGGGTTGACACAAGGATCAAACCCTAGATATGATGATCAGAAGGCAAAGGCTGCGCCACTGGGGTGGCCAACACACCCATTTACTAAACTGAATCTAAAACATAATATATGAAGATGTTTTCTGAAAACAAAATGGCCATGGCGCCATGGTTGAACCTGGTTATGACCTAGAATTTGACCAGTTGCAAACGCAACTCTAACTCCCTTAATAATCCATAAAAATGGAAGCTATACAAACCTAAATTGCTTGATTTTTTCACAAGGAATCCAATGGTCCAAATGCTTTTTGCTAAAGAGGTCTCTAACTCAAAACACGATAGGGGTCCTAAAATATGTTCATTCTTGTATTTTCTAAGGTACAGTCCAATACAGTCATGTTAAATCACAATTGACGAATTAAACATTTCATACACAACATACCTAAACTAATCATGCTCAGTGTACATCAAAAATCATCATGTTTCAAAAAGTCAAATTGGAACGTACATACCTCTTAAAGTCCAAAATGTAGTTTTCAAAATAGAAGCTCCAACAATAAACCAATGATCTAGACTTCTTCTATACACCTTCTTGATTCCTTCTAAGTGCTTGGAAACCAAAGGAAATGACTGGACTGGTATATGGCTTCTTCTTGCACAAGCTACCAAAGTGGCCAAAAGGGAACTTGGGGAAAATGATGTTACATTTGGTGAAGCAGATTTGGAACACCTTGAGAATGATTTATGGAAGGTTTTTGAAGTGTTGGAGTGATTGGAAGTGGAAGGAACAAGGACTAGTCTTGAAAAATGCAGAAAGTCAACCTTTCTTAGATTTGAGAGTTAACTTTTGGGTCTGAGGGGTTTTTGATGGTGGTGAGGGTTTGAGCAGCTCTAACACATGTTTTGTGATGTGTTAGAGTGATTGGTTGAGTGATTTTGTGACTGGAAGTGGTTTTGGACAAGTTTGTGGAAATGGTGTTCTTGCCTTTAAAATGGCAACTTCAAATGCAAGAACTGGTTGGAGAGGTCTTTGCTGAGGTTTTGCTCTGAGTTCTTGTGTGTTTTGAAATGTGGAATGATGTCTTATTTATAGGTAAAAGGGTGAGAGAGATCATATTGCAGAACTACAAGTGATTTGGTTTTGGTTTGATCTTGGTTTAGTTGAAATGCAAGTGGATTTGCAAGGATGTTCATGGTTCCACTGCATTGTAATGACCTTTCTAGAGTGGTTAGAAATTCAGTCACTTTTCCTCTGTGCAAAAGCAAGGTTGAGGGCAGAAGGAAACAAGTTGGTAGCTCAAGATCACACTTTATGCAAAAAGCCATACTTTTATAAAATGGTAGTCAAGCCTTTATGCCATAAATAGCAAGATCACTTGGTTAATGCTCAAACTTGTTGGATAATGCTTCTAAATTCGTGTAATCTTCTGAGCAAATGAAGATTTGCAAGTAATAACATCTGAATTGCAAAGATTTGCAGCAATGAAGTGGTTTTGCATCAAGTGGATCAAGTGGAAAGCATGGAAAATCAAGTTTCAACCCTCAAACTTTGTGGCTTCGAAACTCATAGCCCACACACTGGATTTGGGAGTTCTTGTACTTTCTAGAAATCCTCAAGTATGCTCTACAATATTCATGTTCACTCCAAGTTCTGAATCCAAAGACATCATAGTGAAAAATTGGATTGAAGTTGGATGCCAATTAAGGAAAAATATGGAATTTCACTAAGTCCTAAACTTGACCTAAACTTCCAAGCCTCATAACTTAAAAAATAAAGCCTCTTTTGGGGTATGGACCTCTTAAACACTTTTAAAGTTCATAAAGAGATCTTCATTTTGAGCATTGGATCACAGAAAATGGATGTGTGGATTGAAAGTTATGACTCTTCAATGTTCATGTAAAACTAGGGTTTTTCTTCCACCCTTAGAAAAATTTCACTTATCCAACTTTGCCCCTTTTGCAAGAAACCTCTTAAATCTTGATTTCTCATGCTCCAATTCAAAGATTAAACATGTCTTGATGGAATATGGCTTGAATACTTCATCTTGGACCCAAAATACCAAAAGTCAAAGGTTTGACTTTTCCGATAAAACCCTAATTTCTTCATGAATTCAACTGTGTGATCCTTGATGATCTTGCCTTCTCAAACTTCCCAAACATCATAGATGACTTCCAAGGATGTATATGAACATATGGGATCATGTCCCAAGACTTGGGATCATGCCTTGATCAAAAGTCAAAGGCATGGTTGACTTTTCTTGATAAAATCCTGATTTGGGGCCAGATGAACTTGAGGCTCATTGCACTGGTAATGGGAGCCAACTAATCTTGATTTCTTTATGGATAAGGTCTCTTGAATGTATGTAAGCTCAATTGGTTGATTAATCAATCAAGACAATGACTGATTACACCAAGGTTCCCTTGTAAGCCCTTAGGTCAAAACCCTAATTTTTACAACTCCTGATTTTATGGTTCCTCTTTGATTTCTCTTGATCCAATCACATGTGATCATGGAATATGACTTGAAAACCTCATGATTAGCTCTCAAGACCAAAGTTTGAGCTTTTGGAGTCTCAACTGTCTTTCTTGACTAGATGAATTCAAACACCTCTTCCAATCATCTAAGGAACACTTGAGGTGGATGTATTGAGCCAATGGGTATCTTAGGAAGCGTTGAAATGTATGAGAACTTGGATTTTTAATCTTGCCCTCTTCTTGTGCAAAAACCTAGCTTTCAATAGAAGAACACACTAGCAAAATATGATGGTTAGTTGACAATGCACAGATGATTGATCTCTAATGCAAATGCAAAGATGTCATGACATCTAAGGGGTAAAATTTGGGGTATAACACATATGTTTCTGTCAAAACAGCCTCTGCCCAAAACACCTTTTTAACCTAACACTAGTCAGCATGCATCTGACTATTTCCAAAATGGTCCAATTAAACCTTTCAGACAAACCATTTTGTTGGGAGTACCTGCAGTAGTCCCGCTCCTTGCAATACCAGAGGTTGCACAAAAACTGTCGAACGCCTCATTGCAAAATTCAAGACCATTGTCGGTTCTCAACCTTTTGACCTTTCCGCCAGTATGATTTTCGACCAGAGTCTTCCAACCTTTGAAATTCTCAAGAGTTTTATCCTTAGTCTTCTGGATGAATACCCATAAATTTCTGGAATAATCATCAACTATGGATAGAAAATACCTTGCTCTTGAATGTGATGGACACCTTGCACGCCCCCAAAGATCAGAATAGATGTAATCAAGGGATCCATGTGTTATTTGTTTTCCTTTGTTGAACTTAACTCTACAAAATTTTTCAAGTACACGGGGTTCATAAAACTTCACCTTTTCGACTTTGTCTCAACCAAGCTAATTTTTTTCCCCAATTCGACCAGACCCCTTTCACTGACATGGCCCAATCTCATGTGCCAAATTTCCGTCTTCGACAAAGGTTTCGTGGATGCAACATCTGCAGAACCACTTACAACTTCAGCCTCAAGGGTATACAAGCTTTGTTTCTTCACGCCTCTTAAGACTTCCTTCGACCCCTTCATGACTCTTAGGATATTTTTCTCTCCTTTGAAAACATATCCTTTCTTATCGAATTCACCAAGAGAAATCAAATTTCTCTTTAAAACAGGTACATACCTGACTTCAGTGAACAACCTTATTGACTAATCATGGTGCTTGAATCTCATAGATCCAACACCTACAATCTTGCAAGCTTTATTGTTTCTAAGCAATACAGATCCACCATCTTGATCATAATCCAAGAATGCACCAACATATTGCAGCGATTCCACGCTCGAAACGAAGGGTCAAAAGAATCAGGTGGTGGAGGAAGACTACCATCAATGAAATCCAGTTTTAGCTTACCACCAAGAGCCCTCTTCATGGATCGCGCCCAAGAATGGTAGTTAGATCCGGTGAGTTTTAGAGAAACGGTGACGGAGCTGAGACCATCGCTGGGATGTACATAGTATGGCGAAGTAGGATCTAAGAGTGGGTCAGGTGGCGGAGGGCGTGGCGGCGCCATGGTTGCAGATGAGGAAACAAATCAAAGATTGAATAGAGGAAGTTGGATCGAAAACGCGAATGATACCATGTTAAGAAATGTGGTTGGGCCTAACACAACCCTACGAAACCGGTTGGTAGAGTGAGGATTGCCCCCACTTATAAACACGTGTTCATGCCATATATTGTTCGATGTGGGACTCTTAACACATGTGGCGCACCATTCACATGAATATCGATCTTACTTGTAACCATGCATATTGGAAATTTTTTTGTCAAAGTGCAGTTCAACAAAGTTGTGGTCTGCTAGAAGATGTTAATATAAAGTATTTTGCTATTGATGATTTCCTTGAGTACATTGTTGATAGGTAATTATTAATTATCACCTCAAAATATTTTTTCTTGCTTTCAATTTTTATTTATTTTTAATATCTCTCAATTAGTTGTCTTTGTTTTTGATCGAATATTTTGTATTAGATTTGTTAATAGTTTTAACTTCATAATTTTCCGGGCTAAACACTTAAGACGGTTGAGACTTATAGATTGTCGAAGACTCACGTATGAAGGAGTTAGTGAAGCAATAAAGAAACTTCCGCTGTTAGAAGAACTTGATATTTAACATTGCACATTGTCTAAGGATTTACTTCAAGTTGTTGGTCGGTATTGTCCTCTTTTGAAATCATTGAAATATAGGAATTTTATTGATGATGAAGAAGATTACATTAATATGAATAATGAAGAGGAATTTGCATTTCTTGAGGAAACAATATTTGGAATAGGATTAAATTTTGGAAACTCTGTAACTAATGAAGGGGTTCTTGCAATTATTGACGGGTGTCCTCTTCTTGAAACTCTTGATCTTGGAGGATGTCTTGGTTGGTTTTTGAGTGATAGATTAGAGAAAAGGTGTCATCAACAAATTAACGATTTCAAATTTCTGAAATACTATGCGTACTTTTCTACCGAATGGAACTTTTAATGGTGACTGGTATTGTGATATTTGTGAAACTTATTAAAGATGAATTGCATGATGGTGTTGAATTATGGGTAGTATCAAATTATCATCTTGAAGCATTTTTTATCCCATTTTTCTATTAATAACTCCTTTTTAACTTTTAGAGCATAAGCTCGTATATTTATATTTTATTTTGTTTGTTCTATGTTTATGCATACTGATCTTGCTTAGACCAAAATGTAAAAGTCGATAAGATGACAATGTTCGATGATACGACTGGTATTGAGAGCTCTTTCTTGATTTGGAAGAGTGAGGGGTGGTTCTTGCAAAACAATCTAAACCCCAAGTTAGTGAATGAACTAGCCAAGGGAAGAAATGCTTATATGTTTTCAAGAGTGTGCATGTGCTTTTGTGTCTATGGGCACCTTCAGTTTACTCTGATTCATGGGAATTGTAGAACTATGATATCACGCTGAAGTATGAGGTCTTCTTAGTGCTTGGAAGATCACAACTCCATCTTTTACGTATAGGATATGTCAAAAATTTCCTCTTCGATCATTTCTTATGTTCAATGTGATGTATTTTTGAGAAAAGAGTTTCTTCTTACCAGTCACCTCTTCTGAGCGATATGTTCTTCGTTACTTTGGTTCTGGTACCCTCGTAGATAAATATAGCCTAATTGTTTGGCATTTATTTGAGTTTTCCAATATGTGTCGGTACCTGGATTAGGAGCCTTTTGTCAAAGTATTTGTCCATGTCTTTGCGGTTGGATGGAAAGGTTTGTATTCTCATTTTGCTTTGATTTACTTCAAAAACTCCCGCAGATTGTCTGATGCTTTTACTGGATCTTAAGAGAAATTTGATTTAACTTTGTTGAAATTAACCCAAAATCTTTTGAGAATTCCTATTCAATTCTGATCTCAAGATTGTTAACAATCACACGCAATGACAACGAAAAGAAAAATTGAGAAAAAAATAAGAAAGAGAAAAGAAAAATAGTAGTGTTGGAGAAGAAGATGAAAAACTGCAGAATTCTTTCTGCCCACAAACTATAGAAACTTTCAATATTCACTTGCAACTACAAACTGTGAATTATCAAACTTGATTATTACAATGATAAGGGTTCCTTCCTATTTATAGATTTAGGTTAATTTGCATCTCAAGCTAAAGCGCAAATTATAAAAGCCCAAAAATATCTAATCTAATCTTTCTAAATCAAATCTAATCCTTCTAAAACAATGAATTACATATTTAACACACCACCTAATTCATTGTGTCTAAACTGTCTATATTCATCATGACTCTTAGTCTTCAAAAAACTTCGACCTGCACTCCCTTCGCCATGATATCTGTAATCTGATTCTCAGTTCTACAGTGTTTCAAGTCCATCTTCCCTTCTGCTACCTGCTCTCGAAGATAATGGAACCTCATTTCGATGTGCTTACTTTGACCATGTTCTATTGGATTCTTCGCCAAGTTGATAGCTGACATGTTGTCGATCTTCATGGTAATTGCACCATGAATCTTCCCTGTGATCTCTTCGACCAGGTTCACCATCCAGGTTGCTTGACATGCACTAAGGGAAGCATATATGTACTCTACTTCGCATGACGACAATGCCACAACTGGCTCCTTTCTCGAACCCCAAGCAACTGGTGCACCACCTAACATAAACACATAGCCAGCTGTGGATTTTCTATCCTCAGCATCACTACACCAACTAGAGTCGGTGTATCCCACTAACTTGCATTCTTTTCCTTCATCAGCTGCAGGGAACAAAATGTCGTAGTCGAGAGTCCCTTTCAGATACCTCAGTATCCTCTTTGTTGCTGCTAGGTGTGATATCTTTGGCTTCTGCATGAATCTACTTACCATACCCACACTGTATGTTAAGTCAGGCCTTGTGTGACAAAGGTATCGAAGTGACCCAATAAATTTTATGTATTGGGTTGGGTCGACATCATCTTTATCTGAATCTTTCGACAGTTGCAATCTGGTCTCAGCGGAAGTCGAAGTTGGGTTGCAATCTTGCATCTCAAATCTCTTGAGCATTTCTCCTGCATATATTCTTTGGTGCATCATCAAACCTCTATTAGTCTTGTAGAATTCGATGCCAAGGAAATATGAGAGATTCCCAAGTCTGACATTTCAAATTCCTCACTTAGGTCATGTTTGAAATCTTCGATCTCCTTCTTGCAACTTCCTGTTATCAACAGGTCATTGACATAGAGGCTTAATATAAGAAATTAATTATTGCTTCTTCTTACATATACTCCATGCTCAGTCGACACTTCACAAATTCCTTCTCCCTTAAGAAGTTGTCGATTTTCTTATTCCAAGCTCTTGGAGCTTGCTTAAGTCCATACAGGGCTTTATGCAGCCTGTACACCTTTCCTTCTTCGCCTCGTTTCACAAACCCAGCTGGTTGTGCGACATAAACTTCTTAGTCTAAGGGGCCATTAAGGAATGCACACTTCACGTCCATCTGACATGTGTGTCAGTTGTTCATATTTTCTAGACCAACAACCAACCTGATTGTTTTGATCCCAGCAACAGGTGCAAACACTTCGTCGAAGTCGATTCCTTCCTTCGGAAGAAATCCTTTCGCCTTAAGTCTCGCCTTGTGTCGAGTTACTTCTCCTTTAGGATTCACCTTCACCTTGTAAACCCACTTCACATCATTTGCCTTCTTGCCTTGAGGCAATTCGACAAGTGATCTGGTGTTGTTGACTTCGATGGACTCTAACTCCTCACTCATTACTTTCACCCACTTCGAATCTTTCAATGTCTCGGATGCATTGACTGGTTCGACATCTGCGGAGAAAGCATAATGTACCAGCTCACCCTCTTCATCAACCATATCATCTGATGTAATTACACATTCTTACAACCTTCCAGGCATGTGTCTTGTTCGTCGAGGTTTGCTTGGACCCGCTTCATCTATGACTTGTTCTTGTCGAACTTCTCTTTCGACTTTAGTGGCTGGTTCTTCACAAAAGATTCTCATTGAATCCTTCTTGATATTCTAAGTCCAATCTCATTTTTTAAGCTCATCTATGATCACGTCGCTGCTGATCATTACATACTTATTCACTGGGTCGAACAACTTGTAACCTCCAGTCGAATGATATCCTATCAAGATCATCTGATTTGACTTGTCATCAAGCTTCCTTCTCAACTGATTTGGCGCATGTCTATGTGCTATAGATCCAAAAACCTTCAAGTGACTGATGCTAGGCTTGACACCGGACCAACATTCTTCTGGTGTGATTCCTTCAAGCTTCTTCGTCGGACATCTATTCAAAATATATGTTGCTGTCGAAACCGCTTCTCCCCATAATTCTTTGGGTAGATGCTTTCCATTCAACATACTTCTCACCATGTTCATGATGGTTCTGTTCTTTCTTTCTGCAATTCCATTTTTCTGTGGAGTGTAGGGTGGCACCACTGTTTACCTTGGAAATTGGTAAACAACCGCTGATCTTCTAAAACAATAAAGTTCTAGTAACATACAGGATCGATCAGATTGACCCTAGGACATGTGCTATAAGTGTATTTAAAATGTTTCACAAATGCATAAAACAAACATTTCGACAATGCTGGCAAACAAAAAGGGCGCTATGAAACGTAAAATAAAAAGTGATAAAACGCAGGAAAATGTTTAAGTCGAACAAGAAACTTAGAGAAAACAATGTAAAAGCATATTCAATGAAAGACTGAAGTTTAAATGGTAAAGAAAATGCATAAAGTCTTGAATGAACTGCAGAAATGTAAAGGCTTGAAGGTAGAAGCTTTATAAGGTAAGAACTGTAAAGTAAAAACTTTGTAATGTAAAATGCTTAGAAGTAAAAGACTGAATTAAAGGACTTCATAGTAAAGGATCTAAGGTAGAAACTTCAAAGTAAATTGCATTGCAATGAATGATAATGGTGATTACAATCACGTACATTCTCGCCTCACTCTTTTCTCTACACGCTGGATACTTTGAGTGATTACAGAGTTACTTGTACCACACGATTTTTTCACACATTCTAACTCTAGAACTAACCTATTTATAATACTCTAAAATAACCACCATTTGACGATTTACTCCTCGAACACGCCACTTGGCACTTTGCATGTCTTCAACTTCTGGATATTCGCCACTTGTCCTCTTTTCAAATTCAAATAGTAGAACTTTCCTCCAATAATTAACTGTAACTGCAACGCATTATCCAGTCGAATGGATTCCCTGGACTTAGCAATATTTGAAGTCTCAAGACCTCTTCCTTCGACTCAGGCTTTCACCAAGTGTGGTCGAAGCCTTCTTTCTTTCAGCCTATTTTTTTTAAAGAATAACTTCGACTTCACGAAGAATAACTTCTTTAAAGCCCAATTTATTTAAAAACAAGTAGCGTCGAATTAGGAGCCAACAAATTGCCCCCAAAAAATCTCCTTTCGCCAGTGTTGGTAGGAAGGTCATTTTTTGATAAAACAATCTTCAACGCCTGCTTATTCGACTATGAAAAAACATGGTCATAACTGACCAACCCACGATCTAGAAACTATTCAGTTTCTTTCAACCACGCTTATGACGTCATGTCATGATGGTGAATCTTCAAACGTCTTTTCAGCAGTATCTGTGATCAGTCTTCATCATTACCTTTTCTTGAAACTAGACATTTCACAGTCTGATCATAACTACCACTACTAAAAAAAATTCAAAAGAAGACACGCATCCCATTACCGTATTTGTTTTAACGGTGGATTCACAATCCTTTTAACTTCCAAACGCCTATAAATACCCTTTTTCCCCAACTTACAAAACTTTTGCATTCTCAGAGTTTCTTGCAACTTATTTCTTCATTCTTCGAACTTTTCCTCAAGAAAAAAAAAACCCAGAACGCAACTTCCTTTCTTCTCAACAATGGCGTCCTCACAAACCGTTCCTCAAGGAAAGCAAGGTCAATAGGGTAAGGTCACACAGTTCAAGCAATCTCTTTCACCGTTTTCGAACCTTCCAGGACCTAAGGTGGTAAAGAATCATCAATTCATGCCAGAACCTCGTCTTGCAGAAGTGAGACGTATCTATGAATCTCAGGTAATGATTCCTCTTATCATCTCTGACAAACCTTACGCTTTATCTGGCCCCTTAGCCGATGTTAAGGCTACTGATGAAAAACATAGTGAGTTTTTTCCTTCCTACCGTAAATCCAGACCATTAGGGCAAAAAAGCAACCCTAAAATAGGTGAAACTTCCCCTGATAGACCCACTCTAACCAAGATGGACCTTAGATACCTCCAAGATGGCACTAGATTGGTGAGAGCTTTTAGCCCGTTGAAAGATTTTGACCTTTGGATGGCCAAGATGGAGAAGGTCAAAACTGAACAATGGAAAACAATAGGGATTTATGACTTGCTCATGCTGTCGAAGACTAACATTCCTTATTGTTTAAACTTGCTGGCAATATCCCTCTATTTTTGGGATAATACCCACTATACTTTTCATCTTCCCTATGGGATGGTCACCCCTACCCTCTTCGATGTAGCTGCCATCACAGGGCTTCGACCAGATGGCATTGCTTATGACCTTGAAACTGATGCAGAGGATACTATAGGGATATCTAATTCCAAACTTACCTATACCCATTTCATAAACCACCACTTCAAACGCGACACTGTCGAAGTATCTGATCAGGAACACATTGCATTCCTCACCACGTGGCTGTCTAGGTATGTTTTTTGCTCCAAATCCCTACAAGTGGCTAAGAAATATCTAACTCTAGCCAACCAACTCCACCACAACAGAGGGGTTTGCCTTAGTGAATTAATCCTGGCAAATCTCTATGAATCCATTAGCGAAGGGGCATCTCGACTTAAAGATTTAGAGGCCCAGGGCACTATACACCTGAATGGCCCCCTTTGGCTGCTTCAATTATGGCTTAACGCAACCTTTGAAGCCAACCTTCCGAGGAAAGGGGAAGTCGATGAGAACTCCACTGAAATCAAAGAGAGGAGGGTTGAAGGGACTCGCCTGGTAAAACTCACCCCTAATGATGATGGGGAAACTCTCAAAGAAGCCTTCTCCAGCTATATTATGATGTTTGCCAAACGGTATGAGTTCACACCCAGTATGGCACCTTTTGCTAAAAGAAGATGTGGCCCTGAGTGGTTCACAAGGCCATTCCCCAATTCGACAAAAAAGTTCCATACTGAATCTATTCCAATCTGGGAAGCTTTCTTGATTCATAGATTTATTATCCATCGGCTGAATCTTGGAAGAGATTTGGCAGCCTTGATTGCTTACCAACCAAACCTTGTCTCTCGACAATTTGGGTTGGCCCAAATTTTCCCTAGATGTCTATATGAGAAAAAGGGCCATGTCGTTCTTCATACTGCCAGCTTTGATGAAGGAGGTGCTGCAATCCACTTCGACCAGTTGAATGCTCGAAAAGCAGTGCTTTCCCCTGTGTACTTTCAACCTAGTTTTTTGTGTACTCAACCATTTCACGACTGGTGGTCGAAGCACTATAGTGAACAGTTTCTTGATGTTGCTGCTTTCTCCTCTTTACTTGACCAAGCTTTCCTTAATGTGCAGGAGAAAACCAGGAAGAGCAAGTTCACTCATATCAAAGAAATTCAAGCCTTCCAAAGATACTTTCAAACTGTCTATCGACCAGATGATATTAGTCGAACCGTTCGTGAGGCTGCTGTCACTTTGAAGGAGAAATTTCTACAAAAAAATGGATAATTTAAAAATCCCTTCAAACGTTCCTCTTGAGAAGTGTTATGAGGTGGCTTTTGAACTCTTTCCTCCAAAGTTCCCTCGACTGCCTAATGCTGACTTTGGAGTGGCACTTGCCACTCCATTTCCAGACTGGTTTGTCTGTGGTGATTCCATAAAAATCCTTAGACAACAGTCTCAACCGAAAGCAAAAAGGGTGGTTGCGACTAAACATACACTGGACAGTTTCAAAGGACACCTTCATATAGGGATCGAGGGTGTTCATATCGAATCCGAAATATATGAAGGTTTGAGGCCCTTGATTTGTGATTTTTAACAAACCACTTAATTATTAACTTGTAATAATTATCTGTCTTTTCAGCTATGCCCAGGAAGACCAAAACAGCTAAGGGTGATGCTGTGCAGGCTGAAGAAGAACCTGAAGGCACAAAGGTATTTATATCCCTTGCCTAAGTATTCTTTGTGTGATTTCCTTCTAATGTTTGCATCAACTTTTTAGATTGCTCGAAAACCTCCAACGCCTCAAAAGAAAACCAAGAAAGGTGTAACGCCTGAATTTAATTAATTAGTTAATTAAATTATTGAAGGATTTAATTATTGGATCTAGACGAAGTTGAGAATTAATCGGAGTAGTTGGATTTGTCAATATTATTTTAAGAGGCGTATTTGGATTATTAGGTTAAAGTTGGATTATTAGTCGGTTGGATCGGAGAAATTAATATTGGAGATAATATTAATTTAGAATATTGTTTATTTAATCGGATTTAGTGTTGGAGTGGTATATAGCAATTTGGTGGTGTGGATTAGTTGGCCCATTAAAGATTATTATTATTATTATTATTGTTATTTGGTTAAAAGGAATATAAGAAATAGAAATTAAGTTGTTGTATCAGTAGAAAAAAAAAAGAGAAGTTACACGAGGGATTTGGAAAACAAGGTTGGAAGAACGTGAGAGAAGTTGGGAACGAGAGAGAAACCCCTACCGGAGTCGAATTTCCGGAAGCCGATCGATTGTCGAGCTGCCGTCAATCCAAGGTAAGGGTGGTTCGACTATTATAACCGGGATTATGATAATTTTCATGTGGGATTTAGGTTACATGAATTTGCTATAAATCCTGTGTTTGTGATGAATTTGTGATTCTGCGAATATATTGGGTGTATCGCGAAACTAGGTTGTTCTGTGCATTAATGTTGCTCGCAGTGTGCGATTGTGAGGATTTACATTTAATTTCCATGTAATATATTTGATGTAATATATTTGGTGAATTGAAGTTGTTTTAGGAATTGGAGGCGGGGGCCTCAAAGTAATGGAGGTGAGCACCCCATTTAATTAAAGGATGGAGGCGAGGGCCTCCAAGTATTGAGGTGGGCGCCTCTTTTATGCTTTCCTTTTATGACATTTGTTGGCATGTATACATATATATTGAACCATTTTACAATATGTAGATATATATAATATTAATTATGATAGTAATAATGGTTAATGGATAATTTAGTAACAGAGTTGTTGGTATTTGTATCTAACAGAGTAATTAGTAGCAGCATACGATTACTAGAGATAAAACAGTTAATTAATTTCAGTATGGGTATATAGCAGTAGCAGAATCAATTAGCAGTATGTGTGGTTATTTTGTAGTAGCAAATAGCAGGTTCGATGATTAAGTTGCAGAGGCCTGGTATACAATTGATATACTTGTATAAGTAGCAGAATTAATATTTGTAGCAGGTTTGGTTAAATGGCAGAAGAAACTCAAATAGCAGTACATTGAAGTTAGCAGTATAGTAAATAACAGAGTGTTGTAAATAAATAGCAGGAACACAACATAGTATTAGCAGCAGATTTTAAGGAAGTAGCAGACCTTGGTATTATAACGTAGTGTTGGAATGTTGTTGACAGCAAAGGTTAAGTAGCAGAAAAATAAACTGGCAGCAGAATTGGGACAGAAGACAGTGCCGAGAGCAAAATTAAGCGGTATATTTAGTTGCCCAGAATCGAATGAAAATTTATGGGAAGGTTTGTAATAATTAGTAGGTAGTGTGGTTGATTTATTTTGTTGAAAAGATGCTAGAAGTTGAAAACAGTAGGAATTTTAGTCGCCCGGTAGAATTAAGCGGAAAAATTAGTTGTCCGGAATTTAACGAAAATTGTCGAGCTAGTTCGTAATAATTAGTAGGTGATTTTAGTGGGTTTGTTTTGTTGAATTAAGTTGAACGCGTGGAATTGCAGGTACAGTTGGATAAGTTGTATTGTCCTGATTTACGGGCGAAGTATTTAAGTTGCAGGTCTTATGACCAATGTTGTTTGAGTTGTGTTGTTGTTGATTAAGTTGTAGGTCGAATGACCAATGTTGGATTAAGTTGATGCTATTGATGCATGTTTGAGTTGTTGTGTTCGTTGTTGTTGTTCTGGTTGTTCTTGTTGATGATGTAGTTGATTGTATGCCTTTGATAATTGTCGCATACATTGCATTCATGAGTCGGGGCTGTATGCTCACACCACGTTGGCCTTGATGGCATTGATTAAGTTGGCCTTGATGGCACCTGATTAAGTTGAAATGCCTCAATAACCTGGAAATGTTTAAGTTGGGAGTTTTACTCTGATGGTACCACATGCATGTGCATAGTTGCGTCGCACTTTGAGTCGTTGTGAATTTGTTGTTGTTAATGATTCGTTGTTGTTGTGAAGTTGTTGTTGTTGTGAAGTTGTCGTTGTTATGAGTGGATGGTTGTTATAAGTTGTGGTTGCTATTAAGTTGTTTATTTCTAGTTGTTGCGTGACTGTTGTATGAAGCGGTGAAATTTGTATGATTCCAATCTAGTATATTAATTATCATATTTTGTTTATAATATTCGATATCTCACCCCTTCTGTAATGATGTTACCTATTATGGGTAACTGAGCAGGTACTCAAGAATAGCTGCAGAAGTTGAGGTATAATGTGAAGTCTTAGATGTTGTTAGCTCGAGTTGGTCTTGCTCTGATACGTAGCACTCGGGGGGAATGTTTTGTTTATGTTGTTGTTTCTAATTGTTGTTACTACTAATTGTTGAACAGTATAAATTAAACAATGTCTAGTTGAATAAAGTTGTTGACCGGTTTATGATTTAAAAGTGTGACAACTGATTAAAGATATGAACTAAGTTTAAGTTGTATTTGGTTTTCCGAATGCTATGTATCCATGTTGAATGAATTACAGATTTTAACGATGTTGGTTAAGTCGCAAATGTGACATCTCATCCGTTTTATGTTTGAAAATTTTTGCACTCTGATTTCAATAAACGTTGGGTAGAAAATGGGGTGTTACATTAGTTGTATCAGAGCAGGTCGGTCTGTCCGGCCAATGTTGTCTAATGTTGTTTCTTCCTTAGTACTCGACATGTGTGTGGAACACTGCCGGTGCTTGTTTGTTAGTAGTTTCTAGTAGTTGTCTACATGTTGGTTTGAATTAAGTGGGGGAGAAGTTTGCTCCCGTACGTGTTGTTGGTATGTAGAAGTTGTTTCGAGGTGATGTTGCTTGCAAGAGTGCATATGTTGGAGCGATGTTATTGCGGATCGGCGAGAGTTTGGACTCGCGAATCCGTATCAGTCAAGCTGGAGATGTGCGTAGAGTCTGGACGGTGAATCAAAGATGATTGAAATTAAGGAATTATTCCGAATGGAATGATAAGTTGGTGGATTAATTCGGTAAGTTGTATATCTTGAGTATAGTTGGATTAAAGTTGAGTGATTTTCGTAGTTGGACGAAAAGGAGGATGTTGGTGAATTTTGGAAGCAAGAGAGAAAGATGGAACTTATGTTCATCGATCTCAAATTCTGATTTTTGCAATTTTGGAGCAGCTGTTAGTAAGAGAGGCATAACTTTTTACTCGTGATTCGGATGGAAGCAGTTCTGGACTTTTTGGAAAGCTTAGGAAATTCCCTACAGTTTGCATATAAGAGTTGTCTTCAGGAAGTTTGTGAAGAGGGAGAAAGGTGTGTTTTAATATTTGGGTCTGGTGCTGATTTTTGGAAAATTCTGCATACGGAAATTCTGAACCAGTCCTGTTGTGTAGCTGATAACTCTTTACTCGTAAATCGGATTTGAGCGATTCTTGATGTTCTGAAATCTACACGAAATTCTCTTCATTTTGGAATATGATTCTGTGATTGAGAGAGCTGTATTGAAGGAGATGTATATGGTTGAAGTTGAGCGACAATTGCTGAAAAATTTGGAAGGATGAAAACAAGTGTGGAATATTATTAAGAATAAAATGTTGGTGTTTGTAAGATGCGACTATATCGGAGAATGCTTGGAGATGCAATTTATGTTGAATGAGGATGATTAAGACGATGATGCTAAGTAAAGGTAATGTTGAGAGAAATGTGAATGTTGATTTGTGTTGCTAAGAATTTTCACCTTGGTTGAAAGTTGTGATTGGAGCAAACTGAATTGGATCGTTCTCAATGTTGTAGCGATTCCGGTGTTGGAAAAATATTTAAAGTCGTGTTGTACTATGAACGTGCATCAGAGGATGCGTAATGGATTTTGAACGTTTTTGTATCGTTGACGAAGTTGAAACTAAAGAAACTAAGAGTGGCATTGATAAGCCTTAGAAAGTTGGCGGAGCATTATGCTTACGGACTTTGGGCACAAGTTGAAGTACGCTATTGTGTTGGGTACTGATGATTTATTTCACTGTTATGGTTGTCGGCTGTCTATTGACAAATTGAGGAACTGATCACCCTTAATCCATTGTTGATAGTAGACGGAGTCATAATTGATGGATAGATGTGTCGTGCCAACTAGTATAGTATGTACGTTGAATTGGTCGAAGTCAAGCCAAGTGCTTGAAGGTTGTTTGTTTTGCTGATACAAGTTCATATGTTAGGATATTAGTTGAAATTAAGGATGACAGCACGAAGCTGCGTTTGATTGATGAGTAGTGTGGAAAATTTCAGTTGAGACTGGAGAATGTGAGGGTTGAGTTACAGGTAGAACAAGAAGTTAGATTATAAGTTGATTTGTAAAAGTGGAGTTTTGGTTGGTAAAGATGATTTATCTTGTTGAATTTAAGTGGACTCAGGTGTCAAATGTTGTTGAGGTTGTTATGCGCCTAAGGTGATTTTGGGAACTATGTTGATAAAAGATAGTAAAGTTGTAATTTATGTGTGGTGTTAACGGGGAGATCCCGAAGAGTTAAGTCGAAAGCCTTGGTATTATGTCGATTTTGATGATTGGAAGTTGGAGGTCAACTGAGTAGAGTTAGTGCCTTGGAAGTAATCAGAGTGCGCAGTGAACGCGTAGTGTATTGCGGTTGTTCAGACGTGAATTGTACCGATGTTGATATTTGGTTACGTTGATGTTGTGTTTAAGTTGGTATTCTTAAGTTGTTGTGTTCTGGTTCTTAAACCGGTAAATTCTTAAGTTGGTTACTTCTTGTGTTGCGATGTTAGTTGTCAGTTGCATCACTTGGGTAGTATTCGCGTTGTTGTCGCCGTTGAGGTTAAGAACCGTTGTTTGTATTATACGTGGGTTTCCTTCAGAGTATGGACATAAGGATCGTATATGTGTTTTGGTGTTGGTTACGTTGCTGCGGTAATGATGCGATGTTGTATAGTCGAGTATAGGCAAGTGAAGGTTGTTACTATGTTGTAAGGTGATTGTTTCAAGGTATTACTAAAATGGTTGGCGAATAGTAACGATCATGTTGTAAGAGTAATTGAAGTATTGGAGTATACATATTGGGTTTAAAACCGTGATTGAGTTGTTGTTGGACTGGAAGATTAAATACGAGAGTTGGGATAAGGATGGTGGTGTCGGATAGATTTTCGAGGACGAAATTATTCTAAGTGGGGGGAGAGTTGTAACGCCTGAATTTAATTAATTAGTTAATTAAATTATTGAAGGATTTAATTATTGGATCTAGACGAAGTTGAGAATTAATCGGAGTAGTTGGATTTGTCAATATTATTTTAAGAGGCGTATTTGGATTATTAGGTTAAAGTTGGATTATTAGTCGGTTGGATCGGAGAAATTAATATTGGAGATAATATTAATTTAGAATATTGTTTATTTAATCGGATTTAGTGTTGGAGTGGTATATAGCAATTTGGTGGTGTGGATTAGTTGGCCCATTAAAGATTATTATTATTATTATTATTATTTGGTTAAAAGGAATATAAGAAATAGAAATTAAGTTGTTGTATCAGTAGAAAAAAAAAGAGAAGTTACACGAGGGATTTGGAAAACAAGGTTGGAAGAACGTGAGAGAAGTTGGGAACGAGAGAGAAACCGCTACCGGCGTCGAATTTCCGAAAGCCGATCGATTGTCGAGCTGCCGTCAATCCAAGGTAAGGGTGGGTTCGACTATTATAACCGGGATTATGATAATTTTTATGTGGGATTTAGGTTACATGAATTTGCTATAAATCCTGTGTTTGTGATGAATTTGTGATTCTACGAATATCTTGGGTGTATCCGAAACTAGGTTGTTCTATGCATTAATGTTGCTCGCAGTGTGCGATTGTGAGGATTTACATTTAATTTCCATGTAATATATTTGATGTAATATATTTGGTGAATTGAAGTTGTTTTATTAGAAAGGAAAAGAATAGGAATTGGAGGCGGGGGCCTCAAAGTAATGGAGGTGAGCACCCCCATTTAATTAAAGGATGGAGGCGAGGGCCTCCAAGTATTGAGGTGGGCGCCTCCTTTATGCTTTCCTTTTATGACATTTGCTGGCACGTATACATATATATTGAACCATTTTACAATATGTAGATATATATAATATTAATTATGATAGTAATAATGGTTAATGGATAATTTAGTAACAGAGTTGTTGGTATTTGTATCTAACAGAGTAATTAGTAGCAGCATATGATTACTAGAGATAAAACAGTTAATTAATTTCAGTATGGGTATATAGCAGTAGCAAAATCAATTAGCAGTATGTGTGGTTATTTTGTAGTAGCAAATAGCAGGTTCGATGATTAAGTTGCAGAGGCCTGGTATACAATTGATATACTTGTATAAGTAGCAGAATTAATATTTGTAGCAGGTTTGGTTAAATGGCAGAAGAAACTCAAATAGCAGTACATTGAAGTTAGCAGTATAGTAAATAACAGAGTGTTGTAAATAAATAGCAGGAACACAACATAGTATTAGCAGCAGATTTTAAGGAAGTAGCAGACCTTGGTATTATAACGCAGTGTTGGAATGTTGTTGACAGCAAAGGTTAAGTAGCAGAAAAATAAACTGGCAGCAGAATTGGGACAGAAGACAGTGCCGAGAGCAAAATTAAGCGGTATATTTAGTTGCCCGGAATCGAATGAAAATTTATGGGAAGGTTTGTAATAATTAGTAGGTAGTGTGGTTGATTTATTTTGTTGAAAAGATGCTGGAAGTTGAAAACAGTAGGAATTTTAGTTGCCCGGTAGAATTAAGCGGAAAAATTAGTTGTCCGGAATTTAACGAAAATTGTCGAGGTAGTTCGTAATAATTAGTAGGAAATTTTAGTCGGTTTGTTTTGTTGAATTAATTTGAACACGTGGAATTGCAGGTACAGTTGGATAAGTTGTATTGTCCCGATTTACGGGCAAAGTATTTAAGTTGCAGGTCTTATGACCAATGTTGTTTGAGTTGTGTTGTTGTTGATTAAGTTGTAGGTCGAATGACCAATGTTGGATTAAGTTGATGCTATTGATGCATGTTTGAGTTGTTGTGTTCGTTGTTGTTGTTCTGGTTGTTCTTGTTGATGATGTAGTTGATTGTATGCCTTTGATAATTGTCGCATACATTGCATTCATGAGTCGGGGCTGTATGCTCACACCACATTGGCCTTGATGGCATTGATTAAGTTGGCCTTGATGGCACCTGATTAAGTTGAAATGCCTCAATAACCTAGCAATGTTTAAGTTGGGAGTTTTACTCCGATGGTACCACATGCATGTGCATAGTTGCGTCGCACTTTGAGTCATTGTGAATTTGTTGTTGTTAATGATTCGTTGTTGTTGTGAAGTTGTTGTTGTTGTGAAGTTGTCGTTGTTATGAGTGGCTGGTTGTTATAAGTTGTGGTTGCTATTAAGTTGTTTATTTCTAGTTGTTGCGTGACTGTTGTATGAAGCGGTGAAATTTGTATGATTCCAATCTAGTATATTAATTATCATATTTTGTTTATAATATTCGATATCTCACCCCTTCTGTAATGATGTTACCTATTATGGGTAACTGAGCAGGTACTCAAGAATAGCTGCAGAAGTTGAGGTATAATGTGAAGTCTTAGATGCTGTTAGCTCGAGTTGGTCTTGCTTTGATACGTAGCACTCGGGGGGAATGTTTTGTTTATGTTGTTGTTTCTAATTGTTGTTACTACTAATTGTTGAACAGTATAAATTAAACAATGTCTAGTTGAATAAAGTTGTTGACCGGTTTATGATTTAAAAGTGTGACAATTGATTAAAGATATGAACGAAGTTTAAGTTGTATTTGGTTTTCCGAATGCTATGTATCCATGTTGAATGAATTACAGATTTTAACGATGTTGGTTAAGTCGCAAATGTGACATCTCATTCGTTTTATGTTTGAAAATTTTTGCACTCTGATTTCAATAAACGTTGGGTAGAAAATGGGGTGTTACAAAAGGCGCCCAAACAATCATCCCTTTAGATGCTGATGATGAATCTCCTGAGGAGGGCATAGCTAAAAGGAAAAGGAAGCTTACCAAAGCTTCTGAAGCTACTGGCCAACCTTCCTCGAAGGCAGCCAAAATTCTTGAAAAGACACCTACCACTAGTGGTGTCGAGAAACAATCCTCCAAGGCCGCGTCAAAATCGCATGCTGGCACTCAAGAGAGTGAAAACTCAAGCCCTGATGTTGCAAATGCTCAGGTATGCACACCATCTTTCTCATAGTATTTGCACTCTTTCACTCAAATCTCCTTCAATCTTATTCTCTTTACCTGTGGTTTCAGGCTGATGTAGGTGATTCTAACCCACCACAAACTACGTCGACCTCTACACCAACTCTTCTGAATAGCCAAGGTGAGCCAACTTATCACCCCACTTCTGGCCTTGGTTCTGGGTACAGCTTAATAAGCGAAATTAACTAACCTATCCTCCTTACAGTTCCTCCTTCGACAGCGGACGAAACAGACAAAAACTCGCCTGCCAAGACCACCACTCAATAATCCCAGACAAATGGCTCTGATCTTGAAAAGGATGATGTTTCTAGCAAACAACCTCACACAGAAACCATTGCTATGGAAGCGGAGAGGACGCTGGTCGAAGAGGAAAACTGGCTTGAAAATGAACCAGGCAATGATCACCTCGATCAAACTGCCAATGAACAGACGGACACTATGGGAAATCTCTTGCAAGACTTATGATCTAATATGAATCTCTTGCAAAATAGGCTTATATTTTTTCAAATATTTCCCATTTACCCTTAAGACTCTTAGATCACCCTCAATCTCCTGAACCTCGTAAGCATTATTACTGAATGCCTTAATAATTTGAAAAGGACCTTCCCACTTAGGAGACCACTTCCCTAAAGATCTGGTCTTTCGATCCATTGGCAAGATCACTTTCCACACCAATTCCCCAGCTAAAAAGGTTTTAATCTTGACCTTTTTGTTATAAGACTTCTCCTCCCTTTTCTTTTGCCTTTTTAGCAACTCCAACGCATGGAGCCTTTCTTCGTCTAAATCCACTAACTCATCAAGCATCATATTCCAATAAGACTCAGATGGGATATCATGATGCCTTTGGATCCTTATGGGAAACTTCCCCTTGAACCTCATATCTTTAGAAAACTCTTGCATTTTCCGACCAGTGAAGACTGATACTTGGTCTGTTGTAATTGTCTCTGGGATTCCAAACCTATAGATGATGTGTTTCTGGATAAATTCAATCACATCTTCTTGATCAACATTTGGTAAAGGGATAGCTTCGACCCATTTGGTAAAACAATCAATACCCACCAAAATGTACTTATGATTTTTAGATGATGCTGGTTGAATTTCTCCAACCAAATCCAAAGCCCATCCTCTAAAAGGCTAAGGTTTCACTATAGAGTGTAATTCACTTGCAGGGACGTGTTGAATGCCAGCGTGGACTTGACATTCCTGACAACCCTTAGCAAATTCAATGCAATCTTTTAACATGGTAGGCCAATACATGCCTTGTCGAAATAACAACCATTTCATTTTATGGCCTACCTGATGTGCTCCACATGTCCCACTATGGACAGTCGAAAGGGCCAAGTACGCTTCTGCCTCACTAAGGCACTTAAGCAATACTCCCTCAGGAGTCTTTTTGAATAATTCATTGCCCAACAAGACATAACTCAAAGCTTGATACTTGATTTTCCTTTCTGTCGAAGATATTGGATTTTTTAGATAATCTACTATAGGTTTTCTCCAATCCTTGTCAGTCATGCTATCAACTGCCAGAATTGCAAAATTATCTTCATCAGCGTATCCAAGCTTAGTTTCTTCCAAGTCTGATGGGGCTAATCCTACTGACACCACCTTTCCTATGACTTCAACTTCGATTGCATCTTGTAATTTGTCTCTCGAAACTTTATACCCTGTGCAATCTGAGCCAAGTCATTAGCGACCTGGTTTTCCAGTCTAAGGATGTGTCGAAAACTAATTGCGTCGAATTTTTTCAACAGTCGATTCACAACTACAAAGTACATAATCAAGTTTTCTTTTATGCATTTGTATTCCTTGGTAACTTGTTTTATGACCAGCTCTAAATCTCCCATTATTTCGACATGAGTTGCCCCCAATTCCAACAATACTTCAAGTCCAGCAATTAAAGCTTCATATTCAGCTTCGTTGTTAGAACAACGGCCTTCAATTTTATACTTAAGTGTTGTTGGAATTTTATTAGGAGAAATAACAAGCACTCCTATGCCCGTCCCATCTTTGTGGCTCGACCCGTCGAAGTATAACTTCCAAGGTTCCACTTCAAGATAGTTCATAGGGGTTTCATTTATAGAATGGTCGACTATAAAGTCTGCCACTACTTGTCCTTTAACAGCTTTTAAAGGCTTATAAGTTAAGGAATATTCAGTTAATGCTAATGCCCATTTTCCAATTCGACTATGCAAAATAGGTTTGGACAACATATGTTTAATAACGTCATAACGAGAAGAAACATAAACATCAATTGGTTTTATATAATGCTTCAATTTTGTACAAGAGTAATACAAACATAAACATAATTTTTCAATCATGCTATATCTAGTTTCGGCATCATTTAAAACTCTACTAAGGTAATAGATGACCCTTTCAACACCATCATCATCCTCTTGAGCTAACATGCTCCCTAAAGTTCTCTCTGGCGCGGATATGTACAATCTCATACTCTTATTGCCACAAGGTGGTGAGATAATCGGGGGGTGACTCAGGTACTCTTTGATCTTGTCGAAGGCTTCCTGTTGAGCCTGTCCCTAGTCGAACCCCTTCTTGCTAGCTCGAAGCAATGGTGAAAAGGCTTGCATTTTCCCACTCAAGTTGGTTATAAACCTCCTCAAGAAATTTATTTTGCCCAAGAGAGATTGCAATTCCTTCTTTGTTGATGGCGCTTTTGCTTCCATAATGGCTTTGGTTTTATTCTGGTTAATTTCGATCCCCTTCTTGTGGACCACAAAGCCTAAGAAATCCCCTGCCTGCACACAAAAAACACATTTGAGAGGATTCATTTTAAGACCATGCTTTCTCATCCTTTCAAAGGAATGTCGAAGATGGCTTAAATGATCTTTTCCTGAAAAAGACTTAACCACAATATCATCAATATAGATTTGCATAAAAGTCTCAATAAAATCATGAAAGATCGAATTCATTGCTCGCTGGTAAGTTGCCCTAGCATTTTTTAGACCAAAAGGCATTACTACCCATTCGTAGGTGCCTAATGCCCCTGGACATCGAAAAACAGTCTTTGGGACATCTTCCTCAACAATGAATATTTGGTTATAACCAGAATAACCATCCAACATACTCAAGTATTCATGTCCTGCAGCAGAATCAATCAACATTTCTGCCACAGGCATAGAATATTCGTCTTTAGGGGTTGCAGAATTTAGATCTCTAAAATCTATACAGACCCTTAAAGAACCATTCTTTTTAATGACTGGTACAATATTGGCTAGCCATTCGACATACCTAGCTGTACGGATGAACTTGCATCTAAGTAACCTTTCAATTTCCTCTTTGATCTTTGAAAGGATTGTTGGGGCAAACCGTCTTGGATTTTGCTTGACTGGATTTTTCCCAGGTATGATTGGCAACTTATGTTCAACAAGCTCTCTCTTCAAACCAGGCATTTCATCATAGTCCCAAGCGAAGCAATCCTTAAATTCCTTCAATAGTTGGACCATTTCAATTTTGAGTTGTGGGTCAAGGTTATCACTAACATAAATAGGCCTTTTTACTCCCCCTTCACCCAAGTCAATTTCTTCCAAAGGATCTTGCGCTAGCATTTTAATGTTATCTGACACTGGATCCTTTTCAAAACCCAAAGGCTCATTATCGTAAATAGCATCAAGCCTTTGATTTTGGTCTTCGATTTGAGACCCATCAGGTGGTTCAGGCTCAAAGTCCTTACCAGGCCCTACTTCAAAAATTTGAGTTTTAGCTTCGACGACCATGTGGTTGTGTGCAGCCTCCAAGGCCGCTTGTAATTTAGATTCGGCTACATAGGCCGAAATTCTTTGTAGTGCATCGAATTCAGTCATTGTTACTGAATTCACTTCCCTAGCCTGTGGGGTCTACAGGCTCCCCACAGTATGGGACATTGCCTTCTTCCCTTATGACCTTTCTGTCCCATCGAAATCCCTCCACTGGGTGCGAGTATAATGAGCAGAATGCATGGTCATCTGGGGTGAAATCAAATTCTGCTGGAGTACAAGGCGCAATATGCGCCAAGTTTTTGTCAAATTCGACACCATCAACATGATTAACAGGCACCTTAAAGTACCCTTGATCACCTTCAATGTTTTCTACTATGCCATCAGGCCTCCAGATTGTGATCCGCTGGTGCATTGACGAAGGTACTGCTCCAACACCATGGATCCATTCCCTCCCCAGCAGAAGGTTATAGTTAGCTTTGCTTTCGACTACCATAAACAAGGTAGGTCATGTTACTGTTCCCACAGTTAAATCAACCTACAGAACGCCGAGATTGGTCCCAATTTTCCCTTCATAGTTAGAAAGGACCATGTTGTGGGGCTTAAGATCAAAGTCGAATTTACCGATCTTGCTTAGTAGGAAATGTGGCATTAAATTGACTGTAGCCCCACAATCCACCAAGATTTTATTTACAACGATGTTCTCTACTTTCCTTGTAATGTACAGAGGTTTCAAGTGCCCTTTCATGGCCTCAGTTGGTCGTTGAAAGAAAGCATTCTGTTCTACGACACAGCCATTGTTCATCTCATAGTAGCACACAGGTTGGTGCGCTGCCATTTCGGCCTCAGCGTTGGCATCCAAGTTTTCCACTTCAGTTATCCTATCATATTCTCTTGGCATCACCAAAACCACATTAACAATGATGTTTAAAGAGGCATCAAAGTCAGAATCAAAGTTGTGAGTCAAATCTTCGTCCTCAACTGCTTTGACTGCAAACCACTCAGCTTCTTCCTTCTTGGAAGTAAATAACCTACGCCCCCAGGCCTCTTATCTGTTATTTTTGTCCCAACATCTTTATTGCTAGCAGGCAGAACGTTGGTACTAGTTTTAGTTATGTCTTTGGCCTGAGCTTCTCTCAAAGCCTTCCTTCGTCTCTGTTCCCTTCTCCACTGGGACTTGAACATAGGATTTTTGCCTTTGTAATTCTCAGAAATATAGGCAGCTTTATTGGAGGACTTGAATTCTTTCCGGTACTCCATTGAAGAACCTCTAGCCACGTAGAAATTCTTCCATCTCTGTTTCCCTTTCCCTGCTACTTCAACTGGTTTGACCCACTTTCCAGTTGGTACCTCACTGCTAGGCTTGAAAGTAGCCTGCTTAGCCCTTGGCATTTGTGGGCTTTGGCCATATTATTTTTTATTAGCTTTCCTTGGGTCGAAACGCCCTGGCCTTTGAGCAGCTCTTTTCTCACATCCAGATTTGGCTTCTTTCCCCGCTTGGAGGCTATGAGCAGCTTCTTTGTCAAAGATAGCACTGCATCTAGGGCACAACATGACTTCAGAGTTTTTTCCTTGGCACCTGTGGAGAAAATCAACAATGGTTTCATCTTCTCTAGGATAAGCCAGCTTGTTGCAGTCTTCTTGACGAACCTGTTCATCAATATCCATGGCCTGTCCGTTAGTCACTTCGACCATATTTATGTCAATTTCATCTTTTAAGTGCATTTTGGAGAAGTGGACATCAAGGCCTTCAGCAGCCTCATCCATCTGTCTGAAATGGTCAGCAGTCTCTTTTGTTACCATCTGCAATTTTGATGCTTCAGCTTCGTCATGGATCTCGACTGTAGCCTCAGCGTCGAACCTTTGAACTTCATTAGATGTCCTAAAGTAGTGTTCAGCAGCCATACATATCAAATGCTCAAGCTGGCAGCCATCCATTTCCTCGACTTCTCTAATGAACACAACATCATTGGTAAGGTCCTTAGTAACCTCCACCACTGTGGCATTTCTGCCAAGAGCTTCATTAGTGCTAACACTGTCTGAGCTGCTGTCAGATTCCTCAGCTAGTTCGACCATGTTAACCTCATGGGGCTCTGTGTAATTTGCTTCAGCTACTTCAAGAGGGTTGGTATCAATTTTCATCTGGGTCTTAGTTTTCTCCCCAAATTTGAGTATGCCTTCCTGAATAGCATTCTGCACCAGATCCCTGAAAAGAAAACATTGAGAAGTTTTATGACCCAAATAATTATGGTATTTACAAAAGCTCTCTTTTCTCTTTGCTCTAAAGGTGGTATTTTAGCACCAGGAGGCACTAGTAATTGACCATCCTTAACTAACAAATAAAATTTTTTGTCACATTTAGTGATTTCGAAAGTGTATGTTTTCTTTGGGAACCTATCGTTCTTTTCGGTTTCAAAAGGGTTTTTCCCATTTGAAGGGACTAATAATTTACAAGAATAAGGAGGACCTTGCTTAAGTTCAGCAAGATCTATTTCACTTTCGTCGAACTTAACAGGCTCGTCATACAACTCTTCGATGCCCTCCTGGTATTCGACGTAAGCTACCTTCTTGTTTTTGTTCACCCTAGATTTTTCATCCTTGAGACGCTTTAGCTTTCGAACTCTATCAGCCAATTGGGCCATATCCCTTAAATACTGTGTGTCCAGTTTTTTCCTGATAAAGTAATCAAGGCCACCAGCGACCATTTCGACAAGTTCATGCTCAGGCACTTGTGTAAAGCACCTAGCCTTGAGTAGTCGAAACCTGTTCAAGTAATCATCTATTGGCTCATTGAACCTTCATTTCACACTAGCCAATTCCTTCAAACTAATTTTAGTCTGCGTCATGTAAAATTGCTCATGGAACAAACGCTCTAACTGGGTCTAATTACAAATCGAACCAGATGGTAACGTAGTGAACCACGTGAATGCATTTTTAGTGAGGGAACTAGGGAAATACTTCACCCTTAGACCCTAATCATTCGCAATCTCACCAGCTTCGATACGGTAGCGCACCATATGTTCGACGGTAGATTCTGTAGTATCTCTTGAAAACTTAGTAAACTTTGGTACTTTCGTCCTGGGGGTAATTCAGCTTGGAGTATATAGTCTACTATAGGCGAAGTGAAGTTTGGCCTAGAAAAACCCATATTCAGACCATTTCGAGCCATTATTCTCTCGACCATGGCTGCCAAATTGTTCTCCACTGCTACATTATTGCGTTGAACCTGATTCACCACATGATCAACGTATTGATTTCTGTTTACTAGCACCATCCTTGGTTCCTCCTCTTCAAGTATAGGTATTTTATTTCTAGGAGGCTCCTCCCTAGGTGGTTCGACCAACTCTGGATTCACCGGATTCACTTGTTGAGCGTTTTCCCTAATCTCGACTCCTTGATTTTGGTGTTGAACAGGAGCGGGCATTCCCATGAACTCTGCTATACGCGACATCTGGGCTGTCATCATTTGATTAGTTTGAGTAGTATTCTGGATCAATGGCTGGAAAATTTCTCCCATCGTCTAAGACAAAGTATGTACCATTTGCATGTTGCTCTCATCCATCTGTTGCCTCAAATATGCTGCAGATTCATTTGTTAAGTTGGGTCCTTGAGCAGAATATCCCAAACCTATGGACTGGCTGTTTCGACCCATGTTAATTCCAGAACCTGACTCCTGTAAAGGGGAAGATATCACATTCTTTGAAAATATTGGGGGTGCAGTACGCAAATTCTGCATCATTGCCGTTGGCATGCCATAGATTGGGTTCCTAGGCAAAGGCTGTGAAAATCCTGGGGGAGGAAATTGCCTAAACGTCAAAATTCCTCCTGGTGGAGTCTGAGGATTTGTCACTGATGGGCCAATGTACTCCAGGACTGGCTGTGTGTAAGGCCTCACATATGTCGCCCCTGTTACCGCTGTCGAAGGCATTGGCTCTGTCACCATGGTTGATACTGTTAGCCCTCCTGACGAAGGAACCGGAGTTGGAGCCACAATACCTCTTGGTAATTTTTGAGGATTGATGGTGCTGTTCTGAGCGCTTGAACTGCTTGGTTGAGGATTCGTCCCAGCAGAACTGGGGTTTGGATTTCCTTGTCCAGATGCCATTTTCATCGTGTTTCTTCTCTTTGGTCTATATTCGTTTGAATTGGCTACCTTTCCACTTCTCAAGTGCATACAATGAAGTTTGCCACAATCTCGACCAATGAAACGAAATTTTTTCAAAAAGGTAGTTATAAAACTTCCTTTTGACAGTTATTTAAAAGTTACAAATTTCCAAATACACGTTTAGCACGGTCCCACTTGGCGTGCCAATTTGTTTACCTTGGAAATTGGTAAAAAACCGCTAATCTTCTAAAATAATAAAGTTCTAGTAACTTACAGGATCGATCAGATTGATCCTAGGACATGTGCTATAAGTGTATTTAAAATGTTTTACAAATGCATAAAACAAACATTTCGGCAATGCTGGCAAACAAAAAGGGCGCTATGAACCGTAAAATAAAAAGTGATAAAAGGCAGGAAAATGTTTAAGTCGAATAAGAAACTTAGAGAAAACAATGTAAAAGCAAATTCAATGAAAGACAAAAGATTAAATGGTCAAGAAAATGCATAAAGTCTTGAATGAACTGCAGAAATGTAAAGGCTTGAAGGTAGAAGCTTTATAAGGTAAGAACTGTAAAGTAAAAACTTTGTAATGTAAACTGCTTAGAAGTAAAAGACTGAATTAAAGGACTTCAAAGTAAAGGATCAAAGGTAGAAACTTCAAAGTAAATTGCATTGCAATGAAAGATAATGGTGATTACAATCACGTACATTCTCGCCTCACTCTTTTCTCTACACGCTGGATACTTTGAGTGATTACAGAGTTACTTGTACAACACGATTTTTTCACACATTCTAACTCTAGAACTAACCTATTTATAATACTCTAAAATAACCACCATTTGACGGTTTACTCCTCGAACACGCCACTTGGCACTTTGCATGTCTTCAACTTCTGGATATTCACCACTTGTCCCCTTTTCAAATTCAAATAGTAGAACTTCCCTCCAATAATTAACTGTAACTGCAGCGCATTATCCAGTCGAATGGATTCCCTGGACTTAGCAATATTTGAAGTCTCAAGACCTCTTCCTTCAACTTAGGCTTTCACCAAATATGGTCGAAGCCTTCTTTCTTTCAGCCTATTATTTTTAAAGAATAACTTCGACTTGGCCAAGAATAACTTCTTTAAAGCCCAATTTATTTAAAAACATGTAGCGTCGAATTAGGAGCCAACAACCACCTCATGCATAATCCCTTTTTTCTCACATAAGGCATCGAACTCTTTCGACACATACTCGCCATCACCATCCGTCCTCAGAATTTTTAGCTTTCGACCACTCTGTCTTTCGACCATAGATTTGAATCTGGCAAATACCTCGATCTCGTCACTTTTCTTCTTGATGAGGTATGTCCACAGCTTTCAACTATAATCATCTATGAACGTGACAAAGTATATGTTGTCTGCGATCAAATTCACCTGGATTGGACCACATACATCAGAGTATATGGCTTCCAAAATTGCCTTCGACTTCCTTCCTGCATCCTTGCTGAAGCTATTCTTGTGTTGTTTCGACTGAACACACTCTTTACAGGCTTCACTTGGAATTTTGATTTCTGGTAATTCTGAAACCGTATTTCTTCTCTTTAGTTCTCTGAGGTCATTGAAGTTGAGATGACCTAGTCGAAAATGTCATAACCACTCATCTCTGTTGGCTGCAGTTGCTAGGCACTTGTGCTCCATCACATTGAGTTCAATCTTGAAGGTTCTATTCTGAGACATTTGAGCCTTCAAGATCAACCTACCAGCTGCGGCGAGACCTCTCATCATCTTGTCTTCGATAGACACCTTGTAGTTCTTTTCGACCAACTTCCTTATACGGAGTAAATTACTCTTCATGCCTGGTATGTACAACACAATGGAAATTATTGACCTCTTGCCATCTTTCCTCATAATCAGAACATCACCAACACCTTCAGCTACTAGAGTGTTGTCATTTGCAAACTTCACCGTGTTCTTCGACGAGGGCTTTATGTTGACAAACCAATCTTTCCTTCCAGTCATGTGTGATGAGCATCCTGAGTTCAAGTACCACTGGTCCTGGATTCTCTCTTCGTCTCTTGTTGTGACCATCAGCAACATCTCTTCTTCTTCATGTTTCGCCAGCTTTGCATCCGTTTCTTGATTCTTCTTCTTTTCTGGACAATCACTAAAATAGTGACCATACCTCTGACAATTGAAATATTGAATGTGACTCTTGTTAGGCTTTCGGCACCACCTCTTCCTCTGCCTGCAGCACCACCTCTTTGGTTGCCTTGGTTCCAGGGTTTTCTCTGATTCGACCAGTTTCCTTCATGCTGATTTCAACCAGTCGAATTGTTGTAGCCTCATCTACCTCTGTTGCCATTCCAGCTTAGTTTGCATTTCCTTTCCTTTTCTGACTGTGCCTGCAAAGCCATATCACTCTTCGACTTTCCTTCACCTCTTTCAGCCATCCTTTGTTCATGAGACTCAAGCGTCCCTTGAAGCTCTTCCTTCATCAATACTGAAAAGTCTTTTGACTCTTCTATGGCTACTACCACTTGGTCAAAATTTTGAGCCAATGACCTCAAGATCTTTGCAACAACCAATCTTGATATCAACACCTCTCCACATACCTTGATTTGATTCACCAGCTTTGTAACTCAGGTGAAGAAATCTGTTATACTTTCATTGTCTTCCATCTGAAGCAACTCATAGGTTGTTTTGTGAGTTGGTAACCTCACCTCTTTCACCTCTTCTGCTCCTCCAAACGACTTTTCAAGAATCTCCCACGCTTCCTTTGTAGACTCTACATCCATAACCTTTTCAAAGTTATCTGGATCGACACACTGATGGATTATAAAGAGAGCTTTATAATCTTTCTTCTTCAACTCTTTATGTGCAACATTTTCTTGATCCTTCGCATTCTCTTCACGCGGTGTTAGATCACGTCACTTTTCTTCTTGATGAGGTAAGTCCACAGCTTTCGACTATAATCATCTATGAACGTGACAAAGTATATGTTTCCTACGATTGAATTCACCTGGATTGGACCACATACATCAGAGTATATGCCTTCCAGAATTTCCTTCGACTTCCTTCCTGCATCCTTGCTGAAGTTATTCTTGTGTTGTTTCGACTGAACACACTCTTTACAGACTTCACTTGGAATTTCAATTTTTGGTAATTTTGAAACCATATTTCTTATCTTTAGCTCTCTGATGTCATTAAAGTTGAGATGACCTAGTCGAAAATGCCATAACCACTCATCTCTGCTGGCTGCAGTTGCTAGGCACTTGTGCTCCATCACATTTAGTTCAATCTTGAAGGTACTATTCTGAGACATTTGAGCCATCAAGATCAACCTACCACCTGCGTCGAGAACTCTCATCATCTTGTCTTCGATCGACATCTTGTAGTTTTTTTCGACCAACTTCCCTATACTGAGTAAATTACTCTTCATGTCTTGTATGTACAACACAATGGAAATTGTAGACCTCTTGTCATCTTTCCTCATAATCAGAACATCACCAACACCTTCAGCTTCTAGAGTGTTGTCATTTGTAAACTTCACTGTGTTCTTCGACGAAGGCTTCATGTTGACAAACCAATATTTCCTTCCAGTCATGTGTGATGAGCATCCTGAGTCCAAGTACCACTGGTCCTGAAATCTCTCTTCGTCTCTTGTTGTGATCGTCACCAATATCTCTTCTTCTTCATGTTCCGTCAGCTTTGCATAAGTTTCTTGATTCTTCTTCTTTTATGGACAATCACTAAAATAGTGACCATACCTCTGACAATTGAAATATTGAATGTGACTCTTGTTAGGCTTTCGACCACCACCTCTTCCTCTACCTGTAGCACCACCTCTTTGGTTGCCTTGGTTCCAGGGTTTTCTCTGATTCGACCTATTTCCGTCATGCTGATTTCAACCAGTCGAATTGTTATAGCCTCATCTAGATCTGTTGCCATTCCAGCTTCCTTTGCATTTCCTTTCCTTTTCTGACTGTGCCTGCAAAGCCTTATCACTCTTCGACTTTCCTTCACCTCTTTCAGCCATCCTTTGTTCATGAGACTCAAGCGTCCCTTGAAGCTCTTCCTTCATCAATACTGAAAAGTCTTTTGACTCTTCTATGGCTACTACCACTTGGTCAAAATTTTGAGCCAATGACCTCAAGATCTTTGCAACAACTAATCTTGATATCAACACCTCTCCACATACCTTGATTTGATTCACCAGCTTTGTAACTCAGGTGAAGAAATCTGTTATACTTTCATTGTCTTCAATCTGAAGCAACTCATAGGTTTTTTTGTGAGTTGGTAACCTCACCTCTTTCACCTCTTCTGCTCCTCCAAACGACTTTTCAAGAATCTCCCACGCTTCCTTTGCAGACTCTACATCGCTAACCTTTTCAAAGTTATCTGGATCGACACACTGATGGAGTATAAAGAGAGCTTTATAATCTTTCTTCTTCAACTCTTTGTGTGCAGCATTTTCTTGATCCGTCGCGTTCTCTTCACGTGGTGTTAGATCACGTCACTTTTCTTCTTGATGAGGTAAGTCCACAGCTTTCGACTGTAATCATCTATGAACGTGACAAAGTATATGTTTCCTACGATTGAATTCACCTAGATTGGACCACATATATCAGAGTATATGACTTCCAGAATTTCCTTCGACTTCCTTCCTGCATCCTTGCTGAAGTTATTCTTGTGTTGTTTCGACTGAACACACTCTTTACAGGCTTCAATTGGAATTTCGATTTTTGGTAATTTTGAAACCATATTTCTTATCTTTAGCTCTCTGATGTCATTGAAGTTGAGATGACCTAGTCGAAAATGCCATAACCACTCATCTTTGCTGGCTGCAGTTGCTAGGCACTTGTGCTCCATCACATCGAGTTCAATCTTAAAGGTACTATTCTGAGACATTTAAGCCATCAAGATCAACCTACCACCTGCGTCGAGAACTCTCATCATCTTGTCTTTGATCGACATCTTGTAGTTATTTTCGACCAACTTCCCTATACTGAGTAAATTACTCTTCATGTCGTGTATGTACAACACAATGGAAATTGTAAACCTCTTGTCATCTTTCCTCATAATCAGAACATCACCAACACCTTCAGCTGCTAGAGTGTTGTCATTTGTAAACTTCACCGTGTTCTTCGACGAAGGCTTCATGTTGACAAACCAATCTTTCCTTCCAGTCATGTGTGATGAGCATCCTGAGTCCAAGTACCACTGGTCCTGAAATCTGTCTTTGTCTCTTGTTGTGATCATCACCAATATCTCTTCTTCTTCATGTTCCGCCAGCTTTGCATAAGTTTCTTGATTCTTCTTCTTTTCTGGACAATCATTAAAATAGTGACCATACCTCGGACAATTGAAATATTGAATGTGACTCTTGTTAGGCTTTCGACCACCACCTCTTCCTCTACCTGTAGCACCACCTCTTTGGTTGCCTTGGTTCCAGGGTTTTCTCTGATTCGACCTGTTTCCGTCATGCTGATTTCAACCAGTCGAATTGTTGTAGCCTCATCTAGCTCTGTTGCCATTCCAGCTTCCTTTGCATTTCCTTTCCTTTTCTGACTGCGCCTGCAAAGCCTTATCACTCTTCGACTTTCCTTCACCTCTTTCAGCCATCCTTTGTTCATGAGACTCAAGCGTCCCTTGAAGCTCTTCCTACATCAATACTGAAAAGTCTTTTGACTATTCTATGGCTACTACCACTTGGTCAAAATTTTGAGCCAATGACCTCAAGATCTTTGCAACAACTAATCTTGATATCAACACCTCTCCACATACCTTGATTTGATTCACCAGCTTTGTAACTCAGGTGAAGAAATCTGTTATACTTTCATTGTCTTCAATCTGAAGCAACTCATAGGTTTTTTTGTGAGTTGGTAACCTCACCTCTTTCACCTCTTTTGCTCCTCCAAACGACTTTTCAAGAATCTCCCACGCTTCCTTTGCAGACTCTACATCGCTAACCTTTTCAAAGTTATCTGGATCGACACACTGATGGATTATAAAGAGAGCTTTATAATTTTTCTTCTTCAACTCTTTGTGTGCAGCATTTTCTTGATCCGTCGCGTTCTCTTCACGTGGTGTTAGATCACGTCACTTTTCTTCTTGATGAGGTAAGTCCACAGCTTTCGATTGTAATCATCTATGAACGTGACAAAGTATATGTTTCCTACGATTGAATTCACCTAGATTGGACCACATATATCAGAGTATATGACTTCCAGAATTTCCTTCGACTTCCTTCCTGCATCCTTGCTAAAGTTATTCTTGTGTTGTTTCGACTGAACACACTCTTTACAGGCTTCAATTGGAATTTCGATTTTTGGTAATTTTGAAACCATATTTCTTATCTTTAGCTCTCTGATGTCATTGAAGTTGAGATGACCTAGTCGAAAATGCCATAACCACTCATCTTTGCTGGCTGCAGTTGCTAGGCACTTGTGCTCCATCACATCGAGTTCAATCTTAAAGGTACTATTCTGAGACATTTAAGCCATCAAGATCAACCTACCACCTGCGTCGAGAACTCTCATCATCTTGTCTTTGATCGACATCTTGTAGTTCTTTTCGACCAACTTCCCTATACTGAGTAAATTACTCTTCATGTCGTGTATGTACAACACAATGGAAATTGTAAACCTCTTGTCATCTTTCCTCATAATCAGAACATCACCAACACCTTCAGCTGCTAGAGTGTTGTCATTTGTAAACTTCACCGTGTTCTTCGACGAAGGCTTCATGTTGACAAACCAATCTTTCCTTCCAGTCATGTGTGATGAGCATCCTGAGTCCAAGTACCACTGGTCCTGAAATCTGTCTTTGTCTCTTGTTGTGATCATCACCAATATCTCTTCTTCTTCATGTTCCGCCAGCTTTGCATAAGTTTCTTGATTCTTCTTCTTTTCTGGACAATCATTAAAATAGTGACCATACCTCGGACAATTGAAATATTGAATGTGACTCTTGTTAGGCTTTCGACCACCACCTCTTCCTCTACCTGTAGCACCACCTCTTTGGTTGCCTTGGTTCCAGGGTTTTCTCTGATTCGACCTGTTTCCGTCATGCTGATTTCAACCAGTCGAATTGTTGTAGCCTCATCTAGCTCTGTTGCCATTCCAGCTTCCTTTGCATTTCCTTTCCTTTTCTGACTGCGCCTGCAAAGCCTTATCACTCTTCGACTTTCCTTCACCTCTTTCAGCCATCCTTTGTTCATGAGACTCAAGCGTCCCTTGAAGCTCTTCCTTCATCAATACTGAAAAGTCTTTTGACTCTTCTATGGCTACTACCACTTGGTCAAAATTTTGAGCCAATGACCTCAAGATCTTTGCAACAACTAATCTTGATATCAACACCTCTCCACATACCTTGATTTGATTCACCAGCTTTGTAACTCAGGTGAAGAAATCTGTTATACTTTCATTGTCTTCCATCTGAAGCAACTCATAGGTTTTTTTGTGTGTTGGTAACCTCACCTCTTTCACCTCTTCTGCTCCTCCAAACGACTTTTCAAGAATCTCCCACGCTTCCTTTGCAGACTCTACATCGCTAACCTTTTCAAAGTTATCTGGATCGACACACTGATGGATTATAAAGAGAGCTTTATAATCTTTCTTCTTCAACTCTTTGTGTGCAGCATTTTCTAGACCCGTCGCGTTCTCTGCAAGCGGTGTTAGATCACGTCACTTTTCTTCTTGATGAGGTAACTCCACAACTTTCGACTATAATCATCTATGAACGTGACAAAGTATATGTTGCCTATGATCGAATTCACCTAGATTGGACCACATATATCAGAGTATATGACTTCCAGAATTGCCTTCGACTTCCTTCCTGCATCCTTGCTGAAGCTATTCTTGTGTTGTTTCGACTGAACACACTCTTTACAGGCTTCACTTGGAATTTTGATTTCTAGTAATTCTGAAACCATATTTCTTATCTTTAGCTCTCTGATGTCATTGAAGTTGAGATGACCTAGTCGAAAATGCCATAACCACTCATCTTTGCTGGCTGCAGTTGCTAGGCACTTGTGCTCCATCACATCGAGTTCAATCTTAAAGGTACTATTCTGAGACATTTAAGCCATCAAGATCAACCTACCACCTGCGTCGAGAACTCTCATCATCTTGTCTTTGATCGACATCTTGTAGTTCTTTTCGACCAACTTCCCTATACTGAGTAAATTACTCTTCATGTCGTGTATGTACAACACAATGGAAATTGTAAACCTCTTGTCATCTTTCCTCATAATCAGAACATCACCAACACCTTCAGCTGCTAGAGTGTTGTCATTTGTAAACTTCACCGTGTTCTTCGACGAAGGCTTCATGTTGACAAACCAATCTTTCCTTCCAGTCATGTGTGATGAGCATCCTGAGTCCAAGTACCACTGGTCCTGAAATCTGTCTTTGTCTCTTGTTGTGATCATCACCAATATCTCTTCTTCTTCATGTTCCGCCAGCTTTGCATAAGTTTCTTGATTCTTCTTCTTTTCTGGACAATCATTAAAATAGTGACCATACCTCGGACAATTGAAATATTGAATGTGACTCTTGTTAGGCTTTCGACCACCACCTCTTCCTCTACCTGTAGCACCACCTCTTTGGTTGCCTTGGTTCCAGGGTTTTCTCTGATTCGACCTGTTTCCGTCATGCTGATTTCAACCAGTCGAATTGTTGTAGCCTCATCTAGCTCTGTTGCCATTCCAGCTTCCTTTGCATTTCCTTTCCTTTTCTGACTGCGCCTGCAAAGCCTTATCACTCTTCGACTTTCCTTCACCTCTTTCAGCCATCCTTTGTTCATGAGACTCAAGCGTCCCTTGAAGCTCTTCCTTCATCAATACTGAAAAGTCTTTTGACTCTTCTATGGCTACTACCACTTGGTCAAAATTTTGAGCCAATGACCTCAAGATCTTTGCAACAACTAATCTTGATATCAACACCTCTCCACATACCTTGATTTGATTCACCAGCTTTGTAACTCAGGTGAAGAAATCTGTTATACTTTCATTGTCTTCCATCTGAAGCAACTCATAGGTTTTTTTGTGTGTTGGTAACCTCACCTCTTTCACCTCTTCTGCTCCTCCAAACGACTTTTCAAGAATCTCCCACGCTTCCTTTGCAGACTCTACATCGCTAACCTTTTCAAAGTTATCTGGATCGACACACTGATGGATTATAAAGAGAGCTTTATAATCTTTCTTCTTCAACTCTTTGTGTGCAGCATTTTCTAGACCCGTTGCGTTCTCTGCAAGCGGTGTTAGATCACGTCACTTTTCTTCTTGATGAGGTAACTCCACAACTTTCGACTATAATCATCTATGAACGTGACAAAGTATATGTTGCCTATGATCGAATTCACCTAGATTGGACCATATACATCAGAGTATATGACTTCCAGAATTGCCTTCGACTTCCTTCCTGCATCCTTGCTGAAGCTATTCTTGTGTTGTTTCGACTGAACACACTCTTTACAGGCTTCACTTGGAATTTTGATTTCTAGTAATTCTGAAACCATATTTCTTCTCTTTAGGTCTCTGATGTCATTGAAGTTGAGATGACCTAGTCGAAAATGCCATAACCACTCATCTCTCCTGGCTGCAGTTGCTAGGCACTTGTGCTCTATCACATTGAGTTCAATCTTGACGGTCCTATTCTGAGACATTTGAGCCTTCAAGATCAACCTACCACCTGCGTCGAGAACTCTCATCATCTTGTCTTTGATCGACACCTTGTAGTTCTTTTCGACCAACTTCCCTATACTGAGTGAATTACTCTTCATGCTAAGTATGTACAACACAATGGAAATTGTTGACCTCTTGCCATCTTTCCTCATAATCAGAACATCACCAACACCTTCAGCTGCTAGAGTGTTGTTCTTGCGGTGAAAATCGGATAACAAGCTATGAATTAACTTGCATCATTTTCTTTTATAACCGACTTTGATTTATCCAAAGGAAAGGTTCAAGATCGTTAGAAAAACCTAAAGGGAAAGATCTAAGGTTCGGGGGTTGGTTACGCCTACGGAAGGTATTAGCACCCTAAACGTCCGTAGTACTCTACGGGAGCCTCTTGTTCTAATGTTATCTTATGTTTGCTAAAGGTTGAAACCCTAGGGGTTAGTATCTAAATATACTCGATAAGGCATCGCACCTTACGCCTACGTATCCTCGGGAGTAGAATCAGAGTATGCGTAGTTCTACTTCTACTGAACTGTTGACTATGGTTAATATTCAGAGGGGAAATGAGTGTAACCTTATTGTAGAGTTTAAGAACTCTCTAAATCTAGTTGTAATGGACCTATGTTATGGTTTTAGTTAGTAGGGGGAGTGATAAATTCATTAGGATGAATATCACTAAGAGTTGAGGAACTCTCTCCTAATGCTAGTTATAATTTCTATGGCTCTGATGAGGCCAAAAAATTGAAGTCTTCTCCTAAAAGGTTACCTAAGTTAAGGTGGGGGGTTAATGACTTATGAGTCAACAAAGTGAGACAATAATGAATTAAGATAACGATATGGGTGAGAATCATGATATCAATGCAAAGTGAGAATTAAACATGTTAGACAATGATTGAATATAAGATGAAATAAAATGAAATAGTCTCGTCTTAATCATGATTTAATCGAGGAATCGATAATCAATAATTCTTGACTTTCATCGACTAAATAGAAAGTGGTCTCACGTTGATCAAAGTTAGTCAACACCATAAGGTTTGTTATGTCATCGACCAAAATAAAGGAAGTGGAATCGAAATAAAATCGGTCTCGTCTAAATCAAGATTTAATCGAGAAGTCAATAGTCTTAATATTTGCCTTTCATTGACCAACAAAAATAAATAAACAGTTGCCTCACATTCACCAAGACTTTATTGATTTGAAACGATCAACAAGTCACGATTTTGTATGTCATTGGCCTAAACAAAAAAATGACATAAACAAAAGGTTAATCTCGTCTTAATCAAGATTTAAATCGGGAAATCGACAATCTTGACATTTGACTTTCATCGATCAAAATAGAATCGGAATGGAAATGACACTAGTCTCGTCTAAATCAAGATTTAGTCGATAAATCGATAATCTTAGATTTTTTACTTTCATCGACCCAAATAACATCGGAATAAAAGAGTTGGTCTCGTTTAAATCAAGATTTAATCGACGAATCGATAATCTTGGATTTTTAACTTTCATCGACCGAAATAACATCGAAATAAAAGAGTTGGTCTCGTTTAAATCAAGATTTAATAGACGAATCCATAATCTTGGATTCTTAACTCTCATTGACCAAAATAACATTGGAAAAAAAGAGTTGGTCTCATTTAAATCAAGATTTAATCGACGAATCGATAATCTTGGATTTTTAACTTTCATCGACCAAAATAACATCGGAATAAAAGAGTTGGTCTCGTTTAAATCAAGATTTAATCGACGAATCGATAATCTTGGATTTTTAACTTTCATCGACCAAAATAACATCGGAATAAAACATGGCCTCACCCTTATCAAAACTTATTGATTTGAAATAATCAACAAAGTTAAGATTTTTGTCATTGGCCTAAATAAAGATTATGAAATAAAACAAGGTTGATCTCGTTTAAATCAAGATTTAATCGACGAATTGATAATCTTGGATTTTTAACTTTCATCGACCAAAAAGGATCGGAATAAAAGACAAGTCGGTCTCGTTTAAATCAAGATTTAATCGATAAATCGATAATCTTAGATTTTTAACTTCATCGACCGAAAAGGATCAGAATAAAAGGCAAGTCGGTCTCGTTTAAATCAAGATTTAATTGATAAATTGATAATCTTAGATTTTTAACTTCATCGACCGAAATAAAATAAAAACCAAATTGATCTCGTTTAAATCAAGATTTAATCGACAAATCGATTATCTTAGATTTCTAACTTCATTGACCAAAATAAAATAAAAACCGAATTGGTCTCGTTTAAATCAAGATTTAATCGACAAATCGATTATCTTAGATTTCTAACTTCATCGACCAAAATAAAAGTGGCCTCGTACAAATTTAGACTTTTAGTGATTTTGAGATAATCAATAAAGTCAAAATTCTTATAATATCATTGGCCAAAAAGATTGAAATAAAACGAATTACTAAGCTAAATGGATTAACACGAATAAAATTAGTGAAAAAAAAACACATAAAGGCTAAAGATTAGAAACTCAAAAAACACTTATTAAAGAAAATTTAATAACAAAACAAAAGAAAGAAAAATTGATTTTTTTAAAAAAGGATAGGAGGGGGCGCTGTATTTTGAAGGGTGTGCATAAAGGATGAGATCCTTTGGGCTTGAAGCCCATCACCCAAAATAGCACAGTTTTTTTTAAAAAGGAGTGAGGCGATTAAAAAAGGGATGGTGGTGCGTTTGGAAAAACAGGCGTGGGCCTTAGCCCCATATCATCCATCAATACTCAGCATACGATTTAGAAAAGGAAAAAGATGATCCCAAGTAAATCAAATTGAACAAGGCAGGGCAATTTCAACCTTATCCTCCTTTCAATCCAAACGAGGCGCCGCTGCTTTCTTTGGAAAAAACAACAAATCAAACGAAACTGAACTTAACATCAGCAACCTCAGTCGCGAGAAGCAAACGATAATCGTATCGTCCCAACCTTCTTCTTTGATTTGTCTCGGATTTGCTCCGGTCACGACCTCACTCTCTCTTCGCGTGGTCGATCGAAGGTTTGTGTTCTATATCGCGATTTAGTTTCTAATCAACTTTCTCTTCTTCTCGATCGTCTCAGTGATGATTTGTTTATGGTTTGCGAGGGTTGGAAAGTGGAAGAAGGGATTCGGAGTTGGGGTGATGGTTTTGGGTCGGATTGGTTCGTTTAACAGTGTTGTTGATTTGTTGAAGGAGGAAGAGGATAGTTTGAGAATGAATTTCCTAGGTATGGTTTTTCTGGTTTTTTGATAATGAGTGAAGGGTGAGGTCGTGTTTTTAAAATAAAAAGAAAGTATTGTTGTTTTGAAGGTTGTTGAAGTTTTGTGAATGTTGGTTGGAGTTGGAAAGTAAGATGGAAGAGGTGGTGAAGAGGGTGGTCGGAAGGTTGAGAGAAGAAACAGGGGAAATGGCGAATTTCGGTGGAGGTTTGAAGGGTTATTGAAGACGTTGGAGGTGGTGGAGATGCGAGGAAAACTTCCGGTTTTGGAGATTTTGTGTTGGTGTTAGGTTGCTGTAGATGGTTTTAACAGGTGCGGCTGAGAGTTGGAGAAGAAGACGATGAAGTGATTATGTGTTGTTTGGTGGATGTCGGCGGAAGGTTTGTGAAGGCTGTGTTTATGAGGGAGAGCTTTTTCGGTTGTTCAGAAGAAGTTGTTTTTGATGAAGAGGGTTGAAGGGAAAAGGTTTCTCCTCCTTCTTTCCTCTCCTCTTCCTCTACCATATATATTCTCCAAAACTGAAATTGTTCTGTTGTTAATTTTTGAAATTTTGAACGTTAACGTGTGGTCATTTTCAAGTGCAGGGGGAGCGTTGTAATGTGTAGAGTTCCGTACGTTTGCAAGTTGGTGTACTGTTGTTGGACTTGAGGACATGAAATTTGAATTGGCTTTAAGGATTGATGGATTTTCCTCTTTGAAACCCGTGACCAAAAAAGAAGAAGAAAATCAAATTGGTTGCTTTTTGGGTTTCTCTAATGCCACATGTCGCTGCTCCATTGGCTGACGAATTGGGTTGAAAAGTCAAATAACTTATACTTGATTTCCATTGGTTGGTGATTGATGAAAAAAAACCAATTATGACAACAAATAGGACACGGTGGAAACAATAAGGTTCTTAATGAAAAGTGTTTTGGTTTTCTTTGAATTTGAAGTTATAATATGATAAATAAATAAATAAATAAAACCCTAATTTAAATTAGTTAGAAAAAGTAAACTAAATTAAAAACTAATTAATTAAACCAAATTTCCTTAGAAAAGTTAAAATTAAAAATTAAATTGAGTTTGAAAATTAAATTAACAAAATAAAACAAATTAAATATAAATTAAATAAAGAAGGACATATTGAAATTAAATTAAATTAAAGACAAATAAAGATGTTAAAATAAATATTAAGTTAAATAAAACATCAACTAGCAGAAAAAAAAAATGAGGGTATAATTTGGGGTACAACAGTTGCCCCTATTTAAATATCTTCACCTGATGACATGAGAGATGGAGATCCTCATGTGATCAACGGTGAAAGATATTTAAATGCAGATAACCGAAAATTTTACCCTCAGATGCACACATGCAATGCAGCAAACATGATGCCAAGAAGATGCAAGAAAATGCAGACACAACAAGACACCAAGGGGTAAACAGGAAGCAAAAGGACCAAAGAGCTTCACTGGGGAAGGTTAGTATCCATGAGAGACAACTCACTAGGGATACAAGCTAACCAACAAAAGAGACCTGCCGGGGAGACTCCAAAGAAACACCGGGGAAAAGACCACAGACAATCTCCACTGGGGAAGTATCCGGGAAGATAGACTATTGGGGACAAAACAAACCCACGTTCTTCCTGGGCACGAAACCAGAAAGAAAAACCTGATCACTGGGGATCAGTCCAAAAGAGACGGGCAACCAAGCGAAGACTTCCTGGGGCTTCTATACCGAAGAATTCAAAATGGGATCTTCAAGAAAAGCCAGGAAGAAAGAGACAAACTCTGCGCACCAACTAGGAGTCTTAAAGGTTGAAGAAATTTGTTCCAAGAAGCTTAGTCTTAAAGCAAGCTTTCAAAAAACCTAAAGGTAAGGGTTCAATGTCCGACACGATTCGAACAAAGAACAAGTTTTAAGATAAGAAGACAGTGCTTAACACGATTCAAGCAAAGTTCAAGTTCAAGTTTGACACTACTCAATCGAGAACAAGCTTTAAAACAAGCAGACGATGCTTGACACGACTCAAACAAAGTCCAAGTTCAAGTCTGACACGATTCAGACAAGAACATGTTTTTAAAGCACAAGACAATGCTTGACACGATTCAAACAAAGTCTACGTTCAAGTCTGACACGATTCAGACAAGAACATGTTTTAAAACACGAGGCAATGTCCGACACGATTCAAACACAGTCCAAGTTCAGGTTTAACACGATTCAAACGAGAACAAGTTTTAAAACAAGCAGACGATGCTTGACGCGATTCAAACAAAGTCTAGGTTCAAGTTTGACATGATTCAAACAAGAACAAGTTTTAAAACATAAGACGATGCTTGACACGATTCAAGCAAAGTTCAAGTTCAAGTTTGACACGATTCAAACAAGAACAAGTTTTAAAACACAAGACAATGCTTGACACGATTCAAGCAAAGTTCAAGTTCAAGTTTGACACGATTCAAACAAGAACAATTTTTGAAACACAAGACAATGCTTGACACGATTCAAGCAGAGTCCGCGTTCAAGTTCGACACGATTCAAACAAGAACAGTTTTACAAAATCTTTAATGTTAAACTTCTTGGGGAACAGCAAAAGGTTTTAAAGATTCAAATCTGGCGCGCAAAGGTTATGACCGAACAAGCACGACACAAGGCAAACCGGGAATGTCTTTACTTCACTGGGGAAATAAAGACAAACACCCACAAGAGACCACAAGCAAAATAAAGCACAAGGATGTGAAGATTCTCGGGTATGATGCGTATGCTTAGCTATATGCTAGAAACAACGCGAACGACGCAAAACAGGAAAGAAGAAATGATAACACAAGCTAACACCCTGAAATCCCAGCACCAAGGATAACCAGGCAAAATTCTTTTCTCTGGAGATGGAAGATCCATGCCAAAAATACAGTACTGCTAATTCTTCCTGTACCAACTTGAGTCCATAAAACATCTTGATACTAGAGTAAAAACTTGGTTTATCTTTGTGTTTTCTTGAAACTCTTCTGCTCCCAAGAATCAAATGAAAATGACGAAGGTATTGTACTCAAAAACCAATAACAACTCTAGTGACTAAGAATTATGTCGTCTAACAGCTGACTTCTCTAGGGACTCCTGCATAAAGAGCTGGGGTTTAAATGGGAACACGGCTAATGAGTCAAGAATAGACTCTGGTATTCAAATAAGAGTTGGTTGAGATAACACATAATCTGCTTCATGAAGGAAAACCGGTAGGAGCCAGAAAGGTAACCTTATTGGAGATAGAACCAAGAAATGGGTTCCAATAAAGGTATCTAGAATGATTGATCATCAAGGCTAAACACAACTAGATGACATTCTAGAAAGGATCCGCAATGAAGGTTGAACCGAAAAACGGTCTTCATTGGGAAAAGATATCCAAAGTGATGGAACAACAGGTTCAAGCATGACCGGTTAGCACTTATTGGAGATTGAACCAAGAAATGGGCCCCAATAAAGTATCTAGGATGATTGATCATTAAGTCTAACGTGACTAAATGACATCCTAGAAACACCTCTAAAGTGATGGAACAACAGGTTCAAGTATGACCGGTTGGCGTTTTAGAAGTAACCTCTAAAGTGATGGAACAACAGGTTCTAGTATGACCGGTTGGCGCTTTAGAAGTAACCTTATTGGAAGTAGAACCAAAAAAAAAAAGGGCTCCAATAAAGTATCTAGAATGATTGATCATCAAGGCTAAACGTGACTAGATGACATTCTAGAAAGGATCCGCAATGAAGGTTGAACTGAAAAAACGGTCTTCACTGGGAAAAGACATCCAAAGTGATGGAACAACAGGTTCAAGTACGACCGGTTGGCACTTTAGAAGAAGAAGAACCTTATTGGAGATTGAACCAAGAAATGGGCCCCAATAAAGGTATAGAATCTGATAGGTTAGTACCGGAGTTGCATAACTGAAGATAAAGCTTCCTGGGGGATACCCAATTACGGTTGCGAAGAGGTTGAATAGTACCAGAGATAGACAAGCTGCTTATAGGAGACTGCAAAGCTTCTTCAAGAGATTGCTGCTTCGAGGATATGTTGATATCACAATACTGTTGGAGAAATAATCATGTCTTCAATGAGGATCCTGAGATTCTTCTTGCGAGAAACGGTGCAAAATAAATGCACGTTCAAAGATAGGTTAAAAACCACACCTGCCAGGGACCAAAGTTCAATCTAGGAACAAGCTAGAAAGAAACGGTCAAACAAGACTCCAATTGAGTAATGAACTCAAATGGGGATTTATCTAATCCACGTGTGGAAAGGATAACTGAACCAAACATCGTCCACGAGAATCAAACTCCGTGGGGAATTCAGAAAAGATGGGCACTTTATGCCTAGGGCTGACTTTCTATTGGAGAGAATAGACACACCCAGTCACTTGGGGAGACAAACACCAAAGTGAACCAAAACAGGTAAACACCAGACAAAGAAGCAGAAATGCTAAGATGCTATGCATATGAGTGCCTATACCATGCTTATGCTTATGCTAACAAAACAGACAAGGAGCGAGACCAGAGATGAAATAAATGTCTCGACAAAGATACCCAGCCAAACTCAACAGGTTGGACCAATACTGGTGATGAAGAAGAATCAACAACTTCACTGGTGAAAAGAGTATTCCACTTAAGGTATAACATCATGAGGATTGCCATCATGAGTTTAATTTTTTTGTTGGTAGAGAATCCACAGATATTGGCCAAGATTAGCTGAGGTAACAGCTTATTGGGAAGCTAGCAAAGGATACTGGCATAATGATCATCTTCAAATCTTATCTGCCCCAGACTATATGGTTTGTCGGAAGATGATAACAAAAGGATTTTACAGAAGAATTGGCATACAAGGTGCTCCAAAATTCTTCAAACTCTTGGAGAGATCTCGACGTAATTGCCCCAGATTAACTGCATTCACACAACAAGGTCCTTTTAACTTGTTCTTCCGAATGGTTGGTTGACGATTTGGGGAAGACATGCCCCGTACTGATTGGCTTTTTAGAGATTTACAGAATCTCGACTTAACTGCCTCTGATAGGTAATCAAAAGGTTTTTACAGAAGAATTGGCATACCAGATGCCTCAATATCTTCAAACTTTTGAAAAGAAATGAACCTAGGCATGATTGCCCAAGTTCCACTATATTCGTGATACTCAAACTGTAGTAGAAACGATTGGGGAACAAAAATTGCCCCTGCTGATGGGTCGTTGGTGTCCACACTTGTCATAAGATGTCCTGGAGAAGACTGGCTTTAGTATCTTGAACCTTGACGAATTCAGCCCCTGATTCGGTAGATTGGCAAATATCCTTCCACTTGGTTGCCCCTGACTGAGCTTCCTTTATCAAGTCAAATCCCTTAGCTGACTGTATTTGTTGGGATTCCTTTGATATTGAATTGTTTTTGCAAACAAGTATCGTTCCTCAAAAAATTGGCAAAATTTAATGCAAAGTTTGAAAATAAAGCTTTGATAAAAAACGCACAGTGAAATGATTAAAATAGTCAAAAACAAAGGTGGGTCTAGTCATCAAGGAAGTGACCAACACACGCGAGTAACAAAGATTATTAGGAGTCAGGTTACTTAACCTTGATGTAGTATGCTTTTCAAAACAACCTTACCTCAATTAGGTCTTTTAAGGGTCGTAATGTGGTCTGGATCATGGTTTATGAAACAAAGGATGGAGGCTCAAATCCTACGCTCGGTTAACTCAAAATATACATTTAAATCTCCAAAAGTAGGGAGTCACTTAATTTGAAAACTGACTGGCGTCTTATATGAAGCGCTCGTGTTTGAATGCATAACTGAGTTAAACTGAGAACTACCCTGCCCCAAGGTTTGAGATTTAAGGGTTTTTTTTTGTAAGGAAAGAAAACTCCAACTTCTAGGCTCGAAGGGGTTAACAAGGGATTAATTGAAACAATGCCTTACATCCTCGGCGAGGTTAATTTGAAGGCATACCACAACAATTATGAACACGGGGTTTTCATCATCCTCCCCAATATTTGTTTAAACAAACAGTTGAATAAAGGGAGTGAAACAAGGTAAATATTTTTTTGAAAATAACAGTAAATGAGTGAAACGAATGGATTTAACCAAAAGATGCATAAATATTTCACTAATCTTGCTAATTTGAAAGTACAATACTGCTTATAAGCAAAACAGATTCAAATATGCAAAGAAAATACAACAGAAATGCTGAAACAGTCAAAAGATTGTCGGCTTTAGGGAATCAAATACAGAAAATCAAAGAGGAGCTCAATCACAGTCCATCTTTGTCTTGATACACCCTCTACAACATTACTTATCTCATGAGCGGGTAAGGATTATTCTTGATGATAGGCTGGGAGCCGTCGAAAGACAAAATGTTTCTCTCCACTAAGTCCTTCACAATATGCTTCAAAGCAAAGCAACCTTCTAAATTATGGCCTGGTGCACCTTCGTGGAATGCACAATGAGCATTGGGATTGTAAGAAGGTGGAAGCGGATCAGGAGGTGGGCCTGATGACCTTGTAGTTATTAATCCTTGTTGTACCAAAACAGGATACAATGATGTATACGTCATTGGAATGGGAGGAATCAGAGGCCTTCCACCCTTTCTTTTGCCTGGAATATTCTGACGAGGAACTTGAGTTCGTTGAAGATAAGCAGGAGCGTTGGGCGTTTGTTGATATACTGGTGGTTGAGGAACCGACTGATAAACAGAAGCTTGGTGGTTGAATGTTGGCGCGATGACGGCCACACAAGGTTGTTGAACAGAATAACACTGTTGTTGCTGCAGACGTTTCCAGAACTGACTTTTCTTCCTTTTGTTCGTCATCACCACATTGGAATCTCCTTCCCTTTTGAAGGATATCTTGGCATCGTCGCCCGGACTATCAGCTCTCTTGGTCATTTTTCCACTCTTCAGACCAAGCTCTACTTTAATCCCCACAGCCACAATATCAGAAAAACTAGCAGACACGCTACTAATCATCCTTTCGTAGAATTTCGGTCTCACCGTGTTTATGAACCAATCAGTCAACTCTTTTTCAGATAAAGGTGACTCTACCTGTGAAGCCAGTTCTCTCCATCTCTGTGCATACTCTCTAAAAGACTCAGTATCATTTTGAGACATACTCAGTAGTTGTCTACGATCTGGCGCAAGGTCCATGTTATATCTGTAATGCTTTATAAAAGCATCAGATACATCTTGAAAACATTGGATCCTAGATTGGTCCAAAGTCAAATACCACTTTGTAGCAGCTCCTTTCAAACTATCTTGGAAGCAGTGGATCATCAACTTATCATTATCCATAAATGCAGCCATTCGTCGGTAATACATGACCAAATGCGACTTAGGACAGGTCGCACCAGAGTATAGGTCAAAATTGGGTAGCTTGAACTTGGATGGAATTACCAAGCCTGAGACTAAGCACAAGTCTTTAACATTAATATTAGATACATTGCTCATCTCCATTGCTTCAAATTTCCTCTGCATTGTCTCTACACTTTCCTTCAACCTTTTATGTTGATTATCCCCTTCTTCGGACCTATTGACATGATCATGAACCGGAGTTGGATTCTGAAAAACTGGGTGCATCTGGGCTTGCACTTTTGCTGGAGTGAAGGTAGGAATAGCTTGAAAAGCCTCACTAACCAAAGGAACAACTTGTTGAGTAAAAGTGACGGTCGGAGCATGCATAAAGTTAAAAGGCATGCCTAAAGTGGGATAGTAACGGGAGGTTCTATAGTTGTAGTGACGACTTCTAAGACTACGGTGACCTGCGTATCCACCTTTGCTCGTATAACATTCAAAACTTCCATGATCTGCCCCATTCCTCCTCGGAGCTCTCTCAATTCATTATTGACTCTGTCCATCTCGCAGTATTGTTCAGACATCCTTTGTCGAGTTTGGCTCGGGTGATGATTTAAAGACGATTCTGAAGGGAAAACGGCGACATGAGACGAAGACAGAGAGGAAGTGCACATGCTATGATATGATGCAGATGAGATGCTAATGCAAGCCAAATGGTTTCAAGGAACGCAAAGGAAAGTTGCAAACTTTTATGGAAAATTGAAGAGTTTTTTTTTTTTAAAATCTCTAATCTGTATTGAGTTTTTTGAAAAGGAAACAAACATTTGAGTTCCTCGAAACCAAAGGGCTAGGAATACTTGAATGCTGAGATGCATAAAGCACACGAGCACATACATATGCACACAATAAATAAACAAACCCTAGGTTTATAGGTCTCATGAATGGAGCCAAGGTCTACCCATCCCAATAGGTATGTACTACTGGTTTTCACCTGCTGAATAGGGTTCTAAGAAGTTCCCAGAGTCGACAACCCATCTTTCGGATTTTATGGACTTTCCAATTGCTTGGTGATCAATAAAATTCTCAAGAGAGTCTCGTCTGAGTGTAGTATCGCGTAGCAACCATTTGGGATTGCTCCCTCACAGTCCTCGCACTACATCCTAAATAGGCCAAGTTGGGTTGAAGAGATAACTAAAGGTCATCAGTATCTCTGGCTCCTAGGTCAAAAGTAGTAACGCATTCACGATTTCTCGTTCAACATTTACCACTTCTGAGAGGGCCTCAACTGAATGTGGACTTCAACTTCCCTCCTTTGGGATTTCTCCCTCGAAGTTCCCTTGACTATGTCCACGGTTCCTAAACATATATATTCTCTCAAGTCCGGGTTAGGACTTATCTCACTTATTGATATCATGTCAACCCAAACCAAACAGGATAACATCAAACATAGAACAGATATACAAGCATACAAGCAGATATGACATACATGCAATCATACAAGTAGATAAGCAAACATGAATAACATAAAACAAGATAGGCTTAACCCTCTTAGGAAAGGACCAGCAATAGGTCTAACTCTCCCCAGTGAAGTCGCCATTTTTGTTGTGGTGAAAATTGGATAACAAGCTATGAATTAACTTGCATCATTTTCTTTTACAACCGACTTTGATTTATCCAAAGGAAAGGTTCAAGATCGTTAGAAAAACCTAAAGGGAAAGATATAAGGTTCAGGGGTTGGTTACGCCTTGGGAAGGTATTAGCACCCTAAACGTCCGTAGTACTCTACGGGAGCCTCTTGTTCTAATGTTATCTTATGTTTGCTAAAGGTTCTATGCTAAAGGTTGAAACCCTAGGGGTTAGTATCTAAGTATACTCGATAAGGCATCGCACCTTACGCCTAAGTATCCTCGGGAGTAGAATCAGAGTATGCGTAGTTCTACTTCTACTGAATTGTTGACTATGGTCAATATTCAGAGGGGAAATGAGTGTAACCTCATTGTAGAGTTTAAGAACTCTCTAAATCTAGTTGTAATGGACCTATGTTATGGTTTTAGTTAGTAGGGGAAGTGATAAATTCATTAGGATGAATATCACTAAGAGTTGAGGAACTCTCTCCTAATGCTAGTTGTAATTTCTATGGCTCTGATGAGGCCAAGAAATTGAAGTCTTCTCCTAAAAGGTTACCTAAGTTAAGGTGGGGGGGTCAATGACTTATGAGTCAACAAGTTTAACCTTGCTTTGGAATAGGGGGAATATAATAGTTGTAAAGATTATCAAGATAAAGAGATATAATGCAAATACGATGATACAATAATACATGAATTAATGCAAAGTGAGAATTAAACATGTTAGATAATGATTGAATATAAGATGAAATAAAATGAAATATTCTCGTTTTAATCATGATTTAATCGAGGAATCGATAATCAATAATTCTTGACTTTCATCGACTAAATAGAAAGTGGTCTCACATTGATCAAAGTTTGTCAACACCATGAGGTTTGTTATGTCATCGACCAAAATAAAGGAAGTGGAATCGAAATAAAATCGGTCTCGTCTAAATCAAGATTTAATCGAGAAGTCGATAGTCTTAATATTTAACTTTCATTGACCAACAAAAATAAATAAACAGTTGCCTCACATTCACCAAGACTTTATTGATTTGAAACGATCAACAAGTCACGATTTTGTATGTCATTGGCCTAAACAAAGAAATGACATAAACAAAAGGTTAATATCGTCTTAATCAAGATTTAAATCGGGAAATCGACAATCTTGACATTTGACTTTCATCGATCAAAATAGAATCAGAATGGAAATGACACTAGTCTCGTCTAAATCAAGATTTAGTCGATAAATCGATAATCTTAGATTTTTGACTTTCATCGACCGAAATAACATCAGAATAAAAGATTTGGTCTCGTTTAAATCAAGATTTAATCGACGAATCGATAATCTTGGATTTTTCACTTTCATCGACCGAAATAACATCGGAATAAAAGAGTTGGTCTCGTTTAAATCAAGATTTAATCGACGAATCGATAATCTTGGATTTTTAACTTTCATCGACCAAAATAACATCGGAATAAAAGAGTTGGTCTCGTTTAAATCAAGATTTAATCGACGAATCGATAATCTTGGATTTTTAACTTTCATCGACCAAAATAACATCGGAATAAAAGAGTTGGTCTCGTTTAAATCAAGATTTAATCGACGAATCGATAGTCTTGGATTTTTAACTTTCATCGACCAAAATAACATCGGAATAAAACGTGGCCTCACCCTTATCAAAACTTATTGATTTGAAATAATCAACAAAGTTAAGATTTTTGTCATTGGCCTAAATAAAGATTATGAAATAAAACAAGGCTGATCTCGTTTAAATCAAGATTTAATCGACGAATCGATAATCTTGGATTTTTAACTTTCATCGACCAAAAAGGATCGGAATAAAAGACAAGTCGGTCTCGTTTAAATCAAGATTTAATCAATAAATTGATAATCTTAGATTTTTAACTTCATCGACCGAAAAGGATCGGAATAAAAGACAAGTCGGTCTCGTTTAAATCAAGATTTAATCGATAAATCGATAATCTTAGATTTTTAACTTCATCGACCGAAAAAAAATAAAAACCAAATTGGTCTCGTTTAAATCAAGATTTAATCGACAAATCGATTATCTTAGATTTCTAACTTCATTGACCAAAATAAAATAAAAACCGAATTGGTCTCGTTTAAATCAAGATTTAATCGACAAATCGATTATCTTAGATTTCTAACTTCATCGACCAAAATAAAAGTGGCCTCGTACAAATTTAGACTTTTAGTGATTTTGAGATAATCAATAAAGTCAAAATTCTTATAATATCATTGGCCAAAAAGATTGAAATAAAACGAATTACTAAGCTAAAGGATTAACACGAATAAAATTAGTGGAAAAAAACACATAAAGGCTAAAGATTAGAAACTCAAAAAACACTTATTAAAGAAAAGTTAATAACAAAACAAAAGAAAGAAAAATTGATTTTTTTTAAAAAGGATAGGAGGGGGTGCTGTATTTTGAAGGGTGTACATAAAGGATGGGATCCTTTGGGCTTGAAGCCCATCACCCAAAACAGCACAGTTTTTTTTAAAAATGAGTGAGGCGATTAAAAAAGGGATGGTGGTACGTTTGGAAAAACAGGCGTGGGCCTTAGCCCAATATCATCCATCAATACTCAGCATACGATTTAGAAAGGGAAAAAGATGATCCCAAGTAAATCAAATTGAACAAGGCAAGGCAATTTCAACCTCATCCTCCTTTCAATCCAAACGAGGCGCCGCTGCTTTCTTTGGAAAAGACAACAAATTAAACGAAACCGAACTTAACATCAGCAACCTCAGTCGCGAGAAGCAAACGGTAATCGTATCGTCCCAACCTTCTTCTTTGATTTGTCTCAGATTTGCTCCGGTCATGACCTCACTCTCTCTTCGCGTGGTCGATCGAAGGTTTATGTTCTATATCACGATTTAGTTTCTAATCAACTTTCTCTTCTTCTCGATCGTCTCAGTGATGATTTGTTTATGGTTTGCGAGGGTTGGAAAGTGGAAGAAGGGATTCGGAGTTGGGGTGATGGTTTTGGGTCAGATTGGTTCGTTTAACAGTATTGTTGATTTGTTGAAGGAGGAAGAGGATAGTTTGAGAATGAATTTCCTAGGTATGGTTTTTCTGGTTTTTTGATAATGAGTGAATGGTGAGGTCGTGTTTTTAAAATAAAAAGAAAGTATTGTTGTTTTGAAGGTTGTTGAAGTTTTGTGAATGTTGGTTGGAGTTGGAAAGTAAGATGGAAGAGGTGGTGAAGAGGGTGGTAGGAAGGTTGAGAGAAGAAACATGGGAAATGGCGGATTTCGGTGGAGGTTTGAAGGGTTATTGAAGACGTTGGAGGTGGTGGAGATGCGAGGAAAACTTCCGATTTTGGAGATTTTGTGTTGGTGTTAGATTGCCGTAGATGGTTTTAACAGGTGCGGCTGAGAGTTGGAGAAGAAGACGATGAAGTGATTATGTGTTGTTTGGTGGATGTCGGCGGAAGGTTTGTGAAGGCTGTGTTTATGAGGGAGAGCTTTTTCGGTTGTTCAGAAGAAGTTGTTTTTGATGAAGAGGGTTGAAGGGAAAAGGTTTCTCCTCCTTCTTTCCTCTCCTCTTCCTCTACCATATATATTCTCCAAAACTGAAATTGTTCTGTTGTTAATTTTTGAAATTTTGAACGTTAACGTGTGGTCATTTTCAAGTGCAGGGGGAGCGTTGTAATGTGCAGAGTTCCGTACGTTTGCAAGCTGGTGTACTGTTGTTGGACTTGTGGACATGAAATTTGAATTGGCTTTAAGGATTGATGGATTTTCCTCTCGGAAACCCGTGACCAAAAATGAAGAAGAAAATCAAATTGGTTGCTTTTTGGGTTTCTCTAATGCCACATGTCGCTGCTCCATTGGCTGACGAATTGGGTTGAAAAGTCAAATAACTTATATTTGATTTCCATTGGTTAGTGATTGATGAAAAAAAACCAATTATGACAACAAATAGGACACGGTGGAAACAATAAGGTTCTTAATGAAAAGTGTTTTGGTTTTCTTTGAATTTGAAGTTATAATATGATAAATAAGTAAATAAATAAAAAATCCTAATTTAAATTAGTTAGAAAAAGTAAACTAAATTAAAAACTAATTAATTAAACCAAATTTCCTAAAAAAATTTAAAATTAAAAATTAAATTGAGTTTGAAAATTAAATTAACAAAATAAAAAAATTAAATATAAATTAAATAAAGAAGGCCATATTGAAATTAAATTAAATTAAAGACAAATAAAGATGTTAAAATAAATATTAAGATAAATAAAACATCAACTAGCAGAAAAAAAATGAGGGTAAAATTTGGGGTACAACAGTTGTCATTTGCAAACTTCATCGTGTTCTTCGACGATGGCTTTATGTTGACAAACCAATCTTTCCTTCCAGTCATGTGTGATGAGCATCCTGAGTCCAAGTACCACTGGTCCTGGAATCTCTCTTCTTCTCTTGTCGTGACCATCAGCAACATCTCTTCTTCTTCATATTTCGCCAGCTTTGCATCAGTTTCTTGATTCTTCTTCTTTTCTGGACAATCACTAAAATAGTGACCATACCTCTGACAATTGAAATATTGAATGTGACTCATGTTAGGATTTCGACCACCACCTCTTCCTCTACCTGCAGCACCACCTCTTTGGTTGCCTTGGTTCCAGGGTTTTCTCTGATTCGACCAGTTTCCTTCATGTTGATTTCAACCAATCGAATTGTTGTAGCCTCATCTACCTCTGTTGCCATTCCAGCTTCCTTTGCATTTCCTTTCCTTTTCTGACTGCGCCTGCAAAGCCATATCACTCTTCGACTTTCCTGCACCAATTTCAACCATCCTTTGTTCATGAGACTCAAGCGTCCCATGAAGCTCTTCCTTCATCAATACTAAAAAGTCTTTTGACTCTTATATGGCTACTACCACTTGGTCAAACTTTTGAGCCAATGACCTCAAGATCTTTGTAACAACTAATCTTGATGTCAACACCTCTCCACATACCTTGATTTGATTCACCAGCTTTGTAACTCAGGTGAAGAAATCTGTAATACTTTCATTGTCTTCCTTCTGAAGCAACTCATAGGTTCTTTTGTGAGTTTGTAACCTCACCTCTTTCACCTTCTCTGCTCCTCCAAACGACTTTTCAAGAATCTCCCACGCTTCCTTTTCTGGCTCTACATCGCTAACCTTTTCAAAGTAATCTAGATCGACACACTGATGGATTATAAAGAGAGCTTTATAATCTTTCTTCTTCAACTCTTTGTGTGCAGCATTTTCTTGATTCGTCGCGTTCTCTGCAAGCGGTGTTAGATCACGTCACTTTTCTTCTTGATGAGGTAAGTCCACAGCTTTCGACTGTAATCATCTATGAACGTGACAAAGTATATGCTGCCTGCAATCGAATTCACCTGGATTGGACCACATACATCAGAGTATATGACTTCCAGAATTGCCTTCGACTTACTTCCTACATCCTTGCTGAAGCTATTCTTGTGTTGTTTCGACTGAACACGCTCTTTACAGGCTTCACTTGGAATTTCGATTTCTGGTAATTCTGAAACCATATTTCTTCTCTTTAGCTCTCTGATGTCATTGAAGTTGCGATGACCTAGTCAAAAATTCCATAACCACTCATCTCTGCTGGCTGCAGTTGCTAGGTACTTGTGCTCCATCACATTGAGTTCAATCTTGAAGGTCCTATTCTGAGACATTTGAGCCTTCAAGATCAACCTACCACATGCGTCGAGAACTCTCATCATCTTGTCTTCGATCGACACCTTGTAGTTCTTTTTGACCAACTTCCCTATACTGAGTAAATTACTCTTCATGCCTGGTATGTACAATACAATGGAAATTGTTGAACTCTTGCCATCTTTCCTCATCATCAGAACATCACCAACATCTCACTGTGTTCTTCAACGAAGGCTTCATGTTGACAAACCAATCGTTCCTTCCAGTCATGTGTGATGAGCATCTTGAGTCCAAGTACCACTGGTCCTGAAATCTCTCTTCTTCTCTTGTTGTGATCATCAGCAACATCTCTTCTTCTTCATGTTCCGCCAGCTTTGCATCATTTTCTTGATTCTTCTTCTTTTCTGGACAATCACTAAAATAGTGACAATACCTCTGACAATTGAAATATTGAATGTGACTCTTGTTAGGCTCTCGACCACCACCTCTTCCTCTACCTGCAGCACCACCTCTTTGGTTGCCTTGGTTCCAGGGTTTTCTCTGATTTGACCAGTTTCCTTCATGCTGATTTCAACCAGTCGAATTATTGTAGCCTCATCTACCTCTATTGGCATTATAGCTTCCTTTGCATTTCCTTTTCGTTTCTGACTGCGTCTGGAAATCCATATCACTCTTCGACTTTCCGCTAACATTTTCAAAGTTATCTAGATCGACACACTGATGGATTATAAAGAGAGCTTTACAATCTTTCTTCTTCAACTCTTTGTGTGCAGCATTTTCTTGATCCGTCGCGTTCTCTCTGTAGCGAGCGATTTTGGACGCGGTTCTTAAGAGCTGGTCGCTCTCTGCGGTTGAGCTTACTACAGGTCGATTCATTTTTTATCCTATTAAAGCAGATGAAGGAAGGGAAATAGATGTCTCCAATTAACCCTGCTTTGCATACTGAGTTTAAACAGCGGTCTGTTAGGTTACGAATGCTATCAATGTGGGGGGGGGGGGTTTGTACTGGTTATTTGTATTTTTTCCAATACTGTTTTCTCTCTTTTATTTTGGCAGAATGTTTCTGGCAGGGAACAAGGATTAGGATGTTAGGACTGATGCTTTTTGATGTGAGAGTAGGGATTTAGGATTTTTGTTGATTGTGCTCGCTAAGATTTTTTTCTTTCAATCTTATGCCTACGTATTCCTGTTTACCGAAACAGGAAAATCAGAGCGTTTGTAGTTCCCCCTATTCTATGGGAGGAAATGGTTGTTTTTGGTGTCTTGTTCAAAGCCCAAGACGTGAAGCAAAAAGTGGTTTGTATCTTGTTCAAAGCCCAAGATGTGAAGCTGAAGAGTCTATTTGTATCTTGTTCAAAGCCCAAGATGTGAAGCTGAAAGGTCTCAACTTTAGAGAGAATTTGTCATCTCTAAAGAGGGGGTTGTATGTCACAACTGTTTATAAAGGAGAATTAATTTAACCGGGATTTGTGAATCCGGTAATGCCATAATTTCCTTAAAAGGGGATTTCCAACCTGAAGGAGAAGACTTTAACTCAGTGTAGAGCAATGCTATCTTTCCTTAACAATTTCTCATGCTAAAAGAGGGACAGTGGCATGGATGTAGATGATCCAGAGGCTTGCCACTTACAGCGATTAGATGAAGGGGCTGTTGATGTTTGTGTACTGTGAACGAGGCACAACTTTGATGCTAAAAGGTTAATTGGATCAACCAGTGGTTTTCTTATATAAATCCTAAGAGGAGGCTAGTATGTGTCTCGTACAAAGCCCGAGAGAGAGAGGCTAAAAGGTTTTGACTCAACGAGGGAATATGTTGGTATCTCGTATAAAGCCCGAGATGGAGGCTATTTGACTCAACAAGAGAGATTTTGTATCTCGTACGAAGCCCGAGATGGAGGCGAAAGGGTGATCGACTCAACGAGGGAGTCTCTTATGTGTCTCGTACAAAGCCCGAGAGAGAGGCTAAACGTTGTTAACTCCGCTGGGGAGAATTATTTGTACAAATCCTAAGAGGAGGCTAACTTCACTAGAGAAGGATCATTATACAAAGCCTAAGAGGAGGCTATGGTAACTGTTTCATTTAAGAGACAGGTCCAGTATACTGATTTTAAAGAGAAAATCAGTTCTTATATGAGCAATACTGTACTCAAGGATTTGATTCAAGGGTCCGGGTTATGCCTGTTCTTTAAGGAAGCGGGAAATCCGAAGGGTATTGAGACTGTCCGAGTCTAAAGGTTTACTTCCTATTCTTGAAGGGGGCTTGAGAATGTCTTTGAGACTCAAGGAGATTAGACTGTCCAAGTCTAGAGTTTTAACATTTGTACTATGTTTTGAGAATTAGTAGTAGACTCTATGAAAAGACTGTTCTATTAAGATGACTAAGTTCTATTCCTATACCTCTAGGAGGTCGTCGGGACAATTTGTACGAAGCTCAAGAGGAGGCTGGAAAATTTTAAGAAGCCGATCGGTCCTTGTACTAAGCCCAAGAGAAGGCTATCATTCCCGGAGGAAGAGATCATTATACGAAGCCTAAGAGGAGGCTGTGAATACTTCTAAGAAGCCGTAGGGTTCTTGTACTAAGCCCAAGAAGAGGCGGGGTTGCTTTTAGGAAGCCTGTGGGTCCTTGTACGATGCCCAAGAGGAGGCCGGTTGCTTTTAAGAAGTCGATGGGTCCCCAAACCCCGATAAATTCAAGGCAAGCTATTCACAAGGAATAGATCAAGTCAGGAAAGTTTGAGAATTTGGAAGAAACTCAAGAGATGCCATTTGTAATAATCCAAATTTTGACCACTAAGATTTCCCATCATTGTGAAAATCATCATCACAATATGGATGAACCATCATGCTTCATCAGTCTCCCCAAAGATGGGTGAGCATCCAATACAATCAAAATTAGGGTTTCAAGCCCTCTCATAGTTCTCAGACAAAGGATCAACCAAGAAATGACATGATCTTCAACTTTTCTAACCTCCCAAGTAACTACAAAGGATCAAAAGGACTCCCACTTCAAGGATTAAGCACAAGGTTGCTCCCTTCTAGGTGGATCAAGCCTCAAGATCGCAAGTGTCACCAAATTAGGGTTTTGATCACCCAGGGCCTCCAGATGAAAAGTTTCATCTGGGCACAAGCCATTGATCCAAAACATAACCTAATATACTTCATGGAACCTCATGAACCCATGCATCAAGTCAATTTTGCCTCAAGGGATGCATTCATAAAAAATCAGGAATTAGGGTTTCTTGACCTAATTCACCCCTAAGTTGACTTTTGGGACAAACCATGAGCCAAGACCTCAAGACATGATTTGAGGGTCTCTAATATACCATATTGATCCATTTGGAACAATGGATTGATCCAAGAAGTTTGAGCAACAAGTCTCAATTTCATCTGCACCACAATTAGGGTTTTAAGAGAAAAGTCAACTGTAACTTTGACTTTTGACCAAGACATGCTCCCAAACCCTAATACATGATTGAATATACCCTATGACACCCATGGAACATGTCCATCAAGTTTGATTTAGGTCAAGGACATGATTTCCTAAAGAATTGCACAGTTTGGAATTCATCTGATAAAAAGTCAACTGTGCACAAAAGTCAACTTTGACTTTTTGAGATTTTTCACCAAAATGGAATTTTAACCCTAAAATGATGTTAATGTATGATTTGAATCATCATTCATCAAGAAAAATCAAGAATAGTGAGGTAACTTGTAAAAGGGGTAACCATAAAACTTAGAAATTTTTCTAAGTTAAAAATAAAGTGGCAAAGGTACCAACTTTGGAGGACCATAACTCCTAAACCACAAGGCCATTTTTTCTCATCCAAAGATGGATTTGTAGCCCTCATTATCACCTACAAAAACTTCAACTACAAGTCATTCCAATTCATTAAGGATTTTGAGTTATGGAGTGATCAAAGTGGCTGAAAAGTGAAAATGTCACTTTTTCCAACACTTAGTGAAATTTTCACTAAGTCAGATTCTGCCTCACTTTTTGCCAAATGTAGGGGGATTTTTCACTTGGAATCAAAAGAGATCAAAACCAAACTTGTTCAAACAGTTGTTGTATCATGTAAGAGCTTTCCAAAATGGCCAAGAACATTGCCAAATTCAACTTACACCATGAGATATGACATTGGCAAGTTGCCTTGCTAAAATCTGTCAAGGCAAGGCAGAATTTGCAACTTTGGTCGATTTACCAAAATCAGCCAAATTCAATTACTCCTATCCACTTGGACACCTCAGAGGATTGAATCTAAAGGGGATAATCACTGAGCCAAGCCTCCAAAGTCCATGGAACAAGAAATAGCATGTTGAACCTAGAATGGCCAAAATAGGGACAAGACTTCAAATTTGGAATGAGGCATTCAATGGAACCATCAAGGTGGCATGGACTGAGCCATTCTCATCTGAAATCAGTCAAGACTTATCCAAGACCAAGGGGACCATAGCTCTGTGCCCTAACCTCTAGTCAATGGCTAGAGGAGACTTGCATTTCCATTATCCAACATTGAGGAAACACCTGCTGCAGTTGCCATTCACTGTGAATCCCAAAACAAACTTGCTCTACTATAAATAGAGCTCAATTGTGATCAGTTTGAGTACACCAAAGCCATCTAACAGATGCTTTCCTCAAAATCTCTTCTTTCACTCCAATTTTGCCTTCTAAGGCAAGTCACTATCGGGTTTTGAGTTTGAGAGCAATTCCAATCAAACCAATCACTCACACACCTCACATACATCACATATGAGCTGATCAAACACTTAGATTACTTCTGAAACATCAATTTCACAAAATCACCAGCTGGTTGCTCAAGGTTTTAACCAAAGTGCAGCTGAGGTACCACAAAATGATCCAGCCAATTTCAATCAAGTCCAACCATCCAAACACAATCCATAGGGTGTAGGGAAGCTGTTCAGATCATCACAACTCATCTGTAACACCTCCAAATCAAAAATCACATTGCACTTGCTGTCACGGCTTGGAGGTAAGCACATACTTGGTCATCTCTCAATCTATGCATATTTCCTCGCACAATAATTTGGCCATATGTTCATAATCATGCATGGAATGTTTTCCCTCAATTAATTGCATTGTTTGAATCGTGTATCAAAAATCCTAGCCTTCATGCAGAAATTAGGGTTCTTGAGGTCTCTTCGTGATTTCTAGTTGTATGTTTAATTTAAATGAAATTAAAGTACATAGACATGATCGTGAGGTTGAGACGAGCATAATGATATGTGGATTGCATGATATGATTACGTATTCATGGAGATTGGATAGAAAATGCAAATCTGAGAAACCAAGAACACGCGCGTGTTCTTCAGCTTGTTCTTGGCGCCATTTTTAGAAATTCAAATATTTGAATTTTGTGATTTTGTTTAATTGATTCAAAAATTAATTTCTCTCTGAGTTTTAATGATTTTGAGTTGATTCTTTTTTTAATAATTCACAAAAATGTTAAAATATTTTATTTTCACAAAAAATCCCAAAAATATTATTTATTTCATATAATTGATATTTTTGCAAAGAATTAATATTTTAATTATTTTTGACATTTTAAATATTTTTTCTACATTGATTTTGCAACTTTTAATGCTTTCTAATTATTTTGTAGGTCAATACTTAATTTTTGAAGCATTAATCCAAGATCACAATTTGTTTTTGATGTGTTAAACAATTTTTGATCATTTTAATTGAATTTTTATTCAATTAAATACATTTTGAAAACAAATTAGGGTTTTGGATTAATTCAACCCTCATAAATCATTTTCAAAACTTTTTGGGCCTCTTGAGAGAGTGTAAGACCCATCCCCCCTTGTACAAAAAACTTTTTGGGCCTCACTCATTGTATAAGTCCCTCTGTACAAGTAAACGGCGCGATCGTCGCCCGTTTAAAAAAAAAAAAAAATCATCTGGGCCTCTCCTCGAGCTATAAGACCCATTCAAAACTTTTGGGCCTCTATTAGAGTGTAAGACCCAATCCCCCTTTTAACCAAAACATTTTGGGCCTCACTTATTGTATAAGTCCCTCTGCGTTAAAAGAAAACCTCGGCGCGATCGCCATTTTAAACAAAAAATCATTTGGGTCTACCCTCGTGTTATAAGCCCCTCTCTTTTCTTTAAACCTTTTTTGGGCCTCTTGAGAGAGTGTAAGACCCATCCCTTTGTACAGAAAACCTTTTTAGGCCCCAGTCACTTGTATAAGTCCCGCTGTACAAAGTCAAACAGTGTGCTCACTGATAAAACCTTGGGCCTCTCCTTGAGCTGTAAGCCCCAAATCTTTCTTTTTCAAAGTACTTTCTCCTTTGATTTTGAATATACTGTTGTTTTCAATCTTTCTTTGTTGAACAACTAACCAAACAGCATGGAAGCACTACAACCGAGTAAGTGGTTATCGCTTTCATTTACTACTTTCATATTATAAACTGTATTGTGAGGCTACTCACTGTAAGTCTCCTTTCATAAACTCATATCTACTGTGTAATAACAGTATAGATATTTCGAGTTTCCCTGGCAACTACGTCTAGAACTAGGTGACGCCGTTTCATTTATTCGTAGAAATAGACGCCTAGATCCCCAATAGGAGCACCAGATACAGTCTTCTCTTCGGCTGTCCTCCTTAGGAATCGTCAAGAAGCTCTACTCCCCAAGATGAATGTATTCTCCGTGAATGGCATTTTGAGTTTCTTCCAAATTCTCGAACTTTCCTGACTTGATCTATTCCTTGTGGATAGCTTGCCTTGAATGTCTCGGGGTTTAGGTACCCACTACGGTCATAATCTTGGACCTTAACTAAGGAACCCTCTTTAAAAGCTAAAAGTCGCTGGATAGTAAACCTCGCACGTTTACCAGTGGTTTTTATCTTTAAAAGAGTTATCTCTCCTAATGGAAAGGAGATGATAGACCCACCGGCTTCCTAAAAGCATCGGCCTCGTCTTGGGCATTATTCAAGGACACTACGGCTTCTTAGAAGTATTCACAGCCTCCTCTTAGGCTATGTATAATGATCTCTTCCTCCGGGAATGATAGCCTCCTCTTAGGCTTCGTACAAGGACCCGTCGGCTTCTTAAAAGTTTCCAGCCTCCTCTTGGGCTTCGTACAAATTGTCCCGACGACCTCCTAGAGGTATAGGAACAGAACCTAGTCATCCTCATAGAATAGTCCTTTCATAGAGTCTACTACTGTTTCTCAAAGCATAGTACAAAAGAAAAAAAACTCTAGACTTGGACAGTCTAACTTCCTTGAGTCTCAAAGACATTCTCAAGTGACCCCTTCGTTAAATAGGAAGGAAACCCGCAGACTCGGACAGTCTCAATACCCTTTGGATTTCCCGTTTCCTCAAAGAGAAGGAAATATCCCTGATCCTCAGATCAAATCCCTGAGTACATTGTTGCTCATATAAGAACTGATTTTCTCTTTTAAAATCAGTATATTGGATCTGTCACTCAACTGAAACAAACCTTTAGCCTCCATCTCGGGCTTCGTACGAGATACAAAAACACTCTCTTGTTGAGTATCAAAGACTCCCTCGTAGAGTCAAACAAACAATAGCCTCTATCTCGGGCTTCGTACGAGACACAAAGACTCTATCGTCGGGTAAAAAACTTTTAGCCTCTCTCTCAGGCTTTGTACGAGACACAAAATAGCCTCCTCTTAGGCTTTGTATAATGATTTTCCTAGCGGAAATTAGCCTCCTCTTAGGCTTTGTATAAGAAAACCACTGGTTGATCCAATCAACCTTTTAGCATCAAAGATGTGCCTCGTTCACAGTACACAAACATCAACAACTCCTTTCCCTTCATCTAATCGTTGTAAGCGGCAAGCCTCTGGATCATCGATATCCATGCCACTGTCCCTCTTTTAGCATGAGAAATTCCTAAGGAAAGATGGCATTGCTCTACACTGAGTTAAAGTCTTCTCCTTCAGGTTAAAACCATTTCTTCAGAAATTATGGCATTGCTCGGATCCGCGTATCCCAGTTAAAGTAATTCTCCTTCCCCCTCTTTAGAGATGACAAATTCTCTCTAAAGTCGAGGTCTTTCAGCTTCACGTCTTGGGCTTTGAACAAGACACAAAGAGACCTTTCAGCTTCACATCTTGGGCTTTGAACAAGATACAAACCACCTTTCGCTTCACGTCTTGGGCTTTGAACACCCATTTCCTCCCATAGAATAGGAGGAACTACGAACGCTCTAATTTCCCTGTTTCGGTAAATGGGAATACGTAGGCATAAGATCGAAAGAAAAGATCTTAGCGAGCACAATCAACAAAAAACCCAAATCCCATATCTCCATCAATCAAAAATCAGTAATCCAAAAGCATCAGTCCTAACATCCTAATCCTTGTTCCCCGCCAGAAACCTTCTGCCTAGATAAAAAGAAAGAAAACCGTATTGGCGAAAATACAAATAACCAGTACAAAGGCCCCCCACATTGATAGCATCCGTAACCTAACAGACCGCTGTTTAAACTTAGTATGCAAGCATGGTTAATTGGAGACATCTATTTCCCTTCCTTATTCAGCTCACAATAGGATAAAAAATGAATCGACCTGTAGTTTAAGCTCAAACCGCAGAGAGCGACCAGCGCTTAAGAACCGCGTCCAAAATCGCTCGCTACAGGAAAAATGGCGCCCACCGTGGGGCCCTTCAAAGTTAGATCTAGGCACGGTTTCCCTTTTCACCTCTTGTGTGAATACCACAGATTAGGGCTTCCGCCGGGGAACCCATTTTCTGTCAGGAACTTAGGATTCATAGCTTTAAAGGTCTATGATGGTTAGGGCAAATATATATACTGCTTTTCCTAAATGCTATACGTGTTTATTTTTCTGCTAATGGGAATGCGGGTGTGTCGTATGTGGAAAGATTGAGTATACACCTAGAAAAGCCAACCCTTTCGTAGTGCGGAAGCTATCGGAAATAGCTGTTACGCAATACTACCCTCATTTGAGGCTGGTGATCTATTCTCGATGAATGGCACTTACTCTAAGATTGCACACAACTCGCTGGCGATCCGCTTGTTGTCTGCCTTCCTGGGAGGAGCTGATGATAATGAGTACAGGTACAAAAATCACCCTAGTATAAACCTTTGGGGATGGGTAGAGCCTTGACTTCATGACAACGACCCTCTGACCCCATGTTTTTTCTATGTTTTTGTGTGCTGCATTTATGCATCCATTTATTAAAACATTAAAACATTCAAAAAACTTTCTCTTCTAGTCTCTCTGTTTTTCAAATTAAACTAAGACTGTGATTGCAAATATTAGAGAAAAAGATTAAGCTAATGGATTTCGGTAGAAGGAGAACTCGCCAGTATACCTTCAAGGTTCCAAAACTAGGGGATTTGAGAAGGTTAGCAAGGATGATCGTTAACCCAGAGGCTTTCAGAGCCAAGCATGGTGGTTTGCTACCACTATTAAGAGTCCATGTGATTAAGGGGATCATGGACGCGCTCATTCAGTTCTACGATCCGGTTTATCACTGTTTCACATTCCCGGATTACCAGCTATCACCAACGCCGGAGGAGTATTCTCATCTGGCTGATTTACATATCACTGATCGAGCTCCATTTTCTGGACTGGAAGAAATTCCAAAGAATCAGACTATTGCAAGAGCAATTCATTTGGACGAGTCTGAGGTCAAGACTCACATGATTACTAAGGGTGGCATCCAAGGTTTGCCAGCCCAGTTCTTGACAAAAAAGGCTCTATACTTCGCTAGTATAGGGAACAGGACTGCTTTTGAAAGCATCTTTGTCTTGCTCACCTACGGATTATTTTTGTTTCCCAACATCAATAACTTCGTCGATATCAACGCTATTAAGGTTTTTCTCATTGGAAACCCTGTGCCAACTTTGCTCGCAGATGCGTATCATTCTGTACACTTGGGAAATTTGTACAGTGGAGGGGAGATCACATGCTGTGTACCTTTGCTCTACAAATGGTTTATCTCTCACTTGCCCAAGTCTGCTGCTTTTTGGGATTGCAAGAGTGTCTTGCGTTGGTCGCAGAAGATCATGTCTCTCACCAATTCCGATATAGATTGGTGTAATAGGATTTATGAGGGAATCAGAATCATTGACCGTTGTGGAAACTTCCCCAGCGTACCCCTCATAGGAACTAAAGGAGGAATCAACTATCATCCGATATTGGTTCTTCGTCAGTTTGGATACCCGATGAGACACATCCCACTGGGTGTTCATCTGGAAGGTCTTTTCTTCAAAGAAGGAGAAAATGACAGAGCACTAAAGATGGAAATAGTGCAAGCTTGGAAACAGGTTCATAAGAAAGGACGAGAGTCTCTGGGAAAACTGGACTGTGTCTCGGTGGAGCCTTATCTCCATTGGGTACAAACCAGAGCTCTCAAGCTAAAAATACCTTATCCTCGTTACGGAATTCTTCCGCCGAGAGAATCTGTCATGTACTTCATGACGGAAACTGAAAAGCTTCAGGTTACTCTCAACAAGGTTCAAAAGGAAAGAAGGTCTTGGAAGAACAAGTACCGCACCCTCGACGTAGAGTGTATCCAAATATAGCAACTACTAAAAGAGAAAGATGCTATGATTGAAATTTTGGAGCAGCATGCTGTAGAGAATCAAGATGACCAAAGGAATTTGCTCACTCCTTTCACTTGGCAAAGGAATGATAACCCGACAACGGCCCAAGCGCCCCGGTCAAAGAAAAGGAAGATATCAGAATCAGCACCTGGTTTCTCCTCAGAGAGGACCCGGGACCCATTAGTTTAGGTTTCTGTTTCTGTACTTTGTAATCTACTGTATTTCCATTTCTGTAATCCTTTGAATTTCAATAAAAGGGGGTTTCCCCACTGTTTGATATTTGCAATCTAATTGTCGAAGTTTATTTTGATTAAACCAAAAAACAACAATTAATATAATCATTGCATTCATCATTCTCACATCGCGTATTCTTCTTCCCTACGAATCTCACGTTTGTGTCTCGATTCTAGAGTCAAACTGTCTCATTCGTATAATACTCGGGCCAATCGTCAGAAAAAGATGGATGATCTTGAGAGTTGAAAGAAGAGATCGACGCTCTGAGAGAGGATATGAGAAAGTTTCGTAACGACATGCAAGCCATGGCAGAAGCTCATCTACAAAGAACTGTGATCTCAGAGATCACCTCAACGCCCATCATAGAAAAGTATGATCCTAGGTATCAGATGCCGAAAGATCGTCCTTGGGGCATGCCTGTTAACTATATCCCGGAAGGATATGTTCCGCCGATCACTGAAGATCAGGGAATCGCAACAGAAGCCGCTGGGCCTGAAGGTTACAAACTTCGGGAAAGCGAAGATGCCAGGGGCATACTGAAGACTCCTGAAGGTTACAAACTTCGGAAAATGCCAAGACTTACCGCCGTAGTCACGGTACCACCCCCTGTGGTGCACACTGTCCCGGAAGGACAGATTCCGCCAACACCTTCTGGTAAGAAGGAAACTATGTTCGATAGAATGGATGAATTCCAGGAGCAGTTCTTGGAAATGCAGAAAGAGCTGCAAGCCATTCGCGGTCAGGATCTATTTGGAAAGGACGCCGCAGACCTCTGCTTGGTCCCAAATGTGAAAGTCCCGCACAAGTTCCAAGTGCCCGACTTTGAAAAATACAAGGGTAACTCTTGCCCTCAGAGCCATCTGGTGATGTACGCTCGGCGGATGTCAGCTCAGACGGAGAATCAGGACCTGCTGATTCACTAATTCCAGGATAGTTTAACCGGTGCCGCACTCAAATGGTACATGGGTTTAAACCGTACTATGATCAGTACATTCAGAGATCTTGGTACTGCCTTTGTCCAATAATACAAGTACAATTTGGACATGGCACCCGACAGAGATCAACTCAGATCAATGTCGCAAAAGGAAAAGGAAACCTTTAAGGAGTATGCTCAAAGGTGGCGTGAAATTGCCGCTCAAATTTGTCCACCTCTTGAGGAAAAGGAGATGACAAAAATCTTCTTAAAGACCTTAAGCTCATTTTACTATGACCGAATGATTGCCAGTGCACCCAGTGATTTCACCGAAATGGTCGGCATGGGTGTACGTCTTGAGGAAGCCGTCCGAGAAGGACGTTTGGTAAAAGACACTAGATCAACGAGTGGTACTAAAAAATACGGTAGTGCTCTCCCTAAGAAAAAAGAGCAAGATATTGGGAATATCTCTCTCGGAAAGCAAAGGCGACGTTATCAGCCAGTAGCAGCTGTTACTCCTGCTATCGGCCCCGCGCCTGTTCCTATGTATCAACCTCAGGTTGCGCAGAGCCAACCTGACCAACAAAGGACACAACAGCCTCTTCAGCAGGCTCGTCCTCCGTATAACAACAACCGTACAATACGGCCACAAGGATTTGATCCTATACCCGTAACGTACGCAGAGCTGTTTCCGTTACTGCTGGCTAAGGGGCACATCCAGACTAAGTCTCCTCTTACAGTACCGAAAAATCTGCCTTTTTGGTTTAAAGCGGATCAAACATGCCCAAATCATCAAGGAGGTTCAGGGAATAACATTGAGACTTGTCTCAATTTCAAATCCGACGGGCAAAAGCTTGTTAGGAGCGGGCTCTTATCTTTCAAAGATACGAATCCTAATGTCCTTACGAACCCGCTGCCTCAACACGAGAAAGCTGCAGTCAATCTGATTGAGAAAGAGACTAACAATGTCTATCAAATTCATGATGTATTCTTATTGGGGACCAATCTGATCAAGATGCATTGTAGACAGAGTGGATATGGCCATGTGCCACCTCATAATTATCACCAGTGTGATATCTGCTCTAAAGACAACCAGGGGTATTCTGTAGTGCAAGCAGCTCTACAGGAACAAATGGATCTTGGATGGATCCAAGAGCACCGAGTTCGTGGAGTTAACATGGTTTACACGAATTCCAATGTCATTCAAAACCACGACATCTGTGCGATGAATGTCAACTTGGTGGCGATGCACTCAAGGCAAAGCCAGTATCATAATCTGCCGTGGCACGATTACAGTTCCTGTCTAATTTGCTCGGTAAACAAACAGGGATGCTCTTTCATACAAGAGGCCCTCCAACGTTAGATGGATCTTGGATGGATCCAAGACTACCATGATAGGAACTCCTATCAAATCAACATGGTTCAGATCTTCGACATCCGCGTAATGGATACCAACCTGGTAGAGTTACATGCTGAGCAGGTCCGACTTGGATTCTTAATATCACATGACTATCAAAATTGTAAAGCGGGTTGCAAAAACGATCGAGGTTGTACCCTTGTCCAGGAGGCACTTCAGCACTTGTTAAATCACTGGTGGATGCCAATCTATATGGACGAAGATACTCAGCAGATTAGTATCAATAACAGGAATCCTACTCGTCGTCAAAGTCAGGATGCCCGGTCAATGGAAGGTAACCTAGTGAGGTTACATTGTATTCAAAGTGGGCGTGGCCATGTGCCACCACACAATTATGACCGTTGTAGCGTCTGTTCGAAAAGTAACCAAGGGTGTTACCTTGTGAGAGCATCTCTTCAGGGTCAGGTCGATCATGGAGAAATTCGTCCATATCCAGGTTCAGGACCCATCATTTGGTCGCCGAACTACCTTGCCGAGCAAGTTGAGGATGTTGTCACGATCGCTGGTCATCACAGGACCAGGGATGTTTTTGCCATCATCCCTCTACTTGACAAATCTAGAGTTCCCAACCGGGAACAGATCAAGGTTACTTATGATGGTCAGAAAAATCAGAAGGTTCCCATAGTCATCTATCTACCGGGGCCACTACCGTATGAATCAGCTAAGGCAATCCCTTACAAATACGGTGTAACAATAATCGAGAATGGAAAGGAAATTCCATTACCCTCCGTCGTGAATATTGCAGACATCAGTCGTGTAACACGGAGCGGTTGAATCTTCAACCGAGGGGTTGGAGAATCCAACAAAGAAAAGGAACTTCAGGCGGAAATTCCTGATCCACCAGTCAGTCAATCTGGTAATCCCGACTTTTCAAAAGACAAAGATGAGATGCTAAAGCTCATACAAAGGAGTGAATATAACATTGTTGATCAACTGTTACAGACTCCTTCAAAGATCTCAGTATTATCACTGTTACTCGGTTCAGAAGCACACAGAGAGGCTCTACAGAAAGTCTTGGAGCAAGCCTTTATGGAACAGGATGTAACAATCCGATAATTCGATAGCATTGTCTCTAACATCACTTCCTGCAATAATTTGGGATTTAGTGATGAGGAATTACCTGAAGAGGGTCGTCATCATAACATGGCGCTCAACATTACAGTTAACTGCCAGGGCGATGCTTTAGCCAATGTACTGGTAGACACAGGGTCAGCCCTGAATGTTATGCCGAAGTCCACTTTGACGCAATTATCATTTAAGGGCCCTCCGATGAGAGTCAGCGAGGTCGTCGTCAAAGCATTCGACGGATCCAGAAAAATAGTTATCGGCGAAGTTGATCTTCCCATAACTATTGGTCCTCACACTTTCCAAATCACTTTCCAGGTCATGGACATCCGGGAAACATACAGTTGTTTATTAGGAAGACCTTGGATACATCAGGCTGGAGCGGTTACTTCAACCCTCCACCAAAAGCTAAAGTTCGTCAAGAACGATCAACTTGTCACGGTTTGTGGGGAACAAGCCTTGCTTGTGAGTAACCTATCATCATCTGCTTGTGTAGAATCCGAGGAGGTTATTGGAACTCAGTTCCAAGCACTATCGGTGAGCAAGAACGATCAATCCGAAGAAGGAACTTCAATTTCTTCATACAAAGATGCTATCAAAGCGGTCGAAAGTACCGATACAACCGGATGGGGATAGCTTGTCATTCCCACTGACAATAAAACAAAGAAGGGTCTTGGTTTTTCTGCAACATGTACTCAGACAGCCGCCAACGATGAAAGTCTTCATCCCCTTCAAAACTTCTTCCACAGTGGAGGTTTTCTTCACCCAGTGTCTCAGACAGTTCATGCTATCAATGAGGAAGATCCCTCTGACACAGATGAAGAATGGAAGTCCTACCTTAACAAGGACGGCTATATGTCTCAGGAAGAGGTGCATATGCCTTTTTCCTTTCCTACAGAAAGTCCGAGATTTATACCAAGATCAGATGTCGAAATAATCTACGGAGATTGTGATCCGGAAGGATGCCGTGCTCCGCCAAATTCATTAGAGGAAGACACTCTGATGAAAGAAAACTTTGATCACAATTATTATGGCCCGATGGATGGTCTGCCAATGTGGCAGCCTTACCCAGGAAACTTGGGGCAAGAAAGTCAGCCGAGTAATGAAACTCAGCTGAGCGTCATTGAATAGAATACCTGTGTCCCCGCCATGTCATGGGATCAACACTCAGGTCATTCGGAAACTACTCAACATGAAGATGAATTCGCAACGTTTGCAGGACTAGAATTCATCAACTATGCTTTTCCTGAGGTCAACGTCATCGAGAGGGATGACTTCTCCAGTTCCAAAGAAGTTTGGGACACTTTGGGACAACCAAGTGGAAAATACGACTTTATGGTCAAGTACACTGCTCCCGAAAGCTCTCGTATCAGGCTCGAAGATATCCAATCAACTGGATGGGGAGATACGGCTGAGAGCACCAATGCTATGCAAAGTGCAATAGAGGAATCCTCCTACGACAATTCTGCTTGGGAGACAGATTCCAATGATCCTGCTCCACCAGAAATCAGCGCCATTTCTGAAGACAAATCAAGGAAGGTGCCAGACTTTGTGATTCACCGAGGAGTTCGCCGCCAATGGGTTGCCGTCGAGGTTCCGAAGGTCGTTCATCAGTCAAAGTAATTGCCATCTTTAACCTTTCACCCTGCCCAGGTGAAACAGATGTTTTGATAGGGCTCGCTTTTTGTAAATTTCCCTCTTCGCTTTGCCCAGAGCGAGTGAGTTTTGTTTTATAGGGCTGTAGTTTCAAGATTTGACTTGTTCATTAATAAAATAACGTCGTTCTGTAATTTCCGCATTAATTGTTGTTTTCTCTTTTTGCTTTTTCAGAAAATGGTAATCCTAAAAAACATTCAAAAATAAAAACAAGCAGTAAAATAAATACACTGCACACACTTACATTTTCTCTATCTCTTCTAAACACGAATCATCACGTCATGCAGATTGCTTGTTTTATACCCCGTTGAAACATACGATCCGATGCCTTCTCCCAACTTTGAGTTCCCGGTATTCGAGGCTGAAGAAGAAAATGACGACGAAATTCCAAAAGAGATCTCCCGACTACTCAGACAAGAGGAAAGGTCCATTGAACCTCACAAAGAGCCGTTGGAAACGGTAAACTTGGGTTCAGAAAAAGAGAGAAAAGAAATCAGGATCGGAGCACTGCTCAGTCCAACTATCAAAGAAAGTTTGATAAAGCTTCTCAAATAATTCCCCGATGTATTCGCTTGGTCCTATCAGGATATGCCAGGGTTGGATACCAGCATCGTGGAACATCACTTACCGTTGAGATCGAAATGTCTGCCAGTAAATCAAAGGTTGAGACGGACTCACCCGGACATGACCATCAAAATCAAAGAGGAGGTACAGAAACAGATCGACGCGGGTTTCCTCGCTACATCTGAATATCCTCAATGGTTAGCCAACATCATACCCGTTCCCAAAAAGGACGGAAATGTCAGAATGTGTGTTGATTACAGAGATCTAAACAAGGCAAGTCCAAAGGACGACTTTCCTTTACCACACATTGACATGCTGGTTGACAGCACAACAAAGTTCAAAGTATTCTCCTTCATGGATGGATTCTCGGGCTATAATCAGATCAAAATGGCGCCGAAAGACATGGAGAAAACTTCGTTCATTACCCCATGGGGTACCTTTTGTTACAAGGTAATGCCGTTCGGTTTGAAGAATGCCGGGGCAACCTATCAAAGGGCCATGACTACTCTGTTTCATGACATGATACACAAAGAAATCGAGGTATATGTCGATGATTTGATTGCAAAATCAAGAACAGAGGATGAGCACGTTGAACATCTGTCAAAATTGTTCGAACGTCTAAGAAAATTCAAGCTCCGCTTGAATCCTAACAAGTGCACCTTCGGTGTCCGTTCGGGGAAATTACTAGGGTTCATCGTCAGCCAGAAAGGAATTGAAGTTGATCCTGACAAGGTCAAGGCCATTCAAGAAATGCCTTCTCTGAAAACTGAAAAACAAGTCAGAGGATTCCTGGGACGTTTGAACTACATCTCCAGATTCATATTCCTTATGACCGCGACATGTGCGCCAATTTTCAAATTACTCTAAAAGAACCAGGATTGCGTTTGGTCAGAAGATTGCCAAACCGCCTTCGACAGTATCAAGGAATATCTGTTGAATCCTCCGATCCTATCACCTCCAGTGGAAGGAAGACCACTGATCATTTACCTCACAGTCCTAGAGGACTCAATGGGATGTGTACTTGGCCAACAAGACGAAACTAAAAGGAAAGAGTCTGCCATTTACTATCTAAGCAAGAAATTCACCGACTGCGAGATTCGGTACACAATGCTTGAGAAAACTTGTTGCGCTTTGGCTTGGGCAGCCAAACGTCTTCGCCAGTACATGATTCGTCATACTACTTGGTTGGTCTCCGAAATGGATCCAATCAAGTACGTTTTCGAAAAACCTGCTCTCACAGGAAGGATTGCCCGTTGGCAGATGCTACTATCAGAATATGACATAGAGTACCATGCTCAGAAACCCGTTAAAGGAAGTATTTTAGCCGATCATTTGGCTCATCAACCGATTGACGATCAAGAATCAATCGGGTTTGACTTCCCAGATGAAGATGTTATGTATCTAAAGATGAAAGATTGCGATGAACCGCTACCCAGTGAAGGGCCAGAACTAGGTTCCCAGTGGGGACTTATCTTTGACGGAGCAGTCAATCATTATGGAAACGGAATTGGGGCAATCATTGTTACCCCTCAGGGTACCCACATTCCTTTCACTGCCAGACTTACATTCAAATGTACGAACAACGAGGCCGAATACGAAGCTTGTATTATGGGTCTCGAAGAAGCGATTGATTTAAGGATCAAAAACTTGGACGTATACGGCGATTCAGCCCTGGTTATCAATCAGATAACAGGAGATTGGAACACATACCAATCAGGATTGATTCCTTACAAAGACTATGCAAGAAGGTTGTTACCCTTCTTCAACAGAGTCGACTTTCATCACATCCCTCGTGATGAGAATCACATGGCTGATGCATTAGCCACTCTCTCTTCCATGATTAGTGTAGGTCGATGGAATGACATACCTAAGATCGACATCATGCGCCTTGAACGGCCCGCTTACATCTTCGCGATTAAAGCAGTCATAGACGACAGACCTAGGTATCACGATATCAAATGCTTCCTACAGAAACAAGAGTACCCATCTGGGGCACTCAGAAAAGACAGGAAAACCCTCAGAAGATTGGCTGGAAACTTCTTCCTGAGCGGTGACACTCTTTATAAGAGAAATTTTGACATGGTCTTGCTCCGATGCGTCGACAGACCAGAAGCAGACATGCTCATGAAAGAAATTCAAGAAGGATCCTTTGGCACTCATGCCAACGGACACACAATGGCGAGAAAAATTCTCAGGGCCGGGTATTATTGGTTGACCATGGAATCCGACTGCTACAAGTGCATGAGGAGGTGTCGCAAGTGTCAGATATACTCCAACAAAATTCATGTACCGCCATCACATCTCAAAGTTCTTTCTTCCCCGTGGCCATTTTCCATATGGGGAATCGATATGATTGGTATGATTGAGCCCAAGGCTTCAAACGGACATCGGTTCATCCTGGTAGCCATTGACTATTTCACCAAGTGGGTCGAAGCAGCGTCATACGCCAATGTAACCCGACAAGTGGTGGTCCGATTTATCAAAAACAATATCATCTGCCATTATGGTGTTCCAAGTGAGATCATTACTGATAATGAATCTAACTTGAACAATAAGATGATGAAAGAGTTGTGTGCAGAGTTCAAGATCAAACACCATAACTCATCTCCCTACCGACCCAAGATGAACGGAGCGGTAGAGGCGGTTAACAAGAACATCAAGAAGATCGTTTAAAAGATGGTTGTAACCTATAAAGATTGGCACGAATGCTACCCTTTGCTCTTCACGGTTATCGCACATCTGTTCGCACTTCAACAGGGGCAACCCCTTTCTCTCTAGTATATGGCATGGAGGCAGTGCTCCCCATAGAAGTAGAGATCCCATCAATCCGGTATTGATGGAAGCTCAGCTCACCGAAGCTGAATGGTGTCAAAGTCGACACGACGAACTGAACCTGATCGAAGAAAAGAGAATCACGACACTATGCCATGGTCAGTTATATCAACAGAGAATGAAAGGGCATTCGACAAAAAAGTCCGACCTCGTATTTTCAGAAAAGGAGACCTCGTGCTCAAGAAGATACAATCATTTCTCACTGATTCTCGGGGCAAATGGACCCCAAATTATGATGGCCCATATGTGGTCACGGAAGCTTTCTCAGGCGGCACCTTGAGACTTGCAACCATGGACGGAGAGGAATTTGACTACCCCACGAATGTTGATGTAGTCAAGAAATACTTCGCCTAAAACTAAAAAAAAAACGTCTTGGTGGATTGAAAACCCGAAAGGGCGGTCCAGGCAAAAGTTAGAGACATGAAAAAAATCATCCCGATGGATTGGAAATCTCATAGTACAATCCAGGCAAAAGTTAGGGATAATGGCAAGTAACTATGTTCAACAGAGGCAGGTCCCTCAGCAGCAGTTACATCATCCATCGGAGGAAATCTCCAGTCAAAGGTCATCTTCGACAGAAGCTCAGGATGTCCCGAACTCAAAGTTGGTAGAAGGATAGTGGTCGTTATGTTTCAACGTAGCCCTTTTCCCTGTAAATTACCATTTTCAAACTTTGTATATACTCTTTGGAATCACGCGTTTGGCTGATCTCCATCTTATCAATAAAATTTGAGCCCTTGTGCTTTTGTTTGTAATTCTTTACTTGTTTTAGCTTTACAGAACGACGTTGTTTAAACTTAATCAGCGATTCTTGAAATAAAACAAATTTACTTGTTAAACTTTTTCTGCTTTTAAATTAAAGATGGCATTTCTTTTGACTGTTGAACATCAAAAGAACATCGATCGCTTCTCCCGAAGTAAGCGAACTTCAAAGTGCAGAATCAAAGTACTCCTTCTAAACCAGTTCGCCTGAATGAAGGGATCAACTGTGTCAGAGACCTTGTTTCGTCTGACATCCTCGGCCGAGTTCTCATCTCCTAAGCCCGATCAACATAGCTCCCAACGGGACTATCTCTCCTAAGTAAGGTGGAATTGCTATTTTGAATCAACGGTACTTCTTCGCCCCGCAATGGCCGAGTATCCGATTGTGTTCATCCATTAGTCTGTATGTCGCGTCTGTTTTGTCAGCATATACATACATACATCATGCATTTTTTATTTGCATTCACATTTCATATTGCATCACTATCACTCTAGTCGGTCCTGTCCCCTAGTGGTAGAAGTCCTCTCAATCGAGTTGTCAGTTCTTGCCTCGTCAGGAAATACTGTGTCTGAACAACCTCGCTTCCAGTTTAATTCTGGGAAGAAGTTGGTCCTTGACCACTTTGATAACTTGAACCTCTGAAAAGCCAGAGAAAACTTTCAATAAACATCACTCTTCGCCATTGAAGATGATATCCTTGCTTTCCCGGATTAAGGAAAATCCACAGAGAAAGCCTCGTGATCAAAGATTCGGCAGCACGCCAGTTTTGCTCCGAAAAACCACTGATGAGAAGGTCATTGGCACCTCAAAATTGGATCCCATCATATGGCATTTCTCCGGGAAGATCCCGAGAAAAGTATGATGTAACCCCAAACGAAAACAGTCTCTCAAGAGACTCGCTTTCCCCAGTAGAATCGACAAATGGCGTCTCCAAAACAGAGAAGTTTGTGTACCTCTACAATTCAGACGAATGGGTTCCCTAGCAAGTCTGACATCGAAACTTTTTCCCATCAAATGGCATCTCCCCAGGAAAATTCGGCGAGAAGTTTGAGGAAAACTGCTACAAATAGCGTCCCTTGTCAGTAAAATTTATTGACAAAAAGAAACTAAGACCAGTTCCTTGGTAGGAAACCAGGATCGAGGGGAAGTTTAAATCAAAAACTAAGACCAGTTCCTTGGTAGGAAACCAGGATCGAGGGGAAGTTTGTTTCCACAACTAAGACCAGTTCCTTGGTAGGAGACCAGGATCGAGGGGAAGTTTACCTTTTCTAAGCATCATCGCTTAGCTAAAGAAGATGAATGCGTAAGCTACCATTCATAACCACCATCAAAATTTTGGGTATTCCGATATTTAATCCTCTTGCACCCCGAATGCCCGAATCCCTTCGTCATTCACACCTTCGGGTCCAAGAAGATTAAATAGGGGCATCTGTAATACCCCAAATTTTGACCACTAAGATTTCCCATCATTGTGAAAATCATCATCACAATATGGATGAACCATCATGCTTCATCAGTCTCCCCAAAGATGGGTGAGCATCCAATACAATCAAAATTAGGGTTTCAAGCCCTCTCATAGTTCTCAGACAAAGGATCAACCAAGAAATGACATGATCTTCAACTTGTCTAACCTCCCAAGTAACTACAAAGGATCAAAAGGACTCCCACTTCAAGGATTAAGCACAAGGTTGCTCCCTTCTAGGTGGATCAAGCCTCAAGATCGCCAGTGTCACCAAATTAGGGTTTTGATCACCCAGGGCCTCCAGATGAAACGTTTCATCTGGGCACAAGCCATTGATCCAAAACATAACCTAATATACTTCATGGAACCTCATGAACCCATGCATCAAGTCAATTTTGCCTCAAGGGATGCATTCATCAAAAATCAGGAATTAGGGTTTCTTGACCTAATTCACCCCTAAGTTGACTTTTGGGACAAACCATGAGCCAAGACCTCAAGACATGATTTGAGGGTCTCTAATATACCATATTGATCCATTTGGAACAATGGATTGATCCAAGAAGTTTGAGCAACAAGTCTCAATTTCATCTGCACCACAATTAGGGTTTTAAGAGAAAAGTCAACTGTAACTTTGACTTTTGACCAAGACATGCTCCCAAACCCTAATACATGATTGAATATACCCTATGACACCCATGGAACATGTCCATCAAGTTTGATTTAGGTCAAGGACATGATTTCCTGAAGAATTGCACAGTTTGGAATTCATTTGATAAAAAGTCAACTGTGCACAAAAGTCAACTTTGACTTTTTGAGATTTTTCACCAAAATGGATTTTTAACCCTAAAATGATGTTAATGTATGATTTGAATAATCATTCATCAAGAAAAATCAAGAAAAGTGAGGTAACTTGTAAAAGGGGTAACCATAAAACTTAGAAATTTTTCTAAGTTAAAAATAAAGTGGCAAAGGTACCAACTTTGGAGGACCATAACTCCTAAACCACAAGGCCATTTTTTCTCATCCAAAGATGGATTTGTAGCCCTCATTATCACCTATAAAAACTTCAACTACAAGTCATTCCAATTCATTAAGGATTTTGAGTTATGGAGTGATCAAAGTGGATGAAAAGTGAAAATGTCACTTTTTCCAACACTTAGTGAAATTTTCACTAAGTCAGATTCTGCCTCACTTTTTGCCAAATGTAGGGGGATTTTTCACTTGGAATCAAAAGAGATCAAAACCAAACTTGTTCAAATAGTTGTTGTATCATGTAAGAGCTTTCCAAAATGGCCAAGAACATTGCCAAATTCAACTTACACCATGAGATATGACATTGGCAAGTTGCCTTGCTAAAATCTGTCAAGGCAAGGCAGAATTTGCAACTTTGGTCGATTTGCAAAAATCAGCCAAATTCAATTGCTCCTATCCACTTGGACACCTCAGAGGATTGAATCTAAAGGGGACAATCACTAAGCCAAGCCTCCAAAGTCCATGGAACAAGAAATAGCATGTTGAACCTAGAATGGCCAAAATAGGGACAAGACTTCAAATTTGGAATGAGGCATTCAATGGAACCATCAAGGTGGCATGGACTGAGCCATTCTCATCTGAAATCAGTCAAGACTTATCCAAGACCAAGGGGACCATATCTCTGTGCCCTAACCTCTAGTCAATGGCTAGAGGAGACTTGCATTTCCATTGGCCAACATTGAGGAAACACCTGCTGCAGTTGCCATTCACTGTGGATCCCAAAACAAACTTGATCTACTATAAATAGAGCTCAATTGTGATCAGTTTGAGTACACCAAAGCCATCTAACAGATGCTTTCCTCAAAATCTCTTCTTTCACTCCAATTTTGCCTTCTAAGGCAAGTCACTATCGGGTTTTGAGTTTGAGAGCAATTCCAATCAAACCAATCACTCACACACCTCACATACATCACATATGAGCTGATCAAACACTTAGATTACTTCTGAAACATCAATTTCACAAAATCACCAGCTGGTTGCTCAAGGTTTTAACCAAAGTGCAGCTGAGGTACCACAAAATGGTCCAGCCAATTTCAATCAAGTCCAACCATCCAAACACAATCCATAGGGTGTAGGGAAGCTGTTCAGATCATCACAACTCATCTGTAACACCTCCAAATCAAAAATCAAATTGCACTTGTTGTCACGGCTTGGAGGTAAGCACATACTTGGTCATCTCTCAATCTATGCATATTTCCTCGCACAATAATTTGGCCATATGTTCATAATCATGCATGGAATGTTTTCCCTCAATTAATTGCATTGTTTGAATCGTGTATCAAAAATCCTAGCCTTCATGCAGAAATTAGGGTTCTTGAGGTCTCTTCGTGATTTCTTGTTGTATGTTTAATTTAAATGAAATTAAAGTACATAGACATGATCGTGAGGTTGAGACGAGCATAATGATATGTGGATTGCATGATATGATTACGTATTCATGGAGATTGGATAGAAAATGCAAATCTGAGAAACCAAGAACACGCGCGTGTTCTTCAGCTTGTTCTTGGCGCCATTTTTAGAAATTCAAATATTTGAATTTTGTGATTTTGTTTAATTGATTCAAAAATTAATTTCTCTCTGAGTTTTAATGATTTTGAGTTGATTCTTTTTTTAATAATTCACAAAAATGTTAAAATATTTTATTTTCACAAAAAATCCCAAAAATATTATTGATTTCATATAATTGATATTTTTGCAAAGAATTAATATTTTAATTGTTTTTGACATTTTAAATATTTTTTCTACATTGATTTTGCAACTTTTAATGCTTTCTAATTATTTTGTAGGTCAATACTTAATTTTTGAAGCATTAATCCAAGATCACAATTTGTTTTCCATGTGTTAAACAATTTTTTATCATTTTAATTGAATTTTTATTCAATTAAATACATTTTGAAAACAAATTAGGGTTTTGGATTAATTCAACCCTCATAAATCATTTTCAAAACTTTTTGGGCCTCTTGAGAGAGTGTAAGACCCATCCCCCCTTGTACTAAAAACTTTTTGGGCCTCACTCATTGTATAAGTCCCTCTGTACAAGTAAACGGCGCGATCGTCCCCCGTTTAAAAATAAAAAAAATCATCTGAGCCTCTCCTCGAGCTATAAGACCCATTCAAAACTTTTGGGCCTCTATTAGAGTGTAAGACCCAATCCCCCTTTTAACCAAAACATTTTGGGCCTCACTTATTGTATAAGTCCCTCTGCGTTAAAAGAAAACCTCGGCGCGATCGCCATTTTAAACAAAAAATCATTTGGGCCTACCCTCGTGTTATAAGCCCCTCTCTTTTCTTTAAACCTTTTTTGGGCCTCTTGAGAGAGTGTAAGACCCATCCCTTTGTACAGAAAACCTTTTTGGGCCCCAGTCACTTGTATAAGTCCCACTGTACAAAGTCAAACAGTGTGCTCACTGATAAAACCCTGGGCCTCTCCTTGAGCTGTAAGCCCCAAATCTTTCTTTTTCAAAGCACTTTCTCCTTTGATTTTGAATATACTGTTGTTTTCAATCTTTCTTTGTTGAACAACTAACCAAACAACATGGAAGCACTACAACCGAGTAAGTGGTTATCGCTTTCATTTACTGCTTTCATATTATAAACTGTATTGTGGGGCTGCTCACTGTAAGTCTCCTTTCATAAACTCATATCTACTGTGTAATAATAGTATAGATATTTCGAGTTTCCCCGGCAACTACGTCTAGAACTAGGTGACGCCGTTTCATTTATTCGTAGAAATAGACGCCTAGATCCCCAATAGGAGCACCAGATACAGTTTTCTCTTCGGCTGTCCTCCTTAGGAATCGTCAAGAAGCTCTACTTCCCAAGATGAATGTATTCTCCGTGAATGGCATCTTTAAGTTTCTTCCAAATTCTCGAACTTTCCTGACTTGATCTATTCCTTGTGGATAGCTTGCCTTGAATGTCTCGGGGTTTGGGTACCCACTACGGTCATAATCTTGGACCTTAACTAAGGAACCCTCTTTAAAAGCTAAAAGTCGCTGGATAGTAAACCTCGCACGTTTACCAGTGGTTTTTATCTTTAAAAGAGTTATCTCTCCTAATGGAAAGGAGATGATAGACCCACCGGCTTCCTAAAAGCATCGGCCTCCTCTTGGGCATTATTCAAGGACACTACAGCTTCTTAGAAGTATTCACAGCCTCCTCTTAGGCTTCGTATAATGATCTCTTCCTCCGGGAATGATAGCCTCCTCTTGGGCTTCGTACAAGGACCCGTCGGCTTCTTAAAAGTTTCCAGCCTCCTCTTGGGCTTCGTACAAATTGTCCCGACGACCTCCTAGAGGTATAGGAACAGAACCTAGTCATCCTCATAGAACAGTCCTTTCATAGAGTCTACTACTGTTTCTCAAAGCATAGTACAAAAGAAAAAAAACTCTAGACTTGGACAGTCTAACTTCCTTGAGTCTCAAAGACATTCTCAAGTGACCCCTTCGTTAAATAGGAAGGAAACCCGCAGACTCGGACAGTCTCAATACCCTTTGGATTTCCCGTTTCCTCAAAGAGAAGGAAATATCCCTGATCCTCAGATCAAATCCCTGAGTACATTGTTGCTCATATAAGAACTGATTTTCTCTTTTAAAATCAGTATATTGGATCTGTCACTCAACTGAAACAAACCTTTAGCCTCCATCTCGGGCTTCGTACGAGATACAAAAACACTCTCTTGTTGAGTATCAAAGACTCCCTCGTAGAGTCAAACAAACAATAGCCTCTATCTCGGGCTTCGTACGAGACACAAAGACTCTATCGTCGGGTCAAAAACTTTTAGCCTCTCTCTCGGGCTTTGTACGAGACACAAAATAGCCTCCTCTTAGGCTTTGTATAATGATTTTCCTAGCGGAAATTAGCCTCCTCTTAGGCTTTGTATAAGAAAACTACTGGTTGATCCAATCAACCTTTTAGCATCAAAGTTGTGCCTCGTTCACAGTACACAAACATCAACAACTCCTTTCCCTTCATCTAATCGTTGTAAGCGGCAAGCCTCTGGATCATCGATATCCATGCCACTGTCCCTCTTTTAGCATGAGAAATTCCTAAGGAAAGATGGCATTGCTCTACACTGACTTAAAGTCTTCTCCTTCAGGTTAAAACCATTTCTTCAGAAATTATGGCATTGCTCGGATCCGCGTATCCCAGTTAAAGTAATTCTCCTTCCCCCTCTTTAGAGATGATAAATTCTCTCTAAAGTCGAGGTCTTTCAGCTTCACGTCTTGGGCTTTGAACAAAACACAAATAGACCTTTCAGCTACACATCTTGGGCTTTGAACAAGATACAAACCACCTTTCGCTTCACGTCTTGGGCTTTGAACAAGACACCAAAACACCAAAAACACCCATTTCCTCCCATAGAATAGGAGGAACTACGAACGCTCTGATTTCCCTGTTTCGGTAAACGGGAATACGTAGGCATAAAATCGAAAGAAAAGATCTTAGCGAGCACAATCAACAAAAAACCCAAATCCCATATCTCCATCAATCAAAAATCAGTAATCCAAAAGCATCAGTCCTAACATCCTAATCCTTGTTCCCCGCCAGAAACCTTCTGCCTAGATAAAAAGAAAGAAAACCGTATTGGCGAAAATACAAATAACCAGTACAAAGGCCCCCCACATTGATAGCATCCGTAACCTAACAGACCGCTGTTTAAACTCAGTATGCAAGCAGGGTTAATTGGAGACATCTATTTCCCTTCCTTATTCAGCTCACAATAGGATAAAAAATGAATCGACCTGTAGTTTAAGCTCAAACCGCAGAGAGCGACCAGCGCTTAAGAACCGCGTCCAAAATCGCTCGCTACACCATTCACGGAGAAAAGATCATCTCTGGGGAATAGAGTTTCTTGACAAGTGCTTTTAAGAAGCCTGTGGGTCCCCAAACCCCGAGAAATTCAAGACATGCCATTCATCGAGAATAGATCAAGCCAGGAAAGTCCGAGAATTTGGAAGAAACTCAAGAGATGCCATTCACGGAGAAAAGATCATCTCTGGCGAATGGAGTTTCTTAACAACTTCTATGAGTGACAGTCTATGAAAGGGTTCATAGAGAATGTTGCCTTTTATATCTCCATATTGTTTAACCCCAAGAGGAGGGAAGACTGCGTCTGGTAATCCTAAGGGGATCTAGTTTAGACTATTTCTAAGAGTGATCAAGACGGCTTTACCTAGTGCTAGACGTAGTTGCGGGGGAAACTCTAAATATCTATACTATTATTACACAGTTGATATGAGTTTATGAAAGAAGACTTACAGTGAAACAGCCCCACAATACCGTTTATATGTATATGAAAGCGGTAAATGAAAGTGATAACCACTTACTCGGTTGTAGAGTTTCCATGTTGTTTGGTTAGTTGTTCAACAAAGAAAGATTGAAAGCAACAGTATATTCAAAATCAAAGGAGAAAGTGCTTTGAAAAAGAAAGATTTGGGGCTTACAGCTCAAGGAGAGGCCCAGGGTTTTATCAGTGAGCGCACTGTTTGAATTTGTAGAGAGGGACTTATACAAGTGATGTGGCCCAAAAATTGTTTTCTGTACAAAGGGATGGGTCTTACACTCTTTCAAGAGGCCCAAAAAAGGTTTAAAGAAAAATAGTGGGGCTTATAACACTAGGGTAGGCCCATTTGATTTTTTGTTTGAAATGGCGATCGCGCCGAGATTTTCTTTTAACATGAAGGGACTTATACAATAAGTGAGGCCCAAATGATTTTGGTTAAAAGGGGGTTGGGTCTTACACTCTATTAGAGGTCCAAGTGAGTTTTAAGAAAAGAAATGGGTCTTACTACTCGAGGGTAGGCCCAGTGTTATTTTGAAAAGGCGATGATCGTGCCGTTTATTTGAAAATGTACAGAGGGACTTATACAAAATAGTGAGGCCCAAAAATGTTGTCTGTACAAAGTGGGTTGGGTCTTACACTCTAATAGAGGCCCAAAAGGTTTTAAAGGGGTCTTATAGCTCGAGGAGAGGCCCAGGGTTTGATTTCAAAAGGCGACGATCGCGCCGTTTGTTTTTGACGGTATCAGGACTTATACAATACTGAGGCCCAAAAATGATTTGGTCAAAAAAAGATTGGGTCTTACACTCTATTAGAGGCCCAAAAAGTTTAAAAGGCGACGATCGCGCCGTTTACTTGTACAGAGGGACTTATACAATAAGTGAGGCCCAAAATGGTTTGTACAAGGGGGTTTGGGTCTTACACTCTTTTAAGAGGCCCAAAAGTTTTGAAAATGATTTATGAGGGTTGAATTAATCAAAAACCCTAATTAGTTTTCAAAATGTGTTTTAATTGAATAAAATATTCAATTAAAATGATCAAAATTGTTTACATGTGGAAAACAAATTGTGATCTTGGATTAATGCTTCATAAATCAAGTTTTGCCCTACAAAATGATTAGAAATCATTAAAATTTGCAAAATCAATAAGGAAAAAATATTTTAAATGTCAAAAACAATTAAAACATTAATTCTTTGCAAAAATATCAATTATATGAAATAAATAATATTTTTGGGATTTTTTGGGAAAATAAAATATTTTAACATTTTTGTGAATTATTAAAAAAAGAATCAACTCAAAATCATTAAAACTCAGAGAGAAATTAATTTTTGAATCAATTAAATAAAATCACAAAATTCAAATATTTGAATTTGTGAAAAATGGCGCCAAGAACAGCTGAAGAACACGCGCGTGTTTCAGCTTGGCCCAGATTTGCATTTTCTATCCAATCTCACTGAATACTTGATTATATCATGCAATCCACATATCAATATGCTCGTTTCAACCTCACGATCATGTCTATGGTATTTAATTTCATTTAAATTAAACATATAAAAAGAAATCACGAAAAATCCTCAAGAACCCTAATTTCTGCATGAAGGCTAGGATTTTTTATACACGATTCAAACAATGTAATTTATTGAGGGGAAACATTCCATGCATGATTATGAACATTTGACAAAAGTATTTTGCGAGGAAATATGCATAGATTGAGAGATGACCAAGTATATGCTTACCTCTAGGTCGTGACAGCAAGAGCAAATTGATTTCTGAGTAGGAGGTGTTACAGATGAATTGTGATGATCTGAACAGCTTCCCTGCACCCTATGGAATGTGTTTGAATGCTTGGACTTGACTGAGAATGGCTGGATCACTTCATGGCATCTCAACTGCACTTTGGTTAAAACCTTGAGCAATTGACTGGTGATTCTGAGAAATCAGTGTTCCAGTTGTTGTTTAAGTGTTTGATCAGCTCATATGTGATGTATATGAGGTGTGTGTGTGATTGGTTTGAGTGGAATTGCCCTCTAGCTCAAAACCCGATAGCTACCTTGCTAAGAAAGGCATTTTTGCCAAGAGAAAGAGATTTTGAGAAAGGCAAGTGTTGTAGGCCTTTGGTGTACTCAAACTGAACACAATTGAGCTCTATTTATAGTAGAGCAAGCTTGTTTTGGGATCCGCAGTGAATGGCAACTGCAGCAGGTGTTTGTTCAATGTTGGCCAATGGAAATCCAAGTCTCCTCTAGCCATTGACTAGAGGTTAGGGCACAAGCTACTGGTTCCCTTGGTCTTGGATAAGTCTTGACTGAATTCAGTTACAAATGGCTCAGTCCATGCCACCTTGATGCTTCCATTGAATGCTCCAATCCAAAATTGGAGTCTTGTCCCTATTTTGGCCATTCTAGGTTCAACATGCTATTTCTTGTTCCAAAGACTTTGGAGGCTTGGCTCAGTGATTGTCCCCTTTAGATTCAATCCTCTGAGGTGTCCAAGTGGATAGGAGCATTTGGATTTGGCTGATTTTGGAAAATTGAGCAAAAATGCAAATTCTGCCTTGCCTTGGCAGATTTCAACAAGGCAACTTGACAATGTCATAACTCATAGCCCAAATGGAATTTGGCAATGTTCTTGGCCATTTTGGAAAGCCCTTACATGATACAACAACTATTTAAACATGTTTGGTTTTGATCTCTTTTGAATCCAAGTGAAAAATCCCCCTATATTTGGAAAAAAATGAAGACAGATTTGGACTTAGTGAAAATTTCACTAAGTGTTGGAAAAAGTGACATTTTCATTTTTCAGCCATTTTGATCACTCCATAACTCAAAATCCTTAATGAATTAGACTTAGGTCTAGTTGAAGTTTTTGTAGAGGGTAATGAGGGCTACAAATCCATCTTTGGATGAGGAAAAATGGCTTTGTGGTTTAGGAGTTATGATCCTCCAAAGTTGGTACCCTAGCCACTTTATTTTTAACTTAGAAAATTTTCTAAGTTTTTATGGTTACCCCTTTTACAAGTTATCCAACTTTTCTTGATTTTTCTTGATGAATGGTGATTCAAATCATACATTAACATCATTTTAGGGTTAAAAAACCATTTTGGTGAAAAATCTCAAAAAGTCAAAGTTGACTTTTGTGCACAGTTGACTTTTTATCAGATGAATTCCAAACTGTGCAATTCTTCAGGAAATCATGTCCTTGACCTAAATCAAACTTGATGTACATGTTCCATGGGTGTCATAGGGTATATTGAGGCATGTCCTAGGGTTTGGGAGCATGTCCTGGTCAAGAGTCAAAGTTACAGTTGACTTTTTCCTTAAAACCCTAATTGTGGTGTAGATGAAATTGAGACTTGTTGCTCAAGCTTCTTGAATTAATTCATTGTTCCAAATGGATCAACATAGTTCATTAAAGACCCTCAAACCCTCTCTTGAGGTCTTGGCTCATGATTTGCCCTAAAAGTCAACATAGGGGTGAATTAGGTCAAGAAACCCTAATTCCTGATTTTGGATGTATGCATCCCTTGAGGCCAAATTGACTTGATGATTGGGTCCATGAGGTTCCATGGAGTATATTAGGTTGTGTTTTGGATCATTGGCTCATGCCCAGATGAAAATTTCCATCTGGAGGCCCTGGTCGACCAAAACCCTAATTTGGTGACACTGGCGATCTTGAGGCTTGATCCACCTAGAAGGGAGCATCTTTGTGCTTAATCATTGAAGTGGGAGTCCTTTTGATCCTTTGTAGATGTTTGAGAGGTTAGACAAGTTGAAGATTCTGTCATTCCTTGATTGATCCTTTGTTTAAGCACTCAGAGAGGGCTTGAAACCCTAATTCTTGATTGTAGTGGATGCTCACCCATCTTTGGGGAGACTAATGAGGTATGATGGCACATCCATATTGTGATGATGATTTTCACAATGATGGGAAATCTTAGTGGTCAAAATTTGGGGTATGACAGATGCCCCTATTTAATCTTCTTGGACCCGAAGGTGTGAATGACGAAAGTATTCGGGCATTCGGGGTGCAAGAGGATTAAATATCGGAATACCCGAAATTTTGATGGCTAGGAATGGCAGCTTGCACATTCATCTTCTTTTGCTATGCAATGATGCTTAGAAAAGGTTAACTTCCCCTCGATCCTGGTCTTCAGCCAAGGAACTGGTCTCAGTTTTCTGATGTAAACTTCCCCTCGATCCTGGTTTCCTACCAAGGAACTGGTCTTAGTTTCTGATTTAAACTTCCCCTCGTTCCTGGTTTCCTACCAAGGAACTGGTCTTAGTTTTTGATTTAAACTTCCCCTCGTTCCTGGTTTCCTACCAAGGAACTGGTCTTAGTTTCTTTCGTCAATAAACTTTACTGACAAGGGACGCTATTCGTAGCGGCTTTCCTTCAAACTTCTCGCCGAATTTTCCTGGGGAGATGTTATTTGAGTGGAAAAAGTTTTGATGTCAGACTTGCTGGGGAACCCAGTCGTCTGAGTTGTAGAGGTGCACAAACTTCTCTGTTTGGAGACGCCATTTGTTTAATCTACTGGGGAAAACGAGTCTCTTGAGAGACTGCTTTCGTTCGGGGTCTTTACATCATACTTTTCTCTGAGATCTTCTCAGAGAAATGCCATATGATGTGATCCAATTTTGAGGTGCCGATGACCTTTTCATCAGTGGGTTTTTTGGAGAAAAACTGCCGTACTGCCGAATCTCCGATTTAGGAGGCTTTCTCTCGGGATTTTCTTTAATCCGGGAAAACAAGGATATCATCTTCAATGGCAAATAGTGATGTTAACTGAGGGCTCCCTGGTCTTTCAGAGGTTCAAGTTATCAAAGTGGTCAAGGGCTCAACTTCAATCCAGAAATAAAACTGGAGGAGAGATTGTTCAGACGCGACACTTCCTGACGAGGAAAGAATCGACGACTCGATTGAGCGGACTGTTATCACTAAGGGTTAAGACTGACCAGAGTGACAGTGATGCAATATGAATGTAAATCAATAATGCATGATGTATGTATATGCTGACAAAACTGACGCGACATACAAATTGACGGATGAACATGGCTGGATACTCGGCCATCGCGGGGCGAAGAAGTACTGTTGGTCCAAAAGTAGCAATTCTGCCTTTCTTAGGAGAGATAGTCCTTGTTGGGAGCTATGTTGACCGGGCTTAGGAGATGAGAACTCGGTCGAGGCGTGTCAGACGAAACAAGGTCTCTGACACAGTTGATCCCTTCATTCAGGCGTACTGGGTTAGAAGGAGTACTTTGATTCTGCACTTTGAAGTTTGCTTACTTCTGGAGAGACGATTGATGTTCCTTTGATGTTCAACAGTCAAAAGAAATTGCCGACTTTATTTTAAAAGCAGAAAAAGTTTTAACAAGTAAATTCATTTTTTGTTTTATTTCAAGAATCATTAATCATGTTAACATGTCGTTCTGTAAAGCTAAAACAAATAAGAATTACAAACAAAAGCACAAGGGCTCAAATTCTATTGATAAGATGGAGATCAGCCAAACGCGTGATTCCAAAGAGTATTTACAAAGTTTGAAAATGGTAATTTACAGGGAAAATGGCTACGTTGAAACATAACGACCACTATCCTTCTACCAACTTTGAATTCGGGACATCCTGAGCTTCTGTCGAAGATGACCTTGACTGGAGTTTTCTCCCGATGGATGATGTAACTGCTGCTCCTGCTAAGGGACTTGCCTCTAATGAACATAGTTACTTGCCATTATCCCTAATTTTTGCCTGGGTTGTACTATGAGATTTCCAATCCATCGGGATGATTTTTTTCATGTCTCTAACTTTTTCCTGGACCGCCCTTTCGGGTTTTCAATCCACCGAGACATTTTTTTTTAGTTAGGCGAAGTATTTCTTGACTACATCAACATTCATCGGGTAGGCAAATTCCTCTCCGTCCATAGTTGCGAGTCTCAAGGCGCCGCCTGAGAAAGCTTTCGTGACCACATAGGGGCCATCATAATTCGGAGTCCACTTGCCCCGAGGGTTAGTGAGAAATGATTTAATCTTCTTGAGCACGAGGTCTCCTTTTCTGAAGACACGAGGTCGAACTTTTTTGTCGAACGCCCTCTTCATTCTCTGTTGATACAACTGACCGTGGCATAGTGCCGTGATTCTCTTTTCTTCGATCAGATTCAGTTCATCGTGTCGACTTTGACACCATTCAGCTTCGGTGAGCTTAGCTTCCATTAATACTCGGATTGATGGGATCTCTACTTCTATGGGGAGCATTGCTTCCATGCCATACACTAGAGAGAAAGGGGTTGCCCCTGTTGAAGTGCGGACAGATGTGCGATAACCGTGAAGAGCAAAGGGTAGCATGTCGTGCCAGTCTTTGTAGGTTACAACCATCTTTTGAACGATCTTCTTGATGTTCTTGTTAGCCGCTTCTACCACTCCGTTCATCTTGGGTCGGTAGGGAGATGAGTTATGGTGTTTGATCTTGAACTCTGCGCACAACTCTTTCATCATCTTGTTGTTCAAGTTAGATCCATTATCAGTAATGATCTCTCTTGGAACACCATAACGGCAGATGATATTATTTTTGATAAATCGGACCATCACTTGTCGGGTTACATTGGCGAATGACGCTGCTTCGACCCACTTGGTGAAATAGTCAATGGCTACTAGGATGAACCGATGTCCGTTTGAAGCCTTAGGCTCAATCAAGCCAATCATGTCGATTCCCCATATGGAAAAAGGCCACGGGGAAGAAAGAACTTTGAGATGTGATGGCGGTACATGAATTTTGTCAGAGTATATCTGACACTTGTGACACCTCCTCATGTACTTGTAGCAGTCGGATTCCATGGTCAACCAATAGTACCCTGCTCTCAAAATCTTTCTTGCCATTGTATGTCCGTTGGCATGAGTGCCAAAGGATCCTTCATGAATTTCTTTCATAAGCATGTCTGCTTCTGGTCTGTCTACGCATCGGAGAAAGACCATGTCAAAATTCCTCTTATAGAGAGTGTCACCGCTCAGGAAGAAGTTTCCAGCCAATCTTCTGAGGGTTTTCCTGTCTTTTCGGAGTGCCCCAGATGGGTACTCTTGTTTCTGAAGGAAGCATTTGATATTATGATACCAAGGTTTTTCGTCTATGACTGCTTCAATCGTGAAGACGTAGGCGGGCCCTTCAAGGCGCATTATGTCGATCTTAGGTATGTCATTCCATTTACCTACACTAATCATAAAAGAGATAGTGGCTAATGCATCAGCCATGTGATTCTCATCACGAGGGATATGATGACACTTAACTCTGTTGAAGAAAGGTAACAACCTTCTTGCATAGTCTTTGTAAGGAATCAATCCTGATTGGTATGTGTTTCAATCTCCTTTTATCTGATTGATAACCAAGGCTGAGTCGCCATATACGTCCAAGTTTTTGATCCTTAAATCAATCGCTTCTTCGAGACCCATAATACAAGCTTCGTATTCGGCCTCGTTGTTCGTACATTTGAACGTAAGTCTGGCGGTGAAAGGAATGTGGGTACCCTGAGGGGTAACAATGATTGCCCCAATTCCATTTCCGTAATGATTAACTGCTCCGTCAAAGATAAGTCCCCATTGGGAACCTGGTTCTGGCCCTTCACTGGGTAGCGGTTCATCACAGTCTTTCATTTTTAGATACATGACATCTTCGTCTGGGAAGTCAAATCCGATTGTTTCTTGATCGTCAATCGGTTGATGAGCCAAATGATCGGCTAAAATACTTCCTTTAACGGCTTTCTGAGCGTGGTACTCTATGTCATATTCCGATAACAGCATCTGCCAACGGGCAATTCTTCCCGTAAGAGCAAGTTTTTCGAAAACGTACTTGATTGGTTCCATTTTGGAGACCAACCAAGTAGTATGACGAATCATGTACTGGCGAAGACGTTTGGCTGCCCAAGCCAAAGAACAACAAGTTTTCTCAAGCATCGTGTACTGAGTTTCGCAGTCGGTAAACTTCTTGTTCTGATAGTAGATGGCAGACTCTTTCCTTTTGGTTTCGTCTTGTTGGCCAAGTACACATCCCATTGAGTCCTCTAGGACGGTGAGGTAAATGATCAGTGGACTTCCTTCCACTGGAGGTGATAGAATCGGAGGATTCAACAGATATTCCTTAATACTGTCGAAGGCGGTTTGGCAATTTTCTGACCAAACGCAATCCTGGTTCTTTTTCAGTAATTTGAAAATCGGCGCACATGTGGCAGTCATAAGGAATATGAATCTGGAGATGTAGTTCAAACGTTCCAAGAATCCTCTGACTTGTTTTTCAGTTTTCGGAGAAGACATTTCTTGAATGGCCTTGACCTTGTCAGGATCAACCTCAATTCCTTTCTGGCTGACGATGAACCCTAGTAGTTTCCCTGAACGGACACCGAAGGTGCACTTGTTGGGATTCAAGCGGAGCTTGAATTTTCTTAAACGTTCGAATAATTTTGACAGATGTTCAACGTGCTCACTCTCTATTTTTTATTTTGTAATCATATCATCGACATATACCTCGATTTCTTTGTGTATCATGTCATGAAAAAGAGTAGTCATGGCCCTTTGATAGGTCGCCCCGGCGTTCTTCAAACCGAACGACATTACCTTGTAACAAAAGGTGCTCCATGGGGTAATGAACGAAGTTTTCTCCATGTCTTTCGGTGCCATTTTAATCTGATTGTAGCCCGAGAATCCATCCATGAAGGAGAAAATTTTGAACTTTGTTGTGCTGTCTACCAGCATGTCAATGTGTGGTAAAGGAAAGTCGTCCTTTGGACTAGCCTTGTTCAGATCCCTGTAATCGACACACATTCTGACTTTTCCGTCCTTTTTGGGAACGGGTACAATATTGGCTAACCATTGAGGATATTCTGACGTGGCGAGGAAGCCTGCGTCAATCTGTTTCTGTACCTCCTCTTTGATTTTGATGGCCATGTCCGGGTGAGTGCGTCTCAACCTTTGTTTTACTGGCGGACATTCCAATCTTAATGGTAAGTGATGTTCCACGATGCTGGTATCCAACCCTGGCATGTCCTGATAGGACCAAGCGAATACATCAAGGAATTCTTTAAGAAGCCTTATCAAACTCTCTTTGGCAGTTGGACTGAGCAGTGCCCCAATCCTGATTTCTTTTCTCTCTTTTTCAGAACCCAAGTTTACCATTTCCAACGGCTCTTTGTGAGGTTCAATGGACCTTTCCTCTTGTCTGAGTAGTCGGGAGATCTCTTCTGGAATTTTGTCGTCATTTTCTTTTTCAGCCTCGAATACCGGGAACTCAAAGTTGGGAGAAGGCATCGGATCGTATGTTTCAACGGGGTTTAAAACAAGCAATCTGCATGACGTTATGATTCGTGTTTAGAAGAGATAGAGAAAATGCAAGTGTGTGCAGTGTTTTTATTTTACTGCTTATTTTTATTATTGAATTGTTTTTTAGGATTACCATTTTCTGAAAAACGAAAAGAGAAAACAGCAATTAATGCGGAAATTACAGAACGACAATATTTTATTAATGAACAAGTCGATCCTTGAAACTACAGCCCTATAAAACAAAACTCTGTCGCTTTGGGCAAAGTGAAGAGGGAAAATTTACAGAAAGCGAGCCCTATCAAAACATCTGTTTCACCTGGGCAGGGTGAAAGGTTAAAGATGTCAATTACTTTGACTGATGAACGATCTTCGAAACCTCGACGGCAACCCATTGGCGGCGAACTCCTCGGTGAATCACAAAGTCTGGCACCTTCCTTGATTTGTCTTCAGAAATAACACTGATTTCTGGTGGAGCAGGATCATTGGAATCTGTCTCTCAGGCAGAATTATCGTAGGAGAATTCCTCAGTTGCATTTTGCATAGTATTTGTGTTCTCAGCTGTATCTCCCCATCCAGTAGGCTGGATATCTTCGAGCCTGATACGAGAGCTTTCGGGAGCGGTGTACTTGACCATATAGTCGTATTTTCCACTTGGTTTTCCCAGAGTGTCCCAAACTTCTTTGGAACTGGAGGAGTCATCTTTCTCGATGACGTTGACCTTGGGAAAAGCATAGTTGGTGAATTCAAGTCCTGCAAACGTTGCGAATTCATCTTCATGTTGAGTAGCTTCAGAATGACCTGAGTGTTGATCCCATGACATGGTGGGGACACACATATTCTGTTCAGTGATGCTCAGCTGATTTTCATTGTTCGGCTGGCTCTCTTGCCCCAAGTCTCCTGGGTAAGGCTGCCACATTGGCAGACCATCCGTTGGGCCATAGTAATTGTGGTCAAAGTTGTCTTTCATCAGAGTGTCTTTCTCTAATGAATTTTGTAGAGCACGGCATCCTTCCGGATCACAATCTCCATATATCATTTCGACGTCTGACCATGGTATAAATCTCAGACTCTGTGCGGGATAGCAAAATGGTATAGGCACCTCCTCCTGAGACATATAACCATCCTCGTTAAGGTAGGACTTCCACTCTTCATCTGTGTCAGAGGGATCTTCCTCATTGATAGGATGTACTGCCTGAGACACCGGGTGAAGGAAACCTCCACTGTGGAAGAAGTTTTGAAGGGGATGAAGACTTTCATCGTTGGCAGCTGTCTGAGTACAGGTTGCAGAAAAACCAAGACCCTTCTTTGTTGTATTGCTAGTATGAATGACAAGCTATCCCCATCCTGTCGTATCGGTACTCTCGACTGCTTTGATAGCATCTTTGTATGAAGAAATTGAAGTTCCTTCTTTGAACTGATTGTCTTTGCTTACCGACAGTGCTTGGAACTGCGTTCCAATAACCTCCTCGGGTTCTATACCAGTAGATGATGACAAGTTGCTTACGAGCAAGGCCTGTTCTCAACAGACTGTGACAAGTTGATCGTTCTTGACGAACTTTAGCTTTTGGTGGAGGGTCGAAGTGACCGCTCCAGCCTGATGTATCCAAGGTCTTCCTAATAAACCACTGTATGTTTCCCGGATGTCCATGACCTGGAAAGTGACTTGGAAAGTGTGAGGACCGATAGTTATGGGAAGATCAACTTTGCCAATAACTGTTTTTCTGGATCCGTCGAACGCTTTGACGACGACCTCGCTGACTCTCATCGGAGGGCCTTTGAATGATAATTGCATCAAAGTAGACTTCGGCATAACATTCAGGGCTGACCCTGTGTCTACCAGTATGCTGGCTAAAGCATCGTCCTGGCAGTTAACTGTGATATTGAGCGCCATATTATGACGGCAACCCTCTTCGGGTAATTCCTCATCACTAAATCCCAAATTCTTGCAGGAAGTGATGTTACTATTGAACTGTCTGATTGTTACATCCTAATCCATAAAGGCTTGCTCCAAGACTTTCTGTAGAGCCTCTCTGTGGGCTTCTGAACTGAGTAACAGTGATAATACCGAGATCTTTGAAGGAGTCTGTAACAGTTGATCAACAATGTTGTATTCACTCCTTTGGATGAGCTTCAGCATCTCATCATTATTTTTCGAAAGGTCGGGATTACTGGATTGACCGACTGGTGGATCAGGAGCTTCCTTCTGAAGTTCCTTTTCTTTGTTAGGTTCTCCAACTCCTCGGTTGAAGATTCTACCACTCCGTGTCACACGACTGATGTCTGTAATGTTCACGACGGAGGGTAATGGAATTTCCTTTCCATTTTCAATGGTCGTTGCACCGTATTTGTAAGGGATAGCCTTAGTTGATTCATACGGTAGTGGTCCCGGTAGATAGATGACTACGGGAGCCTTCTGATTTTTCTGACCATCATAAGTAATCTCGATCCGTTCCCGGTTGGGAACTTTAGATTCGTCAAGTAGAAGGATGATGGCAAAAACATCCCTGGTCCTGTGATGACCAGAGATGGTGACAACATCCTCAATTTGCTCGGCAAGGTAGTTCGGCGTCCAGTTAATGGGTCCAGAACCCGGATATGGACGAATCTCTCCACGATCCACCTGACCCTGAAGAGCTGCTCTCACAAGGTAACACCCTTGGTTACTTTCCGAACAGACGCCGCAACATTCATAGTTGTGTGGTGGCACCTGGCCACACCCACTTTGAATACAATGTAACCTCACTAGGTTAGCTTCCATAGATCGGACATCCTGACTCTGACGCCAAGTGGGGTTTCTGTTATTGATACTAATTTGCTGAGTATCTTCATCCATATAGATTGGCATCCACCAGTGATTTAAAAAGTGTTGAAGTGCCTCCTGGACAAGGGTACAACCTCGATCGTTTTCGCAAGCCGCTTTACAGCTTTGATAGTCATGTGATATTAAGAATCCGAGTCGGACCTGCTCAGCATGTAACTCTACCAGGTTGGCATTCATCACGCGAATATCGAAGATCTGAACCATGTTGATTTGATAGGAGTTCCTATCATGGTAGTCTTGGATCCATCCAAGATCTATCTGACGCTGGAGGGCCTCCTGTATGAAAGAGCATCCCTGTTTATTTACCGAGCAAATCAGACAGGAATTGTAATCGTGCCGCGGCAGATTATGATACTGGCTTTGCCTTGAGTGCATTGCCACCAGATTGACATTCATTGCACGGATATCGTGGTTTTGAATGATGTTGGAATTCGCGTAGACCATGTTAACTCCACGAACTCGGTGTTGTTGGATCCATCCGAGAGCCATTTGTTCCTGTAGGGCTGCTTGCACCACAGAACATCCTTGATTGTCTTTAGAGCAGATATCACATTGATGATAATTATGAGGTGGCACATGGCCATATCCACTCTGTCTACAATGCATCTTGACCAGATTGGTTTGCAACAAGAGTACATCGTGAATTTGATAGACATCGTTAAATTCTCCTTATATCAAATTGACTGCAGCCTTCTCATGTTGAGGCAGCGGGTTCGTGAGAACATTAGGATTTGTATCCTTGAAGGATAAGACCCCGCTCCTAACAAGTTTTTGCACGTCGGACTTGAAATTGAGACAAGTCTCTATGTTATGCCCTGGACCTCCTTGATGATAAGGGCATGTTTGATCCACCTTAAACCAAAAAGGCGGATTTTCCGGTACTGTAAGAGGAGACTTAGTCTGAATGTGCCCCTTAGCCAGTAGTAATAGAAATAGTTCTGCGTACAACATGGGTATAGGATCAAACCCTGATGGTCGTGTTGTACGGTTGTTGTTATATGGAGGACGAGCCTGCTGAAGAGGTTGTTGTGTCCTTTGCTGATCAGGTTGGCTCTGCGCAACCTGAGGTTGATACGTAGGAATAGGCGCAGGGCTGATACCAGGAGTCACAGCTGCTACTGGTTGATAACGTCGCCTTTGCTTTCCGAAAGAGATATTCCCAATATCTTTCTCTTTTTTCTTAGGGAGAGCACTACCGTATTTTTTAGTACCGCTCGTCGATCCAGTGTCTTTTACCAAACGTCCTTCTCGGACGGCTTCCTCAAGACGTACACCCATGCCAACCATTTCGGTGAAATCACTGGGTGCACTGGCAACCATTCGGTCATAGTAAAATGAGCTTAAGGTCTTTAAGAAGATCTTTGTCAACTATTTTTCCTCAAGAGGTGGACAAATTTGAGCGGTAATTTCACACCGCCTTTGAGCGTACTCCTTAAAGGTTTCCTTGTCCTTTTGCGACATTGATCTGAGTTGATCTCTGTCGGGTGCCATGTCCAAATTGTATTTGTATTGTTGGACGAAGGCAGTGCCAAGATCTCTGAAAGTGCTGATCGTGGCACGGTTTAAACCCATGTACCATTTAAATGCGGCACCGGTTAAACTATCCTGAAAGTAGTGAATCAGTAGGTTCTGATTCTCCGTCTGAGCTGACATCCGCCGAGCGTACATCACCAGATGGCTTTGAGGGTAAGAGTTACCCTTGTATTTTTCAAAGTCGGGCACTTGAAATTTGTGCGGGACTTTCACATTTGGGACCAGGCAGAGATCTGCGGCGTCCTTTCCAAATAAATCCTGACTGCGAATGGCTTGCAATTCCTTTTGCATTTCCAAGAACTGTTCATGGAATTCCTCCATTCTGTCAAACATAGTTTCCTTCTTACCAGAAGGTGTCTGTGGAATCTTCCCTTCCGGGACAGTGTGCACCACAGGGGGTGGTACCGTGACTACGGTAGCGAATCTTGGCGTTTCCCGAAGTTTGTAACCTTCAGGAGTCTTTAGTATGCCCATGGCATCTTCGTTTTCCCAAAGTTTGTAACCTTCAGGCCCAGCGGCTTCTGTTGTGATTCCATGATCTTCAGTGATCGGAGGAACATATCCTTCCGGGATATAGTTAACAGGCATGCCCTAGGGACGATCTTTCGGCATCTGATACCTAGGATCATACTTCTCCACTATGGGCGTTGAGGTGATCTCTGAGATCACAGTTCTTTGTAGCTGAGCTTCTGCCATGGCTTGCATGTCGTTACGAAGCTTTCTCATATCCTCTCTCAGAGCGTCGATCTCTTCTTTCAACTCTCTGTTTTCTTCCTCAAGATCATCCATCTTTTTCTGACGATTGGCCCGAGTATTATACGAATGAGACAGTTTGACTCTAGAACCGAGACACAAACGTGAGATTCGTAGGGAAGAAGAATACGCGATGTGAGAATGATGAATGCAATGATTATATTAATTATTTTTTGGTTTAATCAAAATAAACTTTGACAATTAGATTGTAAATATCAAACAGTGGGGAAACCCCTTTTTATTGAAATTCAAAGGATTACAGAAACGGAAATACAGTAGATTACAAGGTATGGAAAAAGAAACCTAAGCTAATGGGTCCCGAGTCCTCCCTGAAGAGAAATCGGGTGCTGATTCTGGTACTTTCCTTTTCTTTGACCGGGGCTCTTTGGCCGTTGTCGGGTTGTCATTTCTTTGCCAGGTGAAAGGAGTGAGCAAATTCCTTTGGTCATCTTGATTCTCTACAGCATGTTGCTCCAAAATTTCAATCAGAGCATCTTTCTCTTTCAGTAATTGCTGTATTTTGATGCACTCGACGTCGAGGGTGCGGTACTTGTTCTTCCAAGACCTCCTCTCCCGTTGAACTTTGTTGAGAGTAACCTGAAGCTTTTCAGTCTCAGTCATGAAGTACATGATAAATTCCCTCGGCGGAAGAATTCCGTAACGAGGATAAGGCATTTTTAGCTTGAGAGCTCTAGTTTGTAGCCAATGGAGATAAGGCTCCACCGAGACACAGTCCGGTTTTCCTAGAGACTCTCGTCCTTTCTTATGAACATGCTTCCAAGCGTGCACTATTTCCATCTTTAGTGCTTTGTCATTTTCTCCTTCCTTAAAGAAAAGACCTTCCAGATGAACACCCCGTGGGACGTGTCTCATCGGGTACCCAAATTGACGATGAACGAGAACTGGATGGTAATTGATTCCTCCCTTAGTTCCTATAAGGGGTACGTTGGGGAAGTTTCCACAATGGTCAATGATTCTGATTCCATCATAGATCCTACTACACCAATCTATATCAGAGTTGGTAAGAGACATGATCTTCTGCGACCAACGTAAGGCACTCTTGTAATCCCAAAAAGGAGCAGACTTGGGCAAATGAGAGATGAACCATTTGTAAAGCAGAGGTACACAGCACGTGATCTCCCCTCCACTGTACAAATTCCCCAAGTGTACAGAATGATACGCATCTGCGAGCAAAGTCGGCACAGGATTTCCAATGAGAAAAACCTTAATGGAGTTGATATCTACAAAGTTATTGATGTTGGGAAACAAAAATAACCCGTAGGTGAGCAAGACAAAGATGCTTTCAAAAGCAGTCATGTTTCCTATACTGGCAAAATACAGGGCCTTCTTTGTCAAGAACTGGGCTGGTAAACCTTGGATGCCACCCCTAGTGGTTATGTGAGTCCTGACCTCAGACTCGTCCAAATGAATTGCTCTTGCAATGGTTTGATTCTTTGGAATTTCTTCCAGTCCAGAAAATGGAGCTCGATCAGTAATGTGTAGATTAGTCAGATGAGAATACTCCTCCAGCGTTGGTGCTAGCTGGTAATCCGGGAATGTGAAACAGTGATAAATCAGATCGTAAAACTGAATGAGCGCATCCATGATTCCCTCGATCACATGGACTCTTAATAGTGGTAGCATACCTCCGTGCTTGGCTCTGAAAGCCTCCTGGTTAGTGATCATCCTTGCTAACCTTCTTAAATCCTCTAGCTTTGGAACCTTGAAGGTGTACGTATGAGTTCTCCTTCTACAGAAATCCATTAGTGCAATCCTTTTCTCTGATATTTGCAATCACAGTCTTAGTTTAATTTGAAAAACAGAGAGACTAGAAGAGAAGAATTTTTTAAATGTTTTAATGTTTTTAAATGAATGCATGAATGCAGCACACAAAAACATAGAAAAAACATGGGGTCAAAGGGTCGTTGTCATGAAGTCAAGGCTCTATACATCCCCAAAGGTTTATACTAGGGTGATTTTTGTACCTGTACTCATTATCATCAGCTCCTCCCAGGAAAGCAAAACAACAAGCGGATCGCCAGCGAGTTGTAGACCAATCTTAGAGTAAGTGCCATTCACCAAGAATCGATCACCATCCTCAAACGAGGGTAGTATCGTGTAACAACTATTCCCGATAGTTTCCACACTACGAAAGGGTTTGGCTCCTCAGCTTCCCAGACTTAACAATCGGCCCATTTTCTAGGTGAGAGAATGGGTTGCATTGGTCAGCCTCCACTGAGGTTGATGGTCGACCTCGTCGCCATCACTTATCTTAAGTGTATACTCAATCTTTCCACATGCGGCATCACACGCATTCCCATTAGCAGAAAAATAAACACGTATAGCAATTAGGAAAAGCAGTATATATATTTGTCCTAAATCATTCTAGACCTTTTAAAAGCTATGAATCCTAAGTTCCTGACAGAAAATGGTTACCCGGTGGAGGCCCCAATCTGTGGTTTTCACACAAGAGGTGAAAAGGTTTGAAAGAAAGGCCCCACGGTGGGCGCCATTTTTTCTGTAGCGAGCGATTTTGGACGCGGTTCTTAAGCATTGGTCGCTCTCTGCGGTTGAGCTTACTACAGGTCGATTCATTTTTTATCCTATTAAAGATGATGAAGGAAGGGAAATAGATGTCTCCAATTAACCCTGCTTTGCATACTGAGTTTAAACAGCGGTCTGTTAGGTTACGAATGCTATCAATGTGGGGGGCCTTTGTACTAGTTATTTGTATTTTCGCCAATACTATTTTCTCTCTTTTTATTTTGGCAGAATGTTTCTGGCGGGGAACAAGGATTAGGATGTTAGGACTGATGCTTTTTGATGTGAGAGTAGGGATTTAGGTTTTTTGTTGATTGTGCTCGCTAAGATATTTTTCTTTCAATCTTATGCCTACGTATTCTTATTTACCGAACAGGGAAATCAGAGCGTTCGTAGTTCCCCCTATTCTATGGGAGGAAATGGTTGTTTTTGGTGTCTTGTTCAAAGCCCAAGACGTGAAGCGAAAAGTGGTTTGTATCTTATTCAAAGCCCAAGATGTGAAGCTGAAGAGTCTATTTGTATCTTGTTCAAAGCCCAAGATGTGAAGTTGAAAGGTCTCAACTTTAGACAGAATTTGTCATCTCTAAAGAGGGGGTTGTATGTCACAACTGTTTATAAAGGAGAATTACTTTAACCGGGATTTGTGAATCCGGCAATGCCATAATTTCCTTAAAAGGGGATTTCCAAACTGAAGGAGAAGACTTTAACTCAGTGTAGAGCAATGCTATATTTCCTTAGGAATTTCTCATGCTAAAAGAGAGACAGTGGCATGGACCTAGATGATCCAGAGGCTTGCCACTTACACCGATTAGATGAAGGGGCTGTTGATGTTTGTGTACTGTGAACGAGGCACAACTTTGATGCTAAAAGGTTAATTGGATCAACCCGTGGTTTTCTTATATAAAGCCTAAGAGGAGGCTAGTATGTGTCTCGTACAAAGCCCGAGAGAGAGAGGCTAAAAGGTTTTGACTCAACGAGGGAATATGTTGGTATCTCGTATAAAGCTTGAGATGGAGGCTATTTGACTCAACAAGAGAGTTTTTGTATCTCGTACGAAGCCCGAGATGGAGGCGAAAGGGTGATCGACTCAACGAGGGAGTCTCTTATGTGTCTCGTACAAACCCCGAGAGAGAGGCTAAACGTTGTTAACTCCGCCGGGGAGAATTATTTGTACAAAGCCCAAGAGGAGGCTAACTTCACTGGAGAAGGATCATTATACAAAGCCTAAGAGGAGGCTATGGTAACTGTTTCAGTTAAGTGACAGGTCCAGTATACTGATTTTAAAGAGAAAATCAGTTCTTATATGAGCAATACTGTACTCAAGGATTTGATTCAAAGGTCCGGGTTATGCCTGTTCTTTAAGGAAGCGTGAAATCCGAAGGGTATTGAGACTGTCCGAGTCTACGGGTTTACTTCCTATTCTTGAAGGGTGCTTGAGAATGTCTTTGAGACTCAAGGAGATTAGACTGTCCAAGTCTAGAGTTTTAACCTTTGTACTATGTTTTGAGAAACAGTAGTAGACTCTATGAAAGGACTGTTCTATTAAGATAACTAAGTTCTATTCCTATACCTCTAGGAGGTCGTCGGGACAATTTGTACGAAGCTCAAGAGGAGGCTGGAAAATTTTAAGAAGCCGATCGGTCCTTGTACTAAGCCCAAGAGAAGGCTATCATTCCCGGAGGAAGAGATCATTATACGAAGCCTAAGAGGAGGCTGTGAATACTTCTAAGAAGCCGTAGGGTCCTTGTACTAAGCCCAAGAAGAGGCGGGGTTGCTTTTAGGAAGCCTGTGGGTCCTTGTACGATGCCCAAGAGGAGGCTGATTGCTTTTAAGAAGTCGATGGGTCCCCAAACCCCGATAAATTCAAGGCAAGCTATTCACAAGGAATAGATCAAGTCAGGAAAGTTCGAGAATTTGGAAGAAACTCAAGAGATGCCATTCACGGAGAAAAGATCATCTATGGGGAATAGAGTTTCTTGACAAGTGCTTTTAAGAAGCCTGTGGGTCCCCAAACTCCGAGAAATTCAAGACATGCCATTCACCGAGAATAGATCAAGCCAGGAAAGCCCGAGAATTTGGAAGAAACTCAAGAGATGCCATTCACGGAGAAAAGATCATCTCTGGCGAATAGAGTTTCTTGACAACTTCTATGAGTGACAGTCTATGAAAGGGTTCACAGAGAATGTTGCTTTTCATATCTCCATATTGTTTAACCCCAAGAGGAGGGAAGATTGCGTCTGGTAATCCTATGGGGATCTAGTTTAGACTATTTCTAAGAGTGATCAAGACGGCTTTACCTAGTGCTAGACGTAGTTGCCGGGGAAACTCTAAATATCTATACTATTATTACACAGTTGATATGAGTTTATGAAAGAAGACTTACAGTGAAACAGTCCCACAATACAGTTTATATGTATATGAAAGCGGTAAATGAAAGCGATAACCACTTACTCGGTTGTAGAGCTTCCATGCTGTTTGGTTAGTTGTTCAACAAAGAAAGATTGAAAACAACAGTATTTTCAAAATCAAAGGAGAAAGTGCTTTGAAAAAGAAAGATTTGGGGCTTACAGCTCAAGGAGAGGCCCAGGGTTTTATCAGTGAGCGCACTGTTTGAATTTGTACAGAGGGACTTATACAAGTGACTGTGGCCCAAAAATTGTTTTCTGTACAAAGGGATGGGTCTTACACTCTCTCAAGAGGCCCAAAAAAGGTTTAAAGAAAAATAGTGGGGCTTATAACACGAGGGTATGCCCATTTGATTTTCTGTTTGAAATGACGATCGCACCGAGATTTTCTTTTAACACGAAGGGACTTATACAATAAGTGAGGCCCAAATGATTTTGATTAAAAGGGGGTTGGGTCTTACACTTTATTAGAGGCCCAAGTGAGTTTTAAGAAAAGAAATGACTCTTACTACTCGAGGGTAGGCCCAGTGTTATTTTGAAAAGGCGACGATCGTGTCGTTTATTTGAAAATGTACAGAGGGACTTATACAAAATAGTGAGGCCCAAAAATGTTGTCTGTACAAAGTGGGTTGGGTCTTACACTCTAATAGAGGCCCAAAAGGTTTTAAAGGGGTCTTATAGCTCGAGGAGAGGCCCAGGGTTTGATTTCAAAAGGCGACGATCGCGCCGTTTGTTTTTGACGGTATCGGGACTTATACAATATTGAGGCCCAAAAATGATTTGGTCAAAAAAAGATTGGGTCTTACACTCTATTAGAGGCCCAAAAAGTTTAAAAGGCGACGATCGCGCCGTTTACTTGTACAGAGGGACTTATACAATAAGTGAGGCCCAAAATGGTTTGTACAAGGGGGTTTGGGTCTTACACTCTTTTAAGAGGCCCAAAAGTTTTGAAAATGATTTATGAGGGTTGAATTAATCAAAAACCCTAATTTGTTTTCAAAATGTGTTTTAATTGAATAAAATATTCAATTAAAATGATCAAAATTGTTTAACATGTGGAAAACAAATTGTGATCTTGGATTAATGCTTCATAAATCAAGTTTTGCCCTACAAAATGATTAGAAATCATTAAAATTTGCAAAATCAATAAGGAAAAAATATTTTAAATGTCAAAAACAATTAAAACATTAATTCTTTGCAAAAATATCAATTATATGAAATAAATAATATTTTTGGGATTTTTTGGGAAAATAAAATATTTTAACATTTTTGTGAATTATTAAAAAAAGAATCAACTCAAAATCATTAAAACTCAGAGAGAAATTAATTTTTGAATCAATTAAATAAAATCACAAAATTCAAATATTTGAATTTGTGAAAAATGGCGCCAAGAACAGCTGAAGAACACGCGCGTGTTTCAGCTTGACCCAGAGTTGCATTTTCTATCCAATCTCACTGAATACTTGATTATATCATGCAATCCACATATCAATATGCTCGTTTCAACCTCACGATCATGTCTATGGTATTTAATTTCATTTAAATTAATTATATAAAAAGAAATCACAAAAAATCCTCAAGAACCCTAATTTCTGCATGAAGGCTAGGATTTTTGATACACTATTCAAACAATGTAATTTATTGAGGGGAAACATTTCATGCATGATTATGAACATTTGGCAAAAGTATTGTGCGAGGAAATATGCATAGATTGAGAGATGACCAAGTATATGCTTACCTCTAGGTCGTGACAGCAAGAGCAAATTGATTTCTGAGTAGGAGGTGTTACAGATGAATTGTGATGATCTGAACAGCTTCCCTACACCCTATGGAATGTGTTTGAATGCTTGGACTTGACTGAGAATGGCTGGATCACTTCATGGCATCTCAACTGCACTTTGGTTAAAACCTTGAGCAATTGACTGGTGATTCTGAGAAATCAGTGTTCCAGTTGTTTTTTAAGTGTTTGATCAGCTCATATGTGATGTATATGATGTGTGTGTGTGTGATTGGTTTGAGTGGAATTGCCCTCTAGCTCAAAACCCGATAGCTACCTTGCTAAGAAAGGCATTTTTGCCAAGAGAAAGAGATTTTGAGAAAGGAAAGTGTTGTAGGCCTTTGGTGTACTCAAACTGAACACAATTGAGCTCTATTTATAGTAGAACAAGTTTGTTTTGGGATCCACAGTGAATGGCAACTGCAGCAAGTGTTTGTTCAATGTTGGCCAATGGAAATCCAAGTCTCCTCTAGCCATTGACTAGAGGTTAGGGGACAGGCTGCTGGTTCCCTTGGTCTTGGATAAGTCTTGACTGAATTCAGTTGCAAATGCTCAGTCCATGCCACCTTGATGCTTCCATTGAATGCTCCAATCCAAAATTAGAGTCTTGTCCCTATTTTGGCCATTCTAGGTTCAACATGCTATTTCTTGTTCCAAAGACTTTGGAGGCTTGGCTCAGTGATTGTCCCCTTTAGATTCAATCCTCTGAGGTGTCCAAGTGGATAGGAGCATTTGGATTTGTCTGATTTTGGCAAATCGAGCAAAAATGCAAATTCTGCCTTGCCTTGGCAGATTTCAACAAGGCAACTTGACAATGTCATAACTCATAGCCCAAATGGAATTTGGCAATGTTCTTGGCCATTTTGGAAAGCCCTTACATGATACAACAACTGTTTTAACATGTTTGGTTTTGATCTCTTTTGAATCCAAGTGAAAAATCCCCCTACTTTTGGAAAAAAATGAAGACAGATTTGGACTTAGTGAAAATTTCACTAAGTGTTGGAAAAAGTGACATTTTCATTTTTCAGCCATTTTGATCACTCCATAACTCAAAATACTTAATGAATTGGACTTAGGTCTAGTTGAAGTTTTTGTATAGGGTAATGAGGGCTACAAATCCATCTTTGGATGAGGAAAAATGGCTTTGTGGTTTAGGAGTTATGATCCTCCAAAGTTGGTACCCTAGCCACTTTATTTTTAACTTAGAAAATTTTCTAAGTTTTTATGGTTACCCCTTTTACAAGTTATCCAACTTTTCTTGATTTTTCTTGATGAATGGTGATTCAAATCATACATTAACATCATTTTAGGGATAAAAAACCATTTTGGTGAAAAATCTCAAAAAGTCAAAGTTGACTTTTGTGCATAGTTGACTTTTTATCAGATGAATTCCAAACAGTGTAATTCTTCAGGAAATCATGTCCTTGACCTAAATCAAACTTGATGTACATGTTCCATGGGTGTCATAGGGTATATTGAGGCATGTCCTAGGGTTTGGGAGCATGTCCTGGTCAAGAGTCAAAGTTACAGTTGACTTTTTCCTTAAAACCCTAATTGTGGTGCAGATGAAATTGAGACTTGTTGCTCAAACTTCTTGGATTAATCCATTGTTCCAAATGGATCAACATAGTTCATTAGAGACCCTTAAACCCTCTCTTGAGGTCTTGGCTCATGATTTTCCCTAAAAGTCAACATAGGGGTGAATTAGGTCAAGAAACCCTAATTCCTGATTTTGGATGTATGCATCCCTTGAGGCCAAATTGACTTGATGATTGGGTCCATGAGGTTACATGGAGTATATTAGGTTGTGTTTTGGATCATTGCCTCATGCCCAGATGAAAATTTCCATCTGGAGGCCCTGGTCGACCAAAACCCTAATTTGGTGACACTGGCGATCTTGAGGCTTGATCCACCTAGAAGGGAGCATCCTTGTGCTTAATCCTTGAAGTGGGAGTCCTTTTGATCCTTTATAGATGTTTGAGAGGTTAGACAAGTTGAATTTCCTGTCATTCCTTGATTGATCCTTTGTCTAAGCACTCAGAGAGGGCTTGAAACCCTAATTCTTGATTGTAGTGGATGCTCACCCATCTTTGGGGAGACTAATGAGGTATGATGGCCCATCCATATTGTGATGATGATTTTTCACAATGATGGGAAATCTTAGTGGTCAAAATTTGGGGTATGACACTCTGCAAGCGGTGTTAGATCACGTCACTTTTCTTCTTGATGAGGTAAGTCCACAGCTTTCAACTGTAATCATCTATGAACGTGACAAAGTATATATTGCCTACGATCGAATTCACCTAGATTGGACCACATACATCAGAGTATATGACTTCCAGAATTGCCTTCGACTTCCTTCCTGCATCCTTGCTGAAGCTATTCTTGTGTTGTTTCGACTGAACACACTCTTTACAGGCTTCATTTGGAATTTCAATTTCTGGTAATTCTGAAACCATATTTCTTCTCTTTAGCTCTCTGATGTCATTGAAGTTGAGATGACCTAGTCGAAAATGCCATAACCACTCATCTCTCCTGGATGCAGTTGTTAGGCACTTGTGCTCCATCACATTGAGTTCAATCTTGAGGGTCCTATTCGGAGACATTTGAGCCTTCAAGATCAACCTACCACCTGCGTCAAGAACTCTCATCATCTTGTCTTCGATCGACACCTTGTAGTTCTTTTCGACCAACTTCCCTATACTTAGTGAATTACTTTTCATGCCAAGTATGTACAACACAATGGAAATTGTTGACCTCTTGCCATCTTTCCTCATAATCAGAACATCACCAACACCTAAAGCTACTAGAGTGTTGTCATTTGCAAACTTCACCGTGTTCTTCGACGAGGGCTTTATGTTGACAAACCAATCTTTCTTTCCAGTCATGTGTAATGAGCATCCTGAGTCTAAGTACCACTGGTCCTGGAATCTCTCTTCGTCTCTTGTTGTGACCATCAGCAACATCTCTTCTTCTTCATATTTCGCCAGCTTTGCATCAGTTTCTTGATTCTTCATCTTTTATGGATAATCACTAAAATAGTGAACATACCTCTGACAATTGAAATATTTAATGTAACTCTTGTTAGGATTTCGACCACCACCTCTTCCTCTACCTGCAGCACCACCTCTTTGGTTGCCTTGGTTCCAGGGTTTTCTCTGATTCGACCAGATTCCTTCATGCTGGTTTCAACCAGTCGAATTGTTGTAGCCTCATCTACCTCTGTTGCCATTCCAGCTTCCTTTGCATTTCCTTTCCTATTCTGACTGCGCCTGCAAAGCCATATCACTCTTCGACTTTCCTGCACCTCTTTCAGCCATCCTTTGTTCATGAGACTCAAGCGTCCCATGAAGCTTTTCCTTCATCAATACTAAAAAGTCTTTTGACTCTTGTATGGATACTACCACTTGGCCAAACTTTTGAGCCAATGACCTCAAGATCTTTGCAACAACCAATCTTGATGTCAACACCTCTCCGCATACCTTGATTTGATTCACCAGCTTTGTAACTCAGGTGAAGAAATCTGTTATACTTTCATTGTCTTCCATCTGAAGCCACTCATAGGTTCTTTTATGAGTTTGTAACGTCACCTCTTTCACCTTCTCTGCTCCTCCAAACAACTTTTCAAGAATCTCCCACGCTTCCTTTGCTGAATCTACATCGCTAACCTTTTCAAAGGTATCTAGATCGACACACTGATGGATTATAAAGAGAGCTTTATAATCTTTCTTTTTCAACTCTTTCTGTGTAACATTTTCTTGATCCGTCGCGTTCTCTGCAAGCGGTGTTAGATCATGTCACTTTTCTTCTTGATGAGGTAAGTCCACAGCTTTCGACTGTAATCATCTATGAACATGACAAAGTATATGTTGCCTACGATCGAATTCACCTAGATTGGACCACATACATCAGAGTATATGACTTCCAGAATTGCCTTCGACTTCCTTCCTGCATCCTTGCTGAAGCTATTCTTGTGTTGTTTCGACTGAACACACTCTTTACAGGCTTCACTTGGAATTTCAATTTCTGGTAATTCTGAAACCATATTTCTTATCTTTAGCTCTCTGATGTCATTGAAGTTGAGATGACCTAGTCGAAAATGCCATAACCACTCATCTCTCCTGGCTGCAGTTGCTAGGCACTTGTGCTCCACCACATTGAGTTTAATCTTGTGGTCCTATTTTGAGACATTTGAGCCTTCAAGATCAACCTACCACCTGCGTTGAGAACTCTCATCATCTTGTCTTCGATCGACACCTTGTAGTTCTTTTCGACCAACTTCCCTATACTTAGTGAATTACTCTTCTTGCCAAGTATGTACAACACAATGGAAATTGTTGACCTCTTGCCATCTTTCCTCATAATCAGACCATCACCAACACTTTCAGCTACTAGTGTTGTCATTTGCAAACTTCACCGTGTTCTTCGACGAGGGCTTTTTGTTGACAAACCAATCTTTCCTTCCAGTAATGTGTGATGAGCATCCTGAGTCTAAGTACCACTGGTCCTCGAATCTCTCTTATTCTCTTGTTGTGACCATCAGCAACATCTCTTCTTCTTCATATTTCGCCAGCTTTGCATCCGTTTCTTGATTCTTCTTCTTTTATGGACAATCACTAAAATAGTGAACATACCTCTGACAATTGAAATATTGAATGTGACTCTTGTTAGGATTTCGACCACCACCTCTTCCTCTACCTGCAGCAACACCTCTTTGGTTGCCTTGGTTCCAGGGTTTTCTCTGATTCGACCAGATTCCTTCATGCTGGTTTCAACCAGTCGAATTGTTGTAGCCTCATCTACCTCTGTTGCCATTCCAGTTTCCTTTGCATTTCCTTTCCTTTTCTGACTGCGTCTGCAAAGCCATATCACTCTTCAACTTTCCTGCACCTCTTTCAGCCATCCTTTGTTCATGAGACTCAAGCGTCCGATGAAGCTCTTCCTTCATCAATACTAAAAAGTCTTTTGACTCTTCTATGGTTACTACCACTTGGTCAAACTTTTTAGCCAATGACCTCAAGATCTTTGCAACAACTAATCTTGATGTCAACACCTCTCCACATACCTTGATTTTATTCACCAGCTTTGTAACTCAGGTGAAGAAATCTGTTATACTTTCATTGTCTATCATCTGAAGCAACTCATAGGTTCTTTTGTGAGTTTGTAACCTCACCTCTTTCACCTTCTTTGCTCCTCCAAACGACTTTTCAAGAATCTCCCACGCTTCCTTTGCTGACTCTACATCGCTAACCTTTTTAAAGTTATCTGGATCGGCACACTGATGGATTATAAAGAGAGCTTTATAATCTTTCTTCTTCAACTCTTTGTGTGCAGCATTTTCTTGATCTGTCGCGTTCTCTGCAAGCGGTGTTAGATCACGTCACTTTTCTTCTTGGTGAGGTAAGTCCACAGATTTCGACTGTAATCATCTATGAACGTGACAAAGTATATATTGCCTACGATCGAATTGACCTAGATTGGACCACATACATCAGAGTATATGACTTCCAGAATTGCCTTCGACTTCCTTCCTGCATCCTTGCTGAAGTTATTCTTGTGTTGTTTCGACTGAACACACTCTTTACAGGCTTCACTTGGAATTTCAATTTCTGGTAATTCTGAAACCATATTTCTTATCTTTAGCTCTCTGATGTCATTGAAGTTAAGATGACCTAGTCGAAAATGCCATAACCACTAATCTCTCCTGGCTGTAGTTGCTAGGCACTTGTGCTCCATCACATTGAGTTTAATCTTGTGGTCCTATTTTGAGACATTTGAGCCTTCAAGATCAACCTACCACCTGCGTTGAGAACTCTCATCATCTTGTCTTCGATCGACACCTTGTAGTTCTTTTCGACCAACTTCCCTATACTTAGTGAATTACTCTTCTTGCCAAGTATGTACAACACAATGGAAATTGTTGACCTCTTGCCATCTTTCCTCATAATCAGAACATCACCAACACCTTCAGCTACTAGAGTGTTGTCATTTGCAAACTTCACCGTGTTCTTCGACGAGGGCTTTATGTTGACAAACCAATCTTTCCTTCCAGTAATGTGTGATGAGCATCCTGAGTCTAAGTACCACTGGTCCTCGAATCTCTCTTATTCTCTTGTTGTGACCATCAGCAACATCTCTTCTTCTTCATATTTCACCAGCTTTGCATCAGTTTCTTGATTCTTCATCTTTTATGGACAATCACTAAAATAGTGAACATACCTCTGACAATTGAAATATTGAATGTGACTCTTGTTAGGATTTCGACCACCACCTCTTCCTCTACCTGCAGCAACACCTCTTTGGTTGCCTTGGTTCCAGGGTTTTCTCTGATTCGACCAGATTCCTTCATGCTGGTTTCAACCAGTCGAATTGTTGTAGCCTCATCTACCTCTGTTGCCATTCCAGTTTCCTTTGCATTTCCTTTCCTTTTCTGACTGCGTCTGCAAAGCCATATCACTCTTCGACTTTCCTGCACCTCTTTCAGCTATCCTTTGTTCATGAGACTCAAGCGTCTGATGAAGCTCTTCCTTCATCAATACTAAAAAGTCTTTTGACTCTTCTATGGTTACTACCACTTGGTCAAACTTTTGAGCCAATGACCTCAAGATCTTTGCAACAACTAATCTTGATGTCAACACCTCTCCACATACCTTGATTTTATTCACCAGCTTTGTAACTCAGGTGAAGAAATCTGTTATACTTTCATTGTCTTCCATCTGAAGCAACTCATAGGTTCTTTTGTGAGTTTGTAACCTCACCTCTTTCACCTTCTTTGCTCCTCCAAACGACTTTTCAAGAATCTCCCACGCTTCCTTTGCTGACTCTACATCGCTAACCTTTTCAAAGTTATCTGGATCGGCACGCTGATGGATTATAAAGAGAGCTTTATAATCTTTCTTCTTCAACTCTTTGTGTGCAGCATTTTCTTGATCTGTCGCGTTCTCTGCAAGCGGTGTTAGATCACGTCACTTTTCTTCTTGGTGAGGTAAGTCCACAGATTTCGACTGTAATCATCTATGAACGTGAAAAAGTATATGTTTCCATTGATCGAATTCACCTGGATTGGACCACATACATTAGAGTATATGACTTCCATAATTGCCTTCGACTTCCTTCTTGCATCCTTACAGAAGCTATTCTTGTGTTGTTTCAACTGAACACACTCTTTACAGGCTTCACTTGGAATTTCGATTTCTGGTAATTCTGAAACCATATTTCTTCTCTTTAGCTCTCTGATGTCATTGAAGTTGAGATGACCTAGTCGAAAATGCCATAACCACTCATCTCTGCTGGCTACAGTTGCTAGGCACTTGTGCTCCATCACATTGAGTTCAATCTTGAGGGTCCTATTCTGAGACATTTGAGCCTTCAAGTTTAGCCTACCACCTGCGTCGAGAACTCTCATCATCTTGTCTTCGATCGACACCTTGTAGTTCTTTTCGACCAACTTCCCTATACTGAGTGAATTACTCTTCATGCCAAGTATGTACAACACAATGGAAATTGTTGACCTCTTGCCATCTTTCCTCATAATCAGAACATGACCAACACCTTCAGCTGCTACAGTGTTGTCATTTGTAAACTTCACCGTGTTCTTCGATGAGGGCTTTATGTTGACAAACCAATCTTTCCTTCCAGTCATGTCTGATGAGCATCCTGAGTCTAAGTACCACTGGTCTTGGAATCTCTCTTCGTCTCTTGTTGTGACCATCAACAACATCTCTTCTTCTTCATATTTCTCCAGCTTTGCATCAGTTTCTCGATTCTTCTTCTTTTGTGGACAATCACTAAAATAGTGACCATACCTCTGACAATTGAAATATTGAATGCGACTCTTGTTAGGATTCCGACCACCACCTCTTCCTCTACTTGCAGCACAACCTCTTTGGTTGCCTTGGTTCCAGGGTTTTCGCTTATTCGACCAGTTTCCTTCATGCTGATTTCAACCAGTCGAATTGTTGTAGCCTCATCTACCTCTGTTGCCATGCTAGCTTCCTTTGCATTTCATTTCCTTTTCTGACTGCACCTTCAAAGCCATATCACTCTTCGACTTTCCTGCACCTCTTTCAGCCATCCTTTGTTCATGAGATTCAAGCGTCCCATGAAGCTCTTCCTTCATCAATACTGAAAAGTCTTTTGACTCTTCTATGGCTACTACCACTTGGTCAAACTTTTGAGCCAATGACCTCAAGATCTTTGCAACAACTAATCTTGATGTCAACACCTCTCCACATACCTTGATTTGATTCACCAGCTTTGTAACTCAGGTGAAGAAATCTGTTATACTTTCATTGTCTTCCTTCTGAAGCAACTCATAGGTTCTTTTGTGAGTTTGCAACCTCACCTCTTTCACCTTCTTTGCTCCTCCAAACGACTTTTCAAAAATCTCCCACACTTCCTTTGCTGACTCTACATCGCTAACCTTTTCAAAGTTATCTGGATCGACACACTGATGGATTATAAAGAGAGCTTTATAATCTTTCTTCTTCAACTCTTTGTGTGCAGCATTTTCTTGATCCGTCGCGTTCTCTGCAAGCGGTGTTAGATCACGTCACTTTTCTTCTTGATGAGGTAAGTCCACAGCTTTCGACTATAATCATCTATGAACGTGACAAACTATATGTTGTTTGCGATCGAATTCACCTGGATTGGACCACATACATCAGAGTATATGACTTCCAGAATTGCCTTCGACTTCCTTCCTGCATCCTTGCTGAAGCTATTCTTATGTTGTTTCGACTGAACACACTCTTTACAGGCTTCACTTGGAATTTCAATTTCTGGTAATTCTGAAACCATATTTCTTCTCTTTAGCTCTCTGATGTCATTGAAGTTGAGATGACCTAGTCGAAAATGCCATAACCACTCATCTTTGCTGGCTGCAGTTGCTAGGCACTTGTGCTCCATCACATTGAGTTCAATCTTGAAGGTCCTATTCTGAGACATTTGAGCCTTCAAGATCAACCTACCACCTACGTCGAGAACTTTCATCATCTTGTCTTCGATCGACACCTTGTAGTTCTTTTTGACCAACTTCCCTATACTGAGTAAATTACTCTTCATGACTGGTATGTACAACACAATGGAAATTGTTGACCTCTTGCCATCTTTCCTCATAATCAGAACATCACCAACACCTTCAACTACTAGAGTGTTGTCATTTACAAACTTCACGATGTTCTTCAAGGAGGGCTTCAAGTTGACAAACCAATCTTGACTTCCAGTCATGTATGATGAGCATCCTGAGTCCAAGTACCACTAGTCCTGGAATCTCTCTTCGTCTTTTGTTGTGACCATCAGCAACATCTCTTCTTCTTTATGTTTCGCCAGCTTTGCATCAGTTTCTTGATTCTTCTTCTTTTCTGGACAATCACTAAAATAGTGACCATACCTCTAACAATTGAAATATTGAATGTGACTCTTGTTAGGCTTTCGACCACCACCTCTTCCTCTACCTGCAGCACCACCTCTTTGGTTGCCTTGGTTCCAGGGTTTTCTTTTATTCGACCAGTTTCCTTCATGCTGATTTCAACCAGTCGAATTGTTTTAGCCCCATCTACCTATGTTGCCATTCCAGCTTTCTTTGCATTTCCTTTCCTTTTCTGACTGCGCCTGCAAAGCTATATCACTCTTCGACTTTCCTGCACCTCTTTCAGCCATCCTTTGTTCATGAGACTCAAGCGTCCCTTGAAGCTCTTCCTTCATCAATACTAAAAAGTCTTTTGACTCTTCTATGGCTACTACCACTTGGTCAAACTTTTGAGCCAATGACCTCAACATCTTTGCAACAACTAATCTTGATGTCAACACCTCTCCACATACCTTGATTTGATTCACCAGCTTTGTAACTCGGGTGAAGAAATCTGTTATACTTTCATTGTCTTCCATCTGAAGCAACTCATAGGTTCTTTTGTGAGTTTGTAACATCACCTCTTTCACCTTCTCTGCTCCTCCAAACGACTTTTCAAGAATCTCCCACGCTTCCTTTGCTGACTCTACATCGCTAACCTTTTCAAAGTTATCTGGATCGACACACTGATGGATTATAAATAGAGCTTTTTAATCTTTCTTCTTCAACTCTTTGTGTGCAGCATGTTCTTGATCCGTCGCGTGCAGAGTTCTCTGCAAGTGGCGTTACTTCTTCCTTCACAAGATCCCAAAGAACTTGATAACAGAAAACCACCTTAATCTGCTTGCACCAATTCTCATAATTATCTTTCTTGAGAATCGGAAGGCTCGCCAGAAAGTGCTCGTTCCGATGATTCATCGCCATCACGATTTTCCTTCCTTGAATCGCAACTGGAGCTCTAGATACCAGATGTTGGAATTAACTCAAAACCTTTGTACAATTCCTATTCAATATTGATCTCAAGATTGTTAAAAATCACACGCAATGATAAAACAGTAAACTGTAAACTTTGGAAGATGATGAAAAACAGTAAAATTCTTTCTGCCCACAAACTTTGGAAACTTTCAATATTCACTTGCAACTGTAAACTGTGAATTATCAAACTTGATTATTACAATGATAAGGGTTCCTCCCTATTTATAAATTCAGGTTAACTTGCATCTCAAGCTAAAGCCCAAAAATATCTAATCTAATCTTTCTAAATCAAATCTAATCTGTCTAAAACAATGAATTACATATTTAACAAATTTTACGTGGTGATCGAGTTAATTACAGTCGAGACTTGCTCAAACATATGTGGCTGTAAGGAGGGATCCTCATATGTTGCATGTGATCCTGAATTTCTCAGATGTTCTAGTTAGGATACAGTTGAGGGAAAGCATAACTTCCCTTAAAGTTCTCAAATCTGTCTCCAAGGCACAAGAAAAGCATAGTGGGTTTTGCCAACTCCCATTCATGATATATAGTCTAACACTTATAGAATGATGGGTACGTGTATGGACAACCGGTCATGTATTTCAGTTGTGGACTGGGATGGCACTAAGAACTTGTTGGGTGTGTTTGCTTATCCCTTGGTTTTTTCTCTAATTCAATCTTTCAATGTTAAATTGCTAGATGAACTTTATGTTTTCTTCTTCTGGAATATATCATGGCACCTGAAAAGATCAAATCAAGGCTTGGAAGAAATTTTAGGCTCAAGCTATAGTGAAGGCTGTTAAGGCTAAATCCTTTTATGAAAATTTGGCTTATAGTGATGAGGGAAGTCTTTCATGTATGGCTGCTAATGTGATATTTCCTCCATCTCCATCGGTATCTTCTTCTTCCAATAGGAGAAAAAGACTCTCAAATGGTGGTTAAGAAAAAGGGGAGCTTGTTCCATCTCTAGCTAACCCCTCCATTGCCTCTATGGAAAAGCTCTTCAGAATGATTCCACATGTGGATTTTAAGTCTTTAATAGAGATGAGGACTTCAAGTCGCCAATAGGTATTTGTTGAATGTCTCCCTCTATGGAAGAGCTCTTCAGATTGATTCCACGTGTGGATTCCAAATATGGGTGCCTCTGCCCTTCCCTCGATTAAAAACTCCAAAAATGAAGGATCTTTTATGAAAAGTCTTTCATTCCAGCAAGTGGCTAAATCGTCGGGTGAGGCTCTCTTATTTTCCATTGTTGTGGCTTTCAGCCTCCGTCCTTGTTTCCATAGCAAACAGGTTCAACTTTTACTTCTTGGAATAACTAAAAATAGAAATAAAGGCAAAACAGACTTGACTGAAGAACTTTGTATATTTTATTTTGAGTTTTATAATCATGGTGGTTGATCAACTATGATATAATTTGATTTTTGTTGCATTCCATGTGTGGGGTGTTGCATCCAGTCTATCTAAAACGTAGGCTCCATTCCTCATACTAGTCTAGAGGTGGCTCGTATGGTCCTCCCAGTTGGGTGCTAAATTTCCTCTAAAAGTGTTTTTGCCATCGACATTCATTTTTCTTATGACGAGATATTCAGATACAAAAACTTTGTGTAAGACTTTCTTGTAATACTTGGATTCCATTTTCTACTTAACAAAAGCTTCACTATGTACGACCCAATCAATTCATTCTTCTAATAGGTCTAACTCTACTCTACAGTCTTCTTCGGTGGCCTCTCAAAAGGCTCGATTGGAAATTCTCCCACTAAGCTCTTCCATTTCAACGAGGATTATTGGTACGGATCCGTGAGTGAGACAAAATGGTCTTTCTTTCACTACAAAAAAAAACCTCAAGTTACAGGGTGAATAACACCCAACAAAGGTAAAAAACACCCTGCAACAGCACTTTTGTGGGGTAAACAGAGAGCCCCGTTAAAACGTTAGTCGCAAAAAGTTGCAGGGTGAAAAGCACGCCACAACTTTTGCAGGGTGTATATCACGCCGCAACTTTGCTGGGTTTAAAACACCCCGCAACTTTGCTAAGTGCAAAACACCCCGCAACTCACTTTCCAAGAAATCAGAAAAGCACAGCAGCAATGTGTCAGTCAGCTTGACATGACGTATCACGCAGCTTTGCAGTGCGTGTCAGGATATTTTGCTGGGTGATTTCCACCCCGCAACTCTGTTTACAGCAGAGTGAAAAGCACTTCGCAGACTGTGTTTACTATTATAAAAAAAAATATTTATATTATTACAAATATTAAATTCACATTTGTAATATTATAAATATAATAAATAATTTAGTTGCAAAATTTTAATTTAAAAAATTAATTTCAGAATTAATTAAAACCATTAAAATTCATAAATATTAAAATTTAAACATATTTAAATCATGTTATAGTTAAATAAATCCATAAGAAATTCAAATTATTAATTAAATATTATTAATCATCTATAAAGTCGTCATTCTCGTTTTCTTCATAATAATAATAATTCGTTTTTTAAACTTATAATAATAATTCGTTTTTAATAATAATACTAATAATATCATATTTTAAAATAATAATAATATATTTTAAAATAAAATAAGATGCAGTGTTTTTTAATTCTGTTTTTTAATAAATAATAATTATTCATTTTTTAAAATAATAATAATATTTCATTTTTAATAATAATACTAAAAATAACATATTTTAAAATAATAATAATATATTTTAAAATAAAATAAGATTCAGTTTTTTTTATTTTGTTTTTAATAATCACATAAAAACATACATATATTATTATTATTTTTAATTATGTTTTTAATCACATTTAATATCATATTTTATCATATTTTTATCACATTTAATCACATATTTATAAATGTTTTTAACAACATTTAATCACATTTAATAATAATAATTCGTTTTTAAAAATAATACTAATAATATCATATTTTAAAATAATAACAATATATTTTAAATAAAATAAGATTCGGTTTTTTTTTTTATTCAGTTTTTTAATAAATATTAATAATTCATTTTTTAATAAATAATAATAATTCGTTTTTTAAAATAATAATAATAATTCGTTTTTAATAATAATATTAATAATATCATATTTTAAAAAAAATTTAAAATAAAATAAGATTCAGTATTTTTTTAATTCAGTTTTTTAATAAATTATAATAATTCATTTTTTAAAATAATAATAATAATAATTCTGTTTTTAAAAAAATAATAATAATCTGTTTTTAATAACAATCTATCTATAATAATAATTTGTTTTTAAAATCAAAATAATAATCTGTTTTAAAAAAGAATGTAATAAATTATTTCTAAAAAATATAACAAATCTATTTTTTTTTTAAAAATTGTTTTAAAGAAATATGAAAAAAAAAACAAAATAAAAGATATAAAAAAAATTTAAATCACAAAAAAAAATTATACATAAATCTAGCAACAATAAATCCATCCCTAATTTTCTCAAACAAGAACAACTTAACAACAATAAATCTATCCTTAATTTTATCAAACACCCAAAAAAAATTAAATCTAGCAACAAAAATTAAATCTCTAATATGTGTACCTTACAAGCAAGAACAACTTATGAAGAGATTCTTAAACATATTTCCGGATTCACCCACTAACAACAACAATACTTGCTTCTGATTCTAACACCAACAACAACAACTTCAAACATAAAAAAAAATTAGAAGTTAGTTCTTATTATTTGAAGAAGAGGAAAAAAAATTTATTGAGAATGAGAGATATACCATTAACAGATTATTATGAGAGAAATGAAGGAGAAGGAGAGAAATAGACTTATGAGAGATAGGAGAGAAAACGTGTTGGAAAGCAAAAGATATGGGGAAAACATACAGATTTATGAGTGTGAGGGAAAGCAAACGCGTTGGAAATATAAAGGAGAGTTGCGGGGCGTAAAACACCCAGCAACATTTATTACCGTTGAGGCTTGCGGAGTGGGAAACTCCCCGCAAGTCTTGTGTCAGAACTTTATGTTGCGGCGTGATATGCATCCCGCAAGTCTGAAACTGTCAGAGCTTTTCACAACGGTCACCTGCTCTTCATTAAGTGAGCTTTTAATTTTCCACCAAAATTTTTTAAGAAACGTTGCAGCGTGCTTTTCATCCCGCAACGTATATTTCAAAAAATTTGAAATTCCCTCTAACAGTTTCGTGATCTAAATTAATATTTAATTATTATTTTTTATTTTCCTTGTTGCGGGGTGAATAACATCCAACAAGTACAATTATTTGCAGGGTGAAAAACACCCAGCAAAATACTTATTTTCTTGCAGTGTTTGGTGGAAGAGTGTGGGTGTTATGGTAAACCTATTAAACATGTGGAAGTTCCTAAGCTCAATATTTTTTTGAGTTATTCAACCTTCTCCACAATATCCTTTTATCCCTGAGTGTTCGGACACAAGTCGTGCGACTTGTTTGTTCTAACGCTTATTTTTCTTCTCAAAAACAACTTGGTTGTTCTGAGTTTAGTCTTTTTAATAAATTATTAATAACCAAATCATGGGAAAACAGTTAAATATATGTCTGTTTATTTTAATCGTCCAGTATTCAAGATGCAAGTTGTACAAACACTAAAGAGTTCCCGTCGTCATTCATGCAGATTGTCTTTGCTTCGGTTGAGAGGGTCCATTGAAATTTGATTATATTTGTAGTAGGCGTTTATAAAAACTAAGAGTTTAAATGCTGATTAGTTGTCAACAGGCTTGTTGATGTTGAAAAATTGATTAGTCCTTCGGTTATGCCCTATTTAGAGTCAAATAATAGATGCACATGCATCACATCTTGATTGTCTTCCTTACCAATACTACACTGAAGAGTCAGGTTTATTTGACTTACTTTCATTATTAATCCTGCTTCAAGAAGTTCGTCCAAGACCTTCCTCGTGGCTTCAACTTTTTTTGGTGATTGATTTTGTCTAGTTGTGGCGCATAAAGTGTCTCCTCTCTAAGGGCCAAGGTATGACATGTTATCATTGGGATGAGGCCTACAACTTTCCTTGCCAACCATGCAAACAATTCACGGTTTCTTAGTAAAAAATTTGCCAATGCCTCATGAACAGGGTTTGAGTAGATCCATTCCTGTCTTGATGGTTCTCAATGGATCCCCTGACGTAAATGTTGGCAAAATATCTAATTATTTCAAATCTCTCTACCATCTTTTGGGATTTAGGTAATGCAACCTTATCGCCTCCCTGAGTTTCATGTAGGAATAGATCTTATAGTCGGAGATCTAGTTATAGTGCTTCCTCGACCATTTCACTCGGGTACGATAACTCCTCAAAGTTTTTTGCTTCGTGAGGAGGGTTATAAAGCAAGTCCTCTATGATGCAAAGTCGATTTTCAACGTCACAATTTGATCTTCCAATAAGCATGGAATTTTTTTTAGGTGCATAATTGAGGAACTGCCCCTATGATTTCCAATGAAGGTCACCCAAGGACACAATTGTAGACGGAGTCACATTCTATAATCAATAATTTCATCTTAATTATCCTCATCTCTTAACTGTTGCTAAATGCCACCAGAAGTTCCACATATCCCAATGGTCTTGCGATTTCCATGTCGAAGCCCTATAGATTTCCACCATAATATGGTTAGAGGGTGAAATGTACGCTTAGCTTTCAATATGTCTCAGTGTACGTAATTTTTCATGAACATCCATGATCCATTAGTCAAACGCCACAGCCAACCATCGTTACCTTGGTAATGATGGATATTTAGTTATTTGTACCCAATTGACTAGCTCTTTGTAAGAGAAATAAAGTGAAGTTATTTCACTAGTGCGGGAAATTTTAAGGGGCATGGTTCCTATGAAAGGAGGCAATAGTTCTCATGATCAGATAGTGTGTGGAAATCATCGAAGACAAGACTTTGAAAGTGTTATTTTTTTTGTTTAATAGTAGACCTTCCCAGCCGAGGGGAGGTAGTATGTTGTTTCCTTTCATGGTGGATACGTATTCCCACCGATCAAGGACCCAACTAACATGGAGGTTATCACTTCAACCAGTTGTGTAGAGGTTGTTGTCTTCAGGTCGTCTGAAACACCCATCATGTCGAAAAGTGCCATTTTATTTTGAAAGGAAAGAGATTGTCGTATACAGACGACCAAGATATTGCTCTAACTAAAATACCCCAACAGTGAGTTGTAAATTGATAAGATAACAATGTCTGATGATACGTCAGTCTTCATAGCTCTTTCTAGGTTTGGAGGAGTGATGGGAGTGGTACATGCAAAACACTTTAATGTCCGAATCAGTGAGTGAACACGACAAATAAGTAAACGTATAAAGGTTTTCAAGAGTGTATATGCTTGCTTTTGTGGCTATGACCCTTTATATATGGGTATTCTTATGGTTTATGGTTGCCCACATTCTTTACCTTCAATCATGGCTTTTTAGGCCGACAAATGTCAATACATAATTCATTATGTCATTTGACGGTCTTGTTGAATAAACTTAAATGTTAGCATCAAGTGTCTTTTATTTCAATAAGATAGTGGAGGTGTTAGTGGTCTGAGGAAAAGGTACGATTTGTTACTTGCAGAAGGATGACTTGACTGGGTCAATCCAAGATGTTTATTATGTACCAGATCTTAAGACCAATATTTTGAGTCTGGGGCAACTCACAAAAAAAGGTTATTCGATATTCATGAAAGATCGGATATTACACTTGAAGGACAAGCTAGGGCATCTGATTGCTCAAGTCGAAAAGGGGAGAAATCGAATGTAGAAACTGAACCTGAGAAGCGTTCAAGGAAAATGTTTGCAAGTCAATGTCAAAGACAAAGCGTCGTTGTGGCATCTACATTTTGGTCATCTACATCATGCTGGTCTGAGAAGGTTAGCGAAGAGGAACATGGTGCACGGGCTACCAGACATGGATTATGAAGGAAAATTTTGTGAAGAATGTGTACTTAGCAAACAAACAAGAACCTAATTTCAAAAGAAGGCAGAATATCAAGCAAAACATATTCTCGAATTGATTCATACTGACATTTGTGGACCAATCACCCCTGAATCCTTCAGCGGAAAAAGGTACTTCATTTCCTTTATCGATGATTTCTCCTGAAAAACCTGGGTTTATTTCTTGAAAGAAAAATCAGAAGCATTCGAGGTGTTCAAAAAGTTCAAAGTAATGGTAGAGAAGGCAACTGACAGACACATCAAAGTAGTTCGATCTGACAGAGGTGGTGAGTATACCTCGACAGCCTTTATGAAGTATTGTGAAGAGCAGGGCATAAGGAGATTTCTAACTGCACCATATTCACCTCAACAAAACGGTGTGGCTGAAAGGAAGAATCGAACAGTTCTCGACATGGTTTGATCAATACTTAAGAGCAAGAACATGTCGAAGGAATTCTGGGCAGAAGCTGTACAATGTGCCATTTATGTTCAGAATCGATGTCCACATTCGAAGTTAGAAGATCAAACACCACAAGAAGCATGGAGCGGACAAAAGTCAACAGTTTCTTATCTCAAGGTATTTGGTAGTGTGGCTTATGCACACGTACCGGATCAACGAAGAACAAAGCTTGAAGACAAAAGTCAGAAGTACATATTCATTGGGTACGATGAGAAGACAAAAGGGTACAGGCTATTCAATCCCATAAGCAAGAAGGTGATAGTGAGTAGAGACGTTCGAATAAACAAAGCGAGCAAGTGGGACTGGAACAATTCGACAGAAGTTATCGTCGAAGTTGGAGAAACATCAGTCGCTGTACCAACAAGCACTTTAACAGACCTTGAAGATTCTGAAAATGAAGATGAACCTCTACAACCCAGAATGCGAAGTCTGCAAGATTTGTATGATTCGACAAGTGAAGTGCACCTTGTATGTCTTCTGGCAGATATGGAAAACATTAGTTTTGAGGAGGCGCTGTGATACGAAAAATGGAAGACTGCCATAAACGAAGAGATTAAGGCCATTGAACGTAACAACACATGGGAACTAGCAGAATTACCAAAAGGAAGTCAACCCATTGGTGTGAAGTGGGTATTCAAGAAAAAGATGAATGCTCAAGGCGAAATAGAGCGGTATAAAGCACGGCTTGTTGCGAAGGGATACAAGCAGAAAGCAAGAATAGATTATGACGAGGTATTTGCTCCTGTTACAAGAATGGAGACAATTCGATTACTCATCTCACAAGCTGCTTAATTCAAATGGCCGATATTTCAAATGGATGTTAAGACATCATTTCTGAATGGTGTGCTCGAAGAAGAAGTCTACGTTGAACAACCACCTGGGTATATGAAAGTTGGAGAAGATAAGAAGGTGATGAAATTGAAGAAAGCGCTTTATGGGCTAAAGCAAGCACCGCGAGCTTGGAATACACGCATCGATACATATTTCAAAGAGAATGGTTTTAAACAATGTCCCTACGAACATGCTCTGTATGTAAAGAAGAATGGAGGTAATTTATTACTCGTTGCTCTCTATATCGATGATCTAATTTTCTTGAGTAACAATGATCAAATGATAGAAGATTTCAAGTGCACAATGACACGGGAATTTGAGATGACAGATTTGGCCTTGATGAGATTTTTTCTTGGTCTGGAGGTTCGACAAGAAGAAACAGGAATCTTTATTTCACAGGAGAAATACGCAAAAGAAATTTTGAAATAATATAAGATGGAAAACTGTAATCCGATTTCGACGGCAATGGAACCAGGTGCAAAGTTGTCGAAATTTGATGGAGGAGAACGTGTCGAAGCAAGCATATATGGAAGCTTGGTAGGAAGTCTTCGCTATCTCACATGTACAAGGCCAGATCTTTCGCTGAGTGTCGGAATTGTAAGTCGTTTTATGGAGGAACTAGTCTATTCACATTGGAAGGCATTGAAAAGAATCCTTCGATACATCCAAGGAACTATGTCACTTGGAATGTTTTATTCCAGAGCAGAAGATTACAAGTTGAATGGTTATTCCGACAGCGATTGGTGCGGTGATATTGATGATCGAAAGAGTACGTCAGGATATGTGTTCTTTATGGGAAATACCGTTTTTACCTGGATTTCGAAGAAACAGCCGATAGTAACACTCTCGACATGTCAAGCTGAATACATAGCAGCATCTTGGTGCGTTTGTCATGCAATATGGCTTAGAAGATTGTTGAGCAAAATGGAGCTAAAGCAGGTAGGTGCAACAGTAATACAAGTGGATAATAAGTCAGCAATTGAGTTAGCAAAGAATCCATTGAATCATGAAAGAAGAAAACACATCGACGTTCGCTTCCACTTCATTCGAGAACATGTGAAAGAAGGAAGTGTCGAATTGAGGCATGTAGCAAGCAAGGATCAAGCTGCAGACATTTTCACAAAACCATTATCGAAAGAAATTTTTGACAGAGGCAAGAAGTTGATATGCATGATGGATGGTAGAAACATTTAAGTTTACAGGGGGGTTTTGTTGAATAAACTTAAATGTTAGCATCAAGTGTCTTTTATTTCAATAAGATAGTGGAGGTGTTAGTGGTCTAAGGAAAAGCTAAGAGTTGCTAGTGGGGTTTTAATTTAGTTTAATGCTTTAATTATAGTAGTATTTTGTAAGTCTATATAAAGACCTTCTGTACTGTCATTTTGATTAAGAGCAATTTTAAAGCAATACTTCTACCAGTGGAAGTATAGTGTAAAACGTGTCCTAAAATATTATAATTGCAATACAAAAGTAGTATTCAGTTTTTACAGGTCTCGCTTAGATTTTCTTATTGGATCATGTTCTTTTTTATGGCATGTCCATCATATCCTATAGGTATTAAAATCTCTTATTTTGGAAATGGATACTCAAATAGGTATTTTCCAAGCCAGACTCGAACTCGAGACCTCATACTTTTTTTCACCTAATCAAGAATCGAACCTGTTACATTGGGGCTGTAAAAAGCTTTGGCATCCGCTTGGCTATCTTACAAATATATCATGTTAGCGAAAACTTAATAATATATTATATCAAATAATTTTATTATAAGGAGAAAAAATAATTGAATAAAACCCTTTCCAATGACCCGCGTTCTTCATGTTCTATTCAAGAAAAAATTCCCACCTGCGATTTCAGTGAAATCTTCAGTGAAATTTTCTTCTTCCAGTTCCAAATTTTCTCTCATCGATACCTCAATTTATTCCGCGTCAACTCCGTCGAACCCTAAAAATCACTGATTTTTTCATCTCCTTTAAACCCTAAAACACTATTATTTATTGTGTGACTTGCTCTTCATCATTCTTCAAACAACCACGACAACAATAATCATGAGTTAGCTTCTTGTAGCTTTCTACAAATGGGAGTTAACATTCCGAAATCGATTTCTGCAAAGGGGATTCGACATTCTGAAATCAGAATTTTTGCTTCAACCTCAATGTCATTGAAATCGGAAATTCTGCAAAAGGAACTCTTTCACTTCACATCTCTTTGTCTCTCTTAAAAGCTTCGGAATCAACGTTAAGAAAAATGCAGGTATTCTTTCAAGATTAAGAATTGATGGTTTATGTTCTTATAATTGATATGGATGGTTAGATATTCGATTAAATACCTCATAGAAATAAAATGTTAATTATTTAAAATGATTGCGGTCTTGTTTCATTGATGCAGCTTAAGAAAGAGAATTTATGGTTGCTAGCAGCGGAATGGAGTCGTATGTAGTAAAAAATTCATTGATCATCAAGTAGAGCTGTTGGTTTGACATTGAATCTGTATCTTATTCAGAACAGGGCTCCTCATACAGTAAGTTTGTCTATAACTGTTACTGCTCTATGTTTGGGATGTCTCATCTCTTTTTTACTCATGTTCTCATTGTCATTCAATGTGGCTACATTTTTGCACATCCATTGTCTAATTATTGTGAAATTAGATTGTTGTTGAATATGATTTGGAGATTATGGCCTAAATAGTTCAATAAATTTTCCCATTCTCCATATGAAATTTTATTTCAAATGTGGTGTCGATAAGGTGACTCAATTGTGTTTAGTATAATCTATGTATAACTATTCAAATTTGTCATTCGTTTAGGTTTACTCTCTCTTTTTTGTGGGTGTGTTTTTAATCTCTTATAATCGTACAAAAGATCGAGAAATTGTTGTGAAGTCATTTGTTCCAATTAAACTCATTGTCAAGTTATTGTGTGGATTGGTTCCTTATGTTTTATATCCTTTTTCCATTTGAATTTATAATGGGCCCGTTTGTCTTGGCTTTTTTTTAAAATGATTTTTATAGTGTAACATAATTTTGTGTAAAAAAAAGTTTAGAAAGAAACTTTCAATAAAAGGGAAGAGTAAGTACTAAGTATGCTAATGTTTCAATAAAAATTTTACAAAGAAACTTTCAATAAAAGGGAAGAGTAAGTACTAAGTATGCTAATGTTTCAATAAAAAATTTATAAAGAAGCTTTCAATAAAAAAAATTTACAAAAAAAATTTACCGTTATGCTAATGTTTACTTGCTAAGGTAAAGACCTAGGGTATATACACTAAGTATGCTCGCCAAGACATCGCATCTCGTGCCTACGTATCCTGACTAGGATGGAATCAGAGCATTCGTAGTTCACCTAACTAGGGGTGAGGAACTCTTGACTATGGGCAAGGTTCCAAAGGGAATTAATTACTCATAATTATAGTACTTACATAGAGTTAACAAACTCTCCAAGTCTAAGTTGAAAGACTAACTACAGTATTGACTTTTAATAAAATCATAGAGGGGAAATGAGTACTCATAACAATGGTACTCACATAGAGTTTACAAACTCTAAACCTAATTCTAAGTTGTAAGAAACAATGGCTCTAACAAGGCCAAAAAAGGGAAGAGTAAGTACTTATAACAATAGTACTTACATAGGGTTAACAAACCCTAACCTAAGGCTAGGTTAAAGAGGGAAAATGGCTCTAACGAGGCCAAGACAATGATCCTAACAAGGTTACAAAAAGGGTATGAAGGCAACTAACTATCCTAACTATGACTTACAAGTCAATAAGAATGATCTTTTCCTTTGGAATTAGGGACAAACAACTTGCACAAGAGGATGATTAACTCATGATATAAACAAAGTATCAAAGATTAAACACATGTCAAAATTATCAACCAATGAAACACAAACATGTGAGGAACAAACCCTAACTTGACACACCAATAAAAAATATAATAATGACCAAATAAAAATCAGACTAAAGACTCTAAGTCAAGTCCATACTGTAGCATGCGATTTTTGTCGGTGACGCGACCACCTTACGGCAATGGTTGGAATTGGGTGTTACTTTCTGATTTCTTATTTATCCTATGAAGCTGGAAAGGAAAGGGAAGTTATCTAAAACTAACCTTGCACGCAAATGTTTTCTTTAACAAATGCTAAGAGATTGGGGATTCGGGGTCAGGTTATACAAAGGGAAGTTGTCAATTACCCAATATATATGGTTATCCATAGATCTTCTTTGGCATACTCTCTAATACGTTCTGGTGTTTATCTGTTATGGGTTGGGAAAGTTTCTCCTTTGGGAGTGTTGAGAGAGTGTTTTTGTTGTTTTTGGGTTTTCTGTTGTTTTTGGTAAGGTACTGGACCTAAAGTTTTTGATATGTGTGCTCGCTAAGATTTTGCAATCTTATGCCTACGTATTCCAGTAAAGGTCCTCAGGAAATCAGAGCAATCGTAGTTCCTCCTATTCTATGGGAGGAAAAAAATGTTTGGTGTCTTGTATAAAGCCCAAGATTGAAGCTAAAGGGTTTGAGAGATAATTTGTCATCTCTAAAGGGAGGTATCTCACCTATTTATCACAGTTGTTGGGTAACTGATTATAAAGGAGAATTACTTTAACTGGAATGTATGGAATCCAGCAATGCCATAATTTCCTTTATAAGGGAAAAGTCTTGAAGGAGGAAACTTTAACTCAGTGTAGAGCAATGCCATTTTTCCTTAGGAGTCTTCCATGCTAAGAGAAGGACATTGGCTTGGATGTAAATAATCTAGAGGCTTGCCACTTACAACAATTAGATGAAAGAGGAAGTTTACCAGGATAAAAGAGGGATCATAACTTGGATTTTTGAATCAACAAGTGTGCCACTTACAGCAGTTTTTTGGAATTAGGGTTTTTTGATTGTTTGTTTTGATAATGTGATATACAGAGAAATGTCTTCCTACAGAGAGAACTATTGATTTCCTCTGAGGGGATGTTGATTTTTTTGTTCCTTGATCAAAGCCCAAGGTTGAAGCTAAAAGGTTGACTCTGCTTAGGGAGTTTTATATCTGTCTTGTACAAAGCCCAAGATTGAGGCTAAAAGAAAGTTGACTCAGCTGGAGAGTATGATATGTCTTGTACAAAGCCCAAGATTGAGGCTGAAAAGGGATTGAACTTTTCTGGGGAGTATTTTGTCTGTCTTGTACAAAGCCCAAGATTGAGGCTAAAAAGAAATTGAATCCACTGGGGAGGTTTTATCTGTCTTGTACAAAGCCCAAGATTAAGGCTAAATAGAAATTGACTCCACTGGGGAGGTTTTATCTGTCTTGTACAAAGCCCAAGATTGAGGCTAAATAGAAATTGACTCCACTAGGGAGGTTTTATCTGTCTTGTACAAAGGCCAAGATTGAGGCTAAATCCGCTGAGGAAAAATCATTATACAAAGCCTAAGAGGAGGCTGGCTGGGGAAATTCTTATATGAAGCCTAAGAGGAGGCTGACTTCTGTTGAGGATTATTGAGATCCAGAGACATGTCCAAATTGGGGAATCAACTCTTGCTAAGAATATCAGATTCCATGAGGTTCTGATTCTATTAAGGTTATATTGATGGTAAAGGTTTAAACTTTGAGTATCAAAAACCTATGGAGGTTTCAAACTCTCCTAGAGATTAATGAAGTGATAAGGGTTTTTCCTGTGTTTTTAGGAAACTTGTGGGTTTCTTTGAGATCCAAGAGGAGATGGGACTTTCCAAGTCTACTGGTATGAAGAGGTTAACTCTCAGCTAGAGGATGATCTTTGTATGATGCCCAAGAGGAGGCTGTGGTTTTAAGGGATGAGAATCAACCCTAGAATGGTCCAATGTTTTTAAATTCTGACCCTCTGGAGGATTGAACTAGTAGAGATGACTAGGTTCGGGTCCTTGTAGTAAGCCCAAGAGAAGGCTGAGAACTTCTATGGAGCCTGTGAGTCCTTGTACAAATCCCAAGAGGAGAATGGGAATGCTTTTAGGAAGCCTGTAGGTCCAAACCTAAGAAAAGTTCAAGAAAGGTTTCACCGGGAATTAATCATTTCTTTGTTGAACAGTTCTAAGGTTTGAAGAAATTCAAAAGAGGTTTCACCGGGAATTAATCCTCTTTGGGCAAGTGAATTTCTTGTACTCATATATTTCTAAGTTAGGATAGTCTTGAGAAAAGTTTCATAGGGAATAATGCCTTTCTCTGTTCCATGTTGTATAAGCCCAAGAGGAGGCAAGACTATGTTTGGAATTTCCTATGGGAAACTAGTTTTGACTGTGTTGAAAGAGTAACCACTAATTTGATCTAGACCTAGACCTAATTGCTGGGGAAAACTCTAAGCAAACAAGTACAAGCAAATATATATACAGATGAAATATATATAAACAAGTATGTGTTGAAAAAGATAGTGGAACTTACAGTTGTGCAAGCCCAAGCATAGCAACTATAGCTATATGGTTAGTTATTCAAGAAATTGAAGAAAGTTTTGATAATACTTAGAATTTTGAATCTAAATCAAAAGGAAAGTTATTGTAAAAGGAAGCTTGGGGCTTATACTCAAAGAGAGGCCCAGATGAATTCTTTTGAAAAGGCGATAATCGCGTCGCAGTTTTGAAAACCACAGAGGGACTTATATAATGACTGAGGCCCAAATTATTGTATTTACAAAAAGGATGGGTCTTACACTCTATTAGAGGCCCAAGAGTTTATTTTTATACAAGAGATGGGGCTTACAACTCAAGGAGAGGCCCAGATGAAAAACAACGATCACACCGTTATTTTGAAAATTGTACCGGGACTTATATAAATGACTGAGGCCCAAATTATTTATGTACAAAGGGGTTGGGTCTTACACTCTATTAGAGGCCCAAAGTGTTTGAAAAGAAGAAAAATGGGACTTACAACTCAAGGGGAGGCCCAGATGAAGATTGTTTTGAAAATGACGACCGCGCCGAGAGTTTTAAAAACGTATCGGGACTTATACAATGACTGTGACCCAAAATGGTTTATTTACAAAGGGATGGGACTTACACTCTATCAAGAGGCCCAAAAGTGTTTCAAATGAAGTTTGAAAAATTAAAATAGAGGGAAAACCTAATTTTAATTAATATAATATTATTTTCAAAGGAAATTATATATAAAATATCAAATATATTTAAAAACAAGTGGTAAGCTTTGAAAAATATTTTGGAAAATCATGTTTAATCAGATGAAGGCTTGCAATTCAATTTATTTTGAAAGATCAAGGTGGAAATCTGATTTTTAAAATGTTTGAAAACAAATAAAATGAAATTAATTGCAAAAATTCAAACTATATTAAATAAGTAATATAAATTCAATTTTTTTGTGGAATAAAATATTTCAATATTTTTGTGAATTTTTTGAAAAATAATCAATAAAAAATAATTAAAATTGAGAGAGAAATTAATTTTGAGATTAATTAAGAAAATCGTGAAAAATATGAAAAAATAGCAAAATGAGAGGGAAATAAAAATGGTCTGGGTGGGTGTTGAACCCACACCCTCCAACCAAACATACATGTGCGCTACCACTGGGGTGGTGATACATCCGTGTATCAAAACCACCCCATAAACATATATGGGTGGTCTAAATTACAGGTCAGGCCAAGGCAAAAACCAAGTTTTGAGTGATTTGCAAGAAGGATCATATCTCCCTCATTTCTCCATGAAACTGGACAAAATTTAGATGGATCCTACCTAGAATTTCATGAGGAATCCAATGGCGGTCTTAGATTTTTCTAAAGATGCCTATATTTTAAAACCCGATAATGGTTTCAAAATAGGCCAAAGTTTACAAGTTCTATGTTATCTCATCATACAAGCAACAACAACATGGTAAATTGGTTCAAACACAACACATATGACATATATGACATGTTCATGATCAATGGACATCAAAGCAATGCATATTTTAAAGAGTTCAAGTTATTATGCACTTACCTCTTGAAGCTCCTTGTGCTAACTTTCAAGATGTTTGTGCCAGAAGTTATCCAATGCTTTAGACACTATTGATTGATCCCTTAGAAGCTTTTAGGATGATCAAAACCAACTGGAAACCTCAGGAACAAGAATTGGCACTTTCTTGCAAAAGTGACCAAAATGGTAACTCACTCAAATGGTGTTACAGTTGAGGGATACTTGTTGGAACAACTCAAGGATGATATTTGGAGAGTATTTGAAGGGTTAATTGGTTTTGAAAGTGATTGGATCAAGACATGGCTTGAAGAATGTAGAAAAGTCAAAATTTGAGGTTTTGGAGGTTGACTTTCTGATTTTGATGTTGTACAATGAGGATGAAGGTTTGAACACCTCCAATGGATGATTTATGATGTGTTTGGATAGTTATTTGAGTGGTTTTTGCTCTGGGAGTTCTTTGCTCAAATTGAATTAATGGGAGTTCTTGTAATTTTTGGAAAGCTATCATGACATACTTTAACTTTGATGTCCACTAATGGACCTGGTTTCGCTTGGATCATGATGAAAAATGGTCCAAAATTTGTGAAAAGCCTAGACAGATTTTGTCTAAACAAATTTCTAAGTGTTGGAAGAAGTGGTCATTTTCATGTTTTTGTGATTTTGATCACTCCATAACTCAAAATCCATGAGGATTTGGAATCTTTTGTAGTTGACACTTTTGAAGTATGTCATATGAACTTTCATTTGAGCTTTGGATGGAAGAAAAAGGCCTTAGGGCTTGGGAGTTATGACCTTACAAAGTTGGTACCAAATCCATTTTGTTCCATAACTTAGAAAAAATTAAGTTTCTTATGGTTGCCCCTTTTGCAAGAAACCTCACTTTTATTGATTTTTCTTGATGGATGATGATCAAAACCATGCATTAACATTGTTTTGACTTAGGTGAGTCACATTTGTGAAAAAATTCAAAAAGTCAAACTTGATTTTGGGCACAGTTGACTTTTTGTCAGATGAATTCCAAACTATGTGATCCTCTATGCAATCAAGTTCTTGACCTAATTCAAACCTAATGGATGGATTCCATAGGTGTTTTAGGGTGTCTTGAATCATGTACCAAGGTTTGGGAACATGTCTTGGTCCAAAGTCAAAGGTACAGTTGACTTTTTCTTCAAAACCCTAATTGTGGTCCAGATGAAAATAAAACTTGTGAATCAAGCTTCTTGGATCAATCTATTGTTGAAAATGGATCAATATGGTGTATTTTAGGCCCTCAAATCATGTCTTGAGGTCTTGGCTCATGTCTTGCCTCAAAAGTTAACTCAGGGGTGAATTAGGTCAAGAAACCCTAATTCCTGATTTTTGATGAATTCTTCCTCAGAGGCTAGTTTGACTTGATGATTGGATCCATGAGGTCCCTTGGAGCATTTTGGATCATGTTTTGAGGTGTTGGCTCATGCCCAGATGAAAATCTTCATCTGGAGGCCTTGGTCGACCAAAACCCTAATTTGGTGACACTGTCGATCTTGAGGTTTGACCAGCTTGAGATGTTGCACTCTTGTGCTTCATTCTTGATATGGGAGACCTCTTGATCCTTCATGGATGTTTGAGAGGTTAGACAAGTTGAAGATCATGTCATTTCTTGATTTATCTTTTGTCTAAGTGTTTTGACAGGGTTCAGAACCCTAATTATTGATTGTAGTGAAAGCTTAACAATCCTTGAGGAGATTGATGAGGTATGATGGCACATCCATATTGTGGCAATGATCTTCACAATGATGGAAAATATTGAGGTCAAAATTTGGGGTATGACAGATGCCCCTATTTAATCTTCTTGGACCCGAAGGTGTGAATGGCGGAGATATTCGGACATTCAGGAGGCAAGAGGATTAAATATCGGAACACTCGAAATTTTGACTGTGGTTATGAATAGAAGTTTACTCATCCATCTTCTTTTGCTAAGTAATGTTACTTAGAAAAGGGTAAAACTTCCCCTCGATCCTGGTCTTCAGCCACGGAACTGGTCTCAGTTTCTTTTGGAATAAACTTCCCCTCGATCCTGGTCTTCAGCCACGGAACTGGTCTTAGTTTCTTTTTGAAATAAAAATCCCCTCGATCCTAGTCTTCACCCATGGAACTGGTCTCAGTTTCTTTTGAAATAAACTTCCCCTCGATCCTGGTCTTCAGCCACATAACTGGTCTCAGTTTCTTTTTGAAATAAACTTCCCCTCGATCCTGGTTTTAAGCCATGGAACTGGTCTCAGTTTTTCTTGAAATAAGCTTCCCCTCGATCCTGGTCTTCAGCCATGGAACTGGTCTCATTTTCTTCTTCAAATAAACTTCCCCTCGATCGTGGTCTTAGCCATGGAACTGGTCTCAGTTTCTTCTTGTCGAGTTCCTTCCTCGACAAGGAACGCTATTTGTAGAGATCTTCATCAAACTTCTCGCCGAGTTATTACTGGGGAGACGCCATTTGATGGAGAAATATTTGATGTCAGACTTGCTAGGGAAACCCATTTGTCTGAACTGCAGAGGTGTGCAAAATTCTCTGTTGGAGATTCCATTTGTCGACCTACTGGGGAAAAAAGAGACCGCTTTTTGTTTGGTGAGGTTACATCATACTTTTCTTCGAGACCTTTTTGGAGAAATTCCATGTGATGTAATCCAATTTTGAGGTGCTGATGACTTCATTAACATCGAATTTCTTGGGAGAAAAACCGATGTATTGCCAAGAGTCTTCAGTTAAGAGGTTTTCTCTAGGGATTTTCCTTAATCTAGGAAAGCGAAAATATCATCTTCAATGGTGAAGAGTGATGTTCCAAAAGTGTCTGTCGAATGTCTTCTAGCCTTTCAAAGATTCAAGTTATCAAAGTGGTCGAGGATAGTACCTAATCCAGAAATAAACTGGGGAGATTTTGTTTAGACGATACATTTCCTGACGAGGAAAGAACTTAAACTGGGATTTTGTCCTATCTGACATGGAAAAGAAAACTGACAACTTTATTGGCGAGAGGACGTTTATCACTTGGGGATGAATATGACCAAAGTGATAGTAATGGAATATGAATATGAATATGAATCAATTATGCATGATGTGTGTATGTTTATGCTGACAAAATAGACGCGACATACAGACTAGTGAATGAACATGACTGGATACTCGGCCACTGCGGGGGACGAAAAGTACCATCAATTCAAGATAGCAATACTGTCTTGCTTAAGAGGGTTAGACCCTACTGGGGGAGAAAGAACCATCCATTGGTCTTTAGAGGTAAGAACTCTGTCGGGGATATCAGACGGGGTATTATATCTGAAACGGTTGATCCTTCATTTAAGTGTACTAGTTTAGAAGGAGTACTTTGATTCTGCATTTTGAGGTTCGATAACTCTCGGAGAAGCCATCGATGTTCCTTTTAGTGTTTAGTTAGTAAAAAAGAATTGCCATCTATATTTTAAAAGTAGAATAAAATTTGAAAGTTAAATTCATTTTTTTCAAGAATCTTTGATCATGTTAAAAATGTCATTCTGTAAAGCAAAATAAATAAGAATTGCAAACAAAAGCACTAGGGCTCAAATTTTATTGATAGAATGGTAATCAGCCAAGCGCGTTATCCCATAGAGCATTACAAAGTTTAGAAAATGGTAATTTACCGAAAAAGGGCTACATTGAAACATAACGACCAATATCCTTCTACCAACTTTGAGTTCTGGACATTATGAGCCTCTGTCGAAGGTGACCTTGACTGAAGTCTTTCGAAGGATGGTGTTACCACTGGGGATTTAACCTTGTCAGACGTAGTTACTTGCCATGAATCCCTAATTTTTTCCTAGATTGCGTTTTGAGGTTTTCAATCTATCGGGATGATTTTTGCTTATGTCTCTAATTTTTGCCTGGATCGCCCTTTTGGGTTTTCAATCCACCGAGACGTTTTTTTATTTAGGCGAAGTATTTCTTGACTAGATCAACATTCGTGGGGTAGGTAAACTCCTCTCCATCCATGGTTGCAAGTCTCAAAGCACCGCCTGAGAAGGCTTTCTTAACAACGCAAGGGCGATCATAATTCGGAGTCCATTTACCCCTGGAATCAATGAGAAATGATTGTATCTTCTTGAGCACGAGGTCTCATTTTCTGAAGACACGGGGTTGGACCTTTTTGTCGAACACTTTCTTCATTCTTTGCTGATACAACTGACCATGGCATAAAGCTATCATTCTCTATTCTTTGATTAGGTTCAGTTCATCGTGTCGACTTTGACACCATTCAGCCTCTGTTAGCTTAGCTTCCATCAATACCCAGATTGATGGGATATCTACTTCTATGGGGAGCACTGCTTCCATGCCATATACTAGAGAGAAAGGGGTTGCCCCTGTTGAGGTGCGAACAGATGTGCGATAACCGTGAAGAGCATAGGGTAACATCTCGTGCCAGTCTTTGTAGGTTATAACCATCTTCTGAATGATTTTCTTGATATTCTTGTTAGTCCCTACTACCACTCAGTTCATCTTAGGCCAGTAGGGAGATGAGTTATGATGTCCGATCTTGAACTCAGCACACAACTCTTTCATCATCTTGTTGTTCAAGTTAGATCCATTATCAATAACGATCTAGCTTGGAACACCATAACGGCATATGAGATTGTTCTTGATAAATCGAACCACCACTTGTTGGGTTACATTGGTATATGATACTGCTTTAACCCACTAGGTGAAGTAGTCAATGGCTACCAGGATGAACCGATGTCCATTTGAAGCTTTGGGTTCAATCATGCCTGTTGCGGTGAGAATGGGATATCAAGCTATTAATTAACTTGAATCACACATCTTTGAATTCACCACCGAGCTTTGATTTATCCAAAGGAAAGGGTAAAGATCAAAGAAAACCCTAAGAGGAATCTAGGTTCGGGGGTTGGTTATACAAAGGGAAGGTATTAGCACCCTAAGTATCTGTAGTACTCTACAGGAACCTCTTGTTAGTATGTGTGTTATATTATGTTTACTTGCTAAGGGAATTTGCAAAGAGTAAAGGTAAAGACCTAAGGGTATGTACACTAAGTATGCTCGCCAAGACGTCGCATCTTGTGCCTATGTATCCTGACTAAAAAATCAGAGCAACTGTAGTTCAACTAACTAAAGGTAAGGAACCATTGACTATGGCCAAAGTTCCAAGGGGAATGAGTATGAGTTCATGTAGAGTTAAAAACTCTCTAAGTCTAAGTTGTAAAAGGGGAAGTGAATACTCACGATGATGAGAATCACATAGAGTTTAAGAACTTTATCCTATTTCTAAGTTTAAGAAAAGAATGGCTTTAAGGAGGCCAATAGGGAAGGAACATCATAATGATGATGCTCACATAGAGTTGAAGAACTCTAGGTAAAATCTAAGTCATGAGGTAAATGGCTCTAAGGAGGCCAAGGAGAGAAGTAAGAAATTGTGAGGATAGTGCTCACTAAAGGGGAAACCTAATGAGGTTAAAGGGAGAAGAGGCTCTTAGGAGGCCAAGGGTGGACCATAATGAGGATAGGGGATGGCTCTAAATAGGCCAAGATGGTATATGAGCTATCTATGACTTAAAAGTCAATAGAGAGTCTTTCCTTTGGAAGGAGGGGAATAATGAGGGTTAAGGAGGAGAGCTAAAGAGCTTGCCTCACTTGGGGAAGACTTAGTGAAGTTATAAAATAACAAACATCCTAAACAAGATGAAAACTTGAGCATGGTAAGGACCAAAACACTTCATGGAGAGCACATGTGGAAATGTTTAGCAAACATAAGTGGTATGTGATAATATCTTAAAGTTCATGCATTCAAGGGTGACAAAATCAAAACATCAAACACTCAAAGGTGGTTCAAACATGGCATTTCAAGGTTGCAAGACATAAGCATGTCACATATTTGATTAAACAAACATGTTACAAGACAAATGATCTAAAGAGATTTCATGGCTTTTCAATGGATTTTTTCATGTAATAACACATTAAACATCAAGAAATTAAAGTGAAACAAAGGCACATAATGTCATAACATTATTCAAGGTTTGAAAAACATGCATTAGGTCTCATTTTATTAATACAAGCAAGAGAGCACGACAAAGAAATCAAGAGAAGTCAAGATGTTTTTATAAAAACCCTAAAAAGCCTCTCACTTTCAACATTAATAAATGTTTCAAAAATAATTATTTTTCACCAATTTCTTTCCTCGGTCAGAAAATAGACATCTTAAGGAACACTTTACAAAAATAATGGTTCAAAAAGAGTGAAAAATGAGCAAGTTATGAACATTTGAAAACAAGGTACAAACCATAAAAAAAGGAACAAGTGATAAAAATAAATGGAAATGTCCCACATGGGACTTGAACTCACGCCATGGGGATCACAGCACAAAACCCTTGCCAAACGGACTGCGCGGGTAGTACGAATATGTGAGGCAAGCATGAAATAAAATATCAAAGCAAGTACAACAGATGGGAAAAAATAAAAAGGAAAAGGTCTGGGGCAAGGAGGATTCGAACCCCAGAACCTTCGCTTGCCAATACACACAAACCTCCTCCATGGACCAGCGGTGCTACGCTCTCATCCAAACATATAATGCTTCAAATTCTTTTTATTTTAAAACCCAACCCAAATGGCCACCTCAGCGCCACGTTAGACAGACTGGGGGCCACCCTTCTTCTTCTTCTTCCCTCGTTCTCTCTTCTCTCGCATACCCTAACATGGCAAATATGGCCAGATTTTCCAGGCCATGTATTTATCTCGTCCCTCAACCAAAACAGATGAAATAAACATCAAAGTTGGAGTAAAAAATCCCAGGAACATAAATATGCTCTTAATTTTCATTAACACTCATCACATGATTCATAAATCAACACACAGCAGTGCAATATCTCAAAGTTTCAGCAAGCCATATTATGCAATATTCAGATTAAACAAGCCAAGCATGTATTCAGAATCACAAAGCAATGAACATGCTACATTTTTGCATTCAAACAACTACAAAATATTGCATGGATATGTGAGTTTCAGAGATGGAAACCCTACCTCTTGGAGAGAGTCCAAGGCTTCTTCTATAGTACTTGCAGATGAGGAAAACCACCTTCTGGGACCTTGATGAATCTGGGAGAGCAGATGTAGATGCTTAAAAGCTTTGGAAACTGCTTGGAATATGAAACCTGATCCTTCTTGTAAATGGAAGCTCAAGAATGGCAGATGTTGATGGATGCGTTACAGTTAGGGTTTAAGTGTTTGGAGCTTCTCTATTCAATGCTTAGAGAAGATTTGTGGGGTTAGTGAGGAAACGCACGAGTGAAATGGATGTTTGGAGTGTTCTTGCAGATTTGCAAGAGCATGCAAATGGGAGAATAGAGTGAGCAATCAGCCTCTTCTTGGGGTGATTCTGGTGTACTTTGGAGTGTATAACAAAGCCCTATTTATAGGAAAGGCTGAGGGTTCAAGGTATGGTCAGAAATGGAAACTTGCCAAGTTTTCCCTTTTGAGAAGTTTCCTTTGTGTGAGTTGGCTTGGCTGAGCAAGGAGTTCAAAGACTCTAGTCATACACTTCTGTTACATTGTGGACTGATTCGATTGGGTCAGAGTCCAAGTTACAAGGAGGAAAAGGAGCTGCTATGCCTTGGTTGAAAAAGTTTCTCTTTCCTTGATCCACTTGCATCTACTTGATTAAACCATGTTATTTTAGTGCTACAACTTGTAGAAAATCGTGGCAGAGGTTCAAATGTGGTTAAGCTGGTCTCTAATCATCAGAAAAGTGAAGGGTTTGGTGATTAAGAAGAGTAATGCATCATTATGCATAAGTTGGTAACTTAAAAATCAAGAAATGGACCTCAAATTTCAACCATTCGAATCTCCTAGCTCCCTCCATAGATTGGGGAGTTCTAGTACTTTTTGGAAAGCCCTAAATGTCCTCTAAAACTTTCATGTTCACTCCAAGTTCTGAATCAAAAGGGATCTTGGTGAAAATTGGGAGTGAAATCAGCTGGTTTTTAAGGCAAAAAGTAGTGAAATTTCACTAAGTCCTTAAGAGTTTTGAACTTCCAAGCCTTGTAACTTAAAAACCAAGCTTTATCTTGAGAAGGGCCCTCTAATATGTTTTGAATTTAATGATGAGAGCTTCAATTCGAGCTTTGAGTCACAGAATTTGGATGTGTGGTTTGAAAGTTATGACTTTTCCAGTTTTGCACAAGAAGTGAATTCTTCCTTAGAAAATTTTAAGAACAAAACCTTGCCCTTCTTGCAAGGAACCTTTCAAATGGTGTTCTCTCATGCTCTCATTCCAGGATTGAACATGTTAAGATGGGGTGTGACTTGAATACTTCATTTTGGGCCAATAACATCAAAGTCAGAGGCTTGACTTTGTCAGTCAAAACCCTAGTTTCCTCAGGAATTCCACTGGATGATCTTTGCGGATCTTGCTTCTTCAATCTCTTCCAAGGTTCAAAGATAACTTCTAAGAGTTTTTATGAACATATAGAACCATGTCTCCAAGTTTGGGAACATGCCTTGGTCAAAATCAAAGGCAATGGCTAACTTGTCTTGACAAAAACCCTAGTTTGAGGGTAAGATGAACTTGTGACTCTTTGTGGTAGTGATGAAAGCCATGTGATCTTGATTTCTTGTTGAGTAAGACTTCTTGAATGTAGGTAAGTTCAATTGGTTGATGAACCAATCAAACCTTGATTGATCATGACAAACCTCTTCAGTGGTTCTTCAGGTTAAAACCCTAATTTCACAACTTTGGTCTGATAGTCTTTTGTTGACTTAATTTGATCCAATGTCTTGAGATACCAAACTGGTGAACACTTGTGATGATTGTATGGAGCCAGAGAATAGTCTTAGGAGACCTTGAATCACATGAGAACTTGGTCAATTGCCCTTGTCCTCTTTCTGGTGTCAATCCTGATTTTCACAAAAGAAGCCAACTAGCAAAGATATGGGTTAGTTAACCATGCATATATGATTGATCCCTACATGCAAATGCAAGATGTTATAACATCTAAGGGGTAAAATTTGGGGTACAACAGTTGCCCCTATTTGAATAGCTTTACCAGATGGCACGAGGAATGGAAATCCTCGGGACATCAAGGTGAAAGGTATTTAATATAGCAAACTGAAAATTTTGCCCTTAGATGGAATGTAGATGCTATGGAAAGGCAAAAGACATGCAAATGCTGACATGCAATGGACTCCTAATATGATGATATGATGCCATGATAATGCAAAGATGCAGACAACAAGACACCAGAGAATGAAAGCAGACAATCGATGAGTGAGCTTTACTGGGAAGGGATGAAGGTTAACATCCACAAGGGAGACTTACTGGGGGTACAGACTGACAAAACAAAAAGAGACTCACTGGGGAGACTCTGACGAAACACTTGGGATAGAAAAAAAAATAAAGGGGAAAATCCCACAGGTCCTTGATGGAGATAGGATCCAGAGAGGTGTTCTCTGCTGGGGAAGATCCAGGGAGATGGACGACAGGTTCATAAGAGATCGGACGACACTGGGGAATAAAACACGTTCTTACTGGGCATGTAACCAGAAAGAAGACATGATCTCAACTGGGGATCGACTTGAAATAAGAGGACAAACACTCTACAAATATTTTCTGGGGATTTCTTTATGTTAAAGAGTTCAAACGGGATCTTTAAGAAATGCCCGAAAAGACAGAGACAAACACAATCTTTCCGTGCGCCCAAATGATGAAGATCACAGGGACTTTTGACAATGATTGAACCTCTGTTGGGAACAAGATTAAAGTGTCAACAATGATTGGATTTGGAAATAAAACACCAATATGATTTGGATAGGATACCAATTTGAGTTGGTTTGCTAGTAAAGACAGTGCTTAAGGTTCATAGGTGACCCGAGATTTCGGTTCATAGGTGACCAAGGTTCAAAGTTGACCTAAGATTTGTTTAGGTTCACAAGGTTTTAGTTCATAGGTGACCAAGGTTTTGGTTCATAGGTGACCAAGGTTCAAAGTTGACCTGAGATTTCGGTTCATAGGTGACCAAGGTTTTGGTTCATAGGTGACTAAGGTTCAAAGTTGACCTGAGATTTGTTTAGGTTCACAGTTGACCTGAAATAAAAAAACGCCAGTAATTACTGGAATTTAGGTTAATATGTGACCTGAGGTTCTGGTTCATAGGTGACCAAGATGTTTAGGTTCACAGTTGACTTGAGTAATGTTTAGGTTCACAGTTGACTTGAGTAATGTTTAGGTTCACAGTTGACCTGAAACAAACAATGCCAGCAATTACTGGACTTTAGGTTCATATGTGACCTGAGGTTCTGGTTCATAGGTAACCAAGATGTTTAGGTTCACTGTTGACCTGAGTAATGTTTAGGTTCACAGTTGACCTGAGTAATGTTTAGGTTCACAGGGTTTTTGTTCATAGGTGACCAAGGTTTTGGTTCATAGGTGACCAAGGTTCAAAGTTGACCTGAGATTTCGGTTCATAGGTGACCAAGGTTTTGGTTCATAGGTGACCATGGTTCAAAGATGACCTGAGATTTTGGTTCATAGGTGACCAAGGTTTAGGTTCACAGTTGACCTAAATTAAGGTATCTGATAGGTCAGTATCGGGCTCCCATAAATGAAGATTAGACTTCCTGGGGAATATAGCTAATGAGTAAAGTATGGTGCACGCAGGTGAAGACTGAACACAAGCTGGACACAGACATAGATCCATAGATCAACAGATTGAAGTAAAAGGGAGGTAAAGACCCATAAGCAAAAGCACACTCAGATGCAAAGATACAAGATGATATGGTATGATGCAAATGCTCGATGATATGCAAGAGACGAATCTAACGAGAGACAACAGGCTAGGGAAATATGAGTTAACGGATAACACATCCACTGCAAGGAGTCACACTGAATCTGAAGAGAATGGTCACTCTGGGGTTTGAATAGGGAACAATCTTCTTTCACTGGGGAAATAAAATTTTTTCACAAACACCTGCAAAGATACTGTGGAGAAGTCCTTTGTATCGTGGTAGTCAGCCCTTACTGAAGTGTCCGATCCAGGAAACATTGTCGAGTTTGAACTTGCATCACTGGGGAAACATACGCCAGATGGTTTAACAGTGTTTCCGTCGCAAGCAGAGTTTATCGGGGAGAGCAAATGATTTCACTAAATCAAACTCTAATGCCAAAGCAAATTATATCTTCATTGTGTTTTCTCAAAAGATTTTTCAAACATTTTCCGCTTTCAAAACCGTTATTAGTGAATAAGTGAAGTTTTGCATAACAAAAAAAGTAATAGAGTAATGATAAGTGTCAAACAAAGAATGGTTCCAAAATTTGATTTCATTAGAATGGTAACTTGCCAATGGCAAAGCTCCATGGAATGCTACAATTGGAAAAATGGAAATTTGAGGAAACGTTACATAGTATTCAATGACCACTACCATTCCTAACGACTAAGAGTCCCAAAAATGAACTTTGCTGCTGATGAGGGCAAATGAACTTGAACGTTTTTCATGAATTCTTTGACGTAGGTGAGGTGACAACCCCGTATGACACAGTGAAATTCCTTTGTCCCTAACTTATGCCTGAACTGCCTTTTCAGGTTTTCAGTCCATCGGGACGCTCTTTTTTGCCTAGGTCGCCCTTTCGGGTTTTCAACCTAGCGAGCTTTTCTTTTTATTTGATCCCTAACTTTTGCCTGAGTCTCCTTCATAGGTTATGACCCACCGGGATACCCTTTTTTGCCGAAGTCGCCTTTTCTGGTTTTTGACTTAGCGGGCTTTTTAGGCGTAATATTTTCGTACTGAGTCAGCATTCACAGGGTGTGCGAGTTGTTCACCATTCATCGTTGTAAGGAATAAGGAACCTCCTGAGAACACAGTTTTCACCACAAATGGACCCTCATAGTTGGGTGCCAATTTTCCGCGAGCATCCCTTTGAGACGGAAAAATCTTCTTGATTACCAATTCTCCTTCTCAGAATTCTCGAACACGGGCCTTCTTGTCAAATGATCTTTTCATTCTCTTTTGGTACAGATGACCATGACACATGGCAGTCAGTCGCTTCTCATCAATGAGGTTCAGCTGATCATACCTCTCTTGGACCCACTCTGCTTCATCAAGCTTGGTTTCCATTAGAATTCTCAGGGACGATATCTCCACCTCAATGGGAAGAACGACATCCATTCCATATACCAGAGAAAAGGGAGTTGCCCCTGTCGAAGTTCAAACTGATGTTCTGCATCCATGCAAGGTAAATGGTAACATTTCATGCCAATCCTTATAAGTCATGACCATTTTCTGCAAGATCTTTTTGATGTTCTTATTAGCAGCTTCGACAGCTCCATTAATCTTGGGACGGTAAAGTGAAGAATTGTGATGCTCAATCTTGAAATTGTCACATAAATCCTTCATTGTCTTGTTGTTCAGGTTTGTCCCATTGTCAGTTATGATTCTGTTAGGGATTCCATAACGACAAATGATACTTTTCTTGATAAAACGAGCAACCACTTGCTTGGTCACATTGGCATAGGACACAACTTCAACCGACTTAGTGAAATAGTCAATGGCCACTAGAATGAAACGATGACCATTGGAAGCTTTCGGCTCAATAGCCCCAATCATGTCAATGCCCCACATAGAGAAAGGCCAAGGAGATGATAGAACATTCAGCAATGTTGGAGGCACATGCATCTTATCAGCATAGATATGGAATTTATGACACTTTCTAGCGGTGGATACAGTCAACTTCCATAGTCAACCAATAATACCCAGCCCTTAAGATCTTATTAACCATGACATACCCACTGGCATGAGTACCGAAGGCTCCTTCATGAATATTGTGAATCAACATATCCGCTTCTCGTTTATCAACACATCTTAGCAGGACCATGTCGTGATTCCTCTTGTAAAGTACATCATTGCTGAGGAAAAACTTGGATGATAGCTTTCGCAGGGTTTTCTTATCAAGACTGGAAGCATTGGCAGGATACTCTTGAGTTTTCAGATAATTCATGATGTCGTGAAACCACGATTTCCCATCTGCCTCCTCTTCAATTGACTGGAAGTAGGAGGGCTCAGTTTTGCGCTCAATTCTGATCAATGGCGCGTCATTAACAAATCTGACTTGCCACATTGAAGCTAACATTGCTAGAGCGTCAGCCATGTGGTTCTCTGAGCGAAGAACTTGACAGAAAGTAATCTCTATCATACCCTAAATTTTGACCACTAAGATTTACCATCATTGTGCAAATTATCATCACAATATGGATGTACCTCTCATCAATATCTTCAAGAATTGTTGAGCATTCCCTACAACTAAGAATTAGGGTTTCAAGCCCTCTCAGAGCTCTTAAACAAAGGATCAATCAAGAAATGACATTATCTTCAACTTGTCTAAACCTCTCAAACATCCACAATGGATCAAGAGGACTCTCACATCAAGAATCAAGCACAAGGTTGCAGCATTCCAAGTGGATCAAGCCTCAAGATCGCCAGTGTCACCAAATTAGGGTTTTGGTCGACCAGGGCCTCCAGATGGAATTTTTCCCCTGGGCATGAGCCAATGCTTCAAAGTATAACCCAAAATACTCTAAGGGACCTCATAAACCCAATCATCAAGTCAATTTAGCCTCAGGGGATGCATTCATAAAAAATCAGGAATTAGGGTTTCTTAACCTAATTCACCCCTAAGTTGACTTTTGGGACAAAACATGAGCCAAGACCTCAAGACATGATTTGAGGGACCCTAATACACCAAATTGATCCATTTGCAACAATGGATTAATCCAAGAAGCTTGATTCACAAGTTTCAAGATCATCAGAACCACAGTTAGGGTTTCGCGGAAAAATTCAACTGTACCTTTGACTTTTGACCAGGACATGCTCCCAAACCTTGGGACATGATTCAATACACCCTATAACACCTATGAAATCAATACATCAAGTTTAATTTAGGTTAAGGACTTGATTTCATAGAGAATCGCACAGTTTGGAATTCATTTGATAAAAAGTCAATTGTGCCCAAAAGTCAAAGTTTGACTTTTTGATTTTTTGATCAATTATGGTTCCCTAACCCTAAAATGATGATAATGTGTGATTGGAATCATCATTCATCAAGAAAAATCAAGAAAAGTGGGATAACTTGTAAAAGGGGTAACCATAAAAAACTTGGAAATTTTCTAAGTTATGGAACAAAATGGCTAGGGTACCAACTTCCAAGGATCATAACTTGAGATCCAAGAAACCATTTTCGCTGATCCAAAGATGTATTTGTAGCTCTCATGGCATACTTTAAAAGTGTCAACTACACCTCACTCCAATTCTTCATGGATGTTTAGTTATGGAGTGACCAAAATGACAAAAACATGAAAATGTCACTTTTTCCAATACTTAGTGAAATTTTCACTAAGTCAGAATTTGTTTCACTTTTTCAAAATGCAAGGGCATTTTTCACTTAGATCCAAAAAGTGTCAAGACAAACTATGATCACCCACATATTGTATCATATGATAGCTCTCCAAAATGGTCAATAACGCCATCAAATCCCATTTGAGCTAAGAGTTATGACAATGGCAATATGCATTGCTGCTCTTGTCATGGCAAGGCATATTTGTGCATTTTACTTGATTTGATCAAATTGTGCAAATAACAAACAAGTTTATCCATCTGAACACCTCAAGGGGAGACCAAGGAGGAACAAACACTGATACATCAGCCTCCCAAGTCTTTGGAGCTAAAAATAGCATGCCAAACCTAAAAACTCTAAAAAGGGGACAAGACTCCAATTTAGTTTTGGAGCATTCAATGGATGCACCAAGGTGGCATGTACTGAGCCTTTTCCAACTGAATGAGTCAAGGATGATCTCTGAACTAGGGAACCAAAGGCATGTGCTCTAACCTCTAGTCAATGGCTAGAGGAGACTTAAGATTCCAAAGTGATGCAATTGGACAATGATCTGCTGCAGTTGCCATTCACTATTGCTTACAAAACAAACTTGTTCTACTATAAATAGAGTCTATTTGTGCTCAGTTTAAGTACACCAAAGGCCTACAACACTTGTCTTTCTCAAAATCATCTTCTCACTCTCAAAAATGCCTTTCTTAGCAAGTCACTATCGAATTTTTCAGTAGAGAGCAATTCCACTCAAACCAATTGCTCTAACACCTCATAAACATCATATGTGAGCTGATCAAACACTAAACACATATCTGTAACCTTGATTTCTCATAATCACCATCCAGTTGCTCATGTTTTCAACCAAGTTGCAGTTGAGATGCCATGAAGTGATCCAACCATTTTCAATCAAGTCCAAACATTCAAACACACTCCATATGGTGTAGGGAAGCTGTTAAGATCATCACAACTCATCTGTAACACCTCCAACTCAAAAATCACATTGCTCTTGCTGTCACGGCCTTCAAGTAAGCCTAAACTTGGTCATCTCTTAATTTATGCATATTTCCTCGCACAATACTTTTGCCAAATGTTCATAATCATGCATAGAATGTTTCCCCTCAATTAATTGCTTTGTTTGAATCATGTATCAAAATTCTCAGCCTTCATGCAAATTTTAGGGTTCTTGAGGTTTTGTCTTGATTTCTTATTCCATGCTTAAAATAAATGAAATTAAAGACCATAGACATGATCGTGAGGTGAAAACGAGCAGATTGATATGTGGATTGTGTGATTTCATCAAGTATTCAGTGAGATTGGATAGAAAATGCAAATCTGAGCCAAACTCCCTTCGCGCGTGTTCTTGGCCCATGTTCTTGGCGCCTTTTTCACAAATTCAAATATTTGAATTTTGTGATTTTATTTAATTGATTCAAAAATTAATTTCTCTCTGAGTTTTAATGATTTTGAGTTGATTCTTGTTTTAATAATTCACAAAAATGTTAAAATATTTTATTTAGCCAAAAATCCCAAAAATATTATTTATTTCATATACTTGATATTTTTTCAAAGAATTAATTTTTTATTTGTTTTTTAAACATTTAAAATATTTTTTCCTCCTTGATTCTCCAAATTTAATTGGTTTCCAATCATTTTGTGGATATAAACATGATTTTTGAAACATTGATCCAAGATCACCACTCATTTTTCACATGTTTTCAACACTTTTTATTAATTTTTTAACAAAATTAATTCCTTTTTTAAACAAAATTAGGGTTTTGATTAGTTCAACCCTTATCAATCATTTTCAAACACTCATGGGCCTCTAATAGAGTATAAGACCCAATCCCCTTTTAACTAAAACAATTTTGGGCCTCAGATATTGTATAAGTCCCTCTGCGTTAAAAGAAAAATCTCGGCGCGATCGCCAGTTCAAAAATCAAATCATCTGGGCCTACCCTCCTGTTATAAGTCCCATTTCTTTTCTTTAAATTTCTTTGGGCCTCTAATAGAGTGTAAGACCCAACCCCTTTTTGAAACCAAAATGATTTGGGCCTCAAATGGTGTATAAGGCCCACTGTGTTTTCAAAAACCTCGGCGCGGTCGCCGTTTTCAAACGAATAACCCTGGGCTTCTCCTTGAGTTGTAAGTCCCATCTCTTGTATAAAAATAAATCTTTGGGCCTCTAAAAGAGTGTAAGACTCATCCCCTTTATACATAAAAACGTTTTGGGCCTCAATCGTTGTATAAGTCCCAATACGATCTTTAAGACAACGGTGCGATCATCGTTAAAACTTGGGCCTCTCCTTGAGCTGTAAGCCCCAGCAATCTTTTCAAAGCACTTTCTACTTTGATTTTGAAATATATGTTGTTATCACAACTTTCTTTAATTTCTTTGTTGAGCAACAAACAAAACAACATGGAAGCTCTACAACGGGTAAGTGTTTATCCACTTTCATTTACTGCTTTCATATGTATATAACTGTATTGTGGGGTTGTTTCACTATAACTCTTCTTTCACTTCCTTTTATGTACTTGTCACATATCCACTGTGTAATACTAGTATAGTTATTTAGAGTTTTCCTTGGCAACTACGTCTAGAACTAGGTAAAGCCCTGTTGGTCACTCTTTAAATACAAACAAAACTAGATCCCCATAGGATTTCCAGATACAGTCTTCCCTTCTCTTGGGGTTAAACAATATAGAACAAAGAGAAAGGAAGTATTCTCGGTGAACCTTTTCTCAAACTGTCACCCTTAGAAATTGTCAAAGAAACTCTAACTCCCCATAGATGATCTTTTCTCCGTGAATGGCATCTCTTGAGTTTCTTCCAAATTCTCGAACTTTCCTGAAATGATCTCTTCTCTGTGAATTGCATTTCTTCAAATTCTCTTGGTTTGGGGACCCACAGGCTTCCTAAAAGCATCCTCGCCTCCTCTTGGGCGTTGTTCAAGGACCCTTCGGCTTCTTAGAAGTTCTCATGCCTTCTCTTGGGCTTAATACAAGGACCCTGACGATCTCTTAAAGGTATAAGACAGAACTTAGTCATCCTTTGCTAGAGTAGTCTTTCCCGCATCAAAACTCCAGCCATTTTAGGGTTGATACTCATCCCTTAATGCTCGCGCCTCCTCTTGGGCATTGTAAAAAAGATAAAACTCTAGACTTGGACAGTCTAAAACTCTTGAGTCTCAAAGACATTCTCAAGTTCCTTTCAAACATAGGAAAAAACACTGATCACTCTGGATCAATCTCCAGCAGAAACCTGGTCTCTCTCATGAGAGTTCCCCACACTTGGACCCGCTTCAGGATCTCAATAATCCTCAGCAGTAAGTCAGCCTCCTCCTGGGCTTTGTACAAATGATTCTCCCCAACGGAGCTAACCTTTTCAGACTCTCTTGTTGAGTCAACCACTTTTAGCCTCCGTCTTGGGCTTTGTACAAGACATATAAAAACACTCTCTTGTTGAGTATAAAAGACTCTCTTGTTGAATCAATCTCCTTTTAGCATTAATCTCGGGCTTCGTACGAGACAGCAAAACACTCTCTTGTTGAGTATAAAAGACTCTCTTGTTGAGTCAATCTCCTTTTAGCCTCAATATCGGGCTTCGTATGAGACAGCAAATCACTCTCTTGTTGAGTATAAAAGATTCCCTTGTTGAGTCAATCAACCTTCAGACTCTCTTGTTGAGTCAATCACCTGTTCAAGACTCTCTTGTTGAGTCAACCTTTTTTAGCCTTTGTCTTGGGCTTTATACACGACAGATAAAAGTACTCTCTTGTTGAGTCAAACCATTTCAGCCTCCATCTTGGGCTTTATACAAGATACATTCTCCCCAACGGAGTCAAAATCCCTTTTAGCCTCAATATTGGGCTTTGTACAAGACAGAAAGAACATTTCCCCAGAAAATTCAAACTTCTAGCCTCCTCTTAGGCTTTGAATAAAGAAATCCCCGGTTGAGTCAATCAACCTTTTAGCATCAAATTCGTGTTTCGCTCACAGCATACAAACATCAACAGTTCCTCTTTAGAGATGACAAATTCTCTCTCAGTCAAAACCCTTTAGCTTCACATCTTGGGCTTTGAACAAGATACAAATCACCTTTAGCTTCAATCTTGGGCTTTGAACAAGACACCAAAACACCTTTTTCCTCCCATAGAATAGGAGGAACTATGATCGCTCTGATTTCCCTGTTTAGTTAAATGGGAATACGTAGGCATAAGATTGCGAAATCTTAGCGAGCATACTAATCAAAAACTCAAAATCCAGTACCTTCACACATCCATCAAAAACATCAGACCTAGTACCTTACTAAAATTCTCCTGTACAGTCACGACACTCCGTTTTTAAACTAAATAACCTAAAGACAGACCCCCCCTTTTCGATAACATCTGTAAACCAACAGTTTTGACTGTTTAAACTCAGTATGCAAGCAGGGTTAATTGGAGACATCTATTTCCCTTCCTTAATCAGCTTCACAGGATAAAAAATGAATCGAACTGTAGTACCCAAAGCGATAGTGATTCGAAACCACAAAAATCGCGTTATAATCTCGTCAAAGTATTGGATCATCTCCACAATGTAATCACGATACAGGATCAGCTTCTTGTCTTTAGTCTCCCATTCACCTTTGGCCTGATAGATAACCAAAGCAGAATCACCAATAACTTCTAGAATCTTGATTTTGAGATCAATTGCAGCTTCCAAACCCAAGATACATACTTCATATTCAGCAATATTGTAGGTGCATTCAAAGTCTAACCTTGCTGTGAAAGGAATATAACCACCATTAGGGTTCATCACTACAACACCCATGTCATGTCCTTTATAGTTGGAAGAACCATCAAACATCATTTTCCATTGCGAACCAGGTTCAGGACCTTCATCAAGGTCTGGCTCTTCACAATCTCTCTTTATCACCATAATATCCTCATCGTGGAAATCAAATTTGAGAGGCTCATAATCTTCAACAGGATGATCTGCAAGGTACTCTGATAAAACGCTTCCCATGATAGCTTTCTGAGCGACATATTGGATATCATATTTTGACAAGAGCATGTGCCAATGGGCAAGTCTTCATGTTTGAGTAGGCTTCTCAAATATATACTTTATTGGATCCATTTTAGAGATCAACAAAGTAGTGTGACATATCAAATACTGCCTCAAACGTCTGGCGGCCCATGCTAAAGCACAACAGGTCTTTTCTAGCAGTGAATAACGGCTTTCGCAATCAGTGGACTTTTTGCTCAAATAATAGATGGCATGCTCCTTGCGACCAATTTCATTATGCTGGCCCAAGACGCAACCCATGGGTCCTTCCAACACAGTCATGTACATGAAGATAGGTCTTCTAGGAATAGGGGGAATCAAGATTGGTGGTTCTTGAAGATAATTCTTGAGTTTATCAAAAGCTTACTGACAATTAAAATTCCACTCTACAGTCTGATCTTTACGGATCAACTTGAAGATTGGCTCACAAGTGGGAGTCACGTTGAAGATAAATATGGAGATATAATTCAAACGGCCCAAGAAGCCCGATACATGAGACTCGGTCTGCGGAGCAGGCATCTCTTGAATAGCTCGTACCTTATCGGGATCTACCTCAATTTCTCGTTGGCTGACAATAAAACCAAGCAGCTTTCGTGTTCTGACACCGAAAGTACATTTGGCAGGATTCAACCTTAACTGATATTTCCGGAGTCTCTAGAATAACTTCAGAAGATGGTCCAAATGTTCATCCTCACTCTGAGATTTAGCAATCATATCATCCGCATACACTTCAATTTCTTTATGGATCATGTCATGGAATAAGTTTACCATAGCTCTCTGATAGGTTGGCCCTGCGTTTTTCAGATCAAAGGGCATGACTTTGTAGCAATAAGTTCCCCACAGAGTGATGAATGTAGTCTTGTACATATCAGCCGGATCCATTCTGATTTGATTGTAGCCTGAGAAACCATCCATAAAGGAGAAAACTGCAAACCGAGTTGTATTATCCACAAGAGTGTTGATATGCGGCAGAGGGAAATTGTCTTTAGGACTGGCTTTGTTGAGATCCCTATAATCTATGTACATTCGCACTTTGCCATTCTTCTTCATTACTGGCACAATGTTAGCTACCCATTCAGGGTATTTGGAAACTGCTAAGAAACCTGCATCCAGTTGTCGCTTGACCTCGTCTCTGATCTTGAGAGCCATGTCAGGTCTACTTCTTCAAAGTTTCTGTTTCACCGGTGGGCATTCAGACTTGAGCAGTAGCTTATGAACCACAATATCTGTATCCAAACCAGACATATCTTGATAAGACCAAGCAAAAACATCCACATATTCTTCAAGAAGCTGTATTAACCATTGTTTGATCTCTGCCCCAAGTGTTGCCCCAATCTTGACCTCTCTCTTGTCTTTTTCGGTACCAAGATTGATGGTGTCAATTTCTTCCTCATGTGGCTGAAGAGCCGTGTACTCATACTCACACATCTCTGCCAAATCATCAGGGACTTCAAAATCCTCCTCATCCTCAGCTTGATAGATAGGTGAATCAAAGTCGATAGTGAGAGTAGGGTCATTGAATACGATGGGTTTGGGATTTCTTCTGCATGATGGAGGGATTTAATTTATTAAAATGCACAAAATCAAATGCAAGAAGAAAATGTTTTTGTAGTTTTTGAAAAGATTGCCATTTTTCCTTAAAGCAAAAACAGTAAATAAAGACAAAAGAATTTAACAAAACATCAACTTCATTGATTAATAAGAATTAAAAGCGGTGGCCCATACAAAATAATCTGATAGCCTCGGGCAGGACTAGGGAATTTGAAAACAACAACAAAGCAAGCAAATTACTCTAGCATAATGTACAAAACAGGGATTTCAATAGCTTCCCAATTACTCAATGCGGCGTCACACTGAAAAACTAAGTGGCTAATGTCCTCGTCTTCAGCGTCCTCAATTATAGCATGAACTTGATGTCCTCCATTGAGAAATACTTCCTGAATCATCTTCAGTTTCTTTGTTGTAGAAGTAGTTGTCCCGTCAAGAGTTGGTATGTAACCCAACCCTTGGTACTTTTCTCTCTCTTGAATCTCGATGACTTTGCCCCAGCCTTCAGGTACACCTTCTCTTAGGGCAGATTAGATACTCTTGAAAGAAGCAAACGTTGGATTGTTCGAGGCCACTGGCTCTTCATTGTCAAGCATAACAACATTAGCTATCTCAAGAGCTTGGAAAGAAGTTTCCAAAGCATCTTCATCCACTTCAATGTATCGGAAAGAGGACAAGTTACTAACCATCAAATCTTCTTCACCATGGATAATGACCAACATTTCATCAGCTATAAATTTCATCTTTTGATGCAATGTCGAAGTTACGGCATCGGCCTCGTGAATCCAGGGCCTCCCCAACAGACAGTTGTAAGCGGGATTGATATCCAAGACTTGGAAAATGACGTTGAACACATAAGGACCAATCAGAATAGGTAACTCAATCTCTCCCATTACTGACCTACTCGAGCCATCAAAGGCTTTGACAATGAGTGAAGTAGGCTTCATCCCAATTCCTTGATAGGTCAACTTTTCTAGAGTTTTCTTTGGCAGCACATTCAGAGATGAACCAGTATCTACAAGCACTTTGGCTAAAGTATCCTCTTGGCATTTTATGGATACATACAAGGCTAGATTATGGTTTCGGCCTCCTCGAGGAAATTCTTCGTCACTGAAACTGAGTGTATTGCAGGCTGTGATGTTAGCAACGATGTGGTCAAATTGTCTAGCAGTAATGCCTTGGGCTACATGTGCCTGGGCTAGAATTTTCTGCAAGGCTGCTCTGTGGGTAGGAGAATTCATCAGCAGAGACAAAATTGAAATCTTGGATGGAGTTTGGTGAAGCTGGTCCACTACTTTGTAATCACTTCTCTTGATAATTCTAAGAAATTCATCATCATCTTCCTTCGTAACCACCTCTTTTTTCTTTATCTTTGGAGGGTACAGGAACAACAGTCTCCTTGGGCGTAGTTCCTTTGAATGGAGGAGTGTAAACTCTGCCACTGCGAGTAATTTTCCCAGTCCCTACTATATTGGTCACTTCTTCATTAGTGGCTCCCACCTCATTCCTTGGAACCACCCCTTCATGTCTTTTGTTAACAGCATTATTCTCATAAATCCACGCCACGACTTTTGAACCTCTGAACTGGAATGGAACGGGTTATAGGATGTTGCTTGGCTTTGAATGATTAGCAGTGGAAGCAACAACGGGTTCAAAATTGTTGAAGACTGGTACTGGCTTGTTAAACACAAGAGTCATATAACCAAACTTTGGTAGGTTGAACGCAGGCACTTTTTTTCTTGATTTTGGCAAGTTGAATACAGGCTCAATTACTGCAATTTCAACCTTCCTCTCCTTACTGAATACCTATAGAAATCCTTCATCAATCAACCTCTGAACATCTTCTCGGACCAATTGGCAACCCTTGACACAGATATTACATTCTTCACAATCACCATGACATATTTTTACCAATCCAACTGCGAATAGTTTAGCATGGAAGACCTTGATAGGAGTTTTGATCTTTGATGCATCCAATACTAACACCTCATCATTCTCGTCCTCAATGGCATTTGTGGTTCCGTGCGTGGGAAGCGAATTACTTTTCACGTTTGGCTGATTTTCTGCGAAAGATAGGATCTTCTTTTCCATCAACCTTTTCACTACATATTTCAATGCTAAGCAACCCTCCAGATCATGACCGGCTCCCCCTTGGTGAAAAGCACAATTAACATTTGGATTGTGGAAAGGCAAAGACTTTTCTGTAGGTGGACCTAGAGGTCTGGTAACAATCAGTCCTTGTTGTACTAATGAAGGATAGAGCTCAGTGTAAGACATTAGTATGGGCAGAAATGTGGTCATTCCCCCTTGTCTTCTGTGGGGAGCACCTGGCTGTGGCACTTGTTGTCTTTGTTGTTGTTGATAATTCTGAGCATTCTGCTGATAAGAGGGCTGTTGTTAATGGGCTGGCACCTGCTGCGCTACTTGATGATTAAAGGTAGGTGTTACAGCTGCTACATAATGTTAGGGAGCATACTGTATGAGGTAAATAGGTTGTTGAGTAAAGTTAGGCACCGACTGTTGTTGATACATTGGCTGTGTCCACCTTGGGTTCCTTTTCTTCCCTGTCATGATGGCATTAGTCTCTCCTTCTTTCTTCTTGTGGAAGTGGCTAGGAGCTTTCTTGGTATTGATATTGGTTGAACTGCTTGAGGAACTGACTACTTTTCCGCTTTTCAGCCCTGCTTCTACTTTCACGCCTACAGCAACAATATCAGCGAAATTAGCGCAGACTCTACCAATCATCCTCTCATAGAAATTTGGCTTCACAATATCCACAAACTAATAAGCCAATTCTTTTTCAAACAAAGGTGGCTCTACCTGCGAAGCCATCTCTCTATCTCTGCGCATACTCCTTAAAAGACTCGGCACATGTCTTTAGCATCACTACTAAATACATTGCTTCCTTCCATTGCCTTCATTTTTCTCAGGATGGTCTCAACACTCTCTTTCAGTCTTTCATGTCGTTCATCACCCTCTTCATGCATTTCAGGGTAATCATAAACCGAAGGTGGGTTGTGAAAAATAGGGTGCACTTTAGCTTGCACTGTTGCTGGAGTAAAGGCAGGGATAGCTTGATGATTCTCGTTACCCAAAGGAATAGCTTGTAGAGTAGAAGTGGGAACCGATGGACGTATGAAGTTAAAAGGCATGCCCAAGGTGGGGTTTAAGGTAGTAGTAGTTGGGGGTTCCACAGTAGGAGTGATAACCTCATAGATCACAGTGGCCTATGTATCCATCTTTGCTTTTAAAACCTGTATAGCCTCCAGAATCTGCCCCATTCCTCCTCGTAGAACATTTAGCTCATTGTTGACTATGTTCATATCAAAGTCCTGTTCTGACATCTTTTGACGAGCTTGGGCTCGTGTGTTGTAGCGGTGTCGAGAACTCAGTGTGACGGTTCTGAAGAGAATATGCTGACATGAGATAAGACAGGGAAGAAAATACACATGTCATGACATGATGCAGATGAAAATGCAGATGTAAATGCAAGCTAAACTATCAAGAAACCAAGAAATTTTGTAAACATTTGTAGATAACAGGATGTTCATTAAAATAAGCTTCTTCATTAAAAATTCTTGAAAATATTACATCAGAGACAGTACTTCTTCGTAATTCAAATACATAAGCGGAAATGGAAAATACAACATAAAGGAAACTAAGCATCTGATCCACTGGCGGATGACCCTTCCTCTCCATTGATCTTTCTCATAAGCTTGTTGATTCGCTCCTTGATCTTTGCCCTTTCAAGGGTCAATTCTCCTAGTGAATTCTTCAACTTCAGCTCTTCCTCTGCAGATAACTCGTGACGGGGATAAGGTGTCCTCATCACGAGAGCTCTTTCACGAGACCATTCTAAGAAAGCCTCGGTAGCGGTGCAATCAGGGTCTCCCAAAGCGGTCCATCCTTGTTTGTTGATACTGCGCCAAGCATGCTTTACTCTGATCTTAAGCTCAAAACCTTCATCCTCCTCAAGAAAACGCATCTCAAGGTCATCAAAGTCAGGGATATCCTCCATTGGATGGCCTAACTGACGGCGAGCGAGTACAGGATTATAGCTGATGCAACCATTCCTACCCATAAGAGGCATGTTGGGAAAGTCCCCACAACTATGGTCATCAGAATTTCCCCATAGATTGGGTCATACCAATCAATGTCGGTGTGGGTTAGCTTCATTAATTTCTTGTACCAAATCTTGCTATCTTCTACTTCCCAAAAGGTTGGTGTCTTCGGTAGGTGCAAAATAAACCACCTATAGAAGAGGGAAACACAACAGGCAATTGATCCTCCATTCCGCATGTATCTTGTGTAGATGGCATGATAAGTATCAGCCAAAAGTGTAGGAACTGGGTTGTTAAGCATGAATATTTGAATAGCCTGAACATCGACGAAGTACTTGGCATTAGGAAACAGGAACAAACCATAGACAAGTAAGGAAAATGTTGATTCAAAGAGTGCAAAGTTTCCTCTATCTGCAAAATAGAGAGCTTTCTCGAGCAAGAATTGAGCAGGTAATCCACGACGTCCTCCCTTGATGGCCAAGTGAGCTCTGATGTCAGACAATCTCATCCTCGTTCCTCTTGCGATGTCTTTGTCAGTGAGTTCATCTTCTAATCCAGAGATCGAAAGAGAGTCCTTGATAGGGATGCCCATCAGAGCAGAATACTCTTCCAAAGTTGGCATTAGTTGATAGTCTGGGAGCAAAAATCAGCATTAAACAGGATGGTAAAGTTGGACCAATGTCTCAATCGGTCCTTTAGTCACTTGGAGTTTCAGCAATGGCAGGATCCTCCCATACTTCTCAGTGAAAGTTGACGGGTCTTCAATCATATCTCCCAACCCTAATAGCTGCAAACTCTTCTAGCATCCATCTCTAAAAAGTCTACAAAACAAGATTAGTTTCTCGATAGTTTAGCGAAAAAAATGCAGGATGCAAATGCAAAGTTTTATGGAATTCAGACACTTGTGAAATACCAAGGGATACCAAAAAGTCTCGTTCTCATTGATAAAAAGTGAATTACAAAAGTCAATACACTTTCAAAAGTCCTAAACATAAGGCTAAATAAAAGCTAAAACGACCTAAGGAGATTCTCCTAGGAGCCTTATGTTGAGCTTTTTAATTTCCTTCTCCATCTAAGCCTTTTCCTTTACGAGCTTGTCGACGATCAACTTCCAAGGAGTAGATTGAGTATCAGAGGTGCTTGATCCTTCTTGGGTCTTCCTCTTCTTGCATGAAAGCAGCTCTTCATTCCTTACTTGTAGTTGCTTTTGAAGTTCTAGGTTCTCCTCAACAACCACTTGATATTTGTGCTTCCAAGCTTCTCTAGTCAGTTGGGCTTGGTTCAATTAAATCTTCAACTCTTCTTCTTTTGACGTGAAAAACAGAATGTGCTCTTCCTTCAAAGCAATTAGCTCTTGTCTAGAATAAGGCATCTTCAACTCAATAGCTCTTCTTCGGACCCATTGGAGATACGGTTCCAAGGACACACAATTAGGTTTTCCCATTGCACTCCTTCACTTCTTGTGCATGCTAACCCAAGCACTCAAGATCAATCTTCTCTGCTCTTTAAATTTATCATATCCTTCAAAAAAGATGCTTTCTAAATGAATACCAAGAGGCTTATCCTTTAGAGGGTACCCCAATTATCGACGAGCCAACATAGGGTTGTAGCTGATTCCTCCTTTGGTACCAAGAAGAGGTACGTTGCCAAAGCTCCCACAACTATCTGTGATCATACACGGTTATACCAATCGATATCGGAATGAGAAAGAGCCATAATCTTCTTAGACCACCCTCCCTTATTAGGATCCCAAAATGCGTCTGCCTTTGGCAGATGTGAAACAAACCATCTATACAACACAAGAGCATAACAAGTGAGCTGACCCCCATCATGGGTATTCCTCGAAGGGACTGAATGGTAAGCATCGGCTAGCAAGGTTGGTACAAGATTCTTATTCAAAAATATCTTGATAGCATTTATGTCCACAAAGTTATCAAAGTTTGGAAACAGAAGGAGCCCATAGATAAGTAAAGCGAAAATGGCTTCAAAGGCATCCCTATTCGAGTGCTTAGCATAGTATTAAGCCTTTCTGATTAAGAACTTAGCAGTCAAACTAAATATTCCTCCCTTGGCAGTCATGTTGTTTTTGATGTCAACCAACTCCAAGTGACTCTTCTTAGCAATTTCTTCTTCTTTGGGGTTCCTCTCGAAGATAGGAAAAGGAGACTCATCCTCAATAGGCAACCTAACTATCTGAGTATACTCTTCAAGGGTAGGCAAGAGTTGATAATCGGGAAAAGTAAAGCAATGGTACTTTGGGTCATAGAACTGAAGCAAAGTAGAGAGGAGTCATTCATCAACCTTCTTATTCAACAAGATCCACAACTTCCCATACCTGTCTTTGAATCCTTTGGGGTCTGTCAACAAATCTCCCAATCTCCTTAGGTCATCCAATTTAGGACTCTTGAAAGTGTATTTCACGATATTCCTTCTTGCACTGTCCATGATATCCCTATGATATTCACAAAAAGGAGGTCTAAGTTCCATGAAACTGACATGAAATGGATGCTTATGATGTATGAATGCAAAAGCAATTACAAGCACATAGATGCATACATATTAACAAATGTACAAACACACAAACAGAGGGATTAGGTTAAGGTTATGAGCATGGAGCCATGGTTCACCCTTCCCAATTGGTATGTACTATTAGTTTATCAACTATAGAACAGGGTTCTAAGAAGTTCCCAGAGTCAACAATCCATCTTTCAGATATTATCGATTTCCCAAATGACTCGGTAGTCAATAATATTCTCAAGAGAATCTCGTCTGAGTGTAGTATCGCGTAGCAACCAATTCGGGAATAGACTCCCTCATAGTCCTTGCACTACATCCTAAAAAGGCCAAGTGGGGTTAGAGGTAACTATTGTTCTCAATATCAAGGGCACCTAGGTCGAGAGTAGCACGTTTTCACGAATAGACTCGTTCGACATGACTAGACTCTCAAGAGGGCCTCAACTGAGTGATGGTGTCTCAAGTCAACTTTTTCGGGAATTAACTCCCTCAAAGGCTCCTTGAATATACCATCATCCTATAATAAGTGCACTCCAGTCCGGGTTAGGACTTATCTCACCACTCAATAGTAACACCCTGCCAAACAGAAGAATCCAACAAAAACAGGTATAAAGATATGTCCAAACATACAGGCAAGCAAAACATAAATAACACACAAGCACAAACAAGGTGGGCTTAACCCTCAAGACAGTCCCTAGTGAAGTCGCCATTTTCTGTTGCGGTGAGAATCGGATATCAAACTATTAATTAACTTGAATCAAACATCTTTGAATTCACCACCGAGCTTTGATTTATCCCAAGGAAAGGGTAAAGATCGAAGAAAACCCTAAGAGGAATCTAGGTTTGGGGGTTGGTAATACAAAGGGAAGGTATTAGCTCCCTAAGTATATGTAGTACTCTACAGGAACCTCTTGTTAGTATGTGTGTTATATTATGTTTGCTTGTTAAGGGAATCTGCAAAGAGTAAAGGTAAAGACCTAAGGGTATGTACACTAAGTATGCTCACCAAGACGTCGCATCTTGTGCCTACGTATCCTGACTAAAGAATCAGAGCAACCGTAGTTCAACTAACTAAAGGTGAGGAACCATTGACTATGGCCAAAGTTCCAAGGGGAATGAGTATGAGCTCGTGTAGAGTTAAAAACTCTCTAAGTCTAAGTTGTAAAAGGGGAAGTGAATACTCATGATGATGAGAATCACATAGAGTTTAAGAACTCTATCCTATTTCTAAGTTTAAGAAAAGAATGGCTCTAAGGAGGCCAAAGGGGAAGGAACATCATAATGATGATGCTCACATAGAGTTGAAGAACTTTAGGTAAAACCTAAGTCATGAGGTAAGTGGCTCTAAAGAGGCCAAGGAGAGAAGTAAGCAATTGTGGGGATAATGCTCACTAAAGGGGAAAGCTAATGAGGTTAAAGGGAGAAGAGGCTCTTAGGAGGCCAAGGGTAGATCCTAATGAAGATAGGGGATGGCTCTAAATAGGCCAAGATGGTATATGAGCTATCTATGACTTAAAAGTCAATAGAGAATCTTTCCTTTGGAAGGAGGGGAATAATGAGGGTTAAGGTGGAGAGCTAAAGAGCTTGCCTCACTTGGGGAGGACTTAGTGAAGTTATAAAATAACAAACATCCTAAACAAGATGAAAACACGAGCATGGTAAAGACCAAAACACTTCATGGAGAGCACATGTGGAAATGTTTAGCAAACATAAGTGGTATGTGATAATATCTTAAAGTTCATGCAGTCAAGGGTGACAAACTCAAAACATCAAACACTCAAAGGTGGTTCAAACATGACATTTCAAGATTGCAAGACATAATCATGTCACATATTTGATTAAACAAACTCGTGTTACAAGACAAATGATCTAAAGAGATCTCATGGTTTTTCAATGGATTTTTGCATGTAATAACATATTAAACATCAAGAAATTAAAGTGAAACAAAGGCACATAATGTCACAACATCATTCAAGGTTTGAACAACATGCATTAGGTCTCATTTTATCGATACAAGCAAGAGAGCATGGCAAAGAAATCAAGAGAAGTCGAGATGTTTTTATAAAACCCCTAAAAAGCCTCTCACTTTCAACATTAATAAATGTTTCAAATATAATTATTTTTCACCAATTTCTTTCCACAATCAGAAAATAGACATCTTAAGGAACACTTTGTAAAAAGAATGGTTCAAAAAGAGTGAAAAATGAGCAAGTTAAAAACATTTGAAAACAAGGTATAAACCATAAAAAAAAGGAACAAGTGATAAAAAGAAATGGAAATGTCCCACATGGGACTTGAACTCACGCCATGGGGATCACGGCACAAAACCCTTGCCAACCGAACTGCGCGCGCAGTGCGAATATGTGAGGCAAGCATGAAATAAAATATCAAGGCAAGTACAACAAATGGGAAGAAATAAAAAGGAAAAGGTCTGGGGCGAGGGGGATTCGAACCCCAGGCCCTTCGATTGCCAATACACACAAACCTCCTCCATGGACCAGCGGTGCTACACTCTCCTCCAAACATATAATGCTTCAAATTATTTTTATTTTAAAACCCAACCCAGATGGCCACCTTAGCGCCACGTTGGACAGACTGGGGGCCACCCTCTTTCTTCTTCTTCCCTCGTTCTCTCTTCTCTCGCATGCCCTAACATGGCAAATATGGCCAGATTTTCCAGCCCATGTATCTCTCTCGCCCCTCAACCAAATCAGATGAAATAAACATCAAAGTTGGAGTAGAAACTCCCAGGAACATAAATATGCTCTTAGTTTTCATTAACACTCATCACATGATTCATAAATCAACACACAACAGTGCAATATCTCAAAGTTTCAGCAAGCCATATCATGCAATATTCAGATTAAACAAGGCAAACATGTATTCAGAATCACAAAGCAATGAACATGCTACATTTTTACATTCAAACAACAACAAAATAATGCATGGATATGTGAGTTTCAGAGATGGAAACCCTACCTCTTGGAGAATGTCCAAGGCTTCTTCTATAGCGCTTGCAGATGAGAAAAACCACCTTCTGGGACCTTGATGAATCTAGGAGAGCAGATGCAGATACTTAAAAGCTTTGGAAACTGCATGGAATATGAAACCCGGTCCTTCTTGCAAATGGAAGCTCAAGAATGGAAGATGGTGATGGATGCGTTACAGTTAGGGTTTAAGTGTTTGGAGCTTCTCTATTCAATGCTTAGAGAAGATTTGTGGGGTTAGAGAGGAAACGCATGAGTGAAATGGATGTTTGGAGTGTTCTTGCAGATTTGCAAGAGCATGCAAATGGGAGAATAGAGTGAGCAATCAGCCTCTTCTTGGGATGATTCCGGTGTACTTTGGAGTGTAGAACAAAGCCCTATTTATAGGAAAGGCTGAGGGTTCAAGGTATGGTCAGAAATGGAAACTTGCCAAGTTTGCCCTTTTGAGAAGTTTCCTTCGTGTGACCTGGCTTGGCTGAGCAAGGAGTTCAAAGACTCTAGTCATAGACTTCTATTACATTGTGGACTGATTTGATTGGGTCAGAGTCCAAGTTACAAGGAGGAAAAGGAGCTGCCATGCCTTGGTTGAAAAAGTTTCTCTTTCCTTGATCCACTTGCATCTACTTGATTAAACCATGTTATTTTAATGCTACAACTTGTAGAAAATCGTGGCAGAGGTTCAAATGTGGTTAAGCTGGTCTCTAATCATCAGAAAAGTGAAGGTTTTGGTGATTAAGAAGAGTAATGCATCATTTTGCATAAGTTGGTAACTTAAAAATCAAGAAATGGACCTCAAACTTCAACCATTCGAATTTCCTAGCTCCCTCCATAGATTGGGGAGTTCTAGTACTTTTTGGAAAGCCCTAAATGTCCTCTAAAACTTTCGTGTTCACTCCAAGTTCTGAATCAAAAGGGATCATGGTGAAAATTGGGAGTGAAGTCAGCTGGTTTTTAAGGCAAAAAGTAGTGAAATTTCACCAAGTCCTTAAGAGTTTTGAACTTCCAAGCCTTGTAACTTAAAAACCAAGCTTTATCTTGAGAAGGGCCCTCTATATGTTTTGAAGTTCATGATGAGAGCTTCAATTTGAGCTTTGAGCCACAGAATTTGGATGTGAGGTATGAAAGTTATGACTTTTCCAATTTTGCACAAGAAGTGAATTCTTCCTTAGAAAATTTTAAGAACAAAACCTTGCCCGTCTTGCAAGAAACCTTTCAAATGGTGTTCTAGCATGCTCTCATTCAAGGATTGAACATGTTAAGATGGAGTGTGACTTGAATACTTCGTTTTGGGCCAATAACATCAAAGTCAGAGGCTTGACTTTGTCACTCAAAACCCTAGTTTCCTCAGGAATTTCACTTGATGATCTTTGAGGATCTTGCTTCTTCAATCTCTTCCAAGGTTCAAAGATGACTTCTAAGAGTTTTTATGAACATATGGAACCATGTCTCCAAGTTTGGGAACATGCTTTGGTCAAAATCAAAGGCAATGGCTAACTTGTCTTGACAAAACCCTAGTTTGAGGGTAAGATGAACTTGTGACTCTTTGTGGTAGTGATGAAAGCCAGGTGATCTTGATTTCTTGTTGAGTAAGACTTCTTGAATGTAGGTAAGTTCAATTGGTTGATGAACCAATCAAACCTTGACTGATCATGACAAACCTCTTCAGTGATTCATCAGGTTAAAACCCCAATTCCATAACTTTGGTCTAATAGTCTTTTGTTGACTTGATTTTGATCCAATGTCTTGAGATCCCAAACTGGTGAACACTTGTGATGATTGTATGGAGCCAGAGAATAGTCTTAGGAGACCTTGAATCACATGAGAACTTGGTCAATTGCCCTTGTCCTCTTTCTGGTGTCAATCCGGATTTTCACAAAAAAAGCCAACTAGCAAAGATATGGGTTAGTTAACCATGCATAGATGATTGATCCCTACATGCAAGTGCATGCCAATCATGTTGATTCCCCATATGGAAAAAGTCCATGGAGAAGAAAGAACTTTGAAATGCGTTGGTGGTACATGGATTTTGTCTGCGTATATCTGACACTTGTGACACCTTCTCATGTACTTGCAGCAATCAGATTCCATTGTCAACCAATAATATCCTGCTCTCATAATTTTTCTCGCCATCGTGTGTCCATTGGCATGAGTACCAAAGGATCCTTCGTGAATCTCTTTCATCAACATGTTTGCTTCTTGTTTGTCTACGCATCTGAGCAAGACCATGTCAAAGTTTCTTTTATAGAGTGTATCACCGTTCAGGAAGAATTTGCCAGCCAGTCTTCTGAGAGTCCTCCTATCTTTTCTGGATGCCCCATGCGGGTACTCTTGTCTTTGAAGGAAGCATTTGATATCGTGATACCATGGTTTGTCATCTATGACTGCTTCATTCGCGAAGATGTAAGTGGGCCTTTCAAGGCGCATTATGTCAATCTTAGGTACGTCATTCCAATGATTTACGACAATCATGGAAGAAAGGGTGGCAAGTGCATCAGCCATGTGGTTTTCTTCACGAGGGATATGATGAAACTCGATTCTGTTGAAGAATGGTAACCACCTTCTTGCGTAATCTTTGTAAGGAATCAGTCCTGATTGGTATGTGTTCCAATCTCCTTTGATGTGATTGATAACCAGGGCTGAGTCTCCATACACATCCAAAATTTTAATCCTTAATTCAATTGCTTCTTCGAGACCCATGATACAAGCTTCGTATTCGGCCTCGTTGTTTATGCATTTGAATGTCAGTCTGGTAGTGAAAGGAATATGGGTACCCTGAGGTGTTACGATGATTTCCCCAATTCTGTTTCCATAAGTATTGACGGCTCCGTCAAATAATAGTCCCATTGGAAACCTGGTTCTGGCCCTTCGTTGGGTAGCGGTTCATCGCAATCCTTAATTTTTAAGTACATGACATCTTCGTTTGGGAAGTCAAATCCAACTGATTCCTAATCGTCAATCGGTTGATGAGCCAAATGATCGGCTAAAATACTTCCTTTGACAGCTTTTTAAGCATGGTACTCAATGTCGTATTCTAATAATAGCATTTGCCAACGGGCAATCCTTCCCGTGAGAGCATGCTTTTCAAAGACGTAATTGATTGGATCCATCTCGGAGATTAACCAAGTAGTGTGGCAAATCATGTATTGGCGAAGATGTTTGGATGCCCAAGCCAGAGCGCAACAAGTTTTCTCGAGCATAGTGTATCGAGTTTCACAGTCCGTGAACTTCTTACTTAAGTAATAAATGGCAGACTTTTTTCTTTTTGTCTCATCTTGTTGGCAAAGCACACAACCCATGGAGTCTTCTAAGACTATTAAGTAGATGATCAGCGGTCATCCTTCCAATGGAGGAGACAGAATCGGTGGATTCAACAGATATTCTTTGATGATGTTGAAGGCCTTCTGGCAATCTTCTGTCCATACGCAACTTTGATTATTTCTGAGTAGTTTGAAGATCGGCGCGCATGTCGCGGTCATGAGGGATATAATCCTTGAGATGTAATTTAGACGTCCCAAAAATCCTCTAACCTGCTTTTCGGTTTTCGGATAAGGCATTTCTTGAATGACCTTGACCTTATCAGGATCAACCTCAATTCCTTTATGGCTGACGATGAATCCTAAGAGTTTTCCTGAGCGGACACCAAATGTACATTTATTAGGATTCAAGCGGAGTTTGTATTTTCTCAGACACTCGAATAGCTTTGACAGGTGTTCCACATGCTCTTCCTCTATTTTAGATTTGGCGATCATGTCATCGACGTAAACTTCAATTTCTTTGTGCATCATGTCGTGAAACAGAGTTGTCATAGCCCTTTGATAGGTTGCCCCCGCGTTCTTCAAACCGAACGATATTACCTTGTAACAAAAGGTGCCCCATGGGGTGATGAATGAAGTTTTCTCCATATCTTCCAGCGCCATTTTGATTTGATTATAGCCCGAGAATCCATCCATGAAGGAGAAGACTTTGAACTTTGATGTACTGTTTACTAGCATGTCAATGTGTGGTAGGGGAAGTCATCCTTTGGACTTGCTTTGTTCAGATCCCTGTAGTCTACACACATCCTGACTTTTCTGTCCTTTTTCGAAACTAGCACGATATTGGCTAACCATTGAGGATATTCTGAGGTGGCGAGGAAATCTGCATCGATCTGCTTCTGTACTTCCTCCTTAATCTTGATGGCCATATCTGGATGAGTCCTTCTCAGTCTTTGTTTTACTGGCGGGCATTTCATTTTTAGCGATTAGTGATGTTCCATGATGCTGGTATCCAACCCTGGCATGTCCTGATAGGACCAAGAAAATACATCTGGAAACTCTTTGAGAAGTTTTATCAACTCTTCTCTGAGAGTTGGACTGAGCAGTGCCCCAATCTTAACTTCTTTCTTTTCTTCCTCTGAACCCAAATTGATCGTTTCCAACGGCTCTTTGTGAGGCTCAATAGACCTTTCCTCTTGCCTGAGTAGTCGGGAGATCTCGTCTGGAATTTCTTCGTCCTCTTCTTCTTCAGCTTCAAATACCATGAATTCAAAGTTGGGAGAATGCATTGGATCGTATGTTTCAATGGGGTTTAAAACAAGAAATCTGCATGACGTGATGATTCATTTTTTTAGAAAAGACAGAGAGAATACAAGAGTGTGTGCAATGTATTTTCTGAAAAATGCTTGTTTTTATTTTGGGCTGTTTTTAGGATTACCATTTTTTGAAAAACGAAGTAAAAACAACAATAAATGCGGGAATTCAGAATGATATTATTTATTCATGATTTGTCGATTCTCGAAATACAACCCTATAAAACAAAACTATGTCATTTTGGGCGAAGCAAAGAGGGATATTTATAGAAAGGTAAGCCCTATAAAAACATTTGTTTCACCTGGACAAGGTGAAAAGTTAAAACAAAGATGGTAATTACTTAGACTTATGGACGACTTTCGGGACTTCAACAACAACCCAGTGGCGACGAATTACTTTGTGAATCACAAAGTCTGGCATCTTCCTTCTTGGTTTGTCTTGAGAAATAACACTAATTTCTGGCGGAGTAGGATCATTGGAGTCTTCTTCCCATGCAGAGTTGTCATAGGAGAATTCTTTTGTCGTATCTTCCATAGTGTTTTCACTCTCAAGGGGGTCTCCCCAACCAGTTGGCTGGATGTCCTCGTATCTGATACGAGAGCTTTCAGGAGCAGTGTATTTAACTAGGAAGTCATACTTGCCGCTTGGCTGTCCCAAGGTGTCCCATGTTTATGCGGGAATGGACGAGTCATCTTCCTCAATGACGTTGATTTCAGGAAATGCATAGTTAATGAATTCTTATCCTGCAAACTTTGTAAATTCATCACAGTGGTGCTGGACATTTTAGGAATGACCTGAGTAATGATTCCATGACTCTGTGGGGACATGGGTATTCTTTTCAATGTTACTCAGCTGATAGGCATCGTCCGGCTGACTCTTTTTCCCCAAGTCTTCTGTGTACGGCTTCTAGATAGGCAAGTCATCTAGGGGATCATAACCACGGTTTTCTTTCAATAGATTGTCTTCCTCTAATGAATTAGGTGGAGCACGACATTCTTCAGGATCACAATCTCCATAGATCATCCTGACGTCTGACCTCGGTATATATCTTGGGCTCTGTTTGGGAAAATAAAATGGTGTGTGAGCCTCTCCCTGAGACATATAACTGTCATCGTTGAGATAAGACTTCCAATCCTCATCTGTATCTGAGTAGTCGCTCTCATTGATGGTGTGTACTTCTTGAGACACTGGGTGGAGGAAACCTCCGCTGCAGAACAAATCCTGAATGGGACAAAAACTTTCGTCTTTCTTAGTAGTCTGGGTACAGGTTGAAGAGAAACCAAGACCTTTCTTTGTCTTGTTATCAGTAGGAATTATAATCAGTCCCCATCCTTTTGTGTCATTACTCTTGATTACTTTGAGAGCGCCCTTGTATGAGGAAATTGATGTCCCTCTTTCTGGTCGATTCTCATTGCTCACCGAGAGTGCCTGGAACTGGGTTCCCACAACCTCCTCTGGTTCTACACAGGATAATGATGATAAGTTGCTCACGATTAAGGCCTGATCTCCGCATACTGTGACTAATTTGTCATTCTTGACGAACTGAAGTTTCTGGTGAAGTGTCGAAGTGACTGCCCCAGCTTTGTGTATCCAAGGTCTTCCTAATAAACAGTTGTATGCTGCTTGGATGTCCATGACCTGGAAAGTGACTTGGAAAGTGTGAGGACCGATGGTTATGGGAAGATCGACTTCGCCGATAACTATTTTTCTAGATCCGTCAAAGGCTTTGATGATGATCTCACTGCCTCTCATCGGAGCTCCTTGAAATGATAGTTGTACCAGAGTTGATTTTGGCATAACATTCAAAGATGATTCTGTGTCCACCAGTACGCTGGCTAATGCATTGTCTTGGCAGTTGACTGTAATGTTGAGTGTCATATTATCATTCTTGCCTTCTTTCGCCAGTTCTTCATCACTGAATCCTAAGTTGTTGCAGGAAGTGATGTTGGAGATGATGCTGTCAAATTGTCCTACCGTCGCATCTTTTTCCACAAAGACTTGCTCTAAGACTTTCTGTAGAGCTTCCCTGTGAGGTTTTGGACTAAGCAGGAGAGATAGTACAGAGATTCGAGATGGAGTTTGCAACAATTGGTCCACAATGTTGTACTCGCTTTTCTGGATGAGCTTCAGCATCTCATCTTTGTTCTTTACAAGTTCTAGATTACTGGATTGACCGACTTGTTGGTTAGGAATTTCCGTTTGAGGTTCCTTTTCTTTGGCAGGTTCTCCAACTCCTCTGTTGAAGATCCGACCGCTCCTGGTAACTCGACTGATGTCAGCAATGTTCACAATGAAGGGTAATGAAGTTTCTTTTCCGTTCTCGATGGTCGTTGCACCATACTTGTAAGGGATAACCTTATCTAACTTGTATGGTATTGGACCTAGTAGGTAGATAACCACAGGAGCTTTTTGATTTTTCTAACCATTGTAGGCAGCCTCGATTGGTTCCTGGTTGGGAACTTTTCTATTATCAAGAGGGATCTTTGATTCATTGAGTAGAGGGATTATGGCGCAAACGTCATTGGTTATTCCATGATTGGAGATTATGACACTGCTTTTGTTCTGGCCAGGGAGGTAGTCTTGCATCATGTTGGTCGACCCATAATTTGAACATGGTCGAATCATTTTCTGGTCCAACTGATTTTGGAGGGCTGCTCGTACGAGATAAAATCCTTGGTTATTTTTCGAGCATACTCTACAGCCCTCATAATTGTACGGTGGTACCCGACCATACCCGCTTTGTATGCAGTGCATCTTTACTAGATCTGTTTCCATTGAGCGGATATCACGACTTTGATGTCTACCAGGATTCCCATCAGTCATGCTAATCCGTTGTGTGTCTTCATCCAAGTAGATTGGAAGTCATCAGTGGTCCAATAGATGTTGAAGCGCATACCCTTGGTTGTCCTCACAGCATTCTTTACAGTCTTGATAATCATGCAAAGCCAGAAAACCGAGCCTGACCTGTTTAGCATGTAATTCCACTAGACTGGTATTCATCAAGCGTATGTCAAAGATCTGAACCATATTGACTTGATGGTCATTTCTTTCACGGTAGTCTTGGATCCATTCGAGATCCATCTGACGTTGGAGGACCTCTTGTATAAAAGAGCATCCCTGATTATCTGTTGAGCAGATTGGGCAAGCACTGTAATTGTGCTGTGGCATATTATAATACTGACTTTGTCTCAAATGCATCGCCACTAAGTTGATGTTCATTGTACAGATGTCGTGGTTCAGAACAATGTTGGAATGTGCATGGGCCATGTTTAGTTCACGAATCCTGTGATCCTGAATCCAGCCCAGATCCATTTGTTCTTGCAGTGCTGCTTGTACTATGGCACACCCTTGATTGTCCTTGGAGCAGATATCACACTGAAATGGCACATGACCGTACCCGCTTTATTTGCAATGCATTTTCACCAGATTTGCTCCCAATAGGAGTACATTGTGAATTTGATAACTGCGGCTAGATTCCTCCTCTATTAAATTCACTGCAGTTTTCTCATGTTGTGGTAACGAGTTCGTCTGAACATTTAGGTTAGTATCTTTGGAAGATAAGATCCCGTTCCTGACAAGCTTCTATGCATCAGACTTGAAGCTGAGACAATTCTCAATGTTGTGTCCCGTTCCTCCTTGATGGTAAGGGCAAGTTTGATCTGCTTTGAACCAAAAAGGTGGATTTTCTGGTACTGTAAGAGGAGTCCTGGTCTGGACGTTCCCCTTGGCCAGTAGAAGTGGAAATAACTCTGCGTACAACATCGGTATAGGGTCGAACCCTGATGGTCATGTAGTATGATTGTTGTTGTTGTACTATGGACGAGACTAAAAAGGCTGTTGTGGCCTTTGTTGATACTGTTGTTGACTTGGTTGGATCTGAGCAACCTGAGGTTGATAAGTCGGAGCTGGCGTCGGGTTTATAGCGGGAGTTACCGCTGGTATCAGTTGATATCTTTGTCTTTGCTTTCCTAGAGAGATATTACTGATATATTGCTTTTTCCTCTTTTGGAAAGCACTACCGTACCTCTTAGTACTGCAAGATGGCTCTGCATCTTTGACTAATCATCCTTCTCAGACTGCTTCTTCAAGGCATACTCCCATGTTCACCATTTCAGTGAAGTCACTGGGCGCACTGGCAACCATTCGGTCGTAATAGAACGAGCTTAAGGTTTTCAAAAAGATCTTGATCATCTCCTTTTCCTCAAGAGGGGGACAGATTTGAGTGGAAATCTCATGCCATCTCTGAGCATATTCTTTGAAGGTTTCCTTACTCTTTTGTGACATTGCTCTGAGCTGATCCTTATTTGGTGCCATGTCAAAATTGTATTTATACTGCTGAACAAAGGCTTCCCCGAGATCTCTGAAAGTACCGATCTTGGTGCGGTTTAAACCCATGTACCATTTGAGTGCGGCATCGGTTAAACTATCTTGGAAGTAATGGATCAATAGTTGTTGATTTTCTGTCTGGGAAGACATTTTTCAAGCGTACATCACCTAATGACTTTGAGGGCAAGAGTTGCCTTTGTATTTTTCAAAGTCAGACACCTTGAATTTGTGCGAGATCTTTACATTAGGGACCAAACAGAGGTCTACGGAGTCCTTTCCGAATAATTCTTGACCGCAAACGACATTTAGTTCCTTCTGCATTTCCAAGAGTTGTTCCTAGAACTCATTCATTCTTTCGTACATGTCTTCGTTTCTGCCAGAAGTGGCTTGCAGAATCTGTCCTTTTGGGACAGTGTATACCACTGATTGTGGTATAGACATTATAGCGGTGACTCTTGGCGCCTCCATTATGGGCGTAGATGTAATCTCTGAGATCACAGTCCTTTGATGTTGTTGTTCTTGGGCTACTGCCAGGGTTTGCAAGTCGTTGTGAAGTTTTTCCAAACTCTCCTTTAGAGCATCGATTTCTTCTCTCAGCTCTCTGTTCTCTTCCACGAGATCCTCCATTTTCTTTTATCGATTGGCCCAAGTATTGTATGAGTTAGACAGTTTGACTCTAGAATTGTGACGCATACGTGAGACTCAAGGATAAGAAAAAATGTGCTATGTGAGAATGATGAATGATATGCAAAGACATATTTTTTAGTTTTTGTTTTATTCAAAAAGAAACTTCAACAAATAGATTGCAAATATCACACAGTGGGGGAGACCCCTTTTTATTGAATTCGAAAGATTGCAATATTTTACAAGTAAAAAGTACAGTATTTTACAAAGTGCTGTAAGAAAAATGTCTAAGCTCATGGTGTAGCGAGCGATTTTTGTCAGTGACGCGACCACCTTATCGCTGAAGTTTGGGTTTTCTCCTCGTGGAGAAAGGGTGCTACTTTCTGATTTCATATTTATCCTGTGAAGCTGGAAGGGAAAGGGAAGCTATCTAAAACTAACCTTGCACGTGAATGTTTAACTGAACAAACGCTTTAAAAGAGATTGGGGGGTCCGGAGTCAGGTTATACAATGGGTAGTTGTCAATTACCCATCCTATATGTGGTTATCCACAGGATGTTAGCTTTTAGGTCTCGCTTTGTAATTGATCGTGTTTATCTGTTAATGGGTTGGGAAAGTTTCTTGGGAAAGTGTGACAGGGAGAGTGAGTTTTCGTTGATGTTCGGGTTTTTCCTGATGTTTTTGGTAAGGTACTAGACCTAAGTTTTGATTGATATGAAGGTACTAGACCTAGAGTTTTTGATTAGTATGCTCGCTAAGATTTCGCAATCTTATGCCTACGTATTCCCGAATAAACAAAACACGGAAATCAGAGCAATCATAGTTCCTCCTATTCTAAGGGAGAAAAAAAAGATATTTTGGTGTCTTGTTCAAAGCCCAAGACATGAAGCTAAAGGTGATTTGTATCTTGTTCAAAGCCCAAGATATGAAGCTAAAGGGTTTTGGCTGAGAGAGAATTTGTCATCTCTAAAGAGGAATTATTGATTTTTGTATGCATTGATCAAAGCACAAGTTTGATGCTAAGAGGTTGGTTGACTCAGCTAGGGATTCCTTTATACGAAGCCTAAGAGGATGCTAGATAAGACCGACTCAACAAGAGAGTGTCTTGTACAAGGCCCAAGATTGAGGCAAAAAACAGACTGACTCTTTGGGGATATCATTACATAAAGCCTAAGAGGAGGCTAACAGTTTGACTTTTCTGGGGAAAATGTTCTTTCTGTCTTGTACATAGCCCAAGATTGAGGCTAAAAGGGATTTTTGACTCCTTTGGGGAGGTTTATATGTGTCTTGTACAAAGCCCAATATGGAGGCTGAAATGAGTTTGTCTCAACAAGAGAGTGCTTTTATATGTCTTATACAAAGCCCATGACGGAGGCTAAAAGAGTTGACTCAACAAGAGAGTCTTGCAAAGGTGATTGACCCAACAAGAGAGTCTGAAAATTGATTGACTCAACAAGAGAGTCTTTTATACTCAGCAAGAGAGTGATTTGATGTCTCGTACGAAGCCTGAGATTGAGGCTAAAAGGAGATCAACCCAACAAGAGGGTCTTTTATACTCAACAAGAGAGTGCTGAAAGGTGATTAACTCAACAAGAGAGTCTAAAAAATGATTGACTCAACAAGAGAGTCTGAAGAGTGATTGACTCAACAAGAGAGTCTGAAAAGGTTAGCTCCGCTGGGGGAGGATCATTGTACAAAGACCAAGAGGAGGCTGACTGTGTTGAGGAAAGATCATTATACAAAGCCTAAGAGGAGGCTATCTTACTGCTGAGGATTAGATCTATAGGCAGGCCCAATGGTGGGGAACTCTCATGAGAGAGACCGGGTTTCTGCTGGAGATTTATCCAGAGTGATCGGTGTTTTTTCCTATGTTTGAAAGGAACTTGAGAATGTCTTTGAGACTCGAGGGGGGTTTAGACTGTCCAAGTCTACTGGTGTTGAAGAGTTTTATCTTTTGCATAATGCCCAAAAGAGGGCAAGGGCCTTAAGGGATGAGAATCAACCCTAAAGTGGCCTGAGGTTTGACACTAGAATGATTACTCTAGAAAAGGATGACTAAGTTCTGTCTTATACCTTTAAGAGGTCATTAGGGTCCTTGTATTAAGCCCAAGAGAAGGCATGAGAACTTCTAGGAAGCCGAAGGGTCCTTGTACAATGCCCAAGAGGAGGCGGGGGTGCTTTAGGAAGCCCGTGGGTCCCTAAACCAAGAGAAGTTCAAGAAATGCAATTCATAGAGAAGAGATCATTCCAGGAAAGTTTCAAGGTTTGGAAGAAACTCAGGAGATGCCATTCACGGAGAAAAGATCATCTCTGGGGAGTAGAGTTTCTTTGACAATTTCTAAGGGTGACAGTCTGAGAAAAGGTTCACCGAGAATACTGCCTTTCTCTTTGTTCCATATTGTTTAACTCCAAGAGAAGGGAAGATTGTATCTGGAATCCTATGTGGGATCTAGTTGTGTTTGTATTTAAAGACTGACCAACAGGGCTTTACCTAGTTCTAGACGTAGTTGCCGGGGAAAACTCTAAATAACTATACTAGTATATATACAGTTGAAATATGACGAGTATTTAAAAGGTATGAAAGAAGACTAACCATGCGCGGCTTCCCACAATACAGTTATTTATATGAAAGCAGATAAAAGAAAACGGATAAACACTTACCCGTTGTAGAGCTTCCATGCTGTTTTGTTAGTTGTTCAAAGAAATTAAAGAAAGTTTTGATAGCAACTATACATTTGGATTCAAAATCAAAGGAGAAAGTATTTTGAACAGAGATCGGGGCTTACAGCTCAGGGAGAGGCCCAAATTTTAACAATAATTGTACTGTTGTTTTGAGTTTGTACAGGGACTTATACAAGTGACTGAGGCCCAAAAAGGTTTTCTGTACAAAGGGATGCGTCTTACACTCTACCAAGAGGCCCAAAAGTGCTTTAATGAAAAGAAATGGGACTTACAAAAATACCAATTATATTAAATAAATGATATAAATTTTATTTTTTTTGTAGAATAAAATATTCTACTATTTTTTTGATTTTTCAAAAAAGGAATCAACCAAAAATGATTAAAATTGAGAAAATTATTAATTTTTCAAATCATTTAAAAATAATATGAAAAATGATAAAAAGTGAAAAAATGGTAAAAAAGAGGATCTGGGGCGAGGGGGATTCGAAGTCCAGACCTCTTGTGTGCAGTGCGCGCCTCCTACCACTGGGGTGGTGATACATCCGTGTATCAAAACCACCCCATGGATATATGAGGCATGACTTGTTTTTGGCTTGGCCAAGGCAAGGCAAGATTTTGGCCAAAAACGTGAAGCTTGTAACTTTCTCATTTCTCCATGGATTGGGACAAAATTTAGGTCTATCTTGCCTAGAATTTCACAAGGAATCCAATGGTGGTGGTGATTTTTTCAGATGAGGCTCCTATTTCAAAAATCGATAGTGTTCTTGAAATAGGCCTATAATTGCATTTCTATGCTATCTCTTGTTACATGCATGAATTACATGATGAATTGGTTCAAACACAACATATATAACATGTATGAGACGTGCATGATCAGTGGACCTCAAAGCAATGCATATCTCAAAGAGTTCAAGTTGTGATGCTTACCTCTTTAGGAGCTTTTTGGGCAATCTGTCAAGTGCTTTGTTCCAGAAATAAATTGATTCTTTGGACACCCTCAAATGATCCCTTGGATGCTTTTAGAATGGTTGGAATCAACTAGAATCCTCAGGAACAAGTTTGAGCTCTTTCTTGCAAAAGCGGCAAAAGTGACCAATATAGCAACTCTCTCAAATGGTGTTCCAGATGTGGGAAACAATTTGGGACATTTTAAGGATGATATTTGGAGTGTGTTTAAGGGTTTATCTGGTTTTGAAAGTGACTGAATCAAGACATGGCTTGAAAAATGTAAAAAAAGTCCAATTTTGAGGTTTTGAGATGGGACTTTGTGATTTTGGTGTTACAGGTCACTTATGAGATTTTGTACAGCTTAGATATGACATATTGGATGTGTTTGGATCATGAGCGGTGATGGAAATGCTCTCTAACTCAAAAACTCATAGTTACCTTGCAAAAGAAGGCATTTTGGCCTAGAGAAAGAGATTTTGAGGAAAGCAAGTGTTGTAGTGCTTTGGTGTACTCAAACTGAGCACAAATGAGCTATATTTATAGTAGAGCAAGTTTGTTTTGTAAGCAATAGTGAATGGTGGCTGCAGCAGGCTATTGGCCAATTGTATCACTTTGGAATCTTAAGTCTCCTCTAGCCATTGACTAGAGCTTAGAGCACAAGCCTATGGTCCTTTAGTTCAGAGCACAAGCCTATGGTCCTTTAGTTCAGAGCTTATCCTTGACTCATTCAGTTGGAAATGGCTCAGTTCATGCCACCTTGGTGCATCCATTGAATCCTTGGAGACAAAATTGGAGTCTTGGCCTCTTTTAGGCCTTTTAGGGTTTGGCATGCTACTTTGGGAATCTTGGACTTGGGAGGCTGATGAATCAGTGCTTGTCCCTTGGTTGTTCCCCCTTGAGGTGTTCAGATGGATAAGCATGCTTGGAATTGCAGAATTTGAGCAAATCGTGCCTTCATGCACAATTCTTCCTTGCCAAGACAGTTTGCAGCAAGGCATGTTCCAGCTGTCATAACTCCTAGCTCAGATGGAATTTGATGAAGCTCTTGGACATTTGGAAAGCTCTTATGCGATACAACATATGTGTGAACATATTTTGTCTTGAAACGTTTTGGATCCAAGTGAAAAATCCCCCTGCATTTTGAAAAAAAGCAAGACAGATTCTGACTTAGTGAAAATTTCACTAAGTGTTGGAAAAAGTGACATTTCATGTTTTCAGCCATTTTGATCACTCCATAATTAAAAATCCATGAAGAATTGGAATGAGGTGTAGTTGACACTTTTGAAGTATGCCATGAGAGCTACAAATCCATCTTTGGACCAGCCAAAATGGTTGCTTGGATCTCAAGTTATGATCCTTGGAAGTTGGTACCCTAGCCACTTTGTTTTATAACTTAGAAAAATTCTAAGTTTTTTATGGTTACCCCTTTAACAAGTTATCCCACTTTCTTTGATTTTTCTTGATGAATGATGATTCTAATCATACATTAACATCATTTTAGGGTCAAGGAACCATAATTGTGAAAAATCTCAAAAAGTCAAAGTTGACTTTTGTGCACAGTTGACTTTTTATCAGATGAATTCCAAACTATGCGATCCTTGGTGATATCAAGTCCTTGACCTAAATCAAACCTAATGGATATGTTCCAAAGGTGTTATAGGGTATATTGAATCATGTCCCAAGGTTTGGGAGCATGTCCTGGTCAAAAGTCAAAGGAATAGTTAACTTTTCCCTCGAAACCCTAATTGTGGTCCAGATGAAATTGAAACTTGCAGATCAAGCTTCTTGGGTCAATACATTGTTGCAAATGGATCAATGTAGTGTATTAGAGACCTTCAAATCATGTCTTGAGGTCTTGGCTCATGTTTTACCCCAAAAGTCAACTTAGGGGTGAATTAGGTCAAGAAACCCTAATTCCTGATTTTTTTTTATGAATGCTTCCCCTGAGGTTAAATTGACATGATGATTGGGTTCATGATGTCCCTTGGAGCATCTTAAGTTGTGCTTTGAAGTATTGGCTCATGCCCAGAGGAAAATTTCCATCTGGAGGCCATGGTCGACTAAAACCCTAATTTGGTGACACTGGCGATCTTGAGGCTTAATCCACTTGGAATGCTGCAGCCTTGTGCTTGATTCTTGATGTGGGAGTCCTCTTGATCCTTTATGGGTGTTTGAGAGGTTAGACAAGTTAAAGATCATGTCATTTCTTGATTCATCATTTGTCTAAGTACCCTGAGAGAGGTTAAAACCCTAATCTCTGATTGTAGTGAATGCTCAACAATTCCTTGAGGAGATTGATGAGGCACAGAGGTACATCCATATTGCGATGATGGTTTTCACAATGATGGGAAATCTTAGTTGTCAAAATTTAGGGTATGACAGATGCCACTATTTAATCTTCTTGGACCCGAAGGTGTGAATGGCGAAGGTATTCGGGCATTCGGGGTGCAAGAGGATTAAATATCAGAATACCCAAAATCTTGATGGTGGTTATACTCGACACCTTGCTCATCCATCTTCTTTCACTAAGCAATGATGCTTAGAAAAGGTAAACTTCCCCTCGATCCTGGTCTTCAGCCGAGGAACTGGTCTCAGTTTTCTTTTGAAATAAACTTCCCCTCAATCCTGGTTTCCTACCAAGGAATTGGTCTTAGTTTTTGATGTAAATTTCCCCTCAATCCCGGTTTCCTACCAAGGAAATGGTCTCAGTTTCTGATGTAAACTTCCCCTCGATCCTGGTTTCCTACCAAGGATCTGGTCTCAGTTTCTTTTGTCAATAAACTTTGACAAGGGACGCTATTCGTAGCGGTTTTCCTCAAACTTCTCGTCGAATTTTCCTTGGGAGATGTCATTTGATGGAAAAAGTTTTGAGGTCAGACTCACTGGGGAAACCCATTCGTCTGAGCTGTAGAGGTGTACAAACTTCTCTATTAGAGATGCCATTTGTGGATTCTATCGAGGAAAATGAGTCTCTCGAGAGACTGTTTCCTGTTTGGGGTATTACATCATACTTTTCCTCGAGATCTTCTCGGAGGAATGCTATACGATGTGATCCAATTTGGAAGGGCTTTCTCTGGGGATTTTCCTTAATCCGGGAAAGCGAAGATATCATCTTCAACGACGAAGAGTGATATTTGTCGAAGGTTTTCTTGCCTTTTCAGAGGTTCAAGTTATCAAAGTGGTCGAGGACCATCTGTAATCCAGAGATAAACTGGAGAGAGATTACTTAGATGATTCATTTCCTGACGAGGAAAGAACTGGAAACTCGATTGAGAGGACTTTTATCACTAGGGGATAAGACCGACTAGAGTGATAGTGATGCAATATGAATATGAATGTAAATTAATAATGCATGATGTATGTATGTTTATGCTGACAAAACTGACGCGACATACAGAATAATAGATGAAAATGACTGGATACTCGGCCACTGCAGGAGATGAAAAGTATCACTGGTCCAAAAGTAGCAATTCTGCCTTGCTTAGGAGAGATAGTCCATGTGGAGAACAACCTTGTTCGGACTTAGGAGATAAGAACTCTGTCGGGGATGTCGGACGGAATATTCGCATCTGACATAGCTGATCCTTCATTCAGGTGTACTGATTAAGAAATAGTACTTTGATTCTGCACTTTGAAGCTCGATTACTTCTGGAGAAGCGATCGATGTTCTTTCGATGTTCAACAGTCAAAAGAAATTGCCATCTTTATTTTGAAAAGAAGAAAAATTTTGACAAGTAAATTCATTTTTGTTTTATTTCAAGAACCGTTAATCATATTAACATGTCGTTCTGTAAAGCTAAAACAAATAAGAATTGCAAACAAAAACACTAGGGCTCAAATTTTATTGATAGGATGGAAATCAACCAAACGTGTGATCCCATAGAGTATTTACAAAGTTAGAAAATGGTAATTTTAAGGGAAAAGGGCTACATTGAAACATAACGACCATTATCCTTCTACCAACTTTGAATTTCGGGCATCCTGAGCTTTCGTTGAAGATGACCTTGACTTGAGTTTTCCTGATGGATGGCACGACCGCTGCTAGGGGATTTTCCCCTTTGTTGGATGTAGTTACTTACCATTAACCCCTAATTTTTGCCTGGATTGTACTTTGAGATTTCCAATCCACCAGGATGATTTTTTTTATTATGTCTCTAATTTTTGCCTGGACCTCCCTTTCGGGGTTTCAATCCACCGAGATGTTTTCTTTTTTTATTTTATTTAAGTGAAGTATTTCTTGACTACCTCAACATTTGTGGGGTAGGTAAATTCCTTTCCATCCATGGTTGCGAGTCTCAAGGCACCGCATGAGAAGGCTTTCTTGACCACATAGGGGTTGTCATAATTTGGAGTCCATTTGCCCCGGGAATCAGTAAGGAATGATTGTATCTTTTTGAACACAAGGTCTCCTTTTCTGAAGACACGTGGTCGGACCTTTTTGTCGAACCCCTTCTTCATTCTTTTACTGATACAACTGACCATGGCATAGAGCCGTTATCCGCCTTTATTCGATCAGATTCAGTTCATCGTGTCGACTTTTACACCATTCAACCTCTGTTAGCTTAGCTTCCATCAATACCCAAATTGATGGGATCTCTACTTCTATGGGGAGCACTACTTCCATGCCATATACTAGAGAGAAAGGGGTTACCCCTAGTGAAGTGTGGACAGATGTGCGATAACCGTGAAGAGCAAAGGGTAACATCTCATACCAGTCTTTGTAGGTTACAACCATCTTCTGAACAATCTTCTTGATGTTCTTGTTAGCCGCTTCTACCGCTCTGTTCATCTTGGGTCGGTAGGGAGATGAGTTTTGATGTTCGATCTTGAACTCAGCACACAACTCTTTCATCATCTTGTTGTTCAAGTTGGATCCATTATCCGTAATGATCTGGCTCAGAACACCATAACGGCAGATGAGATTATTTTTGATAAATCGGACCACCACTTGTCGGGTTACATTGGTGTATGATGCTACTTTGACCCACTTGGTGAAGTAGTCAATGGCTACCAGGATGAACCGATGTTCGTTCGAAGCCTTGGGTTCAATCATGTCGATTCCCCATATGGAAAAAGGCCATGGGGAAGAAAGAATTTTGAGATGCGTTGGCGGTACATGGATTTTGTCTGAGTATATCTGACACTTGTGACACCTTCTCATGTACTTGTAGTAGTCGAATTCCATGGTTAACCAGTAGTACCCTGCTCTCAGAATTTTTCTCTCCGTCGTATGTCTGTTGGCATGAGTGTCAAAGGATCCTTCGTGAATTTCTTTTATCAGCATGTTTGCTTCTGGTCTGTCTACGCATCGGAGCAAGACCATGTCGAAATTTCTCTTATAGAGTGTATCACCGCTCAGGAAGAAACTACCTGCCAATCTCTTGAGGGTCTTTATGTCCTTTCTAGATGCCCTAGGTGGGTATTCTTGTTTCTGAAGGAAGCATTTGATATCGTGATACCAAGGTTTATCGTCTAGGATTGCTTCGGTCGTGAAGATGTAAGCGGGCCTTTCAAGGCACATTATGTCAATCTTAGGTAAGTCGTTCCATTGACCTACACTAATCATGGAAGAGAGTGTGGCTAATGCATTAGCCATGTGATTCTCTTCACGATGGATGTGATGAAATTCGATTCTGTTGAAGAAGGGTAACAACCTTCTCGCGTAATCTTTGTAAGGAATTAGTCCTGATTGGTATGTGTTCCAATCTCCTTTGATTTGATTGATAACCAGGGCTGAGTCGCCATTTACATCCAAGTTCTTGATCTTTAAGTCGATCGCTTCTTCGAGACCCATGATACAAGCTTCGTATTCGGCCTCGTTATTTGTACACTTGAATGTCAGTCTGGCAGTGAAAGGAATGTGGGTACCCTGAGGTGTTATGATGATTGCCCCAATTCCGTTTCCATAATGATTGACAGCTTCGTCAAAGATAAGTCCCCATTGGGAACCTGGTTCTGACCCATCACTGGGTAGAGGTTCATCGCAATATTTCATTTTTAAATACATGACATCTTCGTTTGGGAAGTCAAATCCGACTGATTTTTTATCGTCAATCGGTTGATGAGGCAAATGATCGGCTAAAATACTCCCTTTGACGACTTTCTGATCGTGGTACTCGATGTCGTATTCTGACAACAATATCTGCCAACGGGCTATCCTTCCCGTGAGAGCAGGCTTTTCAAAGACATACTTGATTGGATCCATTTTGGAGATTAACCAAGTAGTGTGACGAATCATATACTGGAGAAGACGTTTGGCTGCCCAAGCCAGAGCACGACAAGTTTTCTCAAGCATAGTGTACCGAGTTTCTCATTCGGTAAACTTCTTGCTTAAATAGTAAACGACAAACTCTTTTCTTTTCGTTACGTCTTGTTGGCCAAGTACACAACCCATTGAGTCTTCCAAGACTTTTAGGTAGATGATCAACGGTCTTCCCTCTACTGAAGGTGACAAAATCGGTGGGTTCAACAGATACTTTGATACTGTCGATGGCAGTTTGGCAGTCATCTTTCCAAACGTAGTCCTGATTCTTTTTGAGTAATTTAAAGATCGGCGCGCATGTCGCGGTCATGAGGAATATAAATCGGGAAATATAGTTCAGCCGTCCCAGGAATCCCCTGACTTGTTTTTTAGTTTTTGGAGAAGGAATTTCTTGAATGGCCTTGACTTTGTCAGGATCAACCTCAATCCCTTTCTAGCTGACGATGAACCCTAGCAGTTTCCCTAAGCAGACACCGAATGTGCATTTGTTAGGATTTAAACAGAGTTTGTACTTTCTCAATCGCTCAAATAGTTTTGACAGGTGGGTCACATGCTCCTCCTCTATTTTAGATTTGGAAATCATGTCATCAACATATACCTCTATTTCTTTATGTATCATGTGGTGGAACAGAGTAGTCATGGCTCGTTGATAGGTTTCCCCGACATTCTTCAAACCGAACGGCATTACCTTATAACAAAAGGTGCTCTATGGGGTGATGAACGGAGTTTTCTCCATGTCTTTCGGCGCCATTTGATTTGATTATAGCCCTAGAATCCATCCATGAAGGAGAAAACTTTGAACTTTATTGTACTATCTACCAACATGTCTATGTGCGATAAGGGAAAGTCATCCTTTGGACTGGCTTTGTTCAGGTCCCTGTAGTATACACACATTCTGACCTTTCCGTCCTTTTTCGGAACTGGTACTATGTTGGCTAACCATTGAGGATATTCTGACGTGGCGAGGAAACCCGCGTCAATCTGTTTTTGTACTTCCTCTTTGATTTTGATGGCCATGTCTGGATGAGTCAGTCTTAGTCTTTGTTTCACTGGAAACCATTCTGATCTCAACGGTAGATGATGTTCCATGATGCTGGTATCCAACCCTGGAATATCCTGATAGGACTAAGCGAATACATCGGGAAACCCTTTGAGAAGCTTTATCAAGTCTTCTTTGATAGTTGGAATGAGTAGTGCCCCAATCTTGACTTCTTTTCTCTCTTCTTCTGAACCCAAGTTGACCGCTTCCAACGACTCCTTGTGAGGTTCAATGGACCTTTCCTCTTGTCTGAGTAATCGAGAGATCCCTTCTGGAATTTCTTCGTCATCTTTTTCTTCAGCCTCAAATACCGAGAATTCAAAGTTGGGAGAAGGCATTGGATCGTATGTTTCAATGGGGCTTGAAACAACCAATCTGCATGACGTGATGATTTGTGTTTAGAAGAGACAGAAAGAATGCAAGAGTGTGTGCAGTGTATTTTTTTTACTGCTTGTTTTTATTATTTGTTGTATTTTAGGATTACCATTTTCTAAAAAAGTGAAAAGAGAAAACAACAATTGATGTGGAAATTACAGAACGATGTTATTTTATTTATGATTCGGTCGATTCTTGAAACTACAGCCCTATAAAACAAAATTCTGTCGCTTTCGGCAAAGCGAAGAGGGATATACTTCGACTTATGAACAACTTTCGGGACATCGACAGCAACCCATTGGCGGCGAACTCCTCGGTGAATCACAAAGTTTGGCACCTTCTTTCTTGGCTTGTCTTCAGAAATGACGCTGATTTCCGGTGGAGTTGGATCGTTGGAATTTGTCTCCCAGGCAGAGTTGTCGTAGAAGGATTATTCAACTGCATTTTGCACAGTATTTGTACTCTTAAGTGTATCTCCCCCGTCCAATTGGTTGGATATCTTCGAGCCTGATACGAGAGCTTTCAGGAGCGGTGAACTTGACCATGAAGTCGTATTTGCCCCTCGATTGTCCTAAGGTATCCCACACTTCTTTGGAACTGGAGGAGTCATCCCTTTCGATGACGTTGACCTCGGGAAAAGCATAGTTAAGGAACTCTTGTCCTGCAATCTTTGCAAATTCATCATTGTACTGGATATTGTCTGAATGCCCTGAGTAATGATCCCATGCTTCTGTGGGGACGCAGGTATTCTTTTCGATGATGCTTAGCTGATAATCATCGTTCAGATGACTCTTTTGTCCCGAGTCTTCTGGGTATGGCTGCCACATTGGCAGGCCATCCATCGGGCCAAAGTAGTCAAAGTTATCTTTCATCAGAGTGTCCTCCTCTAATAAGTTAGGTGGAGCACGACATCCTTCCGGGTCGCAATCTCCATAGATTATTTTGACGTCTGACCTTGGTATAAATCTCGGACTCTGCGTGGGATAGCAAAATGGCGTAGGCACTTCGTCCTGAGACATATAACCGTCCTCGTTAAGATAGGACTTCCATTCTTCCTCTGTATCGGAAGAATCACCTTCGTTGATAGTATGTACTTCTTGAGACACTGGGTGAAGAAAACCTCCACTGTGGAAGAAGTCCTGAATGGGATGAAAACTTTCATCATTAGCAGCAGTCTGGGTACAGGTTGAGGAAAAGTCAAGATCTTTCTTCGCTTTGTTATTAGTGGGAATGACAAGTTGTCCCCATCCTTTCGCATTGTTACTTTCGATTGCTTCGAGAGCATTTTTGTACGAGGAAATCGAGGTTCCTCTTTCTGATTAGTTGTTATTGCTCACCGAAAGTGCTTGGAACTGGGTTCCAACAACCTCCTCTAGTTCTACACAAGTGGATGATGATAAGTTACTCACAATAAAGGCTTGCTCTTCACAGACTGTGACGAGTTGGTCTTTCTTGACAAACTTCATTTTCTGGTGAAGTGTCGAAGTGACTGCTCCAGCCTCGTGTATCCAAGGTCTTCCTAATAAGTAACTGGATGTTGCCCGAATGTCCATGACCTGGAAAGTGACTTGGAAGGTGTGAGGACTGATAGTTATGGGAAGGTCGACTTCGCCGATAACTGTTTTTCAGGATCCGTCAAATGCCTTGACGGTGACCTCACTGGCTCTCATCGGAGATCCTCAGTATAATAATCGCATCAATGTAGACTTTGGCATCACATTTAGAGCTGATCCAGTGTCTACCAGTATGCTGGCTAATGCATCGTCCTGGCAATTGACTGTAATATTGAGTGCCATGTTGTGACGGTGGCCCTCTTCCGGCAGTTCCTCATCACTGAATCCCAAGTTATTGCAAGAAGTGATGTTGGAGACGATGCTATCAAATTGTCTTATCATCACATCTTGTTCTACGAAAGCTTGCTCTAAGACTTTCTGCAGAGTTTCCCTGTGAGCTTCGAAATTGACCAAGATAGATAGCACAAAGATTCTCGATGGAGTTTGCAACAGTTGGTCTACAATGTTGTACTCACTCTTCTGGATGAGTCTTAACATCTCATCGTTGTTCTTTAAAAGGTTGAGACCATTGGATTGACTGACTGATTGATTAGGAGCTTCTGTTTAAGGTTCCTTCTCCTTGGTGGGTTCTCCAACTCCTCTGTTGAAGATCCGACCGCTCCGTGTTACTTGACTGATGTCTGTGATATTCACGACAGAGGGTAATGGATTTTCCTTTCCATTCTTAATTATTGTGGCACCGTATTTGTAAGAGATAGCCTTAGTTGATTCATACGGTAGTGGTTTCGGAAGATAGATAACTACAGGAGCCTTCTGATTTTTCTGACCATTGTAAGTAATTTCAATCAGTTCCTGGTTAAGAACCTTTGATTCATCACGTAAAGGGATGATGGTACAAACATCTTTGGTCCTCTTATTATCAGAGATTACGACAACGTCCTTGATTTGATCAGCGAAATAGTCTGGTGTCAAGTTGATTGATCCAGAACTTAGACACGATCGAATCTCTTTGTGATCCAACTGACCTTGGAGGGCTGCTCGCACGAGGTAACATCCTTGATTATCTTCCGAGCAAACTCTACAGCATTCATAGTTGTGTGGTGGCACCTGGCCATGTCCGCTTTGTATGCAGTATAACCTCACTAGGTCTGTCTCTATTGATCGAACATCCAAACTTTGATGCCTAGCAGGGTTCCCGCTAGTCATACTAACTTGTTCTGTGTCTTCATCCATATAGATCGAAAGCCACCAGTGTTTTAACAAGTGTTGAACGCTCTTTGAACTAGAGCACATCCTTGATTAATCTCACGGCACACTGCACAGTTCTGATAATAATGCAAAATCAGAAAACTGAGCTGGACTTTTGTAGCGTGCAACTCCACCAAGCTGGTATTCATCAAACAAACATCAAAGATTTGAATCATGTTGACTTGATAAGGATTCCTATCATAGTAGTCCTGGATCCATCCAAGATCCATCTGACGCTTGAGGGCCTCTTGTACAAAAGAGCATCCCTATTTGTTTACCGAGCAGACCAGACATGTATCGTAATCGTGCCGTGGCGGATTATGACGTTGGCTTTGCCTTGAGTGCATCGCCACCAAGTTGATATTTATTGCACGGATGTCGTGATTCTGGATGATGTTGGAATTCGAGTAAGCCATGTTGACATCACGAATTCGGTGCTCTTGGATCCATCTGAGATCCAATTGTTCCTGTAGAGCTGATTGCACCACAGAACATCCTTGATTATTTTTGGAGCAGATATCACAGTGGTGATAATTGTGAGGTGGCGCATGGTCGTATCCGCTCTGTCTACAATGCATCTTGACCAAGTTGGCCCTCAATAAGAGTACATCATGAATTTGATAGCTGTGGTTAGACTCTCCCTCTATCAAATTTACCGCAACTTTCTCGTGTTGAGGCAGTGGGTTTGTGAGAACATTTAGATTCGTATCCTTAAAGGATAAGACCCCACTCTTAACAAGCTTTTTCATATCGGATTTGAAACTGAGACAGTTCTCTATGTTATGCCCTGGCCCTCCTTGATGGTAAGGACAAGTCTGATCCGTTTTGAACCAAAAAGGAGGATTCTCCGGGATTGCAAGGGGAGCCCTGGTTTGGACGTGCCCCTTGACCAGTAGTAATGGAAACAATTCTGCATACAATATTGGTATAGGGTCAAACAATGGTGGTCGCGTTGTATGGTTGTTGTTGTATTGAGGACGAGCCTACTGAAGAGGTTGTTGCGTTCTTTGCTGAAATTGTTGTCGATTCGGTTGGCTCTGAGCAACCTGAGGTTGATACGTAGGTACAGGCGCAGGGTTAATAGCAGGAGTTACCGCTGCTACTGGTTGGTACCGTCGCCTTTGCTTTTCGAGAGAGATATTCCCAATATCCTGCTCTTTTTTCTTAGGGAGAGCACTACCGTATCGTTTTGTACTACTTGATGATCCAACATATTTGACCAGACGTCCTTCTCGGACCGCTTCCTCAAGACGAACTCCCGTGCCTACCATCTCAGTGAAGTCGCCGAGCGCACTGGCGACCATTCTGTCGTAGTAAAATGAACTTAAGGTCTTTAAGAAAAATTTTGTCATCTCTTTTTCCTCAAGAGGTGGACAAATCTGAGCGGCAATTTCACGTCATCTCTGAGCGTATTCCTTAAAGGTTTCCTTATCCTTTTGTGACATGGCTCTAAGTTGATCTCTGTCTGGTGCCATGTCAAAGTTATACTTATATTGTTGAATGAAGCCAGCGCCAAGATCTCTGAAAGTGGCGATCTTAGTGCGGTTTAATCCCATGTACCATTTTAGTGCGGCACCGGTTAAACTATCTTGGAAGTAATGGATCAGTAGCTGGTTGTTCTCTGTCTGAGTTGACATCCTCCGAGCGTACATCACCAAATGACTTTGAGGGCAAGAGTTACCCTTGTACTTTTCAAATTCAGGCACTTTGATCTTGTGCGAAACTTTCACATTGGGGACCAAACAAAGGTCTGCGGCGTCCTTTCCAATTAGAACCTGACCGCGAAGGGCTTGCAGTTCTTTCTGCATTTCCAGGAACTGTTCCTGGAACTCCTTCATTCTCTCATCCATACTTTTGTTTCCACAAGAAGGTATATGTGGAATCTGTCCCTCCGGGATAGTGTGCACCACGAGTGGTGATACAATCATTATGGCAGAGACTCTTGGTGCTTCTCAAAGTTTGAAACCTTCAGGAATTGCTGTCATGCCTCTTGTATCTTTGCTTTCCCGAAGTTTGTAACCTTCAGGCCCAGCGATTCCTGCCGCGGTTCCCTGATCTTCAGTGATCGGCGGAACATATCCTTCAGGGATATAGTTAATAGGCATGCCCCAGGGACGATCTTTAGGCATGTTATAACGAGGATCATACTTCTCCACTATGGGCGTCGAAGTGATCTCTGAGATCACAGTCCTTTGAATCTGAGCTTCTGCCAGAGCTTGCATTTCATTATGAAGTTTCCTCAGATCTTCTTTCAGAGCGTCGAGTTCTTCTCTCAACTCTCTGTTCTCTTCCTCGAGATTATCCATTTTCTTTTGTTGACTAGCCCGAGTATTGTATGAATGAGACAGTTTGACTCTAGAACCGAGACATAAATGTGAGATTCATAGGTAAGGAGAAAGTGTTATCTGAGAATGATGAATGATATGCAATGATTATACTAATTAAAATTTTTGTTTAATCAAAATAAACTTCAACAATTGGATTGCAAATATCAAACAGTGGGAAAGGCCCCGTTTTATTGAATTCAAAGATTGCAGAAATGGAAATACAATAGATTACAAAGTGTTGCAAAAGGAAATGTCTAAGCTAATGGATCCAGAGTCCTCTCTGAGGAGGGCTCAGGTGCTGGTTCTGGTACTTTCCTTTTCTTTGATCAGGGCTCTTGAGCCGTTGTCGGGTTGTCATTCCTTTGCCACGTGAAAGGAGCGAGCAAATTCCTTTGGCCTTCTGGATTTTCTACAGCATGTTGCTCTAAAATCTCAATCAAAGCATCTTTTTCTTTTAATAGTTGTTGTATTTTGTTACACTCCACACTGAGAATGCGGTATTTGTTCTTCCAAGACCTCTTCTCATGTTGAACTTTGTTGAGAGTAACCTAAACTTTTTCCGTATCAGACATAAAGTAAAGGACATGATCCCTTAACGGAAGAACTTCTTGACGAGGGTAAGGCATCCTCAGGTTAAGAGCTCTAGTTTGTATCCAGTGGAGATAAGGCTCCACCGAGACATACTCCGGCTTTCCTAGAGACTCTCTTCCTTTTCTATGAACATGTTTCCAGGCATGCACTATTTCTGTCTTTAGTGTCCGGTCATTTTCTCCTTCCTTGAAGAAAAGACCTTCCAGATGAGCATTACGTGGGACATGCCTCATCGGGTATCTGAATTGACGACGAACTAAAATTGGATGATAGTTGATTCCTCCTTTAGTTCCTGTGAGGGGTACATTGGGGAAGTTTCCACAATGGTCGATGTAACACCTCAAATTTCATAAGAATATTTATTTAATTTATTTAAATATTATATTCGTGAATTTCTGTGAATTTTTTGTGTTTCGTGTCGATGTCGGTGTTTTTCTAAGTTTTGGTTATTTAATTAAATAATAGTATATATTACGGAATGTATTGTATTATTATTTATTTTAAATATTATTAGAGGAATTAAGGGCGAAGTGGACATTTGAGGAGGATTAGTGAGGGCATTATGGAGAAAGCCCAATTTTGAGGCCTAAGGGTTAGTGTGAATATAAAAGGAGGATTTTGAGAATAAGGTTCATTTTTTGTTAACCGTGAAAAGAAGGAAAGAAGGGAGAGCTCTGAGGAAAAAGGGAAAGGGCGAGGAATTCGTGAAGGTTTCCAAAGGCTCAAAAGAGAACACTTCAGATCGACAATCTAAGGTATGAGGAGTAATTACCTTTCATTGTTTTCATTATAGGATTCGATGTAATTGAAGTGGTTGTTTTGTGTTTGAGGGTTTATGGTATTTTTGTGACAAATTGATGTTTTGAAGGTATTTTGTGAATCGATTATTAAGGGTTGAATATAATCGGATAAAAAGAGACCTTTGGGGAAAATTTCCACGTTGTTGTAGTTTCAATCTTGTGGTGAAGGGATTTATGGAGTTTATAGGAAGCTTGAGAGTTTTGAAGGTTTAGGGAATTTAAGGTTCCCGTAGTGTCCCAAATTGACCTAATAGACGTAGGTTTTATGTCGTTGATCTCCGTGATGCATTAGAACTGTTATAGGGATGTTTTTGGCTCATTTGGAGCTGTAATAGTTGGTACCTTTGAGGCTGTAGAGCTACTGATGTGTAGCAGCGATTTGCTGTAATCACAAGTTCGCTAAGCGAACCATCGCTTCGCTAGGCGAATGTTCGCCACGATTCGCCAAGCGAACAGCGCAGCGAATGCTTGATAACCTGAGTGTGGAGACTAAGATGATTCTGGAGTAGATTTCGGGATTCGCTAGGAACCTTGATAAGCGAAGGAGTCAGCGAGTGGGTTCACTAAGCGAACAAACTAGCGAATATAACAGATGGTGAATTTCTGGTGTCTTGGTGTGGGGTCTGTGGGGTTCACTGGCCGCTTCGCTAAGCAAAGGTTGTAACGAATAGGTTTGCCTAGCGAACCCTGGAGCGAACGTATGCAGTTCACGAAATCCTGTTTATGTTGCTGTGTTGTTTTGATGTTTTGATGCTCTGATTTTTATAATGCTTTACCATGATGTTAGTGGTGTTAATGATGATTATGATGTGATGATTTTGTGATGTTTTGACGAGTAATTAATGATATGAATTTAATGAAAATATTGATGATTATGAACTGTGTATATTTGATGTATGATGATTACTTGACGATATGAATTACTACGACGTGTATTGATGATCATGAGTTGTTTATGTATGATGTATGATGATAAGACGATGACGCATGATGTTTTGATGAATGATGGTGCACATAATCATGTTTTGACGATGATGATTAATGAAGGTTGTGTATCATGCATTCATATGCATACTCTGTGACGACGCTTCATTCCCATTGTGTAGATATGAGGTAATTATGACATGCTCCGGTTCCTAAGAGGAATCGATCCTATTGACGGGGATCTTTGGAGGGGTGATGGCCTAGTGCCCATCGATTATGACGATTGGTACCACATGCATAAGTCTTGTTGTGCATTACATTTTATGTGACATTGATGTGATTTATGATATAGTGATTCCCTAATGTTTTCTTTGATGATGACCCTGATGATGTTGTATTTGAAGATAATGCCATTTTATGTATATCTTGTTTTGTAATGATTATTATGAATTGTGATTACTCACCCTGCCTGTTTGAATGTTGCCTCCACATGGGTAACGTGCAAGCGATCAGGTTTAGCCGTGGATGCTTTCTAGGATCTTGAAGTTTATTTGCTTTTGGTCGATGTAGAGGGTCTTGCTCTGATAGTGTAACATCGGGTTGGGTCGTCGAGTTGAATCATGTTGATTTATTTGTTGGTATTTGATGCTATGGTTTATTATAAAACCTTTTTTATTATTTGTGGTTATGGTGGTTCTGCTTCTACTTCTGAGGGCCTTTTGTTGAAAACCTTTTATTTGAAAATTTTGAGTTTCGCTGCCATGTGAAGGATTTTTTACTTATTTTGAGGAAAACCCTTTGTTTACAGGGCAATTGTGTTGTTTTGATTTAATGAGAAATGTGCACCCTTTGAGGTGATTTTTATGCTTTACTCTGATATTTGAGTTGTTTCTGCTGCAATATTATTGGGGGTAGAAAGGGGAGTTATATTAGTGGTATCAGAGCAGGTCGGTCCGTCCGGCCAGGTTGTCTAATGTTGTTTGTTTCCCTAGTGTGCGACATGTGCGTAAAAACACTGTTGATGCTTGTTTTGTTTTCCATTTGCAGGTTAGGAATGAAACAAGTGGAGGAGAAGATGGTGCTTCTCCAAGGTGTTTCGAGCGTGGAGCGTTGGCTAAGTGTGGGGTTGGACGCTGCAATAGTTGGAGGAGATAGTTTATACCGCCTCATGATATCGGCTGTTATTGACAAATTGAGGAACTGATCACCCTTAATCTCTTGTTGATAATAGACGGGGTCATGTTGGATGGGATAGACGTGTCTTGTGAGCTTGAGTAGTGTGCGCAGTGAATTGTTGGGGTTAAGCCGAGTGCTTAAGGATTATTTTGATGAGTCGATACAAACTAAAAACTTGAAGATGAGGCGAATTAGAGTTTCTTACCTGTCGGTCAAGTTGGAAATATCTTGAGGAGAACAGTCAGGTATTGTTGATTTATGCTTTTGAGGGATAGAGAACAGGGTGGTGGCTAGTGATACGCCAATGGTGTGTAATTCTTGACGATCGCCTGAATCTAATTTCGACGAAGGTGAAGAGTTGTTTGTTCTGTGAAGCAAGTGGGTGAGTCTGTGAAAGATGGTGCAAAGGTGTTATGATGTTGGATTATTGGAAGGCATAAGGGATGCGCTGGTGTGTGATCTACCTATAGTGTGTGACTATTTGGAGGTGTTCCCAAGAGATATCAGTGATTTACCACTGTAGTGTGGAGTGTAACTTGCTATCGACCTGGTACTCGATGCAATGCTCGATGTCGGTGTTTGCATACAGAATGCATGTTTTTGAATAAGTGAATTGAAGGAATAGCTAGAAGAATTGCTTGAGACTCTAAAGTCCGCTACCGAGATACAAAGTTTTCTAGGATTAGCAGGTTACTACCGCAAGTTTATTCAAGGCTTTTCTAAGTTGGCATTACGTTTGACTCAGTTGACTCGAAAGGGTCAAACTTTTGTGTGGGATGTAACTTGTGAAGGGAGTTTCGTGGAATTGAAGAAGGGATTGACTACTGCTCCAGTGTTGATTTTTCCTAATTCGAGTGAATCTTTTGTGGTGTATTGTGATGCGTCGAGGATGGGTCTTGGTGGAGTTCTGATGCAGAATGGACAAGTTGTTGCCTATGCTTCAAGACAATTGTGAGTTCATGAGAGGAATTATCCTACACATGACTTGGAATTGGCCGCTGTGGTGTTTGTGTTGACGATTTGGAGACATTATCTGTTTGGCTCTAAATTTGAAGTGTTTAGTGATCATAAAAGCCTAAAGTACTTATTTAATCAGAAATAATTGAATATGAGGCAGAGGAGGTGGTTAGAGCTGTTGAAGGATTTTGATTTTGATTTGAGTTATCATCCGGGCAAAGCAAGTGTAGTGGCCGGTGCATTGAGCAGAAAGTCGTTACATATGTTGATGCTTATGGTGAAAGAATTGGAATTAATTGAACAATTCATAGATTTGAGTCTGGTATGTAAAGCGACTCCTGATAGTGTGAAGTTGGGAATGTTGAGGTTGACGAGTGGTATTCTGGAAGAAATCAGAATGGCACAGCAGTCTGATTTAAAGTTGGTTGACCAATTAACTTTGATTAACCAAGATAACGGAGGTGACTTCCGGATTGATGAGAATGGTGATGAGGTTTCGAGATAGAGTGTGAATTCCAGATGTTCTAGAGATCGAGGAAAGTGTTCTATGAAGAAGGATATTGCAGAGGTCGTTTATGCGTGTTTAACTCGTCAGAAATTGAAGTTTGAGCATCAGAAGCCTTAGGTATGATGCACCCGTTGAGTATTCCAGAATGGAAACGGGATAGTATGTCCGTGGATTTTTGTGTCAGGATTGCCGAAGACTGGGAAAGGGAGTGATTCTTTGTGGAGTGATAGTTGAGGAATTAACTAAATCGGCTCATTCTTACAGATGAAGATTGATCACTCCTTGCGGAAGCTAACTGAGATGGGTATTGAGGAGATTGTGAAGTTACATGGGGTACCTTTGAATATTGTGTCGGATAGAGATCCGAGGTTTACATCGAGGTTTTGGAAGAGTTTGCAATATGCGTTGGGTACTAAGTTAAGGATGAGTTCTGCCTATCATCCGCAGACGGACAGTCAGACAGAAAGGACAATCCAATCTTTAGAGGATTTGTTGAGGGCTTATGTGTTGGATCATGGAGGATCGTGGGATAGCCATTTACCGTTGATTAAGTTCACGTACAATAATAGTTTTCATGCTAGTATTGGAATGGCGCCCTATGAAGCTTTGTATGGGAGAAGGTGTAGGACTCCGTTGTGTTGGTATGAATCGGGCGAGAGTGTTGTACTCGGACCTGAAATTGTGCAAGAGACGACTGAGAAGATTAAGAAGATCCAAGAGAGGATGAAAGCTTCGTAGAGTCGTCAGAAGAGCTATCATGATAAGAGGAGGAAAGCACTTGAATTCCAAGAGGGAGATCATGTGTTTTTGAGGGTGACGTCAGTGACTGGTGTGGGTCGAGCTTTGAAGTCTAGGAAGTTCACTCCACGTTTTGTTGGTCCATATCATATATCGCAGAGGATAGGAGAGGTAGCCTATCGAATTGCTTTACCGCCGTCACTTGCGAATTTGCATGACGTGTTCCATGTGTCTCAGTTGAGGAAGTACATTTCGGATCTGTCGCATGTGATTCAGATGGATGATGTACAAGTGAGGGATAATCTGAATGTGGAAGCATTGCCTGTGCACGTAGATGGTCGAGAGATGAAGAAATTATGGGGTAAAGACATAACTTTGGTGAAGGTGTTGTGGGGTGGACCAGTTGGCCAAAGTTGGACTTGGGAACGTGAAGATCAGATGAGGGAGTCGTATCCGACTCTATTTCCTTGAGGTAATTTTCGAGGGCTAAAATCCTTTAAGTGGGGGAGGGTTGTAACACCCCAAATTTCATAAGAATATTTATTTAATTTATTTAAATATTATATTAGTGAATTTCTGTGAATATTTGGTGTTTCGTGTCGATGTCGGTGTTTTGTGAAGTTTTGGTGCTTTGTGAAGTTTTGGTTATTTAATTAAATAATAGTATATATTACAGAATGTATTGTATTATTATTTATTTTAAATAATATTAGAGGAATTAAGGGCGAAGTGGACATTTGAGGAGGATTAGTGAGGGCATTATGGAGAAAGCCCAATTTTGAGGCCCAAGGGTTAGTGTGAATATAAAAGGAGGATTTTGAGAATAGCGTTCATTTTTAGTTAACAGTGAAAAGAAGGATAGAAGGGAGAGCTCTGAGGAAAACGGGAAAGGGCGAGGAATTCGTGAAGGTTTCCAAAGGCTCAAGAGAGAACACTTCAAATTAACAATCTAAGGTATGGGGAGTAATTACCTTTCATTGTTTTCATTATAGGATTCGATGTAATTAAAGTGGTTGTTTTGTGTTTGAGGGTTTATGGGATTTTTGTGACGAATTGATGATTTGAAGGTATTTTGTGAATCGATTATTAAGGATTGAATATAATCGAATAAAAGTAGACCTTTGGGGCAGATTTCCCCGTTGTTGTAGTTTCAATCTTTTGGTGAAGGGATTTATGGAGTTTATAGGAAGCTTGAGAGTTTTGAAGGTTTAGGGAATTTAAGGTTCCCGTAGTGTCCCAAATCGACCTAATAGACGTAGGTTTTATGACGTTGATCTTCGTGATGCATTAGAACTATTATAGGGATGTTTTTGGGTCATTTGGAGCTGTAATCGCAGGTACCTTTGGAGCTGTAGAGCTACTGATGTGTATCAGCGATTTGCTGTAATCGCAGGTTCGCTAAGCGAACCATCGCTTCGCTAGGCGAATGTTCGCCACGGTTTGCCAAGCGAACAGCGCAGCGAGTGCGCGATAACCTGAATGTGGAGACTGAGATGATTCTGGAGTAGAAGTGGGGATTCGCTGGGAACCTCGCTAAGCGAAGGAGTCAGCGAGTGGGTTCGCTAAGCGAACAAACTAGCGAATATAACAGATGGTGAATTTCTGGTGTCTTGGTGTGGGGTCTGTGGGGTTCGCTGGCCGCTTCGTTAAGCGAAGGTTGTAGCGAACAGGGTCTCCTAGCGAACCCTGGAGCGAACATCTGCTGTTCGCGAAATCCTGTTTATGTTGCTGTGTTGTTTTGATGTTTTGATGCTCTGATTTTTTTTATGCTTTACCATGATGTTAGTGACGTTAATGATGATTATGATGTGATGATTTCGTGATGTTTTGACGAGTAATTGATGATATGAATTTCATGAAAATATTGATGATTATGAACTGTGTATATTTGATGTATGATGATTACTTGACGATATGAATTACTACGACGTGTATTGATGATCATAAGTTGTTTATGTATGATGTATGATGATAAGACGATGACGCATGATGTTTTGATGAATGATGATGCACATAATGATGTTTTGACGATGATGATTATTGACGGTTGTGTATCATGCATTCATATGGATACTTTGTGACGACGCTTCATTCCCATTGTGCGGATATGAGGTAATTATGACGTGCTCCGGTTCCTAAGAGGAATCGATCCTATTGACGGTGATCTTTGGAGGGGTGATGGCCTAGTGTCCATCGATTATAACGATTGGTACCACATGCATGAGTCTTGTTGTGCATTGCATTTTATGTGACATTGATGTGATTTGTGATATATTGATTCCTGATGTTTTCTTTGATGATGACCCTGATGATGTTGTATTTGAAGATAATGCCATTTTATGTATATCTTGTTTTATAATAATTATTATGAATTGTGATTACACCCTGCCTGTTTGAATGTTGCCTCCACGTGGGTAACGTGTAGGTGATCAGGTTTAGCCGTGGATGCTTTTGAGGACCTTGAAGTTTATTTGCTTTTGGTCGATGTAGAGGGTCTTGCTCTGATAGTGTAATATCGGGTTGGGTCGTCGAGTCGAATCATGTTGATTTATTTGTTGTTATTTGATGTTATGGTTTATTATAAAACTTTTTTGATTATTTGTGGTTATGGTGGTTCTGCTGCTACTTTTGAGGGCCTTTTGTTGAAAACCTTTTATTTGAAAATTTTGAGTTCCGCTGCCATGTGAAGGTTTTTTTACTTATTTTGAGGAAAACCCTTTGTTTACAGGACAATTATGTTGTTTTAATTTAATGAGAAATGTGCGCCATTTGAGGTGATTTTTATTATTTACTCTGATATTTGAGTTGTTTCTGCTGCAACATTATTGGGGGTAGAAAAGTGTGTTACAGTCGATGATTTTGATCCCGTCATAGATTCGATTGTACCAGTCTATGTCAGAGTTGGTAAGAGACATGATTCTCTGCGACCAACATAAAGTATTCTTATGGTCCCAAAAAGCGGCAGACTTAGGTAAATGGGAAGTGAACCATTTGTATAGCAGGGGTACACAGCATGTGATCATTCCTCCGCTGTACAAATTCCTTAGGTGTACAGAATGATACGCATCTGCGAGCAAAGTCGGTACAGGGTTTCCAATTAGAAAAATCTTAATGACATTGGCATCAACGAAATTATCAATGTTGGGAAACAGAAATAACCCGTAGGCGAGCAAAGCAAAGATGCTTTCGAAAGCAGTACGTTCCTTATACTAGCGAAGTACAGAGCTTTCTTTACTAAGAACTTGGCTTGTAAACCTTGGATTCCACCCTTAGTGGTCATGTGAGTCTTGACTTCTGACTCGTCCAAATAAATTGCTCTTGCAATGGTTTGATCTTTTGGAATTTCTTCCAGTCCAGAAAAGGGAGCTTGGTCAGTAATGGGTAAATCAGTCAGGTGAGAGTACTCCTCCAGTGTTGGTGCTAGCTGATAATCCGGGAATGTTAAACAGTGATAGACCGGATCATAAAACTAAATGAGCGTAGCCAGGATTCCTTCATTTACATGGACCCTTAACAGAGATAGTAGTCCTCCGTACTTAGTTCTGAAAGCATCAGGGTTGGTGATCATCCTTGCCAACCCTCTCAAATCCTCTAGTTTTGGAACCTTGAAGGTATACTTGTGAGTCCTCCTTCTACCGAAATCCATTAGCGTAATCTTTTTCTCTGATATTTGCAATCATTGTCTTAGTTTAAAGAGAGACTAGAAGAGAAGATTTTCTTTGTTTAATGTTTTTTAATGAATGCATGAATGTAGCACAAAAAAACATAGAAAAAACATGGGGTCAAAGGTTCGGTGTCATGAAGTCAAGACTCTACCCATCCCCAAAGGTTTATACTGGTGATTTTTGTACCTGTCTCTCAAAATCATTGATTCCTCTTGGGATAACAACAGCAGGTTGGAATCACCCGAGCGAGCTGCAGTATCTTAGAGAGAAATCTCAAATGAGGGTAGTATCGCGTGACAACTATTTCCGATAGCTTCCGCACTACTAAATGGTCTTAGTCTACTAAAAATCCTCAGCTTCTCTGACAACCACAATCGAACAATCTGCTTTCAACAACCGAAGTCCTATAGGCATTGAATCCGCAAAGGGTGTCTCCACTGATTCGATGGTCGACCGAGGTCACTTATTTGGGAGTCACTCCCTGTAAGATTACTCGTCTAGTGCCATCACTTATCTTAGGTGTATACTCAATCTTTCCACATGCGGCATCACACGCATTCCCATTAATAGAAAAATAAACACAGATATCAATTAGGAAAAGCAATATATATATTTGTCCTAACATCTTAGACCTCTAGTCCTATGATCCTATACAGACAATGATTCCCTAGCAGAGTCGCCATTTTCGTGTAACGAGCGATTTTTGTCGGTGACGCGACCACCTTATCGCTGAAGTTTGGGTTTTCTCCTCGTGGACAAAGGGTGCTACTTTCTGATTTCTTATTTATCCTGTGAAGCTGGAAGGGAAAGGGAAGCTATCTAAAACTAACCATGCACGCGAATGTTTAACTGAAAAAATGCTTTAAAAGAGATTGGGGGGTCAAGGGTCAGGTTATACAATGGGTAGTTGTCAATTACCCATCCTATATGTGGTTATCCACATGATGTTAGCTTTTAGGTCTAGCTTTGTAATTGATCGTGTTTATCTGTTAATGGGTTGGAAAAGTTTCTTGGGAAAGTGTGACAGGGAGAGTGAGTTTTTGTTGATGTTTGGGTATTTCCCGATGTTTTTGGTAAGGTACTAGACCTAAGTTTTGATTGATATGAAGGTACTGGAGTTTTTGATTAGTATGCTCGCTAAGATTTCGCAATCTTATGCCTACGTATTCCTGTTTAAACGAAACAGGGAAATCAGAGCAATCATAGTTCCTCCTATTCTAAGGGAGGAAAAAGATATTTTGGTGTCTTGTTCAAAGCCCAAGACATGAAGCTAAAGGTGATTTGTATCTTGTTCAAAGCCCAAGATATGAAGCTAAAGGGTTTTAGCTGAGAGAGAATTTGTCATCTCTAAAAAGGAATTGTTGATTTTTGTATGCCTTGATCAAAGCACAAGTTTGATGCTAAGAGGTTGATTGACTCAGCTAGGGATTTCTTTATACGAAGCCTAAGAGGAGGCTAGATAAGACCGACTCAACAAGAAAGTGTATATGTCTTGTACAAGGCCCAAGATTGAGGCAAAAAAGAGACTGACTCTTTGGGGATATCATTATATAAAGCCTAAGAGGAGGCTAATAGTTAGACTTTTCTAGGGAAAATGTTCTTTCTGTCTTGTACAAAACCCAAGATTGAGGCTAAAAGGGATTTTTGACTCCGTTGGGGAGGTTTATATGTGTCTTGTACAAAGCCCAAGATGGAGGCTGAAATGAGTTTGTCTCAACAAGAGAGTGCTTTTATATGTCTTGTACAAAGCCCAAGATGGAGGCTAAAAGAGTTGACTCAACAAGAGAGTCTTGCAAAGGTGATTGACCCAACAAGAGAGTCTGAAAGTTGATTGACTCAACAAGAGAGTCTATTATACTCAACAAGAGAGTGATTTGATGTCTCGTACGAAGCCCGAGATTGAGGCTAAAAGGAGATTGATCCAATAAGAGGGTCTTTTATACTCAACAAGAGAGTGCTGAAAGGTGATTAACTCAACAAGAGAGTCTAAAAAATGATTGACTCAACAATAGAGTCTGAAGAGTGATTGACTCAACAAGAGAGTCTGAAAAGGTTAGCTCCGCTGGGGGAGGATCATTGTACAAAGCCCAAGAGGAGGCTGACTGTGTCGAGGAAAGATCATTATACAAAGCCTAAGAGGAGGTTATCTTACTGCTGAGGATTAGATCCATAGGCATGCCCAAGGGTGGGGAACTCTCATGAGAGAGACCGGGTTTCTGCTGGAGATTTATTTAGAGTGATCGGTGTTTTTCCTATGTTTGAAAGGAACTTGAGAATGTCTTTGAGACTCGAGGGGGGTTTAGACTGTCCAAGTCTACTGGTGTTAAAGAGTTTTATCTTTTGTATGATGCCCAAAAGAGGGCAAGGGCTTTAAGGGATAAGAATCAACCCTAAAGTGGCCTGAGGTTTGACACTGGAAAGACTGCTCTAGCAAAGGATGACTAAGTTCTGTCTTATACCTTTAAGAGGTCGCTAGGGTCCTTGTATTAAGCCTAAGAGAAGGCATGAGAACTTCTAGGAAGCCGAAGGGTCCTTGTACAACGCCCAAGAGGAGGCGGGGGTGCTTTTAGGAAGCATGTGGGTCCCCAAACCAAGAGAAGTTCAAGAAATGCAATTTACAGAGAAGAGATCATTCTAGGAAAGTTCGAGGGTTTGGAAGAAACTCAAGAGATGCCATTCACGGAGAAAAGATCATCTCTGGGGAGTAGAGTTTCTTTGACAATTTCTAAGGGTGACAGTCTGAGAAAAGGTTCACCGAGAATACTACCTTTCTCTTTGTTCCATATTGTTTAACCCCAAGAGAAGGGAAGACTGTATTTGGAATCCTAAGGGGGATCTAGTTTTGTTTGTATTTAAAGAGTGACCAACAGGGATTTACCTAGTTCTAGACGTAGTTGCCGGGGAAAACTCTAAATAACTATACTAGTATATATACAGTTGAAATATGATGAGTATTTAAAAGGTATGAAAGAAGACTAACCATGCGCGGCTTCCCACAATACAGTTATTTATATGAAAGCAGATAAAAGAAAGCGGATAAACACTTACCCGTTGTAGAGCTTACAGACTGTTTTGTTAGTTGTTCAAAGAAATTAAAGAAAGTTTTGATAGCAACTATACATTTGGATTCAAAATCAAAGGAGAAAGTATTTTGAACAGAGATCGGGGCTTACAGCTCAGGGAGAGGCCCAAATTTCAACAGTAATTGTACTGTTGTTTTGAATTTGTACAAGGACTTATACAAGTGACTGAGGCCCAAAAAGGTTTTCTGTACAAAGGGATGGGTCTTACACTCTACCAAGAGGCCCAAAAGTACTTTAAAGAAAAGAAATGAGACTTACAACACGAGGGCAGGCCCAGTTGTTTGTTTGAAAATGGCGATCGCGCCGAGGTTTCTGACGGTATCAGGACTTATACAATACACTGAGGCCAAAAATTGTTTATTTATAAAGGGATGGGACTTACACTCTACCAAGAGGCCCAAAACTGTTTTGAAATTTTTGAGTATGATTAAAAATCAAAGAAACCCTAATTTTCACATTTTAAAAGTAATTTTTCAAAGAAAATTAATAAAAAAGGATAAAAATACCAAATAAGTTTAAATAAACCACTTGTGATTTTTGGTTATGGTTTGAAAAATGAGGTTTTAATCACAAGATGATTTAAAACTCATTTGGTTTTTATTTTCAAGATGAATATTCATTTTTAAAATGTTTAAAAACAATTAAAATGAATTTATTTACAAAAATACCAATTATATTAAATAACTGATATAAATTTGAATTTTTTGTAGAATAAAATATTTTACTATTTTTGTGATTTTTCAGAAAAAGAATCAACCAAAAATGAGTAAAATTGAGAGAGTTATTAATTTTTCAAATCATTTAAAAATAATATGAAAAATGATAAAAAGTGAAAAAATGGTAAAAAAAAATAGGATCTGGGGCGAGGGGGATTCAAACCTCAGACCTCTTGTGTGCAGTGCGTGCCTCCTACCACTAGGGTGGTGATACATCTGTGTATCAAAACCACCCCATAGATATATGAGGCATGCCTTGTTTTTGGCCTGGCCAAGGCAAGGCAAGGCAAGATTTTGGCCAAAAACGTGAAGCTTGTAACTTTCTCATTTCTCCATGGATTGAGACAAAATTTAGGTATATCCTGCCTAGAATTTCGCAAGGAATCCAATGGTGGTGGTGGTTTTTTCAGATGAGGCTCTTCAAAACCCGAAAGTGTTCTTGAAATAGGCCTATAATTGCATTTTCTATGCTATCTCTTGTTATAGGCATGAATTACATGATGAATTGGTTCAAACACAGCATATATAACATGTATGAGATGTGTATGGTCAGTGGACCTCAAAGAAATGCATATTTCAAAGAGTTCAAGTTGTGATGCTTACCTCTTTAGGAGCTTTTTGGGCAGTCTGTCAAGTGCTTTGTTCCAGAAACAAATTGATGCTTTGGACACCCTCAAATTATCCCTTGGAAGCTTTTAGAATGGTTGGAATAAACTGGAATCCTCAGGAACAAGTTTGAGCTCTTTCTTGCAAAAGGGGCAAAAGTGGCCAATATAGCAACTCTCTCAAATGGTGTTCCAGATGTGGGGAACCATTTGGGACAGTTCAAGGATGATATTTGGAGTGTGTTTGAGGCTTTATATGGTTTTAAAAGTGACTGAATCAAGACATGGCTTGAAAAATGCAAAAAAGTCCAATTTTGAGGTTTTGAGAAGGGACTTTGTGATTTTGGTGTTACAGGTCACTTATGAGAGTTTGGACAACTTAGATATGACATCTTGGATGTCTTTGGATCATGAGCTGTGATGGAAATGCTCTCTAACTTAAAAACTCATAGTTACCTTGCAAAAGAAGGCATTTTGGCCTAGAGAAAGAGATTTGAGGAAAGCAAGTGTTGTAGTGCTTTGGTGTACTCAAACTGAGCACAAATGAGCTCTATTTATAGTAGAGCAAGTTTGTTTTGCAAGCAATAGTGAATGGTGGCTGCAGCAGGCTGTTGGCCAATTTCATCACTTTGGAATCTTAAGTCTCCTCTAGCCATTGACTAGAGGTTAGAGCACAGGTCTATGGTCATTTGGTTCAGAGCTTATCCTTGACTCATTCAGTTGGAAATGGCTCAGTTCATGCCACCTTGGTGCATTCATTGAATGCTTGGAGACAAAATTGGAGTCTTGGCGTCTTTTAGGCTTTTTAGGGTTTGGCATGCTACTTTGGGAATCTTGGACTTGGGAGGCTGATGAATCAGTGTTTGTCCCTTGGTTGTTCCCCCTTGAGGTGTTCAGATGGATAAGCATGCTTGGAATTGCAGAATTTGAGCAAATCGTGCCTTCATGCACAAGTCTGCCTTGCCAAGACAGTTTGCAGCAAGGCATGTTGCAGCTGTCATAACTCCTAGCTCAGATGGAGTTTGATGAAGCTCTTGGACATTTTGGAAATCCCTTATGTGATACAACATATGTGTGAACATAGTTTGTCTACGTTTTGGATCCAAGTGAAAAATCCCCCTACATTTTGAAAAAAAGCAAGACAAATTCTGACTTAGTGAAAATTTCAGTGTTGGAAAAAGTGACATTTCATGTTTTCAGCCATTTTGATCACTCCATAACTAAAAATCCATGAAGAATTGGAATTAGGTGTAGTTGACACTTTTGAAGTATGCCATGAGAGCAATAAATCCATCTTTGGACCATCCAAAATGGTTGCTTGGATCTCAAGTTATGATCCTTGGAAGTTGGTACCCTAGCCACTTTGTTTTATAACTTAGAAAAATTCTAAATTTTTTATGGTTACCCCTTTAACAAGTTATCCCACTTTCTTTTATTTTTCTTGATGAATGAAGATTCTAATCACACATTAACATCATTTTAGGGTCATGGAACCATAATTGTGAAAAATCTCAAAAAGTCAAAGTTGACTTTTGTGCACAGTTGACTTTTTATCAGATGAATTCCAAACTATGCGATACTTGGTGAAGTCAAGTACTTGACCTAAATCAAACCTAATGGTTATGTTCCAAAGGTGTTATAGGATGTATTGAAACATGTCCCAAGATTTGGGAGCATGTCCTGGTCAAAAGTCAAAGGCACAGTTAACTTTTCCCTCGAAACCCTAATTGTGGTCCAGATGAAATTGAAACTTACAGATCAAGCTTCTTGGGTCAATCCATTTTTGCAAATGGATCAATGTAGTGTATTAGAGACCCTCAAATCATGTCTTGAGGTCTTGGCTCATGTTTTGTCCCAAAAGTCAACTTAGGGGTGAATTAGGTCAAGAAACCCTAATTCCTGATTTTTTTTTATGAATGCTTCCCTTGAGGTTAAATTGACTTGATGATTTGGTTCATGATGTCCCTTGGAGCATTTTAAGTTGTTCTTTGAAGTATTGGCTCATAACTAGAGGAAAATTCCCATCTGGAGGCCTTGGTCGACTAAAACCCTAATTTGGTGACACTGGCGATCTTGAGGCTTAATCCACTTGGAATGCTGCAACCTTGTGCTTGATTCTTGATGTGGGAGTCCTCTTGATCCTTTATGGGTGTTTGAGAGGTTAGACAAGTTGAAGGTCGTGTCATTTCTTAATTGATCATTTGTCTAAGTACCCTGAGAGAGTTTAAAACCCTAATCTCTGATTGTAGTGAATGCTCAACAATTCCTTCAGGAGATTGATGAGGCACAAAGGTACATCCATATAGTGATGATGGTTTGTACAATGATGGGAAATCTTAGTGGTCAAAATTTTGGGTATGACACATGGATCCTGAGTTCTCTCTAAAGAGAGCTCAAATGTTGGTTCCTGTATTTTCCTTTTCTTTGACCGGGGTTCTTCAGCCGCTGCCGGGTCGACAATCCTTTGCCAAGTGAAAGGAGCAAGCAAATTTCTTTGGTCTTCCTGACTTTCTATAGCATGTTGCTCTAATATCTCAATTAGAGCATCCTTCTCTTTTAACAGTTCCTGAATCTTGATACATTCCAAATTAAGGATTTGGTATTTGTTCTTCCAAGAGCTCTTTTCACGTTGAACTTTGTTGAGAGCGACCTGGAGTTTTTCCGCATCAGACATGAAATAAAGGACAGACACCTTTAAGGGAAAAACTTCTTGACGAGGGTAAGGCATCCTCAGCTTGAGGGCTCTAGTTTGCACCCAGTGGAGATAAGGTTCCATGGATGTACAATTTGGTCTTCTCAAAGACTCTCTGCCTTTCCTGTGAATATGTTGCCAAACATGCACATTTTCCTTCTTTAGTGCCCTGTCATTTTCCCTTCCTTGAAGAAAAAACCTTCCAAATGAACGTTATGTGGGATATTCTTCGTCGGGTATCCGAGTTGATGGAGAGCTAAAATTGGATGGTAGTTGATTCCTCCTTTAGTTCCAATGAGGGGTACGTTAGGGAAATTTCCACATCTGTCTATGATCTCTATCCCTTCGTAAATCTGATTTTACCAATCTATGACAGAGTTGGTAAGAGACATAATCCTTTGTGACCAACATAGAGTACTCTTGTGATCCCAAAAAGCAGCAGACTTGAGCAAATAGGAAATGAAACATTTGTAGAGTAAGGGTACATAACATGTGATCATTCCTCCGCTGTACAAATTCCTTAAGTGTACAGAATGATAAGCATCTGCGAGCAAGGTTGGTACAGGGATTCCTATTAAGAATATCTTAACAGCATTGTTATCGACGAAATTGTCAATGTTGGAAAAAAGAAATAACCCATATATGAGCAGGACAAAGATGTCTTCGAAGGCAGTTATGTTTCCTATACTAGCAAAGTATAGAGCTTTCTCCACAGGAATTTAGCCGGTAAACCCTGGATTCCTCATTTAGTGGTTATATGAGTCCTAATTTCTGACTCATCCAAAGAGATTGCTCTTGTAATGGCTTGATTCTTTGGAATTTCTTCCAGTCTGGGAAATAGAGCTTGATCAGTGATAGGTAAATCAATCAGGTGGGAGTATTCTTCCAGTGTCGGCGCAAGTTGGTAATCCGGGAAAGTGAAGCAGTGGTAAGTCGGATCGTAGAACTGTACCAGTGTAGATAGGATCCCTTCAACCATGTTGACCCTTAACAGAGACAACAGTCCTTCGTGCTTAGCTCTGAAAGCCTCGGGATTGGTAATCATCCTTCCCAATTTCCTTAAATCTTCTAGTTTCGGAGCCTTGAAGGTGTACTTGTGCGTCTTTCTTCTACCAAAATCCATAACGCAACCTCTGATATTTGCAATCATTGTTTTAGGTTTTTTGAAAAAGATTTTTTTTTGTTTGAAAAGAGTTTTTTAATGAATGCATGAATGCAGCACACAAAAACATTTAAAAACATGGGTTCAAGGGTTCAACGTCACGAGCATGGAGTCATGGATCTACCCATCCCCAAAGGTTGTACTATTTAGGTCAATTTTTGTACCTGTAGAACGGGTTCTAAAAGATACACAAAGTCATTGACCCTTCCTAGGGATACTAACAGCAAGCTGATTCACTCGAGCGAGCTGTAATATCCTAGGATGAATCTCATTTGAGTGTAGTATCGCGTATCAACTATTCCTGATAGTCACCGCACTACCAAATGGCCATATGGTTAATGTCTACTAAATCCTCAGGGTCATGGGTACCGCACTGGGATAGACAATGCTTTCACAACAATCGGTGGTTCAACATCGATATTTCTGCACGGGTACCTCGACTGATTCGGTCGACTGCAAAGTTAGCTTGGTCGGGATTCACTCCCTATAAGCGTTTCCTGGATATGCCACCACTTATCTTAATGTTCTCTCAAACTTTCCACATGCGTATTAATCGCATTCCCAGTTTAAAAAAAATTAAACACGGGTATCAAGTAGTATAACAGTAAATGATATATATATATATATATATATATATATATATATATATATATATATATATATATATATATAGTAGAAAGTAGAAAATGACAAACAAAACATAGACCTCTTAGGAACTCTAATTCTAAAGACTCCCCAACAGAGTCGCTATTTTTCTGTAGCGTACGATTTTTGTCGATGACGCGACCACCTTACCGCAATGGTTGGAATTGGGTGCTACTTTCTGATTTCTTATTTATCCTATGAAGCTGGAAAGGAAAGGGAAGGTGTCTAAAACTAACCTTGCACACAAATGTTTTCTTTAACAAATGCTAAGAGATTGGGGATTCGGGGTCAGGTTATACAAAGGGAAGTTGTCAATTACCCAATATATATGGTTATCCATAGATCTTCTTTGGCATACTTTCTAATACTTTTTGGTGTTTATCTGTTATGGGTTGGGAAATTGTCTCCTTTGGGAGTATTGACAGAGTGTTTTTATTGTTTTTCGGGTTTTCTGTTGTTTTTGGTAAGGTACTGGACCTAAAATTTTTTATATGTGTGCTTGCTAAGATTTCACAATCTTACGCCTACGTATTCCCGTAAAGGTACTTGGAAAATTAAACCAATCATAGTTCCTCCTATTCTATGGGAGGAAAAAGATGTTTGGTGTCTTGTTTAAAGCCCCAGATTGAAACTAAAGGGTTTGAGAGAGAATTTGTCATCTTTAAAGGGAGGTATCTCACTTGTTTATCACAGTTGTTGGGTAACTGATTATAAAGGAGAATTACTTTAACTAGAATGTATGGAATCCAGCAATGCCATAATTTCCTTTATAAGGGAAAAGTATTGAAGGAGGAAACTTTAACTTAGTGTAGAGCAATGTCATTTTTCCTTAGGAATCTTCCATGCTAAGAGAAGGACATTGGCTTGGATGTAAATAATCCAGAGGCTTGCCACTTACAACCATTATATCAAAGAGGAAGTTTACCAGGATAAAAGAGGGATCACAACTTGGATTTTTGAATCAACAAGTGTGCCACTTACAGCAGTTATCTGGAATTAGGGTTTTTTTATTGTTTGTTTTGATAATGTGATATACAGAGAAATGTATTCCTACAGAGAGAACTCTTGATTTCCTCTGAAGGGATGTTGATTTTTGTGTGCCATGATCAAAGCTCAAGGTTGAAGCTAAAAGGTTGACTCTGCTTAGGGAGTTTTATATATGTCTTGTACAAAGCCCAAGATTGAGGCTAAAAGAAGGTTGACTCAGCTGGAGAGTATGATCTGTCTTGTACAAAGCCCAAGATTGAGGCTGAAAAGGGATTGAACTTTTCTGGGGAGTATTTTTTCTATCTTGTACAAGGCCCAAGATTGAGGCTAAAAAGAAATTAACTCCACTGGGGAGGTTTTATCTGTCTTGTACAAAGCCCAAGATTGAGGCTAAATAGAAATTGACTCCACTAGGGAGGTTTTATCTGTCTTGTACAAAGCCCAAGATTGAGGCTAAATAGAAATTGACTCCACTGGGGAGGTTTTATCTGTCTTGTACAAAGCCCAAGATTGAGGCTAAATCCGCTGAGGAAAAATCATTATACAAAGCCTAAGAGGAGGCTGGCTGGGGAAATTATTATATGAAGCCTAAGAGGAGGCTGACTTCTGTTGAGGATTATTGAGATCCAGAGAAATGTCCAAATTGGGGAATCAACTCTTGCTGAGAATATCATATGCCCTGAGGTTCTGATTGTGTTAAGGTTATACTGATGGTAAAGGTTTAAACTTTGAGTATGAAAACCTATGGAGATTTCAAACTCTACTGGAGATTGATGAAGTGATCAGGGTTTTTTCTGTGCTTTTAGGAAACTTGTGGGTTTCTTTGAGATCCAAGAGGAGATGGGACTTTCCAAGTCTACTGGTATGAAGAGGTTAACTCTCAGCTAGATGATGATCTTTGTATGATGCCCAAGAGGAGGCTGTGGCTTTAAGGAATGAGAATCAACCCTAGAATGGTCCAATGTTTTGAAATTCTGACTCTCTAGAGGATTGAACTAGTAGAGATGACTAGGTTCTGTCCTATACCTGTAGGAGGTCTTCGGGTCCTTGTACTAAGCCCAAGAGAAGGCTGAGAACTTCTATGAAGCCTGTGAGTCCTTATACAAATCCCAAGAGGAGGATGGGGATGCTTTTAGGAAGCCTGTGGGTCGTCCAAACCTAAGAAAAGTTTAAGAAAGGTTTCACCGAGAATTAATCATTTCTTTGTTGAACAGTTCTAAGGTTTGAAGAAATTCAAAAGAGGTTTCATCGGGAATTAATTCTCTTTGGGGAAGTGAATTTCTTGTACTCATATATTTCTAAGTTAGGACAGTCTTGAGAAAAGTTTCACCTGGAATAATGTCTTTCTCTGTTCCATATTGTATAAGCCCAAGAGGAGGCAAGACTATGTCTGGAATTTCCTATGGGGAACTAGTTTTGACTGTGTTGAAAGAGTAACCACTGATTTGATCTAGACCTAGACCTAATTGCTGGGGAAAACTCTAAGCAAACAAGTACAAGCAAATATATATACAAATGGAATATATATAAACAAGTATGTGTTGAAAAAGATAGTGGAACTTACAGTTGCGCAAGCCCAAGCATAACAACTACAACTATATGGTTAGTTATTCAAGAAATTGAAGAAAGTTTTGATAAAACTTAGAATTTTGATTCTAAATCAAAAGGAAAGTTGTTGTAAAAGGAAGTTTGGGGCTTATACTCAAAGAGAGGCCCAGATAAATTCTTTTGAAAAGGCGATAATCGCGTCGCAGTTTTGAAAACCACAGAGGGACTTATACAATGACTGAGGCCCAAATTATTGTATTTACAAAAAGGATGGGTCTTAAACTCTATTAGAGGCCCAAGAGTTTATTTTAATACAAGAGATGGGGCTTACAACTCAAGGAAAGGCCTAGATGAAAAACAACGATCGCACCATTATTTTGAAAATTGTACCGGGACTTATACAAATAACTAAGGCCCAAATTATTTATGTACAAAGGGGGTTGGATCTTACACTCTATTAGAGGCCCAAAGTGATTGAAAAGAAGAAAAATGGGACTTACGACTCAAGGGGAGGCCCAGATGAAGATTGTTTTGAAAACGGACATCAAATATATTTAAAAACAAGTGGTAAGCTTTGAAAAATATTTTGGAAAATCATGTTTAATCACATGAAGGCTTGCAATTCAATTGATTTTGAAAGATCAAGGTGGAAATCTCATTTTTAAAATGTTTGAAAACAAATAAAATGAAATTAATTATAAAAATTTGAACTATATTAAATAAGTAATATAAATTCAATTTTGTTGTGGAATAAAATATTTCAACATTTTTGTGAATTTTTAAAAAAAAAACCAATCAAAATTAATTAAAATTGAGAGAAAAATTAATTTTGAGATTAATTAAGAAAATCATGAAAAATATGAAAAAAAAATAGCAAAATGAGAGGGAAATAAAAATGGTCTGGGTGGGTGTTGAACCCACACCCTCCAACCAAACACACATGCGCTCTACCACTGAGGTGGTGATACATCCGTGTATCAAAACCACCCCATAAACATATATGAGTGGCCTAAATTTCAGGTCAGACCAAGGCAAAAACCAACATTTGACTGATTTACAAGAAGGATCATATCTCCCTCATTTCTCCATGAAACTGGACAAAATTTAGATGGATCCTACCTAGAATTTCATGAGGAATCCAATGGTGGTCTTAGATTTTTCTAAAGATGCCTTTATTTTAAAACCTGATAGTGGTTTAAAAATAGGCCAAAGTTTGCAAGTTCTATGCTATCTCATCATACAAGCAACAACAACATGGTAAATTGGTTCAAACACAACACATATGATATATATGACATGTTCATGATCAATGGACATCAAAGCAATGCATATTTTAAAGAGGTCAAGTTGTTATGCACTTACCTCTTGAAGCTCCTTGTGCTAAATTTCAAGATGCTTGTTCCAGAAGTAATCCAATGCTTTAGACATTCTTGATTGATCCCTTAGAAGCTTTTAGGATGATCAAAACCAACTGGAAACCTCGGGAACAAGAATTGGCACTTTCTTGCAAAAGTGACCAAAATGGTAACCCACTCAAATGGTGTTGCAGTTGAGGGATACTTGTTGGAATAGCTCAAGGATGATATTTGGAGAGTATTTGAAGGGTTAATTGGTTTTGAAAGTGATTTGATCAAGACATGGCTTGAAAAATGCAGAAAAGTCAAAATTTGAGGTTTTGGAGGTTGAATTTCTGATTTTGATGTTGTACAATGAGGATATAGGTTTGAACACATCCAATGGATGATTTATGATGTGTTTAGATAGTTATTTGAGTTGTTTTTGCTCTGGTTTCAAGAATTCCCAAATTGCTCCAATGTGACTTGAAATTGAAGTAAGAGAGGGAGAGTGAGAAAACAAGGCTTTGGTATTATTTTGGTGTGGTTTGAAACATCAAAAATGACCTCTATTTATAGTAGTGGAAGTTTGTTTTTTAAGGAATAGTGAATGGCAACTGTTTCACTTTATTATCCAATGGATATGCCTATGTATCACTTTCTTAAATGCCAAGGTACCAAGTCTTCTCTTAGCCATTGACTTGAGTTGGTCTTGGTAGCTTTAGGTCTTCTGATTTTTGCAAAAACCTTGACTCAATTGGACTGATATGTGCTGGTTCATGACAGATCAATGCACCACATCAATTCCAAATGACAAAGTTTGGTTTTGGATTTGCAACATTGATGATCACATGCCAAAGGGATTGGATTCTTGCCTTAGGGTCCAAGCTTGCAGGTTTTTCATGATTGACTGAGATTCTTGTTGAATTTAGATGAGGATCAGTCTTGCATAGTCACCAAAATTGGACTCAAGAATCGTGAGCCACAAGTAGGGGTGTTCGCGGTTCGGTTTGGATCGGTTTTGTAGAAAAATGTCATCCGATCCAAAGATATATTTACTTGCGGTTTGGTTCGGTTTTGGATGATTGGTTAAAAAAATCCGATCTGATCCGATCCAATTTCTTGCGGTTTGATTTGGATCGGTTTTTTGGATATCCAGATTACAAATTATAATTTTATTAATATTGTAAAAACACTAATAAATAATAAATTTTATATAATATATAACATATACTTTATTAAAAGTTAATATTACAAAATGATAATGATCAGTTATGATTGAAACAAATGAAATAATAAAAATTAATAGATTAAATCAAACTAATAAATAGTAATTTATAAAAAAAAAGTATCAACTGATAATAAATTAGTACAAGGTATTATACTAATAAAAAATCAATAAGTATAAAAATATATACATGCGGTTCGGTTTGGTTTGGATCAGTTTTGAAAAATCAATCCGAAATCCGATCCGAACCGATCGGTTTTTATAAAATGACATCCAAACACATCCAATAATTTTTGGTTTTTTGCGGTTTTCGGTTTTTTTGGATCGGTTTGTGATTTTTATTTAGATTGGTTTGGATTTGAACACCCCTAGCCACAAGTAATGCACAAAATCTATCTTGGAAATCAGTTTGAGCAAGGCATGTTGTGAGGTTCATAACTCCTAGCTCAAATTGAATTAATGGGAGTTCTTGTACTTTTTTGGAAAGCTCTCATGACATACTTTAACTTTGATGTCCACCAATGGACTTGGTTTAGCTTGGATCATGATGAAAAATGGTCCAAAACTTGGTGAAAAACCTAGACAGATTATGTCTAAAAAAATTTCTAAGTGTTGGAAAAAGTGGTCATTTTCATGTTTTTGTGATTTTGATCACTCCATAACTCAAAATCCCTGAGGATTTGGAATCTTTTGTAGTTGACACTTTTGAAGCATGTCATATGAAATTTCATTTGAGCTTTGGATGGAAGAAAAATGCCTTAGGATTTGGGAGTTATGACCTTGCAAAGTTGGTACCAAATATATTTTGTTCCATAACTTAGAAAAATTTAAGTTTCTTATGGTTGCCCCTTTTGCAAGAATCCTCACTTTTCGTGATTTTTATTGATGGATGATGATCAAAAGCATGCATTAACATTGTTTTTGACTTAGGGGAGTCACATTTGTGAAAAAACTCAAAAAGTCAAATTTGATTTTGGGCACAGTTGACTTTTTGTCAAATGAATTCCAAAATGTGTGATCCTTTATGCAATCAAGTTCTTGACCTAATTCAAACCTAATGTATGGATTCCATAGGTGTTTTTGGGTGTCTTGAATCATGTCCCAAGGTTTGGGAACATGTCTTGGTCTAAAGTCAAAGGTACAGTTGACTTTTTCTTCAAAACCCTAATTGTGGTCCAGATGAAAATGAAACTTGTGAATCAAGCTTCTTGGATCAATACATTGTTGAAAATGGATCAATATGGTGTATTTGAGGCCCTTAAATCATGTCTTGAGGTCTTGGCTCATGTCTTGCCTCAAAAGTCAACTCAGGGGTGAATTAGGTCAAGAAACCCTAATTCTCGATTTTTTATGAATGCTTTCTCTGAGGCTAGTTTGACTTGATGATTGGATCCATGAGGTCCCTTGGAGAATTTTGGATCATGTTTTGAGGTATTGGCTCATTCCCAGATGAAAATCTTCATCTGGAGGCCTTGGTCGACCAAAACCCTAATTTGGTGACACTGTCGATCTTAAGGCTTGAACAGCTTGAGATGTTGCACTCTTGTGCTTGATTCTTGATATGGGAGACCTCTTGATCCTTCATGGATGTTTGAGAGGTTAGACAAGTTGAAGATCATGTCATTTCTTGATTGATCTTTTGTCTAAGTGTTCTGAGAGGGTTCAGAACCCTAATTCTTGATTGTAGTGAAGGCTCAACAATCCTTGACGAGATTGATGAGGTATGATGGCACATCCATATTGTGGCAATGATCTTCACAATGATGGGAAATCTTGTGGTCAAAATTTGGGGTATGACACATACCCTCAAGAATGGGTGTGCAAAATATCATCAAAAAATTGATACAAAACTACATCAAAAACCCATTAACAAGCTCATGACACCAACATAATCGAGGCTTAACAAAATACCACCAAAAGCTATTAAGATAAACACATCAAAGCTCCATAAAAATACTCAAACACTCACATTCACATATTAAAATTTGGCAAAAAAAATCGACTCAAGAAAGCACATGGAAGTCAACCAAACAAAACCCCTAATGTGAGAGATATTTTAGTAAACTCAACATACAAAATGAATTTAATAAAATAGTAAAATAATTAATAAAAATAAATAAAAATAGCTAAAAATTATTTAAAACAGTAAAGCTCTTAAAAATATTTTTTATGGATTTTTTTGAATGATTGGAATATAAAACTAAATTACAAAATTAAAACAAGCCAATAGAAATAAAATAAATAAATGAGAAAAAGCAGGGGGTGCGTCTAGCAAACAAAACTAGCAAGAAACCTGGATGGGCCCTTTGGGGGGGGGGGGTTGCGTCTAGCAAAAGAGGGTCCAAGCCCAAATCAGAATTAAGGGTGATTCCATGGGGAGAGTCTGATGAGACTCTCCCGTGCACCCTACGTCATAGCCAACAGATCCAGGACTTAACTCAATCATACGCCTGAGATTTAAGGAACACGGTGAGGGTTGAAAAAGGGTGAGTGCACAGGATCAAATGAGGATGATGATCGCACGACCACGACGGTGACACGTGTCACCGTCTTTCAAACAGATCTAAGAGGAAAAGCACAGTGGAACTTGGGGAAATAAAACGCATAAAACAACAAAACATAAAAGGAAATCTTCAAAATCAGAGAAACACATAAATTTTCATATTTCAAAATCTCTGAAGCACCTCGTCGGATGTAACACCCCAATTTTGTAAGAATATTTATTTAATTTATTTAAATATAATATTCGCGAATTTTGGTGGTTTGTGTTGACGTCGGTATTTTTGTGGAGTTTTGGTTATTTATTTAAATAATAGTATATAATATGGAATATATTAGTATTATTACTAATTTAAATAATATTAGAAGGATTAAGGGTAAATTGGACTTTTAAGGAGGAGTTAGTGAGGGTAATATTGGGAAAGCCCATTTTAGAAGCCCAAGGGTTAGGTTTACAAAAAGGAGAATTTGAGAGGAATAGGATTCATTTTTTGTTAGACCGTGAAAAGAAGGAAAAGGGCCAGAGCTCTGAGGAAAGAGGGAAAGCCTAGGATTCGAGAAGGTTTTTAAGAACTAAAGAAAGAAAGCTTGGAATCGACAATCTAAGGTATGGGGAGTATTGCCTTTCATTGTTTTCAATATATGAATTCGATGTGTTTAAAGCTGATTTTTGAGGTTTATGTGGGTTTGTGGATTTATGAGTAAATTGATGATTTAGGTGTTGTTTTTGTGGATTGATGATGAATATGAAGGGTTAGATTGAATCGGATAAAAGTAGGCCTTCGAGGCTAATTTCTCTGTTGATGTTGTTTTGACCCGTAGGAAAAAGGATTTATGGAAGTTATTAAGGTAATTGGGTTTGTGAAGGCTTATGAGAAAATGAAGCTTAGGATAGTGTAATAAATTGGCCTAATAGTCGTAGGTTTTGTGTCCTTGTTGCCTTAATGCCTTAGGGATGTTTTGGGGGTGTTTTTGGGGTAAATGAGGCTGAACCCGTAAGGTTTTTGGGGCCTGATGCGCTACTGGTGCGTAGCAGTGATTGCAGGAAATTGCGACCTCGCAAAGCGAAGGAATCCTTCGTGAAGTGAATACTCACCCCAGACTCGATGGACGAACAGCGCAGGGAATACGCGATGACGTTGTTTGTCATACTGGGATGAAATTTTAATTATGATTTAAAGTTCGCAAAGCGAACTTCCCAGCGAATAGAGGTAGCGAGGGAGAGACAGAATGGGGATTCCGCTAGTTTTTGTATGGGATTTTAGGGTTTGCTGGCAGCTCTCTAGGCGAACATCAAATCGAACTTTCTAGCGAATGCCTGCTGTTCGCGAATTTGTTTTATGATTCTTGTGTTGTCTTGATGTTTTGAGCTATGATTATTTTGGTGAATTACCATGAGTATATTGATGTTTATGAGATGATGATTCATGATGCTTTGATGAATGAATGATGATATGATTAACATGACATTTTGATGAATGATGATGCACATAATGACTTATATTAATGATGATGATATTGACGTTGTGTATCATGCATTCATAGCATTCCAGACTTCGGTCTATTGTGGCTTCAATCCCGTTGTGCAGATGTGAGGTAAATTTTGACGTGCTCTGGTTCTTGTGTAGAATCAATCCTAATGACGGGGATCTTTGGAGGGTGATGGCCTAGTGTCCATCGACTTTGACGATTTGGTACCACATGCATAAGTCTTGTTGTGCATTGCATTTATTTGGCATTGATGTGATTTTATGATATCGTGATTTTGGATATTTTCCTTTGTGATGACCCTGTTATGTTGTATATGATAATGACGCCATTTTATGCATATCTTATTTTTATATTGATTATAATGAATTGTGATTACTCACCCTGCCTGTTTGAATATTGCATCCACGTGGTTAACGTATAGATGATCAAGCTTAGTTGTGGATGCCTTCGAGGACTTTTGGAGTTTATTTTGCTTTTGGTCGATGTAGAGGGTCTTGCTATGATATTGTAACATCGGGTTGGTTCGTTGAGTCGGACCATGTTGAGTTGTTATTTTGTTGTTATTTTTGAATGATTATGGTTTTTATTAGAAACCCTTTTGATTTTGGATTATTGTGGCTATGGTGGTTTCGCTGCTAATTTGATGGCTTTTGAATATTTTGAGGAAAACCCGTGTTTACGGAGCAACTGTTTTATTTGAGTTTATTGAGAAATGTGCACCCTTTGAGGTGGTTCTGATTTTTACTCTGATATTATGATTATTTTGCTGCAATATTTGTGGGGTAGAAAAGGGTGTTACATTAGTGGTATCAAAGCTTGGTTGGTCCGTCCGACCAGGTTTTTACTTAATGTCAGTCCCCTGTCAGTCGAGAGTGTGTGTACATTGTTGATGTTTTGTTCCTTCTAACCTTGTTAGTGGTGTGCAGGATGGCTGGAAGAAATGATTGTGCTATTGCTGATGCATTGGAATCAGTTGCTCAAGTAGTGGCTCAGCTCAATCCGAATGGTGGAGTTCCATATGAGTTTTGTGCTTTGGGGAAGTTTCAGAGGAACAATCCACCGACTTTTGTGGGTACTCATGATCCAGCAAGTGCACACAAGTGGCTGAAGGGGATCGAAAAGATCTTCTGGGTGATGGGGTGTACTGATGAGCAACAAGTTCAGTTTGGAACGCATATGCTGTCAGAAGAGGTCGAGGATTGGTGGGATAACACCCGTCAGAGAGTCGCAGATGTTGGCACTGTGATAACCTGGGCTGTGTTTAAGCAGGAGTTTCTAGGAAATTATTTTCCATAGGATGCTCGTGGCAAGAGAGAAGTGGAATTCCTTGAGCTGAAGCAAGGAGACATGACTGGGGCGGAGTATGCCGCGAAGTTCGAGGCGCTGGTGAAGTTCTGTCCACACTACAACCGTGCTAATGCTGAGATGTCCAAGTGTCTCAAGTTCAAGAATGGGCTAAGACCGGAAATCAAGCAAGGTATTGGGTATCAACAGATCCGCAGGTATGCTGAGTTAGTGGACAAGAGCAGAATCTACGATGAGGATAGCCGAGCTCGATCTGCTCACTACAAGCAGTTGAGTGAGAAGAAACGCCAGTAAGATTGTGTGTTCAGTAAGATTGATTTGAGGTCTGGTTATCATTAGATTCGTGTTAAGCCTGATGATATCCCGAAGACGACTTTCAGGACGAGGTATGGTCACTATGAATACACTGTGATGCCATTTGGTGTATCCAATGCACCTGATGTGTTCATGGAGTACATGAATAGAATTTTTCATGAGTATTTAGATAATTTTATGGTGGTGTTTATCGATGATATCTTGATATATTCTAGATCTAAAGAAGAACATGCTGAGCATTTGAGAACTGTGTTGCAAGTATTGAAGGAGAAGAAGTTGTATGCAATGTTGTCCAAGTGTGAGTTTTGGTTGAAAGAATTGAGTTTTCTTGGCCATGTGATTTCATGTGGCGGGATTGTTGTTGATCCCTCTAAAATTAATGTTGTGTTACAGTGGGAGACTCCGAAGTCTGCTACCGAGATACGAAGTTTTCTGGGATTGACGGGTTATTACCCCAAATTTACCGAAGGCTTTTCTAAGTTGGCATTACCTTTGACTCAGTTGACTCAAAAGGGTTAAGCTTTTGTGTGGGATGTAGCTTGCAAAGAGAGTTTTATGGAATTGAAGAAGTGGTTGACGACCGCTCCAGTGTTGATCTTGCCTAATCCGAGTGAATCTTTTGTGGTGTATTGTAATGTGTCGAAGATGGGTCTTGGTGGAGTATTGATGCAGAATGGACAAGTTGTTGCCTATGCTTTGATACAATTGTGAGTTCATGAGAGGAATTATCCTACACATGACTTAGAGTTGGCCGTTGTGGTGTTTGTGTTGAAGATTTGGAGACATTATTTGTTTGGCTCTAAGTTTGAAGTGTTCAGTGATCATAAAAGTCTGAAGTACTTATTTGATCAGAAATAATTGAATATGAGGCAGAGGAGGTGGTTAGAACTATTGAAGGGTTTCGATTTTGATTTGAGTTATCATCCGGGCAAAGCAAATGTAGTGACTGATGCATTGAGCAGGAAGTCATTGCATATGTCGATGCTTATGATGAAAGAATTTGAGTTAATTGAGCAATTTCGGGATTTGAGTTTGGTATGTGAAGAGACCTTTGATAGTGTGAAGTTGGGAATGTTGAAGTGGACTAGTGGTATTCTGGAAGAAATCATAGTGGGACATCAATCTGATTTAAAGTTGGTTGACCGGTTGACTTTGATTAACCAAGATAACGGAGGAGAATTCCGGATTGATGAGAATGGTGTGATGAGGTTTCGGGATAGGGTATGTGTCCCAGATGTTCTAGAAATCAAGAAGAGTTTTCTAGAAGAAGGACACCAAAGTAGGTTAAGTATTCATCCCGGTGCTACGAATATGTACCAGGATTTGAAAAAGTTATTTTGGTGGCCGGGTATGAAGAAGGATGTCGCATAATTCGTTTATGCGTGCTTGACGTGTCAGAAGTCAAACATTGAGCATCGGAAGCCTTTAGGTATGATGCAGCCGTTGAATATTTCATAATGGAAATGGATAGCATTTCCATGGATTTTGTGTCGGGATTACCGAGAACTGCTAAGGGAAATGATTCAATTTGGGTGATCGTGGATAGATTAACTAAATTGGCTCATTTCTTGCCGATGAAGATTAATCATTCTTGCAAAAGTTAGCCTAGATGTACATTGAGGAGATTGTGAAGTTGCATGGGATATCTTCGAGTATTGTGTCGGATATTAGAAGGATTAAGGGTAAATTGGACTTTTAAGGAGGATTTAGTGGGGGTAATATTGGGAAAACCCATTTTAGAAGCCCAAGGGTTAGGTTTAACAAAAAGGATAATTTGAGAGGAATATTATTCATTTTTTGTTAGACCGTGAAAAGAAGGAAAAAGGCCAGAGCTCTGAGGAAAAAGGGAAACCCTAGGATTCGAGAAGGTTTTCAAGAACTAAAGAAAGAAAGCTTGGAATCGACAATCTAAGGTATGGGGAGTATTGCCTTTCATTATTTTCAATATAGGAATTCGATGTGTTTAAAGCTGATTTTTGAGGTTTATATGGGTTTGTGGGTTTATGAGTAAATTGATAATTTAGGTGTTGTTTTTGTAGATTGATGATGAATATGAAGGGTTAGATTGAATCGGATAAAAGTAGGCCTTCGAGGCTAATTTCTCTGTTGATGTTGTTTTGACCTCGTAGGAAAAGGGATTTATGAAGTTATGAAGGTAATTGGGTTTATGAAGGCTTATGTGAAATTGAAGCTTAGGAGAGTCTAATAAATCGGCCTAATAGTCGTAGGTTTTGTGTCCTTGTTACCTTAAAGCCATAGGGATGTTTTGGGGGTGTTTTGGGGGTAAATGAGGCTGAACCCATAAGGATTTTGGGGCCTGATGCGCTACTGGTGCGTAGCAGCGATTGCAGGAAATTGCGACCTCGCAAAGCGAAGGAATCCTCCGCAAAGCGAATACTCACCCCATACTCGATGAGCGAACAACGCAGCGATGCGCGATGACGTTGTTTGCGATACTAGGATGAAATTTTAATTATGATTTAAAGTTCGCAAAGCGAACTTCCCAGCGAATAGAGGTAACGAGGGAGAGACAGAATGGGGATTCCTCTGATTTTTGTATGGGATTTTGGGTTCGCTGGCAGATCGCTAGGCGAACAAGTTCGCAAAGCGAACTTTTTAGCGAACGTCTGCTGTTCGCGAATTTGTTTTATGATTCTTGTATTGTCTTGATGTTTTGAGCTATGATTATTTTGATGATTTACAATGAGTATATTGATGTTTATGAGATGATGATTCATGATGTTTTGATGAATAAATGATGATATGATTAACATGAGATTTTGATGAATGATGAGGCACATAATGACTTTTATTGATGATGATGATATTGAAGTTGTGTATCATGCATTCATAGCATTCCAGACTTTGGTTTATTGTGGCTTCAATCCCATTGTGCAGATGTGAGGTAAAATTTGACTTGCTCCGGTTCTTGTGTAGAATCGATCCTAATGACGGGGATCTTTAGAGGGTGATTGCCTAGTGTCCATCGACTTTGACGATTTGGTACCACATGCATGAGTCTTGTTGTGCATTGCATTTATTTGGCATTGATGTGATTTTATGATATCGTGATTTTTGATATTTTTCTTTGTGATGACCCTGATGATGTTGTATATGATAATGACGCTATTTTATGCATATCTTATTTTTATATTAATTATAATGAATTGTGATTACTCACCCTGCCTATTTGAATGTTGCCTCCACGTGGGTAACGTGCAGATGATCAGGCTTAGCTGTGGATGCCTTCGAGGACTTTTGGAGTTTATTTTGTTTTTGGTCGATGTAGAGGGTCTTACTCTGATATTGTAACATTGGGTTGGGTCGTTGAGTCGAACTATGTTCAGTTGTTATTTTGTTGTTATTTTTGAATGATTATGGTTTTTATTAGAAACCCTTTTGATTTTGGATTATTGTGGTTATGGTGGTTCCGCTGCTAATTTGATGGCTTTTGAATATTTTGAGGAAAACCGTGTTTACGTAACAACTGTTTTATTTGAGTTTATTGAGAAATGTGCACCCTTTAAGGTGGTTCTGATTTTTACTCTGATGCTAAGATTATTCTACTGTAATATTTGTGGGGTAAAAAAGGATGTTACATCGGAAACCTAAATAAGCCGCCGGAGAAAAAGGTCTCACGGCGGAAACACTCCTTCTCGTCACAAACCTAACATAAACTCTCACTCTTTTTCTCGTATAATCACGAATCCAGGGTTGATTTCAACAAAAACCTCAAATAAACACCCAAATCAAGTCATTCCTCTTTCTAAACCCTAACCCAAAGTTCAGCAAAAGATTGCAATGGAAGCAACAGAAAAGACGTACCAAAATGAGCCAAAGGAATATCCACATGAATCAAAGTTCTAAAGAGAAGAGACTCACCTTTTGAGCTCCCATATTGCAGGTATCAATTATCTCTTTCGTCCCTCTTTTTTCTTCAAGTTTTCTTCTTTGTGTTCTAGCTCTGTTTTTATTGTTTATGGTTTGTGCATGGGTGATTTAGATGATGATTGAAGGTTTGTGAGAGGTTTGAATGGTGTAGCCAGTGGTTACTCGTGGAGCTTCGTTGTTAAAAAAATGAAGGAGAGAATGAAGAGGTATGTTTTTGAATGCTTCCATTTTCTTACTGTGTCTAAACTTTTAAGTCAATCTACCTCATCCCCTTTCACTTTCCTTCTGTTCTGTTGTTTTTTTAAACAAAAAACTAACTTGTTAATTAAGTTTTCAATTGATGAGTAGCTTTCAAATCACAGGTCTTGGGATGATGGTATGTAGGTGCAGAGTTTTGTTTTGTGTATATGTGCAGGTCTGTGGCAAGGCAACAGGTCTTGGGAGCAGAACTTTTGGGTCAAGTTTTGGCTATTGTGCAACGTGCGTTTTGTAGCATTGTGTAATACCAGGTTTAAAGTCTTGCAGCAGTTTTGGTGTGCAGCAGTTTTATTTTTCTTTGTTTATATCACAGCAGGTTATTTTGATGCAGGTCCTACGCTTTTGTCCTGTGGTTTTGAAGTGGTATGAAACCATGATGTGGTGTGCAGGTCGTGGGATTATGCAGTGTGGAGGTTTCATAGGTGGTATGAGTGGTGTACGGTTTGTGACGTCTTGGTTTTTGACAGGATGTGGTTTGGGACTGTACGAAGGTATTGGAAATTTTGTGGTTACTTTGAAAAAGAAGTGTGGTTGCTGACTTGTTTAGAGTGTGTAGTTAGGATTTGTTGTATTGTAGGACCATGAATGGACCGTATTTCTCTTGTCTTTGCAAAGACTTTCTTTTTTTCATGTTATAAACTTAAGGTTCTTTGTCGCATTTAGTCATGTAGCTTTTCCAAATTGTGTAATGGGTTTGAAGAACTTGAACTTGGTAATATTATTCTCTTCAATGGGCCTTGATGTCATTCTTTGATTGTGAACTAAAATTTGGACATGAATAATTGAAATTGATCATGAGATGGAATTGAACATGAGACTTGAAACTTGAACATGAATTTGAGTTTTTGAAACTTGAGATGAATTGGAATTTAAACTTAATAAGAAATTTGGTTATGAATTTTAACACTTGGAATTTGAAAGAAGATTAAAATGGAAACTTGATAGTTAAAAAAAATGAAATGAAGTTGGAAATGGATGGGATCTGAATTGGACTAAAAATAAACTTGAAGATGAAACTTGAACTTATTTGAATGGAAAATGAGCTTGAATTAGATTTTGAAAGCCTGGAACTTGAATGACTTGATTGTGAAGTTTAAAATGCTTGACCCGAATTTATTTATTTTGACATTGCTTTGAAAATTGAAAATGACACTTGAACTTGATTGAATTTGGAACTTGAAATTTGAATCTTCCATTTTATTCTTGAACAATGCTCGAAAGTTAACCCCTGACAATTCTTGCATTTTACACATGAAATAACTTAAAATCTTGAATCAATTCCTTGGGGAATAGAATCAAGCATAACTCAACCTAGAGCCATAAATGCGTTGAAACTCTGAATCAATTCCATGAGAAATGACGTTGCATCCTGATTCCATCTTGAAACAGTCTTGAATTGAATAGAAATCTTGAATTTTTCTATGACAAAAACATGAACCACAAATGTCTTGAAATAAATGACCAAATGCCTCGACCTTTGATGGCTCTATAACGTCACTTCATCGGCTAGCTTGAACTAGCACAACAACCCTGATCTCGATCTTCGAACACAAGTAGTCGAATTCGATACTTGCCTTCAAAATAGCCTATGACACAGATGACTTGAGATATTAAATGCACTTCCACTTCACCACAACCCTAATTGAAATTCAACTGCCCTTGATGATTCCTCAACCACGAAACAAATGCCTTTACTAAAGCCTGCTAACTTGATACTGAAGCAAACCATTTCTTTGACCAAGATTAGGTCAAAATTCCATTGGATTTCAAACCACACAAAACACCCTTGACTTGATAATCTTGCTTGATCATTAATTCAGTCTTGCAAAAACTGTGCCTCGGAGAAATTGTGATGACACCAGGCTACACTGAATTATTGAGGTAGAGAGGTCTCTTGAGAGTATGAGAACTTGCTTGGTTACTGATCTATCCAAAACTTTGATTGATCAGTCCATTGAACCTCTGAAACAAACATTGATTCACAAATGAAACAAAACAAAGCAAAGGCTGATAAATTGGATAGTTACGCAACATGATTGGCGTAGAATGATATGAAAAAGATCAATGTATCTAAGGGTAAAATTTGGGGTATGACACTACGATTTACGCTTTTTCCATACCCTAACGATCTTTATCGAGATCACGATCTTGACAACCATGTGTTGGGCAATGCATGGGGAAGAAAAAACGAAGTCCACTAATATGAGAGACATGTCAACTCTTTTCAAAAATGATAAACAAGAGTTTGATCGATGGATGTACTAAAAATATACTCGTGTGAAATTATATAACACCGATAATGATATCGTGCATGGCATAAAATTACTACCTGGATATGTCAAAGTTATGATTGAAGTTTCTATTGTGTTAGATGCTCGACTGCCTATATCTGTTGAATATGGTGATGTCTCCATGGTTGGTCAGGCAATCGGTACAACTGTTCCATGGTCATTTAAATTAGTTGACTTTGTTGATGAATGTCAAAAGGTAAATGACTTATTAATAAAACTCTTGATTCCTATGTATATATACTTGCTTATTATTTGATTACTAACCTTAGGTAATGTAACTTTTTAGCTGCCTGGTAAATCTCAAAGAAAGGATAAGAATGTCCAATATAGAGCTGAATCAATTGCATCACCAATAAAAAATTACGAAAATCCAAAAATTCAAGAGTTTCCATCTAAAGTTGGGGGTTCAACTAGTTCAACTAGCTTACAATTCCTTGATATGTACGTAGAAATGATGATGAGGCTTGAGTCGGTAATTGAGATAACCATGGAGAAAAATATATTTGGTGAGGAATTTCAAGAGCATATACATGTAGAGAACATAAAAGAACTTGTTGATCACAAATGGTTAAGTGCCATATTTATTACAATATATGCTAGGTACATCTTCATCTTGAAGCTTCTTGGTATAAGCACATTTATGAAAATGCTTCTTCGCCATTTTAATTTTGTATCTTAACTTATATGATTACTGATGTTTAAAATTGTTATTTTTCTCTTCAAGGTACTTGTATGACAAGTTCATCACTCCGAACGAATTAGCAAATAAGTTCACTTTCATATCTCCATATGTCTCAAATGATGATAAAGAAGCAAAAAACATAGCAAAATTACTCTTGATAAATAAAGAGTTCAAGGAAATGATGCTTCTTGCCCCTTATAATTTTGGGTAAGATATCTATTCAAAATGTTATCTTTAATCACTTTTGAATGTGAAAGTTATTGAAATATTTAAATTTTGGGTGTAGGGATCATTGTGTGTTGCTTGTCATCCATCTCAATGTTGAGATTATATATTATATGAATTCGTTGAATGTTGAGCACGATAGCTATCAAGATTTAAAAATGAAGTTTGAAAAGTAAGCATCGATTCTTTCAATTTAATATTTATATGATTAGGATTCATTATAACAAATATTTATTTGAAGTTTAATTTAATTTTGTTAGTGCTTTGCACATTTTTCGTGCCTCTAATAAAGTTAATGTGTCCAAGTCCAAATCAAATAAAATCACATGGACAAAAATAAATGTATTTTCTAATTAATATTATTTTTAATAATGACATATAGTAGAGGTCATTTATGTAATTTATACTGACTGTGGATATTTTGTCATGCGATTTATGAAGGAGGTCATCATGGAAAATCAAAATAAAATTCCTTCGAATGTAAGTGATTTTAATATTAAAGATTATTATTATTATTATTATTATTATTATTATTATTATTATTAAATAATCATATAGACATGGAATAAAATGTAATTAAATTCTAACTCAATTTTGTGTTGTGTTTATATTTGAAGTACTTTCCTGCACGTAAATGTGTTACTTATTCTAAAAATAAGTTAGCTGAAGTCAAAGAGGATTGGGCTTCATATATGCTACAAGATGTTATTCATGAGTTTCATTTGCCTTCTTTAATTTTTTTTTTAGTTTTGTTTGTGCTTCCATTCCAATACAAATAGCAATGACATAGGTTTATTAGCAAGAGGCTTGGTCAATTAACAAACCATAGATAGTTATAAAAAATACATTTTATGTGTGAGTTTGCGTTTACTTGAATTCTCAATCATACAAATTTTGATTCTTTTTTATTTAGTTTGATGTGTTTAATAATGAGTTTTTTTTATTATATGTAGTTGAATGTGATGCATGTGTTGGTTGTTTTTGTTGAAATATTAGATTAGATTTGATTAGATTTAATATTTAAATATAATCCAAGTTCTGTTAGCCCAAGCCCAATTAGGGTTGTATATAAATAGTCCTAGTTTGTATCATTATATACACAATTCAATAATACAAATCCTTATTTCCTTATTCTCTCTCTATTCTCTCCTCACTAAAAGTGTCTCACGCACTAACAAATTGGTATCCAGAGCTTCCGGTTATTATTCTTGATCGAATTTTCAAGAACTTCACGTCAGAGATCGTGTTTCCAGGGCAAGTGAATCAACCGCTGCGAAGATGACTGGTGATAAAAGCATTATGAATTCCCTTCCAATGCTTGACGGCAAGAATTGGATCCGATTGAAAAAAATAGATGTAATCCTTATTTGGCTTCCATGATACCATTGAAGTGGTTACCGGCGGTGTTCCTGTGTTGGATGAAAATGCAACCGAAGAATAGAAAAAAGCCCACAACGAAGTCAAGACGAAAGATTGCAAGGCTGCTTATTGCATTCAGACGGCGGTCGATGCTGCTAACTTCGACAAAATCTCTCATGCTGAAATGGCGAAGGAGGCATGGGATATTCTGGTGAAGTATTATGAAGGAGGTGAGAAAGTCAAGGATGTCAAGTTGCAAACCTTGAGTCGACAATATGAGTTGTTTTCGATGAGAGAAGACGAAAAAGTTGCAAAATATGTGTCGAAGGTTCAGAAACCCGTCCATCTCATGAAGGGTTGTGGCGAAACCATAATTGATAAGATGATAGTTAAGAAGGTAATGAGAACATTGACATCTCACTTTAATCATGTTATCGTAGCTATTCAAGAATCCAACAATCTTGAAACCCTAAAAGTGGAAGATTTGGTTGGTTCGTTGGAGGCACATGAGATTAGGATTGTCGAAAGAAATTGAGTTCAGGATTCGATACAAGCACTGCAGGCTCAGTCATGGAAAAGGAATGGTGGTTCCAACAAATCCAAAGGCAAAGTCGACAAGACTCAAGGAAAGAAGTATTGGTCGAACCCTCACAAGAATCAGGTCGAAGATAGAGCTTCTGAATCCTCAAAAAGAGGAGGAGGAAACTATCGAAAGGACAAAGAAGATAAGAAAGGTATGCAGTGTTATAACTATGAAAAGTGGGGTCATTTGGCCAAACATTATTAGTACAGGAAAGACAATGGATCAAAAAAAGGCAATGAGATCATCCTGCATACTCGAAGTTGTACATTCAGATGTATGTGGTCCGTTCGAAGAATATACCATTGGTGGAAACATATATTTTGTTTCATTTGTCGATGAGTTTAGTCGAAAGCTGTGGATCTATGTGATCAAGTGAAAGGATGAAATATTTGAAATCTTTAAGAGATTCAAGATGCTTGTCAAAAACCAGAGTGAGAAGAGGATCAAAATTCTGTGAACCAATGAAGAAGGCGAATACACTTCGAAGATGTTTAAAAAATTATGTGCAGAACATGGTGTTGATCGTGAGGTAACTGCTCCTTATACTCCTCAACATAATGGAATTTATAAAAGAAGAAACAGAACCACATTGGATATGGCGAGAAGTATGCTCAAGCAGAAGAATTTGCCAAAATCTTAATGGGGTGAAGCTGTTTCGACTGCAATTTATATCCTGAACAAGTTCTCTACCAAGAAATTGAAGAACAAGGTTCTTGAAGAAGTGTAGAGTGGCAAACGACCATCAGTGAGTCATCTGAAGGTGTTTAGCTCTATGTGTTATAAGCATGTTCCTGATGCAAGAAAAAGGAAGCTTGATGACAAGAGTGAACCTATGATTCTGGTAGGGTATCATAAGACTGGTGCATACAGGCTATTCAATCCAATTAATGAGAAGATTGTGTTGAGTCGAGATATTGTGATTGATGAAAATTTTGCGTGGGATTGGAATTATAGTAATTCAATTAACAAGCCATTGATGAGCTTTGATTTCGAAGAAGGAACTGATGAAGTCGAAGTTGAAGGAATTGTTGAGAATCCAATCGAAGTCGAAGTAGAAGCAGTTGCTGACATTCCCGACACAGAGGTTGTGGCTGAAACAAGCCAAATACCTCGGCGAAATAGAGTTCCTGCAACAAGAATTCATGATTATGAAGTGACTGGTGATGATGAAGTCACACCAGATGGAGAATTAGTTCATTTTGCTTTACTTGCAGGTGTTGAACCAATCAACCATAACGAAGCTTTAAAAACTCAACAGTGGAAGTTAGCTATGGTTGAAGAGTTACAGACAATCGAAAGAAACAACACATGGGATTTAGTCGAATTGCCAGCATATACAAAACCTATTGAAGTAAAGTGGGTGTTCAAGTTGAAACACAATGTTGATGGGTCGATAGCAAGACATAAAGCAAGATTAGTAGCTCGAGGGTTTCTTTAAAGAGAAGGACTTGACTACTCTGAAGTATTTACTCCAGTAGCAAGACTGGAAACGGTTCAACTAGTGGTAGCATTGGAATGTAACCAAGGTTGGTCGACATTTCACTTAGATGTGAAGTCCGTATTTCTGAATGGCCCGTCAGACGAAGAGGTCTATGTCACACAACCTCCTAGGTTTGTGATTCAGAAGGAAGCGAGTAAAGTATATAAGTTGCACAAAGCACTCTATGGCCTCAAGCAGGCACCTAGGGCATGGAACAAGAAGATCGACTCATACTTAGTCGATTTGGGATTTGTCAAATGCAAGTCTGAGTATGTTGTCTATGTTCAGGTTGTAGCACAAAATATAACAATCATCTGCTTATATGTCGATGACTTGTTGTTAACTGGAAATAGCTTGGAGAACTTGTTGAAGTTCAAAGAGCTGATGATGAAGGAATTTGAAATGTCGGATCTGGGAAAATTATCTTATTTCCTAGGCATGGGATTTCAAATGCTGAAGCAAGGTATGATGCTACATCAAACGAAATATGTCAAGCAGATACTCAAGAGATTCATAATGGATGATTCGAATCCTGCATCCTCACCTGTCGAACCAAACTTGAAGTTGGAGAAGCATGGAGAGGAAGACAAAGTTGATGTAACTTTGTTCAAACAAATAGTTGGATCTCTGAGATATGTGTGCAATAGTCGACCTGATATAGGTTTCGCAGTCGGATTAGTGAGCAGATTCATGGGTGAACCAAGAGTGTCACACATGAAAGCTGCAAGAAGAATTTTGAGATACTTAAAAGGAGCAACAGATTTTGGAATTCTATTTCGACGAGATTCTGAAGGCAAAGGAGAAATAGTTAATTGCTTTTCAGATGCGGATTGGTGTGGAGATAAGGAAGATCGAAGAAGTACAACTGGCTATTTCTTTCAAGTATTTGGTGCCCCAATCTCATGGTGTTCGAAGAAGCAACTTGTGGTGGCATTGTCATCGTGTGAAGCAGAACATATAGCAGGATCCTATGCTGCATGTCAACCAATTTGGATCAGATCAGTACTTGAAGAAATGGAGGTCGAAGTGAAGAAACCTCTTGTGTTGCAAATCGACAACAAGTCAGCCATAAATCTGGCGAAGAATCCAGTTCTGCATGGAAGGAGTAAGCATATCGAAGCCAAATTTCACTTCTTGAGGGAAAAGGTAAATCGAGGTGAACTTGAAGTTAGACATTGCTCAAGTGAAGCACAGTTAACCGACATTTTCACCAAAGGATTGAAGATCGACAAATTCCTGAATTCGAGAAAGAAATTAGGAATAGTTCAGATCGACTATGACCAGCGTATGCTCGACAACTTGGATTATGGGGGTGTGATGAAATATTAAATTAGATTTGATTAGATTTAATATTTAAATATAATCCAAGTTGTGTTAGCCCAAGCCCAATTATGGTTGTATATAAATAGTCCTAATTTGTATCATTATTTACACAATTCAATAATACAAATCCTTATTTCCTTATTCTCTCTCTATTCTCTCCTCACTAAAAGTGTCTCACGCACTAATAGTTTTTGACATTTAAAAGTTTTTATAGTATTCATATATACAACAACACGAAATCAAGGGGCTTAATTTATCGTATTGTTTTATGCTGCTTCTGAATTTTGAATATTGCTCGTGCAAATTTTTAATACTATTCATACCTACAACATCTTGTGTACTAGTAGGTTTGTTGTACAATACGTAATTGATTTTTTCTTTTGTGCCACCGGAAAACAAGTGGGGAAATAATTCATGCCCTCAATGTTGGATAACTTATGAGCTTCTCTGGTTTGGTATATTTGGTGGTTCTACGCCTACTTTTGTTATGTGCAAGCCTTGCATTTATGCTGCTATATACTTGTTTTAATTTCTTTTTAATGTCTTATTATATATATATATATATATATATATATATATATATATATATATATATATAATTAATTTGTGACTAAAGAATATTTTTTATTTATACAAATTAAGTTCATTTCTTTAGAAGAATATTAGTTTTACCTTTTAATATATTGAATCACTCAAAAATATCTCACAGGTATAAAAAAACATAAAAGACATAAGAAAATGTACAAAAATAAAAGAAATGTAGGTATAATAGTGTTTTTAAAAAAAACGTTATTATAACATAACATCTAACATAGTGATATTATAAAAATAAAATAAAAAAACACTATTATAATATAGCATATAATATAGCGCTTAAAAAAAGTTATTAAATGCTGGAATTAGGCTATGTTAGCGCTTATACAAAAACGCTATCAAATAAATTTTTTGGTGTAGTGTCCTTTTAATTATTTTGGTCATAAATATCTTTGTCCCATGGACTTAGATGGATAACTTGGACTTCCTTTATGTGAGTCGAGTTTAGAGCCGATTACACCAGCTAAAATTCTAGCATGTGATATATTATGCCACTGAATCGACTTTATTCCTAGCTGTATCCAGGTAGGAATACATATAAATTATTATTAATTAAAAAAATTATCGGTTTGATATTTAATTTTTTTATTAAGGTAACAGATAATTAAAACACTTGCTTTAGGGCTATTAATAAAAATCAGTTTAAATTAAATTTTATAAACAACAATTGTCACTATGAATCCCCTCCTTACATCATTCCATTCCACATGAATGTATTTAATTAAATTTATAGACAATGATATCATAAAATATAATTAGGTAATTCAACTTATATATATATATATATATATATATATATATATATATATATATATATATATATATATATATATATATATATATATATATATATTAACCGAGTTATATAGATATAAATAATTGATATAACGTTGGATCTCTAACCAAAAAAACTTGTTAGAAACACATCGATATACTAAAACAAGTTTAAAGCTACAATTTTTATATTCTTCTTGTTTTTTTTTTTTAATTTAGTTATACCCTTAGATTTTTTTAGTGAAAATAATATATACTTTTGTAGAAGAAAGACAAAAAGGTTTGAACTTAAGAATTTCATGTATTCATAGAACAAAGATAATAAGATTTGAAATTAAGAATTTCACGTATGATATTCAAATGGCTCACTATTGTATCTTGATAATAGCTTATGTAAAAATTAAGAAAATAACTAAACTATTGTAAATAATCAGGATATATGATTCTAAGTGACTTACAATAATTAGTTTCTCATGTGTTCTCTTTCAAATTTTCATTTTCCTTTCCTATTTTTTTCCTTGCAACTATGTCTTTTCCTTTCCTTCTCTTGTTTTCTTATCACTTCCTCTTGTGCTAGTCTCTTCTTCTCTTTTATTTTCTTCTCTCCCTTTTCCTTTCTCTGCCTCTCCTCTTTCTTCAACCTTTCTTTCTCCATTGCTTTCCTCTCTCTTTCTATCTTTTCATTTTCCTTCAGTTTTGATTTATTCCGTTTCTCCTTCTCTTTTAACTCTTCTCTAGTGAGTTCCCTTTTCACTCTGAAACACATATTGGCTCTTTGAAACTAATAGTTCTCAAAATGATCTCTAAATATACACTAATATTGTATATGAGAAATAATTATTTCTTGGGTTTTTACTATTTGTTTTGTTGCATATTTTGCTAATTGCTATAATAAAATTTGGATTTCATGTTGCTTTATTCGTGCGTTGCCGTCCAATGCCTACAGGGCATGACATTTGCATTGTTCTATATGAAATTCGTTCCATGCATTGGATACATTTAAGAAAGGGATGTAATTAAAAAAAATTATATAACAAATTATTAATAAGTATTTTCTCAGTTTAGAAGGTTAAAATAATATTCATTTTATTTTTTTTAAGTTGTGTTATATTTTAGGCCTCACAATAAAATATGTTTTAAGATTCTAAACATTAGGGATGGACAAACTTAACCACCCAATTGAAATCAATCCATCTATTATCCTTTTTGTGCTAATGAATTGGTGTCGGATTGATCAAATTGTTTAGTTTGTGCATTATAGAGGGTGCTCGGTCGGCATCAAATGATTATCATACCATTATAAAAATGAAGTTCAAAATTTTGTCAAGGTATTATCATTTCTATAATCTAATAATGATATTGTGTACTCACAAAATACAAGATATGCAATATAAAATTGAGTGTTATTTAGTTTGTAATTTAAAATATGATAATGACCAAATTAATGTCAAATGATTTTTGAAATACTATCTTAATAATATCAAATGATATTAGAAATACTATCGTAATAATAACTTTTTTTTCAATAATAAAAAATGGTTATTCTTTGGAGTATTCTAAAATTTTGATAGTTTTTTTTTTAATTAAAAAATAAACGTGAATTTTAGAAACATAAATTAGCCATTTTATGAGTTTAACTAAATAAATATTAAACCGACCAAATTCATCCGACTTACATGCTAACCCAATTTAACTGAATCTGTTCAAAACTAAAATTTTATCGATCGAACCTGAACCTTTAGAACAAAATCGCGATTTGCATCAGATTAATGTTTTGAGTTCGATATCGACCCAAACCGATCAATTGTCCAGCTCTACTAAACATACATACCATGCGTTGGTCCCGGGACAACAATAAAAACGTACAAATAGATAGAATTTTACTGGAGTAGATAAAAAAGATAACAAGAGAAATGGAGAACTATAGAAGGAATGAGAAAAGAAAGTTAAGTGTAGAAGTATTTTTTTTTAAACTTTTGAGTGATGAAGAGAAGAAAAAATATTTTTAAATTATTAAAAATTAGAAATTGAAAAAAAGCATTAAAAATGTCGACAAAAGACATCGGAGCCGTGAAGACAGGTTCGGCAGGCGACGAGTCTGGTTCGACGGTTCATGAATACTATCAGGCTTGGTCAATTTGATTCACATATTCATTAATGTTAAAAAAAATTATATTAATTTCTAAATACTCTAAGATACTCTAAATTAGTATAAAAGAAATTATACTATATTGATTATATTTTAAATTAATATAAAAATATTATAAAATATTTTTATTCTAACCATTAATGGTTTGTTTTTTGTTACCAATACGGATATGTTGAATTTCACCAATTATGAATATGTATTTCTTTCATTCTTGTATTTGCAACCTTCAGAATGTAGTCTGAAAGACAAAGAGAAGAAGTGGAGGTAATCCTTGTTAAGCTTAGAGAGGTAAATGTCGAAATCTCTAAGATTGTGTTCTTGTAATTTCAGGGTGACCTTTGGAGTTATATAAATAAATTGAAAAACACTTATAAACACCTTGGCCTTTTGTGATTCATATGAAGAGAGTTGGAGAGATTGTGGCACTTGGGTACAAATAGGATTTTGTTTGTGGAAAATCAAAAGGCTTTTTCTTGTAACTTATTGTAATCTCTTGTAATACCTTTTAGAAGTATAGTGAATCAGAGAGTCGTTCTCTCCCCCAAAGTAGATCATTTGATCGATATGGGTGACACGTTACTTTTGTTCTTGTCTTCTATATACTTCTGACTTGTTATAATTTTGCTCTCACTTTTTGTGGGTTATTTATTGTGTTGCTTTAGGCCATTAATTTTGTTGTCATTGCTCTTTGTCTCCACACATCAAATTTATTGGTGTGTCTGAATTATGAATAATTCTTCTTAATATATTTGACATATTATGCCAGTTATTCACAACAAGTGGCACCCATAGTGGGGCAAAGGGATGTTGTTTCCAATTGAGCACCATAGTTAAATGGGAGATCGATAAGTTTTCCTGAGAAAACGATTTCTGGTTGTGGAAATCGAAGATGCAAGCCAAAAGAAGTGTATTTAATCATTAAGGGTGAGACATTGATGCTTCCACACCTAACATAAGCAGAGAAGATTGAGATGGTGAATAAGGCCAGGAGTGTCATTATCTTGTGTCTCAGGGATAAAGTTCTAAGGGAAGTCGCCAAGGAGAGGAATGCGGCTTCGATGTGGATAAAACTTGAATCATTGTATATGACCAAGTCTTTGGCTCACATGCTATGTTTAAATCAACAACTCAACACATTCTGAATAGTAGAGAACAAATTCATAATGGAGAATATTGAAGATGAGGATAAGGCTCTACACTTGTGTAGCTAATTTTCAAGATCCTTTGAGCAATTTAAGGATGATCTTCTTTATGTTAAGGAATGTACTATTACTTTGGATGAAATCCAGACGACTATGAGATCGAAGTTTTTTTTAAAGGTGAAAGATTTAAAGGTTGAAGATGGTGGTGTAAGCTTAAGAGTTTCAAGAGGAGGATGTGAGCATAGAGGGATGTTCAAATAAAAGAGGTTTAAAAAGTCAAAGTTAAAATGATTTACTCGTAACAAACCAGGTCACTTCATGAGGGATTGTCTTGAGAGGAGGATCAATTATGATTCTGTTCCGATTGTAGTTGCCTTAGATGAGGATAGTTATGAGAGTGGTCGTGCATTAGTGGTATCAAGTTTAGAGGTTGAAGACGGTTATGTCATGAGCTCATGTTGCTCTTATCACCTATTTCCAATAAAATATTATTTTGAGACATTTAAAGCTCAAGTAAGATGGAGTGGTTCTCCTTGGTGACAATAAGGTTTGTAAGATTTATAGTATTGGTACAACCAGTCTTAAAATGTTCGATGATCGTGATTTCTTCTTCTCAACGTGAGGTATGTTCTAGAACTCATTCAAAAAAATTTATCCATGAGCATGTTTTATGATCTAAGATATTGCATTAGAGTTGAACATGGGGTGTTGAAGATTTTGCATGGCAAAATGATCATAGCTAAAGGGTCTAAAATATGTGTCTTAAATATTTTAGAAGATTCCAACGTTCTTGTTCATTCATCATCAACCAGTGAAAACGTTAATGACTAGAACCGACTATAGGATTTAAGTTTAAGGCATTGTGGAGGCCTGGAGTGTGGATTTAAGTGCTTACAAGTATGAAATTGGTGATCTTGCTGACAACATTCCTAGTGTTTTGATGATGACAACACTAATGATTGTTGAATTCGGTGGTAATATCCTTCCAACTATTTGATGATGGTGATTGACTAGGAGATATTTCAAGCTGCATCAAGTAAAAGATTTAAGGTTAAATTAAAATGCTTATATGAATGATACATCTAGCAGAGGAACTTGAAAGCTTAAGAGTTGCGAAAGAGAGGAAGTGTGAAAGCTCATCAGGTCGTGTTTGTCTAAGTGATCAAAGTTTTGTGAAAGTAGGAAATTAACTCATAAGATATTAAAGCCACACACACACACTTAAAACATCATTTGAAACCTCCATTTATTTAACAAAATACCTAAAAAAAATTCCTAAGCCTATCCAGTTAATTAGAGATTATCAGCTTGATTGGGAGAAAATTTTAAACTGCCTAATCGATTAGATTAGTATCTTAATCGATTATATAACTGATTGTGGAAGTCTCTTAATAATTGGTAACAAATTTTTATCTAAACCTTCTAATTTGGGAATCAATAATTGATTATTACAAGTACCTAATTAATTAGCTAATCAATTAGGTCATTTATTTGGCCCATGGATTCTTTCCATTTTGCGCCAAATTTTTTTACTGTATAAAAGAGGCTTCTCCTCACTACATTACACACCAGAGTTTGAGACTTTTCTAATTTTTGTCATTTTATTTATATTTGGTCTCTAAATGTTTTCTTTTCACCAAAGTTTCCTTAGTACATTGTGAGTGAAAATGCTTGTGAGAAAAGAGTTGTACTGGAGTCGTGACATTGTTGTTCTCTAGAGTGTGATACTCTTGAAGATACGAGTTTGGTTCTTGAGATCAACAATTTCCAAAATCTTGGTTTGTTTATATAGATCAAATTGGAAAAGTTATGTTTGGTTATTGAGATTAGCCTGTAAAATCTCTAATTGATTTGTAAGCCCAGCCCATGGAAAAGCATTCTTTTGGTTAGGGATAAGTCAGTGTAAAATCTCTTGATTTGCTTATATCAAAGGTTTATGGATCGATAATGATAACTTATAGACTTTGCACAAATGAATGATATGATGTTGAAGATGATAAATGTTGTTGTTGTTGAAGACTACAAGGGTATAGGTTTTGTGTATTATAAAGGTTGTGGTTTGAGTATATGAACAAATAGTGGTTGTTGTGAGGTTGAAAATGATGAATAATGGTTGTTTTTCTCACTTTTTCCTTTCTCAAATGCTCTCTTTTCTCTCTTTGCACCCCCAAAACTTTTGTTATGCAGCAAAGCAAAAGAAAATCATTCTCCATGAATGAGAAAGCGTTGCTTCTTATACTAGGGTTTCTGTGAGGCTCAAAAAATGAGAGAAAGTGACTTAACCATTTTTTCTGAAAAATGCAACTTGTTTGGTGTGTAGTGGTGGAAGCATAATTTGTTTGGGTGTGTAGCTTGAATCACCAAAATGAGAGTACCTCTAAAGAGACAAACAGAAAGGAGAAGGAGGTCCTTACTCCAAAGAGGAAAGAGATGAGGTTTTGCTGACGTTGACTCTTCCTTTCTTTTAAAATAAACATTAAAACTAATATAATACTAATGATGCTAGTAAATCGAAATGATATTTGTTGTGTTCTTATTTTTTTTAATGAAGATAAATTAGATATTAAAAATTAAAAAAATAATTAAAAACAGTAAAATAAATTAATACTTAATGTTTCATATTTTTTTGGATATTTTCTTAATCAAGGGTCAAAAATGAATAAATTTGTTAATTTATTATCTTATATAAACTTGTTAATTTATTATCATATGATACGTTCCACACACACACACACACACACACACACACACACACACACACACACACACACATATATATATATATATATATATATATATATATATATATATATATATATATATATATATATATATATATATGGTCATGGGTGTGCATTAGCAAAATACACCTTAGTGTATTTTTTGTATGGGACCCACCAATTTTGGGTGGGACCCACATTCCAAAGATGAAGGAAAAAAAATAGAAAGAAAATAGATGTAGTGTATTTTTATGTGGGACCCACCAATTTTTGGTGTATGTTAGCATTTTTCATGTATATATATATATATATATATATATATATATATATATATATATATATATATATATATATATTATTCTCTAAAAATGCAAACCATAAAAATTAAAAACCTATCTAAATATTATTTTGAAGGAAAATTTTATACCAGGACAAAAGTGGGGTACTAAAGTTGCCCCTATTTAATTATTTTTAACTAGAGAAAATGAATGATGAAAGTCTTCATATAATATTTGAGAAAGATAATTAATTATAAATGACCCAAATTTTGTCCTTCGAAGAGCATAAATAAATGAAATGACAAGAAATTAAAAGATTGTCTTCAACCAAAGGTTGATGCGTAGATCGACATAAAATTAAAAGATCGTCTTCAACCGAAATGTTGATGCTTAGATAGACAAGAATAGTAAAGGATCGTCTTCAATCAAAATATTTATTCTTAGACCAACAAGGAATTAAAAGATTGTCTTCAACCAAAATGTTGATGCTTAGATCGACAAGAACAATAAAGGATCATCTTCAACTGAAATGTTGATGCTTTGATCGATAAGAAATTAAAGGAAGCCAATGAAGATTGGGTTTTGAAATTTAAATGAATGGGTGCTAATAAAAATTGGACTTTGAAAATTAAATGACAGGTGCTAGTGAAATTTTGACTTTGAAAATTAAATGATAGGTGCCAATGACAATTGCGCTTTAAAAATTAAAAGACAGGTGCCAATGATGATTGTCCTTTTGAAAAGTAAATGACAGATGCCAATGAATATTGGACTTTTGGTGGATGACAATGGAGATTGGCCTTTTGGTTGTGTTTGATTATTTTCAATTTCTATTACAAGGTTGTTTTTTTATATTTGACACAAGAGCGATGCTAGATTCATGCATATTGTAAAGATATATCTGATTTATAAGATGAGATGAACGATTTTATGCTAGAGCAATGTAAACATGGTTGATGCAAGAGCTATGGGAACACGGTTGATGCAAGATACATGCAAATACGATTGATGCAAAGACAATACAAACATGATTAATGCATGTTTATGATTTAAATGTCCTTCTTTTATGCAATGACTTAAATACTTCAAGAAGCACATATGCCATGCAGTGGATGGATAAAACCAATACAAATTAAATTTGCACAAAATTTCTCATCAAGAAAAATGTACTCATCAGGAAATTAAGTTAGCTCAACCTCCAAGTGCTTGCTTTAAACTCATATAACTCAATAGTTGCTGATATATCATGGGATTTGCTTGAGCAGCTTGAGGGTTGGAAAACTTTTCCCGGTCTATTGAGTCTGGATACAGTTTTTCCACAATATGATCTTGAAGTAGATTTCCCCAATATGATCTTGAAGTGGTTTTCCCCAACATGACCACTTATGAATAATCAAGTTCAATAACTGATTATATATCATCGAAACTTCCTTAATGTTAAACGCTGACTCACAAATGAAATTTGTCTCTTCAAAATGGTAATTTTAATGCAATGTCCATGCATGTTTTGGAAAATATGTTATTGGGATAATGTTGTGATATAACGATGAATGAATCCACTACTCCGAAAAATGCCTATAATCACAATTGCGAAAGACCTATAATAATGGCTGAACAACTGTTGTTAGATAAGGTGTGATTGTATATGGGTTATTTACAACCATGGTCCAATTCCTATGGTAGAAAACTAGGAAGCGTGCTAGCTTTAACCATAGTTGTTTTAAATACCCATGGTGAAATGTGCTTCACCATTTTTTATTTTTGCCACATGTCTTGCCTGACTACATTGATAACTTTCATCACAATATATAATATTAAATATTTTTAACACAACAACAAGAAGAACAGCAAGAACAATAACAAGAACAACAAAAACAACAAGTAATAAGAAAAACAACAATAACAAAAGCAGCAATAACAACAACAACAACTACAACAACTACAACAAATACAACAACAATAACAATAACAATAACAAGTAGAAGAAAAACAATAACAAGAACAATAACAAGAACAATAACAACAACAAGAACAACAATAAGAACAACAACAAGAACAACATGACCAACAATAAGAACAACAATAACAACAACAATAACATCAACAACAACAACAACAACAACAACAACAATAACAACAACAACAACAATAAGAAAAACAACAAGAACAACAAGAATAAGAACAAGAACAACAAAAAAACAACAACGAACAAAAACAACAACAACAACAACAACAATAACAACAACCACAACAAAATAAATAAATAGAATTATGAAACAAATTTTTTTTACCTAACACAACAACGACTAATATTGCTTAGTTGAATCCATGTTTTTCATGCATCTTTAAATTTGGAGAAGAGATGATGGAGTTCCAAACTTGTTAATCGAAGAAATGTTTTTGTGTTTCGTTTATGGAAGAAATGATGTTTTCGAGTTTAGTTTAGTAGAGGAATAATGTTTCTTAAATGGAAGAAGTTTGGAGACAGAAGATGAGGTTTGTCTAAGTACGTTTAGGGTAAAAGTGAATGAACTAAAAATGTTGTATATCTTTAAAAAATTAAGAAGGCGCCACTTTCCAGCACGGTTGGAAATCCATCCGTGGTGAAAAATAGCTTAAAATAAGTAAAAAATAAAAAATGTTGGTATTAGGATTCAAACTGGTGACCAGACGCCACTTTTCACCATGGTTGGGATTCCAACAGTGGTGAAAAGTGGCTTAAAAATAAGTTAAAAACCAAAAATGTTGGTGTTGGGATTTGAACCCATGACCAGACTCCACTTTTCACCACATTTGGAATTCCAATCGTGGTTAAAAGTGACGTCTTCCTATTTTTCAGTATAGTTGTTATTAAGGACTGTAGTGGAATGTCTTTTAATAAAATAAAATAAAATGCAAACGCCTAAATATCACCTATTACTCTGGTTGATTGAATATCTAAGGTAATAACATGTTACAAAAGGTATATTTTGTAGTAGTGATTGGTGGTCATAACACAATGTTGGTTTAGGCTTTAAAAGTGTAAAAAGGTGATGATGCAAGAGCATGCTATATTTTGAAGTTGATTAGAAAGTATCTTTCGAGTCAGTTTATTCTACCACAATTTCTCCTTAGTATGCTTCAAGTAAACTTTACTTCAATTAGGTCTTTTAAGGGTTGTAACGTGCTTTGGTTCATGCTTCAAGTAAACTTTACATGGCTCAAATTTCAATTTTAACCCCCCATTTCTCCTACTTGTTATCTCCATTCCTATATTCAATTAATTCAACACGTTTGTTCAATTTGTAAGAGAACTATGATGATTATAAAGGTGAGAGATGAAGTTTTAAGAAGAGGAAGATATAATGACCAAGAATTTTATTTTTGAGATGGCAGTCACTTATTTTTTGTTTTTGGTCAAGGATTTTGATGACCTTTTTTTTTTTAAATTTTTCCACATCTCATTCTTTTTCTCTATTTTTTTTCTTTTTTTTGGAACAATTTTTCTATGAAATTTGTTTTTTTTTTATTTGATTTTTTTAAAGGGTTGTGATAGTCATGATAATGTTTAGTGATGAATAACCACTATAAATTTTTGCATTTTCACGACTTCTTTGATGCTATATTATGTGTGCGAGAAAGAAGATGTGGTTGAACCTTTTAGTAAAAGGTGTTTGGAGTGTATAAATGGAATGATTCTCTTGAAATTTGAATGCATAGTGTTGCACCCCAAAATTTTCTCTCCTTACTTTAGTACTAACTGGCTTATGTTTCATCTCATTCTGCATCATCATGTGTGCATATCATTGGTTCTTAGCATGGGGTCAAGGTGCTTGAGGCAGCTCAAGAGGAGAAGATATTCTTCAAAGAGTCAAGCAAGAGTCCTTGTATTGTGGATCACTTTCTCCTAACCAATGCAGAAATTAGGGTTTTGAGGTTCTTGGGTTTATTGCTCCAATGGGCAAGCTTCTTGGGTTTTTATCATCACCAAATGGCATATCTTATCTTTGTTGGAAATGATACACATCATATTCAGAGGAATTTGGATTTGGAGACTGTGTTATTTCCTCCTAGACTGAGGGTACCAAGATTAGGGTTTGCTATAAAGTTAGTTTATTTCTGATTTTTTGGGCAAGACTTGATTCCATGGTCTTCCTTGGGTCCCTAAGTATCTAGGAATGGAAGGTTGTCCATCAGTTTGGTTTATGAGAAGTTCAATTGGCCAATGGATTGGGAATCAGGTGAATTGGGTAAAAGTCAACAGTGAGAGGGGAAGTCAACTGTGGAATTTTGAGGTTCTCTTCAAGGTTTTACATTCTCATATGGTCTTCAGGGGTCAAGTTTCATACCATTTATCAAGAAACAGGGGTTGGTACAAAAGTTACTAAATATGGAAATGACCTATAATTGGAAAGTTTCCTTTTTGGGCAAGTTCTTACACTACCTTCAACGTGACTTTTCACCATCAAGAAAGCTTCAGATGAATTTTCCTCAAACATTAAAGTTGAAGATCTTTTTCTCCCCTTTCCAACAAGTACAAGATGGTCCCCATATCATTTGTGAAACTCAAGTTATGATCAAAAAAAGGCAAAGTGGTTTTTTAGGGTTTTCTCATGGTTCCATTTGCATTTTGGGACATAGTGACCTATAATTGATTCCATTGCTTCATGTCACATTATAACATCAAAGAAATTTTCTTAAGGATCATTTTGGGCCTTTGAACTAAGGGATTCCATGAATTATTCATTACTTATTTCACATGGTGCAAAATTGCCAAACTATTGAAAACTCATAAACCAAGACATCTCAAGGCCCAAATCAAATTCAGGTGTGATTAGCAATTGTTAAATAAGTGATCCATCATGAAATATTTGGGTGTACATGCATGGAAGAGGGTGTATCTCACATAATGCAATTTTCTAAAACCATCCAAAACTCATTAAACAAAGAATTAACAAGGCCCAAATGTTGATCAGTGGATTAACCTAGTCTATTTAAGCTAACTCATGCTAGGGTTAGAAAGAAAAATACACGTGCTTTTGAGGAGAATTCAAGTGTGAGCCCTAAAAATTCATTCCTTCGAATCTCACGATCTACAAAGGCTTTGGGCAAAGTTCTTTCACATTCTTCATCCTTGGTGTCCATAGAACACAAACCAACCATCACTTGAAGCTAAGAGCAAGGGTACAGGTTGCACAATCTCAGGTTAGTGGTTTTTTTCGTGATCTTAAAGCTCTCTTTTTAAACGTGCATATTGATGTGTGATGCCCACTGATCATTCTGATGTAGTTTTTCTTGAGTTTGGACGCGTATATTGGTTGTATGATGAGTTTGATTTTTTTGGACCGTGGCTTCTTTCATTCGATTTGCATTGTAGGTTGAGTATTTTTTAAAATGATGATGATATTTGAATTCCTCATGATTTTTTTAGTGCCGGAGAAGAAGACCGGAGCTAGGGCTCCGGCGTCTGGTTCTCCCTCCGGCCAGATTAGGGTTTTATGTGGAAGAGATAATCCCAGCCATTCATTTTTTTGATCCAACGACCATCAGCTTGCCACGCTTTATTTTTTTCTGATTTTATTTAATGTTTGTGTGTTTACTAGCTCATGGTTGCTATTGTGCACACTCAATCCTGGCCTATCATCTTGCGTACCTTTTGACTAGTTGATTGATTGTGGTACGTTGATTTAATCCTGTGGACATAATCGTGACAACACATTAAAAAACCCATGTGCTGCTCACATGGGAGTGTAGGGTATGCTGAGTGCTTTGGTGTATGCATGTGTATGTTGGTTATAGAGTGCGTATTAATCTGGGCCATAGATCATAAATACTTGTTTGATGTGTTGACTGAGGGCAAGCGTTTGATTAATCTAATGGTGAGTAGTGAGTAAACTGGGTTGACTGAAGTCCACGCGTGCCCTTTTTTTTTGTTTTGTTTTATTTTCTGATGGATTTAAGTCTGGGCCTTCTATTCGCACCCCCACCTTCCAGCCCAGCATACTTTCCAACGTGTTTCTTTTGCTTTCCACACCCCCATGCTTATTTCTTTACTTTTATTTTTATTTAATCATTGCGTTTCATTTTTAATTTTTAAAAATAATTAATTGCATTAAAATATTCCTAGAAAATTCATGAATCATAATTATAATTTTATAAAATTTTCCCAAATTTTATTTTTCATCTTTATTTTAGTTTTAGTGGCTGAATTAATTATTTGTTTATTTTCTTTTTGAATTTATTTCATACATGCATACCATGACTTGTTTATTTTATTTCTCATCATCCATAAAACATTTTGAACTCATTCTTTTTGCATTTTTTCACCAACATACTAAATTACATTAAAACATTTTTCTATCATTTTTAAAATTATTTCATATTGCATTTTAGTCCTCCATTTTTGCATATTGGACCATGCTTCTTGTCTGAACTTTGCATGATTGTTTGAGTGACTTATATGTTGAATTTTGGCATGAATTTTGGACATGTTGTTTGCTTCTGGTTAAGATATGTTGATAATTAATTTGGTGATTTTAGAAGATGTTTTGCTAATCGTTTGATTGCTTTTATTTGAGGTATTCTTGTATGCATATCTCTGATCATGTCTGGTTACCTGTTTGAAAAGGCACTTGTGCCATTGTTTTGGGGTTGTGTCTTTGACTTCATAAACCATGTTTAGATTGTTATAGGTCACTTGATTGCTATTATATGTCATTGCCTGGATTTCATTTATCTCATTTCTTTTACGTATGTCTGTTTTGTACTAATCTTTTATGCAGAGGCTGAGGTAAGTTATTTGAGGGTGTGGATAGTTATCCATGTCCACTCTCACTCTTTCTGTCTCTCATCTTTTCTTTTCTTTAGGCTTAGGTTGTTGTCAAACCTCACTAACCGTAGGTCACCCATGCATGATAACATTAGGACTCTTAGTTTCCCTTTAGAGTTTCCTTTGTGTCTTCTCTCTTCTCATCTCAAAACTTCTTGAAAACACTTAATAAGGATAAAGTGTATTGCGCACGAGCCTTAAGCGTGGGGAATGAGAAATGAGGGGCTTCCTCTCATATTTCTAGAATGCTTAGCGAGCGTCCTGTCTTGGGACGATTCGTTAAGTATTCGTCCCTGTGCCCTAGACTTTGGTGCAATGCAAGTTATGAACTAACTCAAGTCACTTCTGTCTTAAAAAAATACAAACAAACTTCAAACCTTTTTGTCCTTCGGGATTGTCAAACTAAAGGATATTTTCAAAAAGGGCACGTTACTTTCCGTCTGAGTCACAAACAGGCATCGACCCTAACTGCCGGATGCGAGCTTAACGTCGCTCATAAAAAACACAAAAAGAACTTGGTCCGAACTACGTTGACTCTAAATTTCCCATTGCACAAAGGGAGTACGTAGGCCTAGGACGTCGACGTCCTACCGAGTCTGTCTTTGTTTTCCTCTTCCTCGTGTCAGTACAACCATAGATTTTAGGATAACTCACCCTTAGATTAGACAACAAGCGTGGATCCCATCGAGTACGATGGACGTGTGGGGTGCTAGCACCTTCCCCTCGCGTAACCGACTCCCGAACCCAGGCTATGGTTGCGATGACCATTCATTTCCCTCCTCCTCAGGTTTATGCGGTGTTCCCTTTCCCCCTCTTGGGATAAATTTACACGGCTGGAGACTCTGTTTTCCGCGCCACTCTCGCGTTTGTACCTGGATGAAAATTCTGGGAGCGACAGCTGGCGACTCTGCTGGGGAATAACGGTTGACCTATGCTGGTCCATCCCCTCTAGCGAGTCGATCCTAGCGCTTGTTTGTTTTTTTATTGGGTGTTTATTTGTTGTGCTATATTATGTTGTATATTACCGTTTTACAGCTTTTACTGCATTGCATTTCATTTTTATTACTGTCATACTGGATATTGCTGTGTTGTGCTGGCTGTTTTTGTTTTGAAGGTTGGGTTGTTCTGAGAGATAAGCCCAATACCCAGGCTTGAGTACACCCAAGGACTAGAGTGGAGATTAGTGGGACCTACGTGCCCGCTGTTAGACGATGGCTATGGATCTAGAAGGGGGTTGAATAGATCCCTTGAGTTTTACACGCAAATTGACTACAAAATTTTGTTTTAAAAAATTTGTTTAACGGAAGCTACCACTGGATAGAATGTCTACAACGAACCTTCTAACGAAAGGATCGAATATGCGCGAATATATTATGGATGAGAACGAAAGAGAAAAATTCAGTTCTGAATATTACACTTATAAACGCAGACAACAAATTATCACTTGCTTGATGTTTATACCGATCCAATGAGGTTAATTGATAAACAATTTAAAGCAAAGTGTTCGAATTTTGCTTGGAAACAAATTATCAAACACGTAGTGTGCGTAAACACACTATGTGCAGAATTTCTATGGAGAATAATGTGCAACTGCTCCAAAACACAATTCAATGAATTGTATCGATTTAACAACAACCGTTTATCAGCGTACAATTATTCTACGACAGAAATCGAACAATACTGAAATGTAAAAGAGTTAAGGGAAAGAGAGAGAACACCCGAGATTTGATTAGGCAGTTCTCCAATCGTTCTCGCTTTGGGTACGTCTGCCCCCAATTCCCAAAAGGAATTGAGATATATATATATATATATATATATTATATATATATATATATATATATATATGTAGTTGTTGCAATGTTTATTACAAGAGAAAACTATGAACATTCAAACCCCGAACGTCTTCGATCTTTGATGCAGAATTTTCTCTTCCCTTGATTCAAGATGAATCAAGTGCTCCGAATATGGATGATTCAATTACCGTCCCACGCTACTAAACCGAAATAAAACTCCGTTCTTCAGTTACCTTCACTCGGTCAATTGAAATCTTCCAAGAATTCGAACCCAAACCTTCTTCTACGATCCTCTGATTACAGCTACTAAACCGAAACAGTTGCGCCAATTTCCGGTTACCTTCGCCCAGCTGAATCCCTGTAGAAAGAACAGTTTGTACAAAAACCCCCAAAATCTCCTCGATTCTTGGAGGACAAACCCAACTGGTTTGATTCAAGAAACACCTGCCAATCTCTCAACCCAGAAGATGAAGATCACACTTCCTAAATTCTGAACGTTATCACTTCAATCAATGGGCAACACAAACAAAAATGATTATGTGTGATTGTTTGTTTACACAATGAAGAAGATGAAGATGAAGAGAGAACTGACATATATTTTTCACGTTTCTTGTTGTATTTGAAAAATGAAGACCCAAAACTATTTATATCAAAAAAAATATGACCAAAAGAAATAACAGGAAATAACAGAAACGAAGTTAAGTGAAAAAGTGCAAACAACAGAGTCATGCGTCGACGCATAGAATAACAATTTTGAGTTTTCAGATTTATGCGCTTACCCGTGACTTCTGGGGGTCAGTGCATGATTTTTGAGGTCGGCGCATAAGTTGTGAGGTCAGCGCATGAAGGCCAATTTTTTAAGAAATTTCATTTTTTGAATTGTTTTCACTAGACCAAGGCCAAACATACATGCTAGACACTTTTAAATCACTTGTGGACATTTATTTTTGGGGAGAATAAGATCCTATGCATCTAGACACATGACCAACAACGATAAGACGCTATATGCCCGACATGTGAAGTGATACCGCTCAAATTACAATCTAATGCATTTGTTGACATCATTAAAACAAGATAGCTAGAAGGATATCCCTCACATACTCCCCCTTTTTGATGATGGCAACACTTCCTTGATTGTCACGAGACATGTAATTTGAGATGATCAATGCTTCCCCTGTCTTTAACATCCAGTTTAAACGTTTCTGTAGCTTGTATTCTTCTCCCCCTTTGACAACATCAAAAAGACGAGAAGACAGTGGTCAAAATAGCATACGAAAATACGTAGTGGATCATCAAATATTTGCAACAACAAAACAGTTACCAGCATCCACATATGATACCGCTAATGTAAACTAGTAATGATTAAATACGGAACAAAGATATTAAAGCAAAACATTCACTTCATAAAATTTAAAACATAACAGAAAAGTTTAGCACATGTCAAAATAACAGAAAGCAAACAACAAAACACAAATTCACGCACAACTAAACATGATGCCCTAAGGTTTATGGTCTCCTCCCCCTAAACGAATAACCTCGTCCCCTATGGTATTGACTTGGTGGTGGAAATTCCTCGAGTTGAAGGTTGAGGTCAATCAAGGTGCTATTGAGGTTACCAAGGCTGTTGGCCAAGTTTTGATTTTGCTGAGTCAGATTGGCATCCATTTGATTGAACCTGGTCATAGCAACATTTGCAAAATTGTTGAAGTTGGTGGCATGAGACGATAATTGGTTAGACAGGTTTGTAAGTTGTTCCTGCTGAGTCAGGTATCGAGTTTCCTGCTGCCCTTGAAATTCTTGATGTTGCAGAGACAACTCAGTCAGCCTTGCCAAAATTTCATCATTGGATTGTTGATGATGCTGAGACGGTGGAGTTGGTGGAGCAGAATTTTCTGGAAGCTACCATTCAGAGTCAGCATCATAGGATGGAGGAACATACGCAGCACCAAGATTGGTCCAGCAGTTTTATTGCCACTGACCCCAGCCTTGATTGTCATAGGATTCTTCTGGTTGATATTCCATCCATGCCTTATTGTCTTCTTAATTGTCTTCTTCTTCTTTCGCTTGATTGTCTTGCATGACAACGTCTTCTTGTATCACCACATTTTCATCATTACCAACATGATCTGCATTACCTTGACTTCCTTCATCCTCACTTACTTCAAGATGGACAGGTTCAGGATGGGTAGCTCTTTGTCTATGGATGAACTTTCGCTCACGAGAGTTCCAATGGTAACCCATCATGGACAAAGTTCTGGCCAGAAACTGTTGTTCAGCAGTAATGTGAATATGACAAAGCTATGGAATAGGAATGGCAAAGTGATTCAGAAAATTTGCCACAGCAGATGCATATCCAAGTACTAAAAATTTGTTAGAGCTGCGAGTTGTGAACATCCTAGAAGCAAAGTAGTAAGGCCAGTTGATTTTGATCTTTTCCCTCAGGATATAGATAAGATGCACCTCCGCTTGTTCAACTCTTGAGTAGCCTCCTTTCTTAGGCCTCAAGATGCGAGAAACAATCCACTGAAGGATACGTTCTTTAAATTTCAGATGACCGATGGTGACACTCTTAGGAAATGCTTCACTTGCCACAAAATCAGCTGGATATGGTTCCCTCAACATAGAATTCAAAGCAGTTTTGAATGCATAGTCTTTAACAAAGGTTTTATCAGTAACCTTTGGGAGACTGTCACCAGTATTCAAAACAAACAATGTAGACCATACATTGTTTGTCACCTGATATTCTGCATTATTTATAGAGAACTTAAATTCAGCCCCACAAAATTTTCCCTTTATCCCACAGTACAACAATCTAGTCAAGTCTTCACTGTACTTGTCATCACATTCAACAAATTCATTCAGATTTTGAAAATTGACGAGTTCAGAAATTTCAGGAATGTGAAAATCTTGACCCATCAACGGATAAAATCCATGTTGTCTTATAACAGCCCTGTTAGAAAATAATTCCGCAAACGGAGTGGCTAACCTTTCAGAAATTAAAGATTCAAAAGTTACCCGTTGTGAGGATGATACTCTTGTTTGAGCTTGTTGTGAAGTGGATCCTCTTCCTCCTCTTGTACCACCTCTTGTACCAGCATTTCTTCTGGAAGCCATTGTTGAAGAAGAGTTGAAGGAAGATTATCAAACTTGATTATTGTAGAGATAGAAGAGAAGATGTGTGAAATCCTTTGAGTACATTGCTGTAGATATATAGAGAAATTTCTCTCTTGATGTTCCCTCCCCCTTTTTCTAATTTATTAGGGTTTTGATGAGAGTTTAGTGGGGATTAATTGAGATTGATGAGGTTTAAAGGAGTAGAATAGGGAGAGATTGACCACAAAAGCTAATTTGATGACATGCAATAATCATAGTTTAATGTGCAATGAGAAAACATAGGGAAGGTAAAACATTTATAGGTCGGCGCACGCAACCCAGAAAGATAAAGAAGTCTGAACGATTCCTTCATGCGCCGACCTGTGAATCTGTGCGTCGGCGCATGATTCCTAAAAATTTTGAAAATTACTTGAACATGTGGCTATGCGCTAACCCGAGAGTTTAATAGGTCAGCGCATGAAATCATGCGTCGACGCATGGAAGTGTAAAAATGAAATTTTTGCAAAATTCTTGTTCCAAGCAGATAAATACACATATACACACAGAACCAAACATTCACATGAATGATAAGTGCTCAAAATGAAATAAACATCAAGATTAGAGTAAGTAACATGGCACAAAATGTTGATAAACCTCTATAAGTTGGAACGATATTACCTTGAACGTCATGACGGTGAGATCCCTCACATATAGATGAATTTCTCTTTGCATTGTTAGTTAAAGATATGAACAAGCATATATATATATATATATATATATATATATATATGTGAAGATCATAATTCTAAAGGATGTTATGCACGATCCGAGATATCGAGAATGCCAAGTTCCCTACGGATGTGAAAGAAAGGCTCTGTAGCTAATGGTTTTGTGAAAATGTCAGCAAGTTGATTCTTAGTGTCAACATGCTCAAAAATAACATCACCTTTCTCTACATGATCCCTAAGAAAATGATGGCGTATTTCGATATGCTTGGTGCGTGAATGTAGTACAGGGTTCTTAGTTAGATTAATCGCACTAGTGTTATCACACAAAATTGGAATACGTTCAAGTTTTAAGTTGAAATCCAGTAATTATTGTTTAAGCCATAGGACTTGAGTACAACAACTACCGGCGGTAACGTATTCTGCCTCGGTTGTTGACAGAGCAACGGAAACCTGTTTCTTGCTGTGCCAACTCACCAAGGAATTTGCGAAAAAGTGACACGTGCCACTAGTACTTTTCCTATCCAACTGGCACCCGACAAAGTCGGAGTCAGAGTAACCAACTAAGGAACAAACACTTCCTTTGGAATACCACAGCCCATACTTTGGAGTACCAGAGAGGTATCAAAGTATGCGCTTAACTGCCTTCAGGTGGGATTCCTTGGGATGTGCCTGATACCTCGCACATATGCATACACTAAACATTATATTGGGACGTGATGCGGTAAGATAAAGGAGAGACCCTATCATACCTCGGTACTTCTTTACCTCAACATCCTTACCCTTTTCGTCACGATCGAGATTAGCACTTATAGGCATAGGAGTATCTATTGCTTTGCAGTTTAGCATATCAAAACGTTTTAGTAACTCAAGACAACATTTCGTTTGACTCACGAATGTGCCCTCTTCAAGTTGTTTGATTTGCAATCCGAGGAAATAGTTGAGCTCCCCCATCATGCTCATTTCAAACTCCCCCTGCATCAAACTAGAAAACTCCTTGACCAAGGTCATGTTAGTAGACCCAAATATAATATTGTCAACATAAATTTGTACCAAAATTAAGTGTTTTCCTTGACGTTTAATAAAGAGGGTTGTGTCAACCTTTCCTCTTGAATACCCTTGATCAAGTAGAAATTTGCTTAGATATTCATACCAAGCCCTAGGGGCCTGTTTAAGTCCGTACAAAGCTCGCTTAAGTTTATAGACATGATCAGGATATTCGTGTGATTCAAAACCTGGAGGTTGGGCTACATAAACCTCTTCATTTATATATCCGTTAAGGAATGAACTTTTGACATCCATTTGGAATAGCTTACAGTTCTTTGTGCAAGCATAGGCAAGTAGAAGGCGTATGGCCTCGAGTCAGGCAACCGGCGCATAAGTTTCCTCATAGTCGATTCCTTCCTCTTGGTTATAGCCTTGCGCTACAAGCCTAGCTTTGTTACACGTTATTACTCCATTTTCATCAAGTTTATTCCTAAACACCCATCGGGTGCCTATTACTCGATGATCTCGCGGTGGGGGGACAAGGTCCCAAACCTCATTTCTCCAGAATTGATTTAGTTCATCTTGCATTGATAGATACCAATGCTCATCGAGTAATGCTTCCTTAGAGTTTTTAGGTTCAACTTGGGAAACAAAAGCAGAGTAATAACAAAAGTTACTAAGTTTAGAGCGAGTAGTTACTCCCTTAGAGATATCACCGAGAATGTTGTCAATTGGATGGTCTTTTGAAGACTTTCAAGCTGGAGGAAGTTCATCTTTCTTAGCATGATGATCATCCTCACTTTTCACTGGTTGGTGATCCTTTTCCTCCTCAATACGCACTGCTTCAGGCTGATCAATTCCCTTATCAGTGTCCTTGAGTATGTCTTCAGTACGTACACCTGCACCATGAAAAGAACTACCTTCTCCGACATTTCTTGGATAAGACTTGTCAAAAGAAACATGAACTGACTCTTCAACTATACGTAACCTTTTATTATAGATTCTATAAGCTTTACTTGACTGAGAGTATCCAAGAAAAATACTCTCGTCAGCCTTGGCATCAAATTTGCCGAGAGTCTCTTTTCCATTATTTAACACAAATCATTTGCAACCAAATACATGAAGGTGAGAGATGTTTGGCTTACGCCCTTTTAAAAGCTCATACGGTGTCTTGTTTAGAATAGGCCGGATGAGCACCCTATTCAAAACGTAACAAGCCGTACTTATGGCGTCGGCCCAAAAGTATTTTGGTAATCCACTATCATTGATCATAGTCCTTCCAAGTTCTTCCAAAACTCTATTTTTACGTTCCACTACCCCATTTTGTTGAGGGGTACGTGGTGCGGAAAAATTATGATCAATTCCATTGGAATCACAAAATGCTTCAAATAAATGATTTTCAAACTCACCCCCATGGCCATTTCTGATTGACCCAATGTTTGTGTTTAACTTGTTTTGAGATAACTTAACAAATCGTTCAAAGGATGAAAAGGTATCACTCTTATAACAAATCTATAGTAGTTACCACCTAGGCTTTTAACCCTAGATGGTCCAAAGAGATCCATATGGAGGAGCTCAAGAGGTCTCATAGTTGAAACAATGTTTTTAGATTTAAAAGAGATCCTTGTTTGCTTCCCCATTTGGCACGCATCGCAAAGATGATCCTTTGTAAATTTAATTTTGGGCAAACCGATGACTAGGTCTTTAGAGACAATTTTGTTAAGCAAATCAAAGTTGATATGAGCCAAGCGTCTATGCCACAACCATGAATCATCATTCATAGTGACTAAACACTTGTCTCCATCCAATGATACCTCGTTTAAGTCTAGCATATAGACGTTATTCACCCTCAAGCCCTTAAACACATTCTTTTTGTCACTATCTTCAACTACACAACAATCCTTTGAAAAAGAGACTTTATAATTTTTGTCACATAGTTGACTAATGCTTAAAAGGTTGTGTCTAAGGCCCTCCACAAGAAGTACATCAGAGATAGTAGTAGATGAGGGGTTACCTATACTACCTTTACCGAGAATTTGTCCCTTGTTATTATCTCCGTAGGTGACAAACCCCTTTTTCTTCGCCACAAAGTCGATGAAAAGAGATATGTCTCCAGTCATATATCTTGAGCAGCCACTATCTAGAACCCATCTTCCTTCGGTGGTCTCAAGACTTTGTACCTACAAAAATAATCAAGGGAGAGTAGGTACCCAATTCTCATTGGGTCCTTTATGGTGAGTGAAACCAAAATTGCCTTTGGGCAACCATTGATAAATGCCCTTTGGAACAAGAAATCTCCGAAAGCGGCACTTAGCAATAGTATGACCGGGCTTACAACAATATAAGCAATCACAATTAGTTTGGAGTTTACCTTTGCTATCACTATCTCGAACCACATACGTGTATTGTTGATAAGGATTATTCATTGTTTCACGATAATGTGATCGATCAATAGCAAACGTAATCTTAGGCTTGAGAGCCTTGTCTAACTTGGATTTGAGGGTTCTCACCTCTCTTTGCCAAATGTGACAAGTACCACAGCCCCCAAGGTCAAACCATGTATATTTATTCTCATCGATCTTAGTTTTTGATGCATTCACCATGGAGTTTTTAAGATCTTCCAATTCCTTTTGGGAATCGGAAACCTTTTTCTCCAAATAGGAAAAAATCTTTTTATTCGAAGCTAAGCGTTGAAATGCTTCCTTAGCTTCGTGGTGTAATGTATCAAAAGCTCTTTTTAATTCAGCATGAGACATATTTTGACAGTTTTCATATTTAGAGTGTTTTACCTCTTTTCCTTTGTTGTGACGTGCAATGAGACAAAGGTTGACGGATTCACTTTCGTCACTTGAGGAGTCATCTTTCTCCGACTCGCTATCGCTTTCCCAAGCGATGTATGCTCGTCGAGACTTGTTGGACTTTTTGTTTGAGCGACTCTTGTCATTATCCTTATCTTTGTCTTTCTTTAGGGATGGACAATCCGGCTTGTAGTGTCCAGATTTTCCACAGTTGTAGCACGTCCCTTTTACCTTGCGATTTTTATTTCCTTCACTTCTCGATTGCTCACGGAACATGACAAGATTTCTGTCCGAGTTCTGAATATCATTCTTACGAATATATCTATTGTATATTTTCACAAATAAGCTCATATCATCACCGGATTCTTCATCTTTGTCATTTTTGGCTTCATCATCACTTAGCTCTTGATGTGTGGACTTTGAACAAGAAGCCTTAAGAGCTATCGACTTTTTCTCCGTATCTTTTACCTTCTCTTGCTTTATGCTCTTCTCATGTTTATCCAAGCTAATGAGCACTTGCTCATGCTCACTGAGTTTACCAAAGAGTGTTGTGAGGTCTAGAGTAGCAAGATCACTGGCCTCCTTGATAGCGGTAACCTTCGGTTGCCATTCCCTGCTAAGACACCTCAGAATTTTATTAGTAAAAACCTCATTTGGAATTGGTTTACCAAGAACATGCAATTTGTTGATGATGTGAGTGAATCGTTTTTGCATATCCGCAATGGTTTCCCCTTGCTTCATGTAAAACAAATCAAACTCTTGCATTAGTGTATTAATACGAGCCAATTTAACATCATTAGTGCCTCCGTGGGCTACTTGTAAGGCATCCCACATAGCTTTGGCTGTTTCACAATGGGAGACTCGATAATACTCATCAACTCCCAACGAGGAAATGATCATATTACGAGCCTTCCAATCATAACTGTACTTTTTCTCGCCCTCCTCAGTCCATTGGTCTTCGGGTTTAGGAACGACAGCGCCTTCCGCGTTAGTCATAGTGATTTCCATGGGACCGTTTAAAATAACTTTCCAAACCTTCTGATCTAAGGAGTTAATATTAACGCGCATACAATCCTTCCAGTAGCTGTAGTTTTCACCTGTAAAAATTGGAGTTCTATTATAAGCCCCCTTAGGTTCGTTCGCCATGATCCAAGAAGTTTTACAGAAGCACCAGAATAAACCGGAGCTCGTGATACCACTTGTTAGACGATGGCTATGGATCTAGAAAGGGGGTTGAATAGATCCCTTGAGTTTTACACGCAAATTGACTACAAAATTCTGTTTTAAAAAATTTGTTTAACGGAAGCTACCACTGGATAGAACGTCTACAACGAACCTTCTACTGAAAGGATCGGATATGCGCGAATATATTATGGATGAGAACGAAAGAGAAAAATTCAGTTTTGAATATTACACTTATAAACGCAGACAACAAATTATCACTTGCTTGATGTTTATACCGATCCAATGAGGTTAATTGATAAACAATTTAAAGCAAAGTGTTCGAATTTTGCTTGGAAACAAATTATCAAAAACGTAGTGTGCGTAAACACACTATGTGCAGAATTTCTATGGAGAATAATGTGCAGCTGCTCCAAAACACAATTCAATGAATTGTATCGATTTAACAACAACCGTTTATCAGCGTACAATTATTCTACGACAGAAATTACGATAGTTTGCTACGTCACAAAATCGAACAATACTGAAATGTAAAAGAGTTAAGGGAAAGAGAGAGAACACCCGAGATTTGATTAGGCAGTTCCCCAATCGTCCTCGCTTTGGGTACGTCTGCCCCCAATTCCGCAAAAGGAATTGAGATATATATATATATATATATATATATATATATATATGTAGTTGTTGCAATGTTTATTACAAGAGAAAACTATGAACATTCAAACCCCGAACGTCTTCGATCTTTGATGCAAAATTTTCTCTTCTCTTGATTCAAGATGAATCAAGTGCTCCGAATATGGATGATTCAATTACCGTCCCACGCTACTAAACCAAAAGAAAACTCTGTTCTTCAGGTACCTTCACTCGGTCAATTGAAATCTTCCAAGAATTCGAACCCAAACCTTCTTCTACGATCCTCTGATTACAGCTACTAAACCGAAACAATTGCGCCAATTTTCGGTTACCTTCGCCCAGCTGAATCCCTATAGAAAGAACAGTTTGTACAAAAATCCCCCAAAATCTCCTCGATTCTTGGAGGACAAACCCAACTGGTTTGATTCAAGAAACACCTGCCAATCTCTCAATCCAAAAGATGAAGATCACACTTCCTAAATTCTGAACGTTATCACTTCGATCAATGGGCGACACAAACAAAAATGATTATGTGTGATTGTTTGTTTACACAATGAAGAAGATGAAGATGAAGAGAGATCTGACATATATTTTTCACGTTTCTTGTTGTATTTGAAAAATGAAGACCCAAAACTATTTATATCAAAAAAAAAATATGACCAAAAGAAATAACAGGAAATAACAGAAACGAAGTTAAGTGAAAAAGTGAAAAAAACAGAGTCATACGTCGACCTCTGGAGTCTATGCGTCGACGCATAGAATAGCAATTTTGAGTTTTCAGATTTATGCGCTTACCCGTGACTTCTGGGGGTCAGCGCATGATTTTTGAGGTCGGCGCATAAGTTGTGAGGTCAGCGCATGAAGGCCAATTTTTTAAGAAATTTTGTTTTTTGAATTGTTTTCACCATACCAAGGTCAAACATACATGCTAGACACTATTAAATCACTTGTGGACATTTATTTTTGGGGAGAATAAGATCCTATGCATCTAGACACATGACCAACAATGATAAGACGCTATATGCCCGACACGTTAAGTGATACCGCTCAAATTACAATCTAATTCATTTGTTGACATTATTAAAACAAGATAGCTAGAAGGATATCCCTCACACCCGCTTGGTACATTTGTGTGTTCACGAAATTGACAACCAGACGAGGCTATCTTGGGATGCATTCTATCATGTGTGTCTTGCGCATGTTGGGATGTCGATCTAGAGAGCTGTCGACTCTGGTGACCGATCATCGAGGACCTTAGTGGAAACATCCCTCTGTAGTGGTGACAGTGGCAGACCACATTCTGTGGCAAACCCATTCGCACCCGAGGGCCCACTTTGGAACTCGCATAGGATGGCCCCTATCTTTTGAAGAGAATCAGTGGAGGCACTCCTCGATTGACGATAGTACTGTACCCCGAGGGATGAATGTACTATTGTTTCTCGACCTCAGTGCCAGAAGCCGACGACCTTCCGTTTTGGAGAATCAGTTGAGGCCTCCTCGATTGATGATGATGCCAAACCAGAAATGGTGAACGTATCATCATTTCTCGACCTAAGAGCCCAGGATACTGAACATCCTAGTACCCACACGTGAGAGGGGATGGGTGTTTTCAGGTTTGCAGGTAACCAAAACCTTCAACCTACCTGGTTTTTCTGGATTTCTCATCAATGTTTGATTATCTAGGTTCCTGGTTATCTCAGTGGTTCGGTATTTTGGAATTCTAGTTTTCTGGGTTGTGGTTCTCGTTCAGTTAACAGCACAACACATCCAGCAGTGTTGCCTTGATCCCATGTTTGCATGAGCATATCATTTTTCTTGCATTCTGACATGTTTTACATTTTTAAGGGCTTGCACCTTACTCTTGATTCCGGTTTTCTGAGGTTACCTTGACATGGATGTCCAGAGAAAGAAGACTGTTGCCTATTCGTTCCCAGATCCAACCTTGACGTTGATTCACAAGCTGATTAGTATGGCTGGTCCCGGAGTTCGTACAGAGTTCAGTGGAGGGTATGGGAGACTTCTGAAGTTTGTCTACAATATCTCCAAGTATGAGAAGGATGCCATTCATACACTTCTTCAGTTTTACGATCCGTCTTTGCGTTGCTTCACTTTCCTAGACTACATCTTGGCCCCAACGTTGGAGGAGTTCTCATTTATTTTGGGAATCCCCATCAGGCATGACATAGTATTCTTTTCTGAAGAACACCCCGGGATAAAAGAAATGGCTATTGCTCTTCATATTGGTGAATCCGTTCTGAGCAGTAATATTGAGGAAAAACAAGGAGCTAAGGGTTTCTTATTGAAGTTCTTGTTTGATCAAGCTTGCATACATGTTAAAGAGAAGAATTGGACTGCTTTCCAAGCTATTCTGGCTATGTGCATCTATGGGATTGTCCTGTTTCCCAATGTTCCTGATCTGGTGGATATGCATGTTGTCAGAATCTTTATTTCAAAGAATCCTATACCTACCTTGCTAGGTGATGTGTATCACTCAGTCCACTACAAGAATGAAAATAGGCGGGGAAAAACCATGAGTTGTTGTCCAGCGCTCTTATCTACTTGGTTTCTAAGCCATCTCCCCGAAGCTGGCACCTTCGTGGATACGAAAGATTCTCTGAAGTGGTCAAAGAGGTTAATGGGCTTGACTACTAACAACATTGTCTGGTTCAACCGTGACTTGCTAGGAATAGAGATTATTTGCAAGTGCGGAGAATTCCCTAATGTACCCTTGATAGGGAGAAGAGGTGGAATTAACTATAATCCTTCCCTTGTTATCAGGCAGTTTGGTTATCCTTTGAAAGGTCCACCTGAAGAGCGAGATGTCAGAGAGTCCTTATTCTTCAATGGTACTAGGGATCAAGAGATGATAAGGAAGATTGTCAATGCTTGGAAGCAGGTGACCAAGAGGGGAAAAACTTCATTCGGGAAATGTAACAACAGGGCTTTCCCTTCCTATAAAGAGTGGATTAAGAAGAAAGCAGAAGATGAGCTTCTTCCCTTCCCGGTAGAACCACCATCTTACCCCTTGCTGATTGAGCCTCCTACCACAGTTTAGATAGAGAAGTTTAACAAGTTGTGGGCTGAAAAGGAAAAGCTGCGAGAAGAAAACAGTGAGCTACAAAGAGAGATTTATCATTTGAAGCATGAGCGGGGTGAAGTTGTTCATATGGCCGAGTTGAAGATAGAGCTTATCGCTGAGGCAGAAAAGGAGCTAGATGACAAGGTCGTATCCATACAAAGGATGAAACAAGATCTAGACGGTATTAGTAAGGTTCTCGAGTCTAAGAAGGAAGAGTTGGACAAGGCTTTGTTAAAAATTCACAGGTTCAATGCTCATCGAGAAACTGCAATGGCTGAGAATAAGCAAAAAGAAGACGGTTATCTAGCTCAGATTGATCAATTGAAGTTGCAGCTCAAGAAGAAAGACGTTGAGATCCTATCAGGGGTATTCCAGAGACAAGCAGTCGAGGGTCGACTCAATGAAGCCATAGCCTCCATAGAGGAACTGAAGATCCAAGTTGAAGTGAAGAGATCTAGAAATGAGGGACCTAGTATGGATGGTGTTTCTGGAGAAGACGCTTGGGAGTTGCATTGCCGATACTTGGAAGGGATCATACATAGGAGAGACGTTCTCATTCAAGAGCTAATTCAGAGACCGAAGCATCCCGACACCAAAAAGCTGTTCAAAGAAATTCAAGACTGGAGCAAGAAGCATAAGGGATGGGGGGGATTGACACTTGTAGACTTTAATGACATGCTGTAGTTTTCTATTTTCTTTCATTATTCGGACCACCGCCAGGCTTATTGGTTGGGATCTATGATTATTGTGTTCAGACTTGTTATCTTGGATTTGTGATTGTTGACATTTGGTTTTCCTCTGGTTTTCTTAATATATGAGCAGAAGTTTCGTTCTATCTTGTTGTTAAACTGGAATCAAGGGGTGGATCGCCCTACGAATATTCAAACATGTTCATTTGCATCTGCATATTCATAATCATTTTGCATAATCATTTTGCATGGCAGGTGTTTATCTCTGGTGTTCTTATTTTGTTCTCCTCCGCAGTACAGGATTGATCAGCCAGTTCATCGGTATTCTACTCAGTCTGCGATAACCAGAGGATAGCCATGGAGCAATTCCGTGCAGAGATGCTTGAAATGAAGGTTCAGATGAGGCAATTTGGGGAAGACATGCTGGTCATGTCCCAGGAGCAGAAGATGCTGAGGGAGGAGGTCAATCAGATGAAGACTCAGATGGGTTTGGTCATGGAAATTTTGAAAACAATGTTAAAGAAGGAAAACAGTCATGTGCTCGCTTCCACAACAGAGGTCCTTACTCCTCCCATCTCTCTGGGATTTGATCTAGATCGCGGATTGCCTCGTGAATCTCTTTCACAAATTGAGGCTCCAGAGCTTTCCCAACAGCAACCGGGTCGTGTCTCCCAAGATAAGCCTAAGAATAAAAAGTGTGCACAAAGACCGAAGCAGCCTGAAAGAGTTTTTCATCCACTCCCTATGCCATATTCTCAACTATTGCAGCATCTCCTTCAGTTGCAACTGGTACAGAAAAGGACTTTGGCTCCTTTCGCTGGTAATCCTCCACCAGGCTACAATGCAAAAGCCCATTGTGATTTCCATTCTGGGGCACCAGGGCATACTGTGGAGAAATGTAGGGCCCTTCAGCACGCTGTCCAGGATCTGATTGATTCGAGGAAAATTGAATTCACACCAAGCGGCGTAAGCATACAAGGTGGTCCCACTCTAGCTGTTGAAAAAGAAGTGGGTATCCCCGTTGCTTCTCCCAAAGCCACATCAGGTCAGGGGCATTTCTTGCAGCCCTTGGTCTTAGAATCCCCACATCCACAAATGCTGCCTACGCCTCGATCAAGTCTGGAGAGAAAAGTACCTGAAAAGATTATCCGCTTGAATCGGGGTCAATAAGAGAATTGCTCTGGAAAGAAACAACAAAGATCACGAAGGCCTGAGAGAAGGTTTGATCCACTCCCCGTTCCTCACAGCCATGTTCTTGCCCGTGTACTTGAAAGTTCTTTGGTTCAACTAAGGGATGCCAAGCCTGTCCCCGACCCTATTCCTCCTGATTATGATCTGGATGCCAAATGTGAATATCACTCAGACACACTGGGTCATTCAATTGAAAACTGCAACGTGTTCAAGCACAAGGTGCAAGACCTGGTAGACTCAGAGATCATTGTATTCACTGAAGATGATATGTACATCAATGGAAGCCTCCTTTCTCAAATGAACACTCAGTCTGCAAGTACGTCCAGACAGAATTAAGCTTCCTCAGCAATGGCAATCTTCAGCTTCTTTACTGCATTTTCATTTGTAGTTTTTCATTTCTTGTTAAAGCATCGTATGCATGTAAGACTTGTTTGTTTTTTAATGATGATATTAATGCAATGAATATGCTTTTCTTGAAGTAATCCATTCGTGTTTACTCTTAAATGTTTATATGCACTGCAATACCAATTTTCTTGTTTAGAACTCTTGAGGGAGGATGATGATACGAAAATGCAAAATCTCTGGTTGTATGTTCAAGGATAGAACCCTGTTGAGGATGTACAGGCATTGTTTCAAACCCCTAAACACTGGAGATATAAGGGAGACAGACCCTCGTTAACCCCTTTTGAGCCTTGAAGTAGGAGTTTCTTTCGTACGAAAAAACCCTCATACTTAACCCAGGGGCAGGGTAGGAGTCAGTTAGTTTGACCGAGCGTTCAAATTTCAAGGAGAGTGTGCATCCGAGGAACCATTACCTTCTATCCCACCGTCGAGAGGTCAAGAGATGTGAAACCACGATGGTTATCCATCAACAACTAAGGAGTGAGGCAGTCACAACCCTTTCAAGCAAATAAGACAACCAGTGTCACACGCTTTGTTCAAAAAGGGGAATAAAAAAAAAGAGAAAAGCCCGCTAAGTCGAAACTTGTAAATAAGTGACTTAGGCAAAAGTCAGGGCATCCCGCTGGACTTCAAAATCGAAAAAACTCAAAAGAGTCAGTCCAGGCAAAATTAGGGATCAAAAAAGCAAAAGAAAGAAAAAGCGAAAAGCGTTACAAAAGAAAATCCTCGATAAGAACAAATTCGTGTGATCACAGACACAAAAGGAACGACTGTCACTCCAAAACCTCCTTAGGTGTCTAACCATTAGTTGCATGGGTTCCTTAAAGATCATAAACCTTTTGAGAGATGAGCGTTCGTGTCAGATTAACTGAACATAGGACTGGAGAACATCACGAAGAGTGGGTGGGCACCGATAAATTTTGAGCCATAAATCCTTTTCTGAAACCGTGAACCAGACCACGTTACAACCCTTAAAAGTCCTAATTGAAACAAGGTTTATTCTGAAAGCGTACTTCAACAGGATAGCGTTCCTGACTCCTATGAGTTGTGCTAATAAGATTTGTTGGTATTGCATGTGTGCATTGTTTTGCCATTCAAAAATCAAGGTCGCATCCCAGCTAGTGATTCGTTCACAAGGCTTGGCGATGCATTTTCAATAAAGCTTCAAGGTTAACATGGATGTTGCATTAGAATTATCATTCTTATAAATAACTTGTTCTGTTTGCATACATGTGCCTAAGCATCAATGCAGCTTACATAGTGAACGTCAGTCAAGAAGCTTGATCCCGCCAAGTTGGGATGCTTAAAAATTTCGAAGGACAATCATTTCAAGAGGTATGTGGCCAAGAGACTGTGCGCAGCCTGGAGGTTCCCGATAAATGGTGATAAGATGCAGCTAATCTGGATCAGTCAGGTTGAAAACTCTCCCTAAAGCAGCCGAACAGGGGCAATCAGGTCGATTTGACAAATCTCGGTAGGATCAGTCAGGGGGAAAGTCACCTCAAAGCTCATATTGGGGCAGGCCACCTCTAGAGCGTGGGAGATTGTCCACTCCTGAAAATGGTGAATTGAAAACACCTCCCCAAGGTTCAGAATACTGGGACAGAGTATTTTCAAGTCATTACAAATCCTTTCGAGGTAATGTACTTCATAGATCATGTCGTCTGGGGCAGTTATGTCGAGATCTGATAAATCTCTCCAAGAGTTTGAAGACCCTGGGGCAGTGCGAACGCCCGATCTTGTATAAAATCCTCTTGAGATGATTTCTTCCATTAGACCTGGTGGTCTGGGGCAAGTGAAAAGTTCAAAGAGCCGTTTATGACCATAGAGACAGGTCAGGTTACAGGGCAACAGGATTGTACTCCCCCAACAGTTTGCTCTCCCTAGCATTGAGATTGCACCCTTCCTCAGCAGAGCAGACCTTCCCCAGCAGGAGACTTGGGAAGTATTTTCTCCAGATTAAGACGTTATTTCCCCACAAAATCAGGGTGTTCACCCTTCCCATCCAGTCAGGAAGCGGGCTTTCGCCGACAATGTCATATTCTAGTCCCCAGCAAGGAGGGAGTAAAGTCATTCTCCCCATCAGCAGGCTAAGTCCAGCAGTATCCCCAAGTAGGATGGTATTATGGACTATTTTCCCCAAGCAGGATGGTATTATGGGCTGGCATCCCCCAGCAGGTTCTGAGCCTAATTGGTTATTAGTAATCCTCAGTAACAGACTTCCGGTCCCGTTATTGGCATTCATTCTCAACTCCCCCAGCAGAGGAGAAATCTCAGGTTTTGGATGTTACCTTCAGTGAAGGACAGGTGTAGCCCCCGGTAGTTCTTTCGGGATTTCATCCCCAGCAAAAAGTTGTTGATCCAAATAGTCGATCGGTATGACCCTTCTCAGCAGAGTTCCTGGATTTAGGACAATTTATTTTTGTCATCCCCAGCTGAATTGGTCTTTTCTCTCCAGCATTTATTTTGCTGGAGGAACCCCTTTTGCATATCATAAGCATTTGCATGGTATCCTCAAACGCGTAGCATTTCCACTCCGTGTGGAGCATTACGGCAAAATTCAAACATTTGCATTCGAAGCATAAGCCAAATTTGATGCTCTCCTTGCCAGTTCTCTTTCCCAGCAGAAATGGCATAACTCAGGAGATTTTGGAGGGATGCGTTCCTCATGATTGTGCTCCCCGACAGGGTCTTTTATTTATATTTCTCCTTTCCCCAGCAGAGTCATCTTATCTGTGGATCGTGAGTCCGTTAGAAGTTTGCCTTTGTTTGGCCTTTCTCTTTTGTGAAATTCAGTTCTCGCCTGGTATTCAGTTCTCGCTTGACATATTTTGTTTGCCAATTTCCTTTTCTCAGTAGGGGTAGTTTAAACCAGAAGTTTTGTTTCACGTTATCCCCGACGAAGTCCACTTTATGTTGGTTATCCTTTGAGGGTACAATTGAGGTGTATTCGTTTTGTGCGTGCGATTGAGGTCGTATTCGTGTTTTCTTTGTGGGTAGAGTGATCGAGGTCAGTCTTCCTCTGAGGGTACAATTGAGGTTGTATTCGTTTTGTGGGTGCGATTGAGGTCGTATTCGTGTTTTCTTTGTGGGTAGAGTGATTGAGGTCAGTCTTCCTTTGAGGGTGCAATTTAGGTTGTATTCGTTTTGTGGGTGCGATTGAGGTCGTATTCGTATTTTCTTTATGGGTAGAGTGATTGAGGTCAGTCTTCCTTTGAGGGTACAATTGAGGTTGTATTCGTTTTGTGGGTGCGATTGAGGTCGTATTCGTATTTTCTTTGTGGGTAGAGTGATTGAGGTCAGTCTTCCTTTGAGGGTACAATTGAGGTTGTACTCGTTTTGTGGGTGCGATTGAGGTCGTATTCGTATTTTCTTTGTGGGTAGAGTGATTGAGGTCAGTCTTCCTTTGAGGGTAAAATTGAGGTTGTATTCGTTTTGTGGGTGCGATTGAGGTCGTATTCGTATTTTCTTTGTGGGTAGAGTGATTGAGGCCAGTCTTCCTCTGAGGGTACAATTGAGGTTGTATTCATTTTGTGGGTGCGATTAAGGTCGTATTCGTGTTTTCTTTGTGGGTAGAGTGATTGAGGTCAGTCTTCCTTTGAGGGTGCAATTGAGGTTGTATTCGTTTTGTGGGTGCGATTGAGGTCGTATTCGTATTTTCTTTGTGGGTAGAGTGATTGAGGTCAGTCTTCCTTTGAGGGTACTATTGAGGTTGTATTCGTTTTGTGGGTGCGATTGAGGTCGTATTCGTATTTTCTTTGTGGGTAGAGTGATTGAGGTCAGTCTTCCTTTGAGGGTACAATTGAGGTTGTACTCGTTTTGTGGGTGCGATTGAGGTCGTATTCGTATTTTCTTTGTGGGTAGAGTGATTGAGGTCAGTCTTCCTTTGAGGGTAAAATTGAGGTTGTATTCGTTTTGTGGGTGCGATTGAGGTCGTATTCGTATTTTCTTTGTGGGTAGAGTGATTGAGGTCAGTCTTCCTTTGAGGGTACAATTGAGGTTGTATTCGTTTTGTGGGTGCGATTGAGGTCGTATTCGTAGTTTCTTTGTGGGTAGAGTGATTGAGGCCAGTCTTCCTTTGAGGGTACAATTGAGGTTGTATTCGTTTTGTGGGTGTGATTGAGGTCGTATTCGTATTTTCTTTGTGGGTAGAGTGATTGAGGTCAGTCTTCCTTTGTGGGTACAATTGAGGTTGTATTCGTTTCGTGGGTATGGTTGAGGTCATACTCCTTATTTTTCAGCACGCTCCTTTTCGTTATCCTCACCGTTAGCAAATTTCTGGGTTCTTTTGGTATTCAATCCCCGTGTATCTTGGAATGTCTGAGAGCCGTCGCTATCATACCTTCAGGACCAAGTTGATTGAATAGGGGCAGCTGTTGCACCCCAAAATTTGCTCTCCTTACTTTTGTACTAACTGGCTTATGTTTCATCTCATTCTGCATCATCATGTGTGCATATCTTTGGTTCTTAGCATGGGGTCAAGGTGCTTGAGGCAGCTCAAGAGGAGAAGATATTCTTCAAAGAGTCAAGCAAGAGTCCTTGTATTGTGGATCACTCTCTCCTAACCAGTGCAGAAATTAGGGTTTTGAGGTTCTTGGGTTTGTTGCTCCAATGGGCAAGCTTCTTGGGTTCTTATCATCACCAAATGGCATATCTTATCTTTGTTGGAAAGGATACACATCATATTCAGAGGAATTTGGATTTGGAGACTGTGCTATTTCCTCCTAGACTGAGGGTACCAAGATTAGGGTTTGCTATAAAGTTAGTTTATTTCTGATTTTTTGGGCAAGACTTGATTCCATGGTCTTTCTTGGGTCCCTAAGTATCTAGGAATGGAAGGTTGTCCATCAGTTTGGTTCATGAGAAGTTCAATTGGCCAATGGATTGGGAATCAGGTGAATTGGGTAAAAGTCAACAGTGAGAGGGGAAGTCAACTGTGGAATTTTGAGGTTCTCTCCAAGGTTTTACATTCTCATATGGTCTTCAGGGGTCAAGTTTCATACCATTTATCAAGAAACAGGGGTTGGTACAAAAGTTACTAAATATGGAAATGACCTATAATTTGAAAGTTTCCTTTTTGGGCAAGTTCTTACACTACCTTCAACTTGACTTTTCACCATCAAGAAAGCTTCAGATGAATTTTCCTCAAACATGAAAGTTGAAGATCTTTTTCTCCCCTTTCCAACAAGTACAAGATGGTCTCCATATCATTTGTGAAACTCAAGTTATGATCAAAAAAAGGCAAAGTGGTTTTTTAGGGTTTTCTCATGGTTCCATTTGCATTTTGGGACATAGTGACCTATAATTGATTCCATTGCTTCATGTCACATTATAACATCAAAGAACTTTCCTTAAGGATCATTTTGGGCCTTTGAACCAAGGGATTCCATGAATTATTCATTACTTATTTCACATGGTGTAAAATTGCCAAACTATTGAAAACTCATGAACCAAGACATCTCAAGGCCCAAATCAAATTCAGGTGTGATTAGCAATTGTTAAATAAGTGATCCATCATGAAATATTTGGGTGTACATGCATGGAAGAGGGTGTATCTCACATAATGCAATTTTCTAAAATCATCCAAAACTCATTAAACAAAGAATTAACAAGGCCCAAATGCTGATCAGTGGATTAACCTAGTCTATTTAAGCTAACTCATGCTAGGGTTAGAAAGAAAAATACACGTGCTTTTGAGGAGAATTCAAATGTGAGCCCTAAAAATTCATTCCTTCGAATCTCATGATCTACAAAGGCTTTGGGCAAAGTTCTTTCACATTCTTCATCCTTGGTGTCCATAGAACACAAACCAACCATCACTTGAAGCTAAGAGCAAGGGTATAGGTTGCACAATCTCAGGTTAGTGGTTTATTTCGTGATCTTAAAGCTCTCTTTTTAAGCGTGCATATTGATGTTTGATGCCCACTGATCATTCTGATGTAGTTTTTCTTGAGTTTGGACGCGTATATTGGTTGTATGATGAGTTTGATTTTTTTGGACCGTGGCTTCTTTCATTCGATTTGCATTGTAGGTTGAGTATTTGTTAAAATAATGATGATATTTGAATTCCTCATGATTTTCTAGTTCGAATGGTGTACCTATATGTGTTTTCTGGGAAAATTATGGGTGAGGGTCGCCGGAGAAGACGACCGGAGCTAGGGCTCCGGCGTCTGGTTCTCCCTCCGGCCAGATTAGGGTTTTATGTGGAAGAGATAATCCCAGCCATTCATTTTGTTGATCCAACGGCCATCAGCTTGCCACGTTTTATTTTTTTTCTGATTTTATTTAATGTTTGTGTGTTTTCTAGCTCATGGTTGCTATTGTGCACACTCAATCCTGGCCTATCATCTTGCGTACCTTTTGACTAGTTGATTGATTGTGGTACGTTGATTTAATCCTGTGGACATAATCGTGACAACACATTAAAAAACCCATGTGCTGCTCACGTGGGAGTGTAGGGTATGCTGAGTGCTTTGGTGTATGCGTGTGTATGTTGGTTACAGAGTGCGTATTAATCTGGGCCATAGATCATAAATACTTGTTTGATGTGTTGACTGAGGGCAAGCGTCTGATTAATCTAATGGTGAGTAGTGAGTTAACTGGGTTGACTGAAGTCCACGCGTGCCCCTTTTTTTTGTTTTATTTTATTTTCTGATGGATTTAAGTCTGGGCCTTCTATTCGCACCCCCACCTTCCAGCCCAGCATACTTTCCAACGTGTTTCTTTTGCTTTCCACACCCCCATGCTTATTTCTTTACTTTTATTTTTATTTAATCATTGCATTTCATTTTTAATTTTTAAAAATAGTTAAATGCATTAAAAAATTCCTAGAAAATTCATGAATCATAATTATAATTTTATAAAATTTTCCCAAATTTTATTTTTCATCTTTATTTTATTTTTAGTGGCTGAATTAATTATTTTTTTATTTTATTTTTGAATTTATTTCATACATGCATACCATGACTTGTTTATTTTATTTCTCATCATCCATAAAACATTTCGAACTCATTCTTTTTGAATTTTTTCACCAATATACTGAATTACATTAAAACATTTTTCTCTCATTTTTATAATTATTTCATATTGCATTTTAGTCCTCCATTTTTGCATATTGAACCATGCTTCTTGTCTGAACTTTGCATGATTGTTTGAGTGACTTATATGTTGAATTTTGGCATGAATTTTGGACATGTTGTTTGCTTCTAGTTGAGATATGTTGATAATTAATTTGGTGATTTTAGAAGATGTTTTGCTAATTGTTTGATTGCTTTTATTTGAGGTCTTCTTGTATGCATATCTCTGATCATGTCTGGTTACCTGTTTGAAAAGGCACTTGTGCCATTGTTTTGGGATTGTGTCTTTGACTTCATAAACCATGTTTAGATTGTTATAGGTCACTTGATTGCCATTATATGTCATTGCCTGGATTTCATTTATCTCATTTCTTTTACGTATGTCTGTTTTGTACTAACCTTTTATGCAGAGGCTGAGGTAAGTTTTTTGAGGGTGTGGATAGTTATCCATGTCCACTCTCACTCTTTCTGTCTCTCATCTTTTCTTTTCTTTAGGCTTAGGTTGTTGTCAAACCTCACTAACCGTAGGTCACCCATGCATGATAACATTAGGACTCTTAGTTTCCCTTTAGAGTTTCCTTTGTGTCTTCTCTCTTCTCATCTCAAAACTTCTTGAAAACACTTAATAAGGATAAAGTGTATTGCGCACGAGCCTTAAGCGTGGGGAATGAGAAATGAGGGGCTTCCTCTCATCTTTCTAGAATGCTTAGCGAGTGTCCTGTCTTGGGACAATTCGTTAAGTATTCGTCCCTGTGCCCTAGACTTTGGTGCAATGCAAGTTATGAACTAACTCAAGTCACTTCTGTCTTAAAAAAATACAAACAAACTTCAAACCTTTTTGTCCTTCGGGATTGTAAAACTAAAGGCAATTTTCAAAAAGGGCACGTTACTTTCCGTCTGAGTCACAAACAGGCATCGACCCTAACTGTCGGACGCGAGCTTAACGTCGCTCATAAAAAACACAAAAAGAACTTGGTCCGAACTACGTTGACTCTGAATTTCCCATTGCACAAAGGGAGTACGTAGGCCTAGGACATCGACGTCCTACCGAGTCTGTCTTTGTTTTCCCCTTCCTCGTGTCAGTACAGCCATAGATTTTAGGATAACTCACCCTTAGATTAGACAACAAGCGTGGATCCCATCGAGTACGATGGACGCGTGGGGTGCTAGCACCTTCCCCTCGCGTAACCGACTCCCGAACCCAGGCTATGGTTGCGATGACCATTCCTTTCCCTCCTCCTCAGGTTTATGCGGTGTTCCCTTTCCCCCTCTTGGGATAAATTTACACGGCTGGCGACTCTGTTTTCCGCGCCACTCTCGCATTTTACCTGGATGAAAATCCTGGGAGCGACACATAGACAAAATAATGAAAAAACTACCTTGCCTCGGGTCAAGATTAAAGGTTTAATAAAGAAAGAAACAAAACTTCCAGGCTCAAAATGGGGTGACAAGGGTTAAACTTTCATAACTCCTTAGTATTTGGGAAGTGAAATAATGCCTTACATCATCAGTCAAGTTTATTCAAAAGCATACTTCAATAATATTTGAGTATTTTTTTAGATCATCCTCCATCTAATCTTTGTTAAAACAAAACTTTGATGAATAAAATGTAAGGTGAAGAACATTGATATTATTTTTTGTGCTAAAAAGGAAAGAAGGGAAAGAGTTAACACGAAAAGACTAGTTCAAGAGATGCATGATCATTTCATTAATCTTACCATTCAAAAGAATAAAAAATTTAAATGCAAATGAGTACTTAACAAACATGGAAATTACAAAGGAAAAGGTTGGAATAACCAAATGATAGTCAGCTTCAAAGATAAACCCTCATACTTGATTCATATTTCGATGACCTTTTACCTACTTACATATTGGTGTCGATATGTTCGTCCAAGCAGAGACAATGTTTTAAGTTTCATCATGATTGGCATCATCTAAGTCTTCTTCTTCAGGTTCTTCTAACCTCGCGTTCTTAACTTTTACCTCTTTTGGAAGACTTTTAACGATTCTTCTTGATTTTATACCCATTTCAACTCTGTCCCCAATAATGACTATAGATCAGAGAAAATTAGTAAAGAGATTCCAACTATTTTCTCATGAAAGGGGTATTTGAGTGTATCAACAAACATGGTGGCCAACTGCTTCTCAAAAAGTGGAGGTTCAACTTGGGAAGATATTTCTATAACTCCCCAGACTGCTTTTAGAATTATCGATTGACCCCACAAACCAACACGGATCTTTTTCAGCATGCTTTGTCCTCACTCGCATACTTTTCGAGAAACATCCCAGAAGGTGACCCATCCAAATACTACTCCAAGTCAAATCTCCTTAACTATGGAGTTCATGTGTCAACCTATACGACTTATGAGTCGACCTATGAGGTCCAAAACATGAAAATTTTGACAGATGAATTTAGAATGACTTGGGAAGACTCAACTTGACTTATGCATAACTAATTGATGAGAGACACATGCATATGACAATTTTTCATGATTTGTTACAAAAAAACATGCAAACACACGAATGTAAGCATGATATAATAACATATATAGATCACATGTGAATATAATATGAATGAGATCACTATAAGCATATTAAATGAAACACATAATGGTTACACTTGAATTTTTTGGAAATGAACACTCATAACATGTATCATACACACAATATATCACGTGCCTTTAAGAAATAAACAAGTAAAAGAGGAAACTTACTTACAAAGCAAAATTTGAAACAATATTACCTCACCATATGAATGACGCAGAATGCCCATGTATTCCAAAAGGAAATCTCGAACGAAAGTTGGAATAAATGCAAAATCTCCCACAAACCAATAAAAATAATGATCTTACCACCTTTCACTTTGACCAAGTATCCAATAGTGTAATTTGCAATGAATCCATGAAAGAAAAATTATTGATTTGACGATCATCCTTTTTGGTTGGACTTTCAATCTTGTCTCTTTCATGATAGGTATCTTACTCCTCCCCAAGCTTCATCAACTTAGGTTGATCAATCCCTTATTAGATGTTCTTGAGTATGTCTTTTGAAGATATGCCTTTGCATGAAATGAAATACCTTTTCTACATTTCTTGGATGAAAGCATTAGAAGTAGTTTACATACTTTACCAATTAAGAAACACTAGATATTGATGCCTTTGGTAACACAACTCTTCTTCCTTGTCACAAAGTCAAAGAAATAAGGAGATGTCACCCGTATTTTGTCTGGAGCAACTACAAACGAGATCCCATACTCTCTTCATAGAGCCAAGACATTTATCCTGCAAAATCAACAAGAAGTGCTAGGTAACCAATATTCATTGGGTCCTTGAGGGTGAGTGAAACCTTGGTTTCATTTAGGAAACCATTGAAAAACTCCTTTAGGCACAAGAAATTTCCTAAATTTGAATTTTATAATTGTATGACCCTTTTTTACAACAAAAATGAAAAGTTAAATGGTGAGAAGAGTAAACTTTGCTATTTTGATCCATTTCAACAAAATTATACCTTCTATAAGAATTATGAGAATGCCTTTTATATTTAGTAGTATCAATAGCAAAAGTAACCTTTGGTTGTAATGCTTTGTCCAATTTGGCTTTAAGAGTATTTACCTCTCTTTTCCAAATATGACAAGTTTCACAACCAAACCATGACGATTCATCATCCTCATATTTAACTTTTTGAAAATCTACCATATATTTCTTAAGAGCTTCCATATTCTTTTTGGTTTCCAAAACTTTAGCTTCTAAATATGCAAAAATTCTTTTGTTTGAAGCCAACTTTTTGAAAGCATCTATGGTTTTTCTATGTAGATTTTTAAAAGCTTTTTGCAACTCAAAATAAGACAATTCGTCAACATATTCATATTTAGAGTGACTTACATTCTTTTTCTTCTTTCCATGAGAGTAAGCCGAGAGACAAATATTTGTTAATTCTTCCTCATCACTTAAGCTTTCATCACTTGAGGAATCGTTATCACTTTCCCATGCAATATAAGCTCTTCTAGGCTTGCTAGATTTCTCTATCAATGGACACTCCAGCTTGTAATGTCCGACTTTTCCACAATTGTAACATGAACGTCTTGATCTTCCTTTCTTGTCATCATCTTCCTTTGATGAGTTTGATTGTCTTCTAAACTTGATGAGATTTTTGTCTGTGAACTTTACACCATTCCTTTTGATGTACTTGTTGAATCTTTTAAAAAAAATTCTCATATCTTCTTCATCTAAATTCTTTTTATCTCTTGTTTATCAATCTCCTTGCTCATTATTTGAGGACTTTGAGTTTGAAGTCTTTAGAGCAATAGATTTCTTTTCTTCCTTCTTGTCTTTACCTTTCTCCTTCTTCATCTTCTTTTCAAGCTTTTTCTCGTGTTTCTCCAAGCAAGTGAGTTCTTGCTCATGTTCTTTTAGCTTGCCAAATAAAGTTGTGAGATGGATTATTTTAAGATCATTCTCTTTTTTGATCGTGGCGACCTTGGATTTCCATTCCCTATTAAGGCATGTCAAAACCTTATTAGTAGCTATATCATTGAAGATAGGATTACCTAGAGCCTTCAAGCGATTGATAAGATGTATGAACCTTTTTTGCATTTCGACAATGGTTTCACCATGCTTCATGTGAAATAGTTCAAACTCTTGATTTAAGGTATTGATCATAGCTTTTTTGACCTCATTAGTTCCCTCATGGGCAACTTCTAATGCATCCCACATAGCTTTGGCGGTCTCACAATGAGAGACAGGATAATATTCATCAACACCGAGTGCGGATGTGAGAATGTTTTATGCCTTCCAATCATGTGACCATAATTTCTTATCATTATCATCCCATTGTGCTTCCAGTTTAGGTATGACGACACCATGATGGCGTCCCATACCCCCTTATCAACGGAGTTGGTATGCATATCGATACAAGCTTTCCAATAGCCATAGTTTTCACTAGTGAATTTTGGCGCTCTATTGTATGCCCCTTTAGGTTCGGTAGCAATTTCCTAATAAGCAAGTATTGAAGCACGTAATTAACCGGAGCTCGTGATACAACTTGTTATACAAATTCTACTTATCTAGAGAGGGTGAATAGATCCCCAATAAAAATTTGATTGCTAAAAACTGCTTTTCAAAACAATGGTTAATGAAAGTAATTTGGATCAATTCTTCTAAACCGAACCGCTATCGAAAAGCTCAGATATGCATATGTGAAAACAAATCAGAGATGATGATATGCAACTTTAATTAATCAACTATCTACCTAAACTTGGAAGATGCATATAATCTCCCCTAATATACCCTTCCATCCAAATTAAATTTGCACTAAACCTTACCTATTTATGTAATTTACTAAATAAAACAATCAACTATCTACCTAAGCTTGGAAGATGCATATGATCTCCTTAATCTACCCTTCCATCCAAATTAAATTTGCTCTAAACCTTAAACATTTATGTAATTTTAATAAATAAATAATCAGCAAATAAAAACAACTCCTTCATGCAGGTGTCGGGCTTCCAATTGCTTCAATTCAAAATACTCTATTAACTAACGGATCTTGTAATAAACCGGGTAACCTTCCCTCTCCCATTCCAATGCATTTTCGGGTAACACTCTATTTATCATTTGACCTACATCATATCATTCACTGCTTCTTTCTCGTCTCTTTCTTCAACATCCAACCTCGAACGAATACCACCATTTTTTCAGGTTACTACATATGTTTAGTTAATGTTTATTTCTGTTTTCATGTTCATGACCTCATTCTTCATGAGCATGTTTATTTTCGTGTTCATTTTCATCTAACTCGTTTTGTGTTTAACCTGTTCATATTCATGTTCATTTTCCTGTTCATATTCATGTCCATGTTTGTAAATCTGGTTGTTCAATTTGCGTTTAACCTGTTTTTAAAAGAAACTTAGAAAACAATAATTTCATCTAAGTTTCTATTATATTTTACAATGATTTTACTTCATTGTTATTGTTCGTGTAGTTGTGTTTAATTGTTTAAAGTTGTTGGTGTTGTGTTTAATCGTTTCATGTTACTATAATTATATTTTACAACTTATGGTCGAGTATCTGTTGCAATTTCTTGTGTATTGAGTTGTTATGGCGAAGCTCATTCTTCATGTTCAGGTTATTTTTGTGTTCATGTTCATGTGGTTCTTATGCATCTAACCCTTTCATCATTTTGGTTCAATCTAGTTGTTTAATTGATGTTTAATATTTTTTTGATAATTTTCAGCTTTTATATTTAAGATGCATATTCATAGATGCATTTTGTTATTGCTGACTTCATTCTTCGTGTTCCTCTTCATAAAAATAAGTGGAATAAATTTATTCATTACATGTGCTATGCAACATAATGTTGTTGCTCTATTGTTTCTCTGTTGTTTCTCTTCTGTTTCTCCTTTGTTTCTGTGTTGTTTCTCTACATAAATGTAAAGATGTATTAGTTTGTTTCTCTACTGTGCTAAATAATGGTGTTGCCCTGTTGTATTATATTTCAGCCGTTTAAGATTTCAAGACCACCTCTGCTTATCACGGACTTGAGGTCTTATCTAAATGTATGGACAATTGTTGTTTGTGTTATCAACGCATGGATAATAAAGGAACGCAATGGAAACCAACATGTTGAAGCTATCTTACAAGATGTCAAGGTTTTTATTTTGTATTTCATTTGTATGCATTTCTATTTCCTTTAATTGCATTTCTATTTACATGTTTCACTAATTATTACAGAACATTTCAATCTCACTAGGGTCACCAGATCCAGGTTATAACTTGCAATCGTTCCTTGTCCTTTTACTTTTTAACTTCACATGGATCAATACATGTTTGTAGCTACTAGAAAACTCAATCTTTCAAATGTTTGGCACAGATCTAAGCTACTTCTCAACTATAGCCATCCTTAAGTGGTTGAATCCAAGTCAAAGTGTACTACTAATATACCTTCCTTTTAAACACCATTCATTTTTAAATCTTTTTCCAATCCACTTCACATATTGTTTTCATTGATATCTTACTTTTAATTATTTCTTAACAACTCAGGTTTGATGTGGGTAACCCATCTCCAGTTGGTTCACAAACACTAACACTACATTCTGGATCACAAGGGACTTTTAAAGACAAATCTTTCTCATTTAGTAGAAACATCAAATCGATTACGGAGATGATCTGTCTGACTGACGTATGCTTACTTTCTCATTCTGCAAACATACTATTTATGCATGTTGTTTCTTTTAATGGCTCCATATATTTTTGGTATGAAACTTACTGCAACACAATTATTATGACTAAATAATTAAAGGCTAATCGTTTCGAATGGTACTTTGAAGTTTTTCGTACATGTAACAAGACAAACAAGTCACCTGGTGAACCATTTCATTGTGACTGCTTCGAGACCATGTCGACCCCCATCATCAAGTAAACATGACTCTGTTACTAGCTCTCATTTTCTGCTTTCATATCAATAATGATTAATTTTCTGCCCTTCTAAATTATGTTGTGTTAGGTATAAAATTGAAATAGAAGTTGAGCATGAAAGTAAGGTTGGTAATTTTGTTTTCTGGGACAAGTAATGTATGCCAATCATTGGTGTTCAAATACAAGAGACTAAGAGACATATGAATAAACCGTGTGTTTTTGAAAAGCACTACGGAGACATTATTATATATAGATAGATTACAGCTAATTACATGATATAGTCGATGTGAGACTATTCTATATACAAATATTCTTAACACAATATATATTTACAAATATCAACACTCCCCCTCAAGTTTGAGCATATAAGTCAAATGCACCAAGCTTGTTACATATATAATTAGTTATGGGGCTTCGTAGAGATTTTGTAAACACATCTGCCAATTGATCATTAGAGTTGACAAAGCTTGTGACGATGTCGCCTGACTCGATCTTCTCTCTGACAAAGTGACAGTCTATCTCAATATGTTTGGTCCTCTCATGGAAGACTGGATTTGAAGCAATGTGCAATGCAGCTTGATTATCACAAATAAGTGTCATTGGTGTTGCTTCTTCAATTTGAAGTTCCTTGAGCAACTGTTTTAACCAAATGAGTTCACATGTTGCCATTGCCATGGCCCTATAATCTTCCTCGGCGCTTGATCTTGCAACTACATTTTGTTTCTTACTTTTCCAGGATATAAGGTTTCCTCCAACAAGTACACAATACCCAGAGGTGGATCGTCTATCAATGGGTGACCTTGCCCAATCAGCATCGGAGTATCCAACTATCTGGGTATGTCCTTTATCCTCATACACAAGACCTTTTCCTGGAGCACATTTGATGTATCTCATAATCCGGATAACAGCATCCATGTGTTCCTAACAAGGGGAATTTAAGAGCTGGCTTACCACACTCACTGCAAAAGAAATGTCCGGACGAGTGACTGTGAGATAATTTAACTTTCCAACCAATCTCCTATACCTTCCTGAGTCAGATAAAGGCTCCCCCTGATTGGGTAGAAGTTTAACAGTTGGATCCATAGGAGTATCGGCAGGTTTAGCATTTAACAAACCTGTTTCTTCCAAGATATCCATAGCATATTTCCGCAGAGAAATCACCAAACCATCTTTAGATTAGGCTATTTCAATACCCAAGAAATAGCGCAGTTTACCAAGATCTTTTGTTTGAAATTGTTTTGAGAGATGTTGTTTCAACTGGAGTATTCCCTGCTGATCACTACCAGTTATAACAATGTCATCTACATACACAATAAGATAAATACACCCTTGGGGTGAGTGATGATAAATAAATAGAATGGTCAACTTCACTACGGATCATACCAAACTGTTGTACTACAATGCTGAATCTGCCAAACCAAGCTCTCAGAGATTGCTTAAGACCATAAAGAGACTTGTGTAGCCTACAAACCATATTCAGTGACTCCCCCTGAGCAACAAACCCAAGTGGTTGCTCCATATATACTTCCTCTTCAAGATCACCATGTAAGAATGCATTTTTGATGTCAAGTTGATGAAGAGACCAATGTCGAATGGCTGCAATGGCTAGAAGGAGTCTAACAGATGCCATCTTGGCTACAGGAGAAAAGGTATCACTGTAATCCAACCCAAAAATCTGAGTGTATCCTTTGGCTACCAAGCGAGCTTTAAATCGATCAATCTTACCATCTGGACCAACCTTCATTGTATAAAGCCAACGACAACCTACTAAAGATTTCCCATGGGGTAGAGGAACCAGTTCCCAGGTACCACTGCTTTGAAGAGCACACATTTCATCAATCATTGCTTGCCTCCACTAAGGGTGAGATAATGCTTCACCTGGAGTTTTAGGAATAGAAACATAAGACAAAGAAGACAAACAAGTATACTGCAAAGGGGAAAGATGATAACATAAATCAATATAATGTGGAGAAGGATTTCGTGTTTGACGTATACCTTTTTGAAGGGCAATCGGAATATCAGATTTAGGTTGCAGGATCGGATCTGGTGATGGCGAGAGTGTCAAAGGAGAGTCCGTAGTGACCTCAGGGATAGGTACGACTTCAGGGACAGGTATGATAGACGTTGGGCAACGACGCTGATATGTTTGAAGTGGGCGAGGAGTGGGGGGTCAACCGTTGGGGTATCTAGTGGGTCAGGTTCCCTAGAATGATGGGGGATAATGACAGATGGACTTTTGGAAGAGGTGGGGGAATACTTTCCTGAAGGGGTTTCGGAGTTGCTTGGCTGGACTCGAAATATGGAACAGACTCGAATAAGGTAACATCGGCCGATATGAGGTTTCGTTGTAGAGTATGTGAATAACAACGATAACCTTTTCGGGATCGATGATAACCAAGAAAGACACACTTTAGTGATCGAGATGATAGTTTATCAAGACCAGGGGAGAGATTGTGTACAAAACATGTGGACCCAAAGACTCTGGGAGTAATTGAGTGAAGTGGGGAATTAGGAAAAAGGATTGAATGAGAGATTTTATTGTTAAGGACAGATGAGGGCATGCGATTTATAAAGTAACATGTCGTTTTCATACCCCAAATTTTAACCACTAAGATTCTCCATCATTGTGCAAATCATCATTATAATATGGATGAACCATCATACCTCAGTAGTCTCCCTAAAGATTGGTGAGCATCCACTACAATCAGAATTAGGGTTTTAAGCCCTCTCAGAGCTCTTAGACAAAGGATCAATCAAGGAATGACATGATCTTCAACTTTTCTAGCCTCTCAAACATCCCCAATGGATCAAGAAGACTTCCACAGCAAGAATCAAGCACAAGGTTGCAGCATTCTGAGTGGATTGAGCCTCAAGATCGCCAGTGTCACCAAATTAGGGTTTTGGTCGACCAGGGCCTCCAGATGGAAATTTTCCCCTGGGCATGAGCCAATGCTTCAAGACATAACCTATGATGCTCCAAGGGACATCATGAACCCAATCATCAAGTCAATTTAGCCTCAGGGGATGCATTCATAAAAAATCAGGAATTAGGGTTTCTTGACCTAATTCACCCCTAAGTTGAATTTTGGGACAAAACATGAGCCAAGACCTCTAGACATGATTTGAGGGTCTCCAACACACTACATTGATACATTTACAACAATGGATTGACCCAAGAAGCTTGATCAACAAGTTTCAAACTCATCAGAACCACAATTAGGGTTTCGCAGGAAAAAGTCAATTGTGCCTTTGATTTTTGACCCAGGCATGCTCCCAAACCTTGGGACATGATTCAATATACCCTATAACACCTATGAAATCAATCCATCAAGTTTGATTTAGGCCAAGGACTTGATTTCATAGAGGATCGCACAGTTTGGAATTCATTTGATAAAAAGTCAACTGTGCCCAAAAGTCAAAGTTTGACTTTTTGAATTTTTGATCAATTATGGTTCCCTAACCCTAAAATGATGTTAATGTGTGGTTGGAATCATCATTCATCAAGAAAAATCAAGAAAAGTGGGATAACTTGTAAAAGGGGTAACCATAAAAAAAACTTAGAAATTTTCTAAGTTATGGAACAAAGTGGCTAGGGTACCAACTTTGGAGGATCATAACTCCTAAACCATAAGGCCATTTTTCCCCATCCAAAGCTGGATTTGTAGCTCTCATGGCCCTCTACAAAAGATTCAAACACAACTTATTCCAATTCCTCATGGATTTTAAGTTATGGAATGATCAAAATCACAAAAAGTGAAAATGTCACTTTTTTCCAACACTTAGTGAAATTTTCACTAAGTCAGAATCTGTCTTACTTTTTTCAAAATGTAGGGGTATTTTTCACTTGGATCAAAAAAGTATCAAAACCAATTATGATCAAACAGTTGTTGTATCATATGAGGGCTTTCCAAAATTGCCAAGAACTCCATCAAATTCCACTTGAGCCATGAGATATGACAATGGCAATATGCCTTGCTGAAAACTGTCAAAGCAAGGAAGATTTGTACATTTTGCTCGATTTGCCAAATTTGTGCAAATGATAAACACACTTATCCATCTGAACACCTCAGGGGGAGACCAAGGAGGGACAAACACTGATCCATAAGCCTCCCAAGTCCTTGGAACAAAAAATAGCATGCCAAACCTAGAAATGCCTAAAAGAGGGACAAGACTCCAATTTTGGTTTGGAGCATTTAATGGATGCACCAAGGTGGCATGGACTGAGCCATTTCCAACTGAATTCAGTCAATACTTATCCAAGACCAAGGGAACCAGCAGCTTGTGCCCTAACCTCTAGTCAATGGCTAGAGGAGACTTGGATTCTCATTGATCAACATTGGCCAAACCTATGCAGCAGTTGCCGTTCACTATTGATGCCAAAACAAACTTGTTGCACTATAAATAGACATCATTTGTGATCAGTTTGAGTACACCAAAGCCATCAAATAGATGCTTTCCTCAAAATCTCCTTCTTCACTCCAAAATTGCCTTCTAAAGCAAGTCACCATCGGGTTTTGAGTTTGAGAGCTATTCCAACCAAACCAATCACACACACACCTCATAAACACCATATAGAAGTGATCCAAACACTTAAACAACATCTGAAACACTGATTTCACAAAATCACCAGCCAACTACTCAAGGTTTTAACCAAGTTGCAGTTGGGATACCATCTTCAGTTCCAGCTTGTTTCAAACCATTCCAAGCACTCAGGCATATCACTTGGCACCTAGGGAAGCTATCCACATAATTGGAACCTAGCTGTAACACCTCTAACATAAAACATGATCACCAGCTGCAAGGGGTAAGCATGAGCTCTTCTAACTCTATGATCGACGCATTTTTTGCTGCACAATAATTTGGCCATATGTTCATAATCATGCATGGAGTGTTTTCCCTCAATCAATTGCTTTGTTTGAATCGTGTATGGAATTTCTGAGCCTTCATGCAAATTTTAGGGTTCTTGAGGTTTCTCTTTGATTTCTTATTCCATGCTTAAAATAAATGAAATTAAAGACCATAAACATGATCGTGAGGTGAAAACGAGTAGACTGATATGTGGATTGTGTGATTTCATCAAGTATTCAGTGAGATTGATGAGAAAACGCAAATCTGGGCAAAATAGAGCACGCGGGCAAGGCCAAGATGTTCTTGGCGCCCTTTTTCAAATATTTGAATATTTGAATTTTTGTGATTTTATTTAATTGATTCAAAAATTAATTTCTCTCTGAGTTTTAATGATTTTGAGTTGGTTCTTTTTTTAATAATTCACAAAAATGTTAAAATATTTTATTTTACCAAAAAATCCCAAAAATATTACTTTTTTCATATATTTGATATTTTTGCAAAGAATTAATGTTTTATTTGTTTTTAACATTTGAAATATTTGTTCTCCCTTGATTTTCCAAACTTAATTGATTTCCAATTATTTTGTGGGTATAAACATGATTTTTCAAACATTAATCCAATACCACAATTTGTTTTTCACACATGTTTAACAATTTTGATCATTTTAATTGAATTTTGATTCAATTAAAATATATTTTGAAAACAAATTAGGGTTTTGATCAATTCAACCATCACAAATTTTTTTCAAACATTTTGGGCCTCTTGGTAGAGTGTAAGACCCAATCCTTTATAAATACAAACCTTTTTGGGCCTCAGTCATTGTATAAGTCCCACTGTATTTTAAAACAAAAAGGCGCGATCATCGACTTTTTAAAATAAACTTTGGGCCTCTCCTCGAGCTATAAGTCCCATTCCTTTTCAAAAACAAAAACCATGGGCCTCTAGTAGAGTGTAAGACCCAACCCTTTTTGAAAACCAAAATGATTTGGGCCTCAGTGTATTGTATAAGTCCCGACACCATCAAAAAGTTCGGCACGATCGTCGCCTTTTTAACAAAAACCCTTGGGCCTCTCCTTGAGATGTAAGCCCCACCACTTGTACAAAAATTAAATTTTAGACCTCTTATAGAGTGTAAGACCCAACCCCCTTTTAACCAAAACTTTTTTGGGCCTCAGTGCATTGTATAAAACCCAGTACGTAAAAGAAACCTCGGCGCAATCGCCAGTTCAAAAATCAAAATCATCCGGGCCTACCCTCGTGTTATAAGCCCTATTCCTTTTCTTTAAACACCTTTGGGCCTCTTGAGAGAGCGTAAGACCCATCCCTTTGTACATAAAACCTTTTTGGGCCTCTATCACTTGTATAAGTCCCTGTACAATTTAAAAACAACAGTGCAATCACTGATAAAACCTTGGGCCTCTCCTTGAGCTGTAAGTCCCAACAATCTTTTCAAAGCACTTTCTCCTTTGGTTTAGAATATAATATTGTTATCAAAGCTTTCTTTGTTGAACTACTAACCAAACAGCATGGAAGCTCTACAACCGAGTAAGTGTTTAACCGCTTTCTTTATCCACTTTCATATATATATATATATATATATATATATATATATATATATATATATATATATATATATATATAACTGAATTGTGGGGCTGCTCACTGTAAGTCTTCTTTCATAAACTTTTATATACTTGTCAAATATCAACTGTGTAATACTAGTATAGTTATTTAGATTTTTCCCCGGCAACTACGTCTAGAACTAGGTAAAGCCCTGTTGGTCACTCTTAAATACAAACAAAACTAGATCCCCATAGGATTACCCGACACAGTCTTCCCTCCTCTTGGGGTTAAACAATAAGGAGACATGAAAGGCAGCATTCTCTGTGAACCCTTTCTCAGACTGTCACCCTTAGAAATTGTCAAAGAAACTCTAACTCTCCAGAGATGATCTTTTCTCCGTGAATGGCATCTCTTGAGTTTCTTCCAAATTCTCGGACTTTCCTGGCTTGATCTATTCTCAGTGAATGGCATGTCTTGAACTTCTCGGAGTTTGGGGACCCACAGGCTTCTTAAAAGCATCCCCGCCTTCTCTTGGGCGTTGTACAAGGACCCTTCGGCTTTTTAAAAGCTCTCATTCCTTCTCTTGGGCTTAGTACAAGGACCCAGAGACCTCTACAGGTATAGGAACAGAACCTAGTCATCAATTTGCTAGAGCTGTCTTTCTGAGTCAAGTGTCATACCAGTTAATGGGTTGACCTTCATCCCTTAACGTACCAGCCTTCTCTTGGGCATCATACAAAGATCATTCGCTATCTGAAAATCAATTTCTCACAATACCAGTAGACTTGGACAGTCTCAATACCATTTGGATTTCCCATTTCCTTAAAGAATAGGAAATAGCCCTGATCCTCTAATCAGTGCCAAGGCCCAACCATACCTTTAATCTTTCCTTCATAAGAAGTGATTTTCTCTTATCCAACATACTGGACCTGTCACCAAACAAAAATAGTCACCAGCATAAATAGCCTCCTCTTGGGCTTTGTACAATGATTCTCCCCAGTAGAGCTGACCTTTTTACACTCTCTTGTTGAGTATGAAAGACTCTCTTGTTGAGTCAAGTCCCCTTTTAGCCTCCATCTCGAGCTTCGTACGAGATAGAAAAAACACTCTCTTGTTGAGTATAAAAGACTCTCTTGTTGAGTCAAACATCTTTAGCCACCATCTCGGGCTTCGTACGAGATAGAAAAACACTCTCTTGTTGAGTATAAAAGACTCTCTTATTGAGTCAAACATCTTTAGCCACTATCTCGGGCTTCGTACAAGATAGAAAAACACTCTCTTGTTGAGTATAAAAGATTCTCTTGTTGAGTCAAACCACTTTAGCCTCCATCTCAGGCTTCGTACGAGGTATAAAACACTCTCTTGTTGAGTATAAAAGACTCTCTTGTTGAGTCAATCACCTGATCAAGACTCTCTTGTTGAGTCAAGCCTCTTTAGCCTCCGTCTCGGGCTTCGTGCAAGACACATGAAAGCAATCTCTCGTCAAGTCAGTCACTTGTTAGCACCCTCTTGTTGGGTTAATAGCCTCCTCTTTGGCTTTGTATAAAGAAAACCCCGGTTGAGTCAATCAACCTTTTAGCATCAAAAGTTGTGCCTTGCTCACAACATACAAACATCAACAACTCCTCTTTAGAGATGACAAATTCTCTCTAAAGTCAAGTAAACCCTTTAGCTTCACATCTTGGGCTTTGAACAAGATACAAACCCCCTATAGCTTTACGTCTTGCGCTTTGAACAACACACCAAAACAACCTCTTTTCCTATCATAGAATAGGAGGAACTACGATCGCTCTGATTTCCTTGTTTAATCAAACGGGAGTACGTAGGCATAAGATTGAAAAAATCTTAGCGAGCATACTAATCAAAAACCCAAAACCCAGTATCTCCACCAAATCAACCCAAAAGCAGCAAATCTAAACATATCATCGAAAACCTCACAAATAATCCAGATACTTTATTCTCAGCAAAATAACTAAAGATTGGGCCCCACATCCACATAGCATCTGTAACCTAACAGACCGATGTTCAAACTCAGTATGCAAGCAGGGTTAATTGGAGACATCTATTTTCCCTTCCTTAATACTCTCAATAGGATAAAAAATGAATCGAACTGTAGTACCTAAGCGATAGTGACTCAGGACCACAAAAATCGCGCTACAGAAAAAATGGCGCCCACCGTGGGGCCCATCTTCTCTTTCTTACGATCTTAGGTAGAAATCCCCGAGTTCACAAAATATCACAGAAATGACGACTCTGCTGGAGAGTCATTCTCTGTATAGGATCATAAGACTAGAGGTCTAGGATGATTAAGACAAATATATATACTGCTTTTCCTAATTGATATCTGTGTTTATTTTTCTGCTAATGGGAATGCGTGTGATGCCGCATGTGGAAAGATTGAGTACACACCTAAGATAGGTGATGGCAATGCGGGTAATCTTGCGGGGAGTGAATCCCAATTAAGAGTCCCCGATCGACCATCAAACTCAGTGGAGACTCCCTTTGCAAATACATTGCCTATACGAATTCGGTTGTGGAAAGTAGTGTGGTCGACTGGGTTATCTGAGAAGCTGAGGTTTTTAGTAGACTTAAGCCATTTTGTAATGCGGAAGCTATCGGAAATAGTTGTCACGCGATACTACCCGCATCTGAGATCGCTCTAGGATACATCAGCTCGCTGGCGATCCGCTTGTTGTTGTTATCCCAAGAGGGGTCAATGATTTTGCGGACAGGTCAATGATTTTCATGACACCGACCCTTTGACCCCATGTTTTTTCTATGTTTTTGTGTGCTGCATTCATACATTCATTTAAAAAACATTCAAAAAAAGAAAATCTTCTCTTCTAGTATCTCTTTTTCAAATTAAACTAAGACAATGATTGCAAATGTCAGATAAAGGGATTGCGCTAATGGATTTCGGTAGAAGGAAAACTCATAAGTACACCTTCAAGGTTCCAAAACTAGAGGATTTAAGAGGTCTGGCGAGAATGATCACCAACCACGAGGCTTTCAGAGCCAAGTATGGAGGATTGCTGTCCTTGTTAAGGGTTCATGTAATTGAAGGAATCCTGTCCACACTAATCCAGTTCAACGATCCGGTCTATCACTGTTTCACATTCCCGAATTATCAACTAGCACCAACATTAGAGGAGTACTCTCACCTGACTGATCTGCACATTACTGATTAAGCTCCCTTTTCTGGACTGGAAGAAATTCCAAAGGATCAAACCATTGCAAGAGCAATTTATTTGGACGAGTCAGAAGTCAGGACTCACATGACCACCAAGGATGGCATCCAGGGTTTGCCAGCCCAGTTCTTGACAAAGAAAGCTCTATACTTTGCTAGTATATGGAACATGGCCGCTTTTGAGAGCATCTTTGTTTTGGTCACCTACGGGTTATTTTTGTTTCCCAACATTGATAACTTCGTAGATGTCAACGCCATTAAGATTTTTATGATTGGAAACCCCGTACCGACCTTACTCGCCGACGCGTATCATTCGGTACACTTAAGGAATTTATACAGTGGAGGAATGATCACGTGCTGTGTACCCTTTCTATACAAGTGGTTCACTTCCCATTATCCCAAATCTGCTGCATTTTGGGATCAAAAGAATACTTTACGTTGGTCGCAGAGAATCATGTCTCTTACCAACTCTGACATCGATTGGTATAATCGAATCTATGACGGGATCAGAATCATTGACCATTGTGGAAATTTCCCAAATGTACCCCTTATAGGAACTAAGGGGGGAATCAATTATCATCCGATGTTAGTTCGTCATCAATTTGGATACCCGATGAGGCATGTCCCGCGTAATGCTCATCTAGAAAGTCTTTTATTCAAGGAAGGAGAAAATGACAGGGCACTAAAGACGAAAATAGTGCATGCCTGGAAACACATTCACAGGAAAGGACGAGAGTCTCTAGGAAAACCAGACTGTGTCTCAGTGGAGCCTTATCTCCATTGGGTACAAACTAGAGCTCTCAAGTTGAGGATGCCTTACCCTCGCCAGGAAGTTCTTCCATTAAGGGACTCTGCTCTTTATTTTATGTCCGAGACGGAAAAACTTCATATTACTCTCAGCAAAGTTCAGCAGGAGAGGAGGTCTTGGAGGAACAAGTACCGCATTCTCAATGTGGAGTGTAAGAAAATACAGCAGCTATTAAAAGAAAAGGCTAAAATACAGTTTTGGTCCCCCTGTTTTTCAAAATTCACAGTTTTGGTCCCCCTGTTTTTTTTTTAACAGTTTTGGTCCCCCACCCCAATTTTGGCCCAAAAAAAGTGATGAACAGTAACTTGTCCGTACATGTCCGTACATGAACAGTACACGTCCGTACATGAACAGTGAGGGGTGGGGGACCAAAACTGTTAAAAAAAAAACAGGGGGACCAAAACTGTGAATTTTGAAAAACAGGGGGACCAAAACTGTATTTTAGCCAAAAGAAAAAGATGCTCTGATTGTGATTTTAGAGCAACAAGCTGTAGAGAATCAAGAAGACCAAAGGAATTTGCTCGCTCCTTTCACTTGGCAAAGGAATGACAACCCGACAACGGCCCAAGAGCCCCGGTCAAAGAAAAGGAAAGTACCAGAACCAGCACATGAGCTCTCTTCATAGAGGACTCAGGATCCATTAGTTTAGATTTCCTTTCGCAACACTTTGTAATCTACTGTATTTCTGTTTCCGCAATCTTTGAATTCAATAAAACGGGGTCTCCCTACTGTTTGATATTTGCAATCCAATTGTCGAAGTTTACTTTGAATAAACAAAAATATATACAATTAATATAATCATTGCATATCATTCATCATTCTCGTGTAAACGCATTCTTCTTACTTGCGAATCTCACGTTTGTGTCTCGGTTCTAGAGTCAAACTGTCTCATTCGTACAATACTCGGGCCAATCGTCAGGAAAAGATGGATGATATCGAGGAAGAGAACAGAGAGTTGAGGGAATAGATCGACACTCTGAAAGAGGATCTGAGAAAGCTTCATAACGACATGCAAGCTCTAGCAGAAGCTCAGATGCAACAACAAAGGACCGTGATCTCAGAGATAACATCAACGCCCATAGTGGAGAAGTATGATCCTAGGTACAAAATACCGAAAGATCGTCCCTGGGGCATGCCTATTAACTATATCCTGGAAGGATATGTTCCACCGATCAATGAGGATCAACGAACCGCAGCAGGAACCGCTGGGCCTGAAGGTTACAAACTTCGGGAAAGTGAAGATGCCAGGGGCATGACAATAACTCCTGAAGGTTACAAACTTCGGGAGGCACCTAGAGTGTCGACCATAATGACTATACCACCGCCCGTGATACACACTGTCCCGGAAGGACAGATTCCACAGATACCTTCTGGTGGAAACGAAAGCATGTTCGACAGAATGAATGAGTTCCAAGAACAGTTCCTAGAAATGAAGAAAGAGCTGCAAGCCCTTCGCGGTCAGGATTTATTTGGAAAGGACGCCGCAGACCTCTGTTTGGTCCCTAATGTGAAAGTTCCGCACAAGTTCCAAGTACCTGACTTTGAAAAGTACAAGGGTAATTCTTGCCCTCAAAGCCATTTAGTGATGTACGCTTGGTGAATGTCAGCTCAGACAAAGAAACAGGAGCTACTAATTCACTACTTTCACGATAGTTTAACCGGTGCTGCATTAAAATGGTACATGGGTTTAATCGGCACGTTCAGAGATCTTTGCGCTGCTTTTGTCCATTAATATAAATACATACAGAGATGCTCTCGAAGTGATAAAAAATAACAATACAAAAGGATGGGGACAGCTTGTCATTCCTACCGATAACAAAACAAAGAAGGGTCTTAGTTTTTCTGCAACCTGCACCCAGACAGCTGCTAACAACGAAAGTCTTCATCCCATTCAGGACTTCTTCCACAGTGGAGGTTTCCTTCACCCAGTGCCTCAAGCAGTGCATACCATCAATGAGGGAGATTCATCCGATACAGATGAAGAGTGGAAATCCTATCTTAATGAGGATGATTATATATCTCAGGGAGAGGTGCCCACGCTATTTTGTTATCCCGCACAGAGTCCGAGATTTATACCGAGGTCAGACGTCGAAATGATATACGGAGGTTATGATCTGGAAGGATGTCGTGCTCCGCCAAACTCATTGGAGGAGGACACTCCGATGAAATACAACTTTGACCTCGACTATTTTGGCCCAATGGATGGCCTGCCTATCTGGCAGCCGTACCCAGGAGACTTGGGGCAAGAAAATTAGCCGAGCAATGAAAATCAGCTGAGCATCATTGAAAAGAATACCTGCGTCCCCACCATGTCATGGGATCAACAATCGGGTCATTCACAAAATATCCAGCACGACGATGAATTGGCAAAGCTTGTCGGACTAGAATTCAACAACTATGCTTTTCCTGAGGTAAATGTCATCGAAAGAGATGACTCCTCCAGTTTCAAAGAAGTGTGGGACACCTTGGGACAACCAAGTGGAAAATACGACTATATGTTCAAATACACCGCTCCTGGAAGCTCTCGTATCAGGCTTGAAGATATTCAACCAACGGGGTGGGGAAATCCACCTGAGAGCACAAACACTATGCAAAATACAATAGAGGAATCCTCCTATGATAACTCTGCCTGGGAGACAGATTCCAATGATCCTGCTCCGCCCGAAATCAGCGTTATTTCTGAAGACAAATCAAGGAAGGTACCAGACTTTGTGATTCACCGAGGAGTTCGCCGCCAATGGGTTGCTGTCGATGTTTCGAAGATTGTTCATAAGTCAAAGTAATTGTCGTCTTTATCTTAACCTTTCACCCTGCCCAGGTGAAACGGATGTTTTGATAGGGCTCACTTTCTGTAAGTATCCCTCTTCGCTTCACCCAAAGCGACAGAGTTTTGTTTTATAGGGCTGTAGTTTCAAGAATCGACATATCATAAATAAAATAACGTCGTTCTGTAATTTCCGCATTAATTGTTATTTTTCTCTTTTTGATTTTTCAGAAAATGATAATCCTTAAAAACAATTCAAATAATAAAAACACGGTTTTCAGAAAATACACTGCACGCACTTGCATTTTCTCTATCTCTTCTAAACACAAATCATACCGTCATGCAGATTGCTTGTTTTAAACCCCGTTGAAATGTACGATCCGATGCCTTCTCCCAACTTTGAATTCCCTGTATTTGGGGCTGAAGAAGAAGATGACGACGAAATTCCAGAAGAGATCTCCCGATTACTCAGACAAGAGGAAAGGTCTATCGAACCTCATAAAGAGCCGTTGGAAACGGTAAAATTGGGTTCAAAAGAAGAAAGAAAAGAGACCAGGATTGGGGCACAGCTCAGTCCTACTGCCAAAGAGAGTTTGACAAAGCTTCTCAAAGAGTTTCCCGATGTATTCGCTTGGTCCTATCAGGATATGCCAGGGTTGGATACCAACATCGTGGAACATCATCTACCGTTAAGATCAGAATATCTGCCAGTAAAACAAAGGTTAAGACGGACTCACCCGAACATGGCCATTAAAATCAAAGAGGAAGTATATAAATAGATTGACGCGGGTTTCCTCGCCACCTCAGAATATCCTCAATGGTTAGCCAACATAGTACCCGTTCCAAAAAAGGATGGAAAGGTCAGAATGTGTGTCGATTACAGAGATCTAAACAAGGCTACTCCAAAGGATGACTTTCCTTTACCACACATTGACATGTTGGTTGACAGTACAGCAAAGTTCAAAGTCTTCTCCGTCATGGATGGGTTTTCGGGCTATAATCAGATAAAAATGGCGCCGAAAGACATGGAGAAAACTTCGTTCATTACCCCATGGGGTACCTTTTGTTACAAGGTAATGCCGTTCGGTTTGAAGAACGCCGGGGCAACCTATCAAAGGGCCATGACTACTCTGTTTCATGACATGATACACAAGGAAATCGAGGTATATGTCGAGGATATGATTGCAAAATCTAAAATAGAAGAGGAGCATGTGACCCATCTGTCAAAACTATTCGAGCGTTTGAGGAAATACAAACTACGCTTGAATCCCAATAAGTGCACATTCGGTGTCCGTTCAAGGAAACTTCTAGGGTTCATCGTCATCCAGAAAGGAATTGAGGTTGATCCTGACAAGGTTAAGGCCATTCAAGAAATGCCTTCTCGAAAGACTGAAAAACAAGTCAGATGATTCCTGGGACGTTTGAACTACATCTCCAGATTCATATTCCTCATGACCGCGACATGTGCGCCGATCTTCAAATTACTCAAAAAGAACCAGGACTGTGTTTGGACAGAAGATTGCTAAACCTCCTTCGACAGTATCAAGGAATACCTGTCAAACCCACCGATTCTATCACCTCCAGTGGAAGGAATACCACTGATCATTTACTTAACAGTCTTGGAAGACTCGATGGGATGTGTACTTGGCCAACAAGACGAAACCAAAAGGAAAGAGTCATCCATTTACTATCTGAGCAAGAAATTCACTGACTGCGAGACTCGGTACACTATGCTCAGAAAACTTGTTGTGCTCTGGCTTGGGCAGCCAAACGTCTTCACCAGTATATGATTCGTCACACTACTTGGTTAATCTCCAAAATGGATCCAATCGAGTACGTCTTTGAAAAGCCTGCTTTTACGGGAAGGATTGCCGTTAGCAGATGTTGTTATCAGAATATGACATTGAGTACCCTGCTCAGAAACCCATTAAAGGAAGTGTTTTAGCCGATCATTTGGCTCACCAACCGATTGACGATCATGAATCAGTCGGATTTGACTTCCTAGACGAAGATGTCATGTATTTAAAAATGAAAGATTGCGATGAACCACTACCCAGTGAAGGGCCAAAACCAGGTTCCTAATGGGGACTAATTTTTGACGGAGCTGTCAATCATTATGGAAACGGAATTGGGGCAATCATCATAACACCTCAGGGTACCCACATTCCTTTCACTACCCGACTGACATTCAAGTGTACAAACAACGAGGCCGAATACGAAGCTTGCATCATGGGTCTCGAGGAAGCGATCGACTTAAGAATAAAAAACTTGGATGTATATGGCGACTCAGCCCTGGTTATCAATCAAATCAAAGGAGATTAGAACACATACCAATCAGGGCTGATTCCTTACAAAGATTACGCGAGAAGGTTGTTACCCTTCTTCAACAGAATCGAGTTTCATCATATCCCTCGTGAAGAGAATCACATGGCTGATGCATTATCCACCCTCTCTTCCATGATTAGTGTAGGTCAATGGAATAACTTACCTAAGATCGACATAATGCGCCTTGAGTGGCCCGCTTACATCTTCACGATTGAAGCAGTCATAGACGACAAACCTTGGTATCACGATATCAAATGCTTCCTTCAGAAACAAGAGTACCCACCTGGGGCATCCAGGAAAGACAGAAAAACCCTCAGAAGGTTGGCGGGCAGCTTCTTCCTGAGCGGTGATACACTCTATAAGAGAAACTTCGACATGGTCTTGCTCTGATGCGTAGACAGACCAGAACCAGACACGCTGATGAAAGAAATTCATGAAGGATCCTTTGGTACTCATGCCAACGGACACACAATGGCGAGAAAATTTCTAAGAGCAGGGTACTATTGGTTGACTATGGAATCCGACTGCTACAAGTACATGAGGAGATGTCACAAGTGTCAAATATACTCCGATAAAATCCATGTACCGCCAATGCATCTTAAAGTTCTCTCTTCCCCATGGCCTTTTTCCATATGGGGAATCGACATGATTGGCCTGATTGAGCCCAAGGCTTCGAACGGACATCAGTTCATCCTGGTAGCCATTGATTACTTCACCAAGTGGGTCGAAGCAGTGTCATACACCAATGTAACCCGAAAAGTGGTGGTACGATTCATCAAAAACAATATCATTTGCCGTTATGGTGTTCCAAGCCAAATCATTACCGATAATGGATCTAACTTGAACAATAAGATGATGAAAGAGTTGTGTACTGAGTTCAAGATCGAATACCATAACTCATCTCTCTACCGACCCAAGATGAATAGAGCAGTAGAAGCGGCTAACAAGAACATCAAGAAGATCGTTCAAAAGATGGTTGTAACCTACAAAGACTGGCACGAGGTGCTACCCTTTGCTCTTCACGGTATCGTACATCTGCCCGCACTTCAACAGGGGAAACCCGTTTCTATCTAGTATATGGCATGGAAGCAGTGCTCCCCATCGAAGTAGAGATCCCATCAATCTGGATATTGATGGAACTAAGGTAACAGAAGCTGAATGGTGTCAAAGTCGACACGACGAACTGAATCTGATCGAAGAAAAGTGAATGACGGCTCTATGCCACGGTCAGTTGTATCAACAGAGAATGAAGAAGGCCTTCGACAAAAAGGTTTGACCTCGCGTCTTCAGGAAAGGAGACCTCGTGCTCAAAAAGATACAATCATTCCTCACTGATTCCCGGGGCAAATGGACTCCGAATTATGATGGGCCCTATGTGCTCAAGAAACCTTTCTCAGGCGGTGCCTTGAGACTCGCAACCATGGACGGAGAGGAATTTGCCTATCCCAAAAATGTTGACGTAGTCAAGAAATACTTCGCCTAAATAAAAATAAATAAAAAAAAAACGTCTCGGTGAATTGAAAACCCGAAAGGGCGGTCCAGGCAAAAATTAGAGACACAATAAAAAATCATCCCGGTGGATTGGAAATCTCAAAGTACAATCCAGGCAAAAATTAGGGATTAATGCCAAGTAACTACGTCTGATCAGTTCAGCTCCGCAGCAATTACACCATCCGAGAAAAACTCCAGTCAAGGCCATCTTCGACAGAAGCTCAGGATGTCCAGAATTCAAAGTTGGTAGAAGGATAATGGTTGTTATGTTTCAATGTAGCCCTTTTCCCTTAAATTACCATTTTCTAACTTTGTAAATACTCTATGGAATCACGCGCTTGGCTGATTTCCATCCTATCAATAAAATTTGAGCCCTAGTGCTTTTGTTTGTAATTCTCATTTGTTTTAGCTTTACAGAATGACGTTTTAATGTGATTAACGATTCTTGAAATAAAACAAATATGAATTTACTTGTAAAATTTTTTCTGCTTTAAAAATAAAGATGGCAATTTCTTTTGACTGTTGAACATCGAAAGAACATCGATCGTTTCTCTAGAAGCAATTAAACTTCAAAGTGCAGAATCAAAGTACTCCTTCTAAACCAGTGCACCTGAGTGAAGGATCAACTGTGTCAGAGACCATGTCTCATCTGACACCCTCGACAGAGTTCTTATCTCCTAAGCCCGACCAACGGTTGTTCCCCGTGGGGACTATTTCTCCTAAGCAAGGCAGAATTGCTATCGTGAACCAGTGATACTTTTCATCTCCCACTATGGCTGAGTATCCAGTCATGTTCATCTATTAGTCTGTATGTCGCATCAGTTTTGTCAGCATATACATACATACATCATGCATTATTGATTTACATTCATGATCATATTGCATCACTATCTTTCTAGTCGGTTGTAATCCCTAGTGAAAAAAATCCTCTCAATCGAGTTGTCAGTTCTTTCCTCGTCAGGAAATGTTGCATCTGAATAATCTCTCTCCTCCAGTTTATTTCTGGATTGAAGTTGGTCCTCGACCACTTTGATAACTTGAACCTCTGAAAGACCAGAGAACCCTCTCCAAACGTCACTCTTCGCCATTGAAGATGATAGGTTTGCTTTCCCGGATTAAGGAAAATCCCCAGAGAAAGCCTCTTAATCAGAGATTCGGCAATACAACAGTTGTTTTCCAAAAAATCCGCTGACGAAAAGGTCTTCAGCACCTCAAAATTGGATCACATCATATGGCATTTCTCCGAGAAGATGTCGAGAAAAGTATGATGTAATATCCCCAAGCGACAGCAGTCTCTCAAGAGACCTGCTTTCCCCAGTAGAGTCAACGAATGACATCTCCAACAGAGAAGTTTGTACACCTCTACAACTCAGACAAATGGGTTCCCCAGCAAGTCTGACATCAAATATTTTTCTATCAAATGGCATCTCCCCAAGAAAGTTTGGCGAGAAGTTTGAGGAAAACCGCTACGAATAGCGTCCCTTGTCAAGAAAGTTTAAATCAGAAACTAAGACTAGTTCCTTGGTAGGAAACCAGGTTCGAGGGGAAGTTTATATCAGAAACTAAGACCAGTTCCATGGTAGGAAACCAGGATCGAGGGGAAGTTTATATCATAAACTAAGACCAGTTCCTTGTTAGGAAACCAGGATCGAGGGGAAGTTTATATCAAAAACTGAGACCAGTTCCTTGGTAGGAATCCAGGATCGAGGGGAAGTTTAAATCAGAAACTAAGACCAGTTCCTTGGTAGGAAACTAGGATCGAGGGGAAGTTTACCTTTTCTAAGCATCACTGCTTAGCTAAAGAAGAAGGATGCGTGAACTTCCATTCTTAACCACCATCAATATTTCGGGTATTCTGATATTTAATCCTCTTGCACCCGGAATGCCCGAATACCTTCGCCATTCACACCTTCGGGTCCAAAAAAATTAAATAGGGGGATCTGTCATACCCCAAATTTTGATCACTAAGATTCCCCGTCATTGTGCAAATCATCATCACAATATGGATGAACCATCATACCTCAGTAGTCTCCCCAAAGATGGATGAACATCCACTACAATCAGAATTAGGGTTTCAAGCCCTCTCAGAGCTCTTAAACAAAGGATCAATTAAGGAATGACATGATCTTCAACTTATATAGCCTCTCAAACATCCCCAATGGATCAAGAGGACTCCCACAGCAAGAATCAAGCACAAGGTTGCAGCATTCTGAGTGGATTGAGCCTCAAGATCGCAAGTGTCACCAAATTAGGGTTTTGGTCGACCAGGGCCTCCAGATGGAAATTTTCCCTTGGGCATGAGCCAATGCTTCAAGACATAACCTATGATGCTCCAAGGGACATCATGAACCTAATCATCAAGTCAATTTAGCCTCAGGGGATGCATTCATCAAAAATCAGGAATTAGGGTTTCTTGACCTAATTCATCCCTAAATTGACTTTTGGGACAAAACATGAGCCAAGACCTCAAGAAATGATTTGAGGGTCTCCAACACACTACATTGATCCATTTGCAACAATGGATTGACCCAAGAAGCTTGATCAACAAGTTTCAAACTCATCAGAACCACAATTAGGGTTTCGCGGGAAAAAGTCAACTGTGCCTTTGACTTTTGACCCAGGCATGCTCCCAAACCTTGGGACATGATTCAATGCACCCTATAACACCTATTAAATCAATCCATCAAGTTTGATTTAGGTCAAGGACTTGATTTCATAGAGGATCGCACAGTTTGGAATTCATTTGATAAAAAGTCAATTGTGCCCAAAAGTCAAAGTTTGACTTTTTGATTTTTTGATCAATTATGATTCCCTAACACTAAAATGATGTTAATGTGTGGTTGGAATCATAATTCATCAAGAAAAAACAAGAAAAGTGGGATAACTTGTAAAAGGGGTAACCATAAAAAAACTTAGAAATTTTCTAAGTTATGGAACAAATTGGCTAGGGTACCAACTTTGGAGGATCATAACTCCTAAACCATAAGGCCATTTTTCCCCATCCAAAGCTGGATTTGTAGTTCTCATGGCCCTATACAAAAGCTTCAAACACAACTCATTCCAATTCCTCATGGATTTTAAGTTATGGAATGATCAAAATCACAAAAAGTGAAAATGTCACTTTTTTCCAACACTTAGTGAAATTTTCACTAAGTCAGAATCTGTCTTACTTTTTTCAAAATGTAGGGGAATTTTTCACTTGGATCCGAAAAGTATCAAAACCAATTATGATTAAACAGTTGTTGTATCATATGAGGGCTTTCCAAAATGGCCAAGAACTCCATCAAATTCCACTTGAGCCATGAGATATGACAATGGCAATATGCCTTGCTGAAAACTGTCAAAGCAAGGCAGGTTTGTGCATTTTGCTAGATTTGCCAAATTTGTGCAAATGACAAACACACTTATCCATCTGAACACCTCAGGGGGAGACCAAGGAGGGACAAACACTGATCCATAAGCCTCCCAAGTCCTTGGAACAAAAAATAGCATGCCAAACCTAGAAATGCCTAAAAGAGGGACAAGACTCCAATTTTGGTTTGGAGCATTTAATGGATTCACCAAGGTGGCATGGACTGAGCCATTTCCAACTGAATTCAGTCAAGACTTATCCAACACCAAGGGAACCAGCAGCCTGTGCCCTAACCTCTAGTCAATGGCTAGAGGAGACTTAAATTCTCATTGATCAACATTGGCCAAACCTATGCAGCAGTTTCCATTCACAATTGATGCCAAAATAACTTGTTGCACTATAAATAGACATCATTTGTGATCAGTTTGAGTACACCAAATCCATCAAACAGATGATTTCCTCAAAATCTCCTTCTTCACTCCAAAATTGCCTTCCAAAGCAAGTCACTATCGGGTTTTGAGTTTGAGAGCTATTCCAACCAAACCAATCACACACACACCTCATAAACATCATATAGAAGTGATCCAAACACTTAAACAACATCTGGAACACTGATTTTACAAAATCACCAGCCAACTACTCAAGGTTTTAACCAAGTTGCATTTGGGATACCATCTTTAGTTCCAGCTTGTTTCAAACCATTCCAAGCACTCAGGCACATCACTTGGCACCTAGGAAAGCTATCCACATCATTGGAACCTAGCTGTAACACCTCTAACATAAAACACGATCACCAGCTGCAAGAGGTAAGCATGAGCTCTTCTAAATCTATGATCCATGCATTTTTTGCTGCACAATAATTTGGCCATATGTTCATAATCATGCATGGAGTGTTTTCCCTTAATCAATTGCTTTGTTTGAATCGGTATGGAATTTCTGAGTCTTCTTGCAAATTTTAGGGTTCTTGAGGTTTCTCTTTGTTTTCTTATTCCATGCTTAAAATAAATGAAATTAAAGACCATAGACATGATCGTGAGGTGAAAACGAGTAGATTGATATGTGGATTGTGTGATTTCATCAAGTATTCAGTGAGATTGATGAGAAAACGCAAATCTGGGCAAAACAGAGCACGCGTGCAAGGCCAAGATGTTCTTGGCGCCTTTTTTCAAATATTTGAATTTTTGTGATTTTATTTAATTGATTCAAAAATTAATTTCTCTCTGAGTTTTAATGATTTTGAGTTGGTTCTTTTTTTAATAATTCACAAAAATGTTAAAATATTTTATTTTACCAAAAAAATCCCAAAATATTACTTATTTCATATATTTGATATTTTTGCAAAGAATTAGTGTTTTATTTATTTTTAACATTTGAAATATTTTTTCTCCCTTGATTTTCCAAACTTAATTGATTTCCAATTATTTTTTGGGTATAAACATGATTTTTCAAACATTAATCCAATACCACAATTTGTTTTTCACACATGTTTAACAATTTTGATCGTTTTAATTGAATTTTGATTCAATTAAAATATATTTTGAAAACAAATTAGGGTTTTGATCAATTCAACCATCACAAATCTTTTTCAAACATTTTGGGCCTCTTGGTAGAGTGTAAAACCCAATCCTTTGTAAATACAAACCTTTTTGGGCCTCAGTCATTGTATAAGTCCCACTGTATTTTCAAAAACAATGGCGCGATCATCGCCTTTTTAAAATAAACTTTGGGCCTCTCCTTGAGCTATAAGTCCCATTCCTTTTCAAAAACAAAAACATGGGTCTCTAGTAGAGTGTAAAACCCAACCCTTTTTGAAAACCAAAATAATTTGGGCCTCAATGTATTGTATAAGTCCCGACACCATCAAAAAGTTCGGCACGATCGTCGCCTTTTTAACGAAAACCCTTGGGCCTCTCCTTGACCTGTAAGCCCCACCACTTGTACAAAAATAAAATTTTGGGCCTCTAATAGAGTGTAAGACCTAACCCCCTTTTAACCAAAACTTTTTTGGGCCTCAGTGCATTGTATAAGACCCAGTACGTAAAAGAAACCTCGACGCAATCGCCAGTTCAAAAATCAAAATCATCTGGGCCTACCCTCGTGTTATAAGCCCCATTCCTTTTCTTTAAACACCTTTGGGCCTCTTAAGAGAGTGTAAGACCCATCCCTTTGTACAGAAGACATTTTTGGGCCTCAGTCACTTGTATAAGTCCCTGTACAATTTCAAAACAACAGTACAATCACTGATAAAACCTTGGGCCTCTCCTTGAGCTGTAAGCCCCAACAATCTTTTCAAAGCACTTTCTCCTTTGATTTAGAATATAATATTGTTATCAAAGCTTTCTTTGTTGAACAACTAACCAAAAAGCATGGAAGCTCTACAACCGAGTAAGTGTTTACCCGCTTTCTTTATCCGTTTTCATATATATATATATATATATATATATATATATATATATATATATATATATATAACTGAATTGTGGGGCTGCTCACTGTAAGTCTTCTTTCACAAACTTTTATATACTTGTCAAATATCAAATGTGTAATACTAGTATAGTTATTTAGAGTTTTCCCCAGCAACTACGTCTAAAACTAGGTAAAGCCCTGTTGGTCACTTTTAAATACAAAAAAAACTAGATCCCCATAGGATTACCAGACACAGTCTTCCCTCCTCTTTGGGTTAAACAATATGGAGACGTCAAAGGCAACATTCTCTGTGAACCCTTTCTCAGACTGTCACCCTTAGAAATTGTCAAAGAAACGCTAACTCCCCAGAGATGATCTTTTCTCCGTGAATGGCATCTCTTGAGTTTCTTCCAAATTCTCGAACTTTCTTGGCTTGATCTATTCTCGGTGAATGGCGTGTTTTGAACTTCTCGGAGTTTGGGGACCCACAGGCTTCTTAAAAGCATCCCCACCTCCTCTTGGGCGTTTTACAAGGACCCTTCGGCTTCTTAAAAGCTCTCATGCCTTCTCTTGGGCTTAGTACAAGGACCCAGAGACCTCTACAGGTATATGAACAGAACCAAGTCATCAATTTGCTAGAGCAGTCTTTTTGAGTCAAGTGTCAGACCAGTTAATGGGTTGACCTTCATCCCTTAATGTATCAGCCTTCTCTTGGGCATCATACGAAGATCATTCACTATCTGAAAATTAATTTCTCACAACACCAGTAGACTTGGACAGTCTCAATACCCTTTGGATTTCCCATTAACTTAAAGAATAGGAAATAACCCTGATCCTCTGATTAGTGCCAAGGCCTAACCATACCTTTAACCTTTCCTTCATAAGAACTGATTTTCTCTTATCCAACATACTGGACCTATTACCAAACTGAAACAGTCACCAGCATAAATAGCCTCCTCTTGGGCTTTGTACAATGTTCTCCCCAGCGGAGCTGACCTTTTCACACTCTCTTGTTGAGTATAAAAGACTCTCTTGTTGAGTCAAGTCCCCTTTTAGCCTCCATCTCGGGCTTCGTACGAGATAGAAAAAACACTCTTTTGTTGAGTATTAAAGACTCTCTTGTTGAGTCAAACATCTTTAGCCACCATCTCGGGCTTCGTACGAGATAGAAAAACACTCTCTCATTGAGTATAAAAGACTCTCTTGTTGAGTCAAACATCTTTAGCCACCATCTCGGGCTTCGTACGAGATAGAAAAACACTCTCTTGTAAAGTATAAAAGACTCTCTTGTTGAGTCAAACCACTTTAGCCTCCATCTCGGGCTTCGTACGAGGTATAAAACACTCTCTTGTTGAGTATAAAAGACTCTCTTGTTGAGTCAATGACCTGATCAAGACTCTCTTATTGAGTCAAGCCTCTTTAGCTTCCGTCTTGGGCTTCGTACAAGACACATGAAAGCAATCTCTTATCAAGTCAGTCACTTGATAGCACCCTCTTGTTGGGTCAATAGCCTCCTCTTAGGCTTTGTATAGAGAAAACCCCGGTTGAGTCAATCAACCTTTTAGCATCAAAAGTTGTGCCGTGCTCACAGCATACAAACATCAACAACTCCTCTTTAGAGATGACAAATTCTCTCTAAAGTCAAGTAAACCCTTTAGCTTCACATCTTGGGCTTTGAACAAGATACAAACCCCCTTTAGCTTCACGTCTTGGGCTTTGAACAAGACACCAAAACAACCTCTTTTCCTCCCATAGAATAGGAGGAACTACGATCACTCTGATTTCCTTGTTTAATCAAACGGGAATACGTATACATAAGATTGAAAAAATCTTAGCGAGCATACTAATCAAAAACCCAAAACCCAGTATCTCCACCAAATCAACCCAAAAGCAGCAAATCTAAACACATCATCGAAAACCTCACAAATAATCCAGACACTGTGTTCTCAGCAAAATAACCAAAGATTGGGCCCACATCCACATAGCATCTGTAACCTAGCAAACCGCTGTTCAAACTCAGTATGCAAGCAGGGTTAATTGGAGACATCTATTTTCCCTTCCTTAATAAGCTCAATAGGATACAAAATGAATCGAACTGTAGTACCTAAGCGATAGTGACTCAGGACCACAAAAATCGCGCTACATAAAAAATGGCACCCACTGTGGGGCCCGTCTTCTCTTTCTTATGATCTTAGGTAGAAAACCCTGAGTTCATAAAATATCACAGAAATGACGACTCTACTGGGGAGTCATTTTCTGTATAGGATCATAAGACTAGAGGTCTAGGATGATTAAGACAAATATATATACTGCTTTTCCTAATTGATATCTGTGTTTATTTTTCTGCTAATGGGAATGTGTGTGATGTCGCATATGGAAAGATTGAGTATACACCTAAGATAGGTGATGGCAATGCGGGTAATCTTGCGGGGAGTGAATCCTTGTTAAGAGTCCCCGATCGACCATCAAACTTTGTGGAGACTCCCTTTGCAAATACATTGCCTATACGACTTTGGATATTGAAAGTAGTGTGGTCGACTGGGTTATCTTAGAAGCTGAGGTTTTTAGTAGACTTAAGCCATTTTGTAGTGCGGAAGCTATCGGAAATAGTTGTCACGCGATACTACCAGCATCTGAGATCGCTCTAGGATACATCAGCTCGCTGGCGATCCGCTTGCTATTTTTATCCCAAGAGGGGTCAATGATTTTGCGGACAGGTACAAAAAATCACCAATATAAACCTTGGGGGGGGGGGGGGGGTAGAGCCTTGACTTCATGACACCGACCCTTTGACCCCATGTTTTTGTATGCTGCATTCATACATTCATTTTAAAAACATTAAAAAAAAGAAAATCTTCTCTTCTAGTCTCTCTTTTTCAAATTAAACTTAGACAATGATTGTAAATGTCAGATAAAGGGATTGCGCTAATTGATTTTGGTAGAAGTAAAACTCATAAGTACACCTTCAAGGTTCTAAAACTAGAGGATTTAAGAGGTCTGGCGAGACTGATCACCAACCACGAGGCTTTCAGAGCCAAGTATGGAGGATTGCTGTCCTTGTTAAGGGTTCATGTAATCAAAGGAATCCTGTCCACACTAATCCAGTTCTACAATCCAGTCTATCAATGTTTCACATTCCCGGATTATCAACTAGCACCAACACTGGAGGAGTAATCTCACCTGACTGATTTGCACATTACTGATCAAGCTCCCTTTTCTGGACTGGAAGAAATTCTAAAGGATCCAACCATTGCAAGAGCAATTTATCTGGATGAGTCAGAAGTCAGGACTCACATGACCACTAAGGGTGGCATCCAGGGTTTTCCAGCCCAGTTCTTGACAAAGAAAGCTCTATACTTTGCTAGTATAGGGAACGTGGCCGCTTTTGAGAGCATATTTGTTTTGCTCACCTACGGGTTATTTTTGTTTCCCAACATTGATAACTTCGTAGATGTCAATGCCATTAAGATTTTTCTGATTGGAAACCCCGTACCGACCTTAATCACTGAGGTGTATCATTCGGTACACTTAAGGAATTTATACAGCGGATGAATGATCATGTACTGTGTACCCTTGCTATACAAGTGGTTCACTTCCCATTTGCCCAAGTCTGCTGCATTTTGGGATCAAAAGAATACTTTACGTTGGTCGCAGAGAATCATGTCTCTTACCAAATCTAACATTGATTGGTACAATCGAATCTATGACGGGATCAAAATCATTGACCGTTGTGGAAATTTCCCAAAAGTACCCCTTATAGGAACTAAGGGGGAATCAACTATCATCCAATGTTAGTTCGTCATCAATTTGGATACCCAATGAGGCATGTCCCGCGTAATGCTCATCTAGAAGGTCTTTAATTCAAGGAAGGAGAAAATGACAGGGCACTAAAGTCAGAAATAGTGCATGCCTGGAAACACATTCACAGGAAAGGACGAGAGTCTCTAGGAAAACCAGACTGTGTCTCAGTGGAGCCTTATCTCCATTGGGTACAAACTAGAGCTCTCAAGCTGAGGATGCCTTACCCTCGCCAGGAAATTCTTCCATTAAGAGACTCTGCTCTTTATTTTATGTCTGAGACGGAAAAACTTCGGGTTACTCTCAGCAAAGTTCAGCAGGAGAGGAGGTCTTAGAGGAACAAGTACCGAATTCTCAATGTGGAGTGTAAGAAAATACAGCCGCTATTAAAAGAAAAAGATGCTCTGATTGAGATTTTAGAGCAACACCCTGTAGAGAATCAAGAAGACCAAAGGAATTTGCTCGCTCCTTTCACTTGGAAACGGAATGACAACCCGACAACGGCCCAAGAGCCGTCAAAGAAAAGGAAAGTACCAGAACCAGCACATGAGCTCTCTTCAGAGAGGACTCAGGATCCATTAGTTTAGATTTCCTTTCGCAACACTTTGTAATCTACTTTATTTCTGTTTCCGCAATCTTTGAATTCAATAAAATGGGGTCTCCCCACTGTTTGATATTTACAATCCAATTGTCGAAGTTTACTTTGAATAAACAAAAATATATACAATTAATATAATCATTGCATCTCATTCATCATTCTCGCGTAAATGTATTCTTCTTACCTGTGAATCTCACGTTTGTGTCTCGGTTCTAGAGTCAAACTGTCTCATTCGTACAATACTTGGGCCAATCGTCAAAAAAAGATGGATGATCTCGAGGAAGAGAACAGAGAGTTAAAGGAAGAGATCGACACTCTAAAAGAGGATATGAGAAAGCTTCATAACGACATGCAAGCTCTAGCAGAAGCTCAGATGCAACAATAAAGGACCGTGATCTCAGAGATCACATCAACGCCCATAGTGGAGAAGTATGATCCTAGGTACAAAATGTCGAAAGATCGTCCTTGGGGCATGCCTATTAACTATATCCCGAAAGGATATGTTCCGCCGATCAATGAGGATCAGGGAACCGCAGCAGGAACCGCTGGGCCTGAAGGTTAAAAACTTCGGGAAAGCTAAGATTCTAGGGGCATGACAATAACTCCTGAAGGTTACAAACTTTGGGAGGAACCGAGAGTCTCGGCCATAATGACTATACCACCGCTGGTGGTACACACTGTCCCGGAAGGACCGATTCCACAGATACCTTCTGGTGGAAACGACAGCATGTTTGACAGAATGAATGAGTTCCAAGAACAGTTCCTGGAAATGCAGAAAGAGCTGCAAGCCCTTCGTTGTCAGGATTTATTTGGAAAGGACGCCGCAGACCTCTGTTTGGTCCCTAATGTGAAAGTTCCGCACAAGTTCCAGGTACCCAACTTTGAAAAGTACAAGGGTAATTCTTGCCCTCAAAGCCATTTAGTGATGTACGCTCGGCGAATGTCAGCTCAGACAAAGAACCAGGAGCTACTAATTCACTACTTTCAGGATAGTTTAACGGGTGCTGCATTAAAATGGTATATGGGTTTAAACCGCGCTACGATCGGCATGTTCAGAGATCTTGGCACTTCTTTCGTCCAACAATACAAATACAATTTGGACATGGCACCAGACAGAGATCAACTCAGAACGATGTCACAAAAGGACAAGGAAACCTTTAAAGAATACGCTCAGAGATGGCATAAAATTGCCTCCCAGATTTGTCCACCTCTTGAGGAAAAAGAGATGACAAAGATCTTCTTAAAGACCTTGAGCTCATTTTACTACGATAGAATGGTTGCCAGTGCGCCCAAATACTTCACCGAAATGGTGGGCATGGGAGTTCGTCTTGAGGAAGCGGTCCGGGAAGGACGTTTAGTTAAAGACGCTGGATCATCGAGTAGTACGAAACGATACGGTAGTGCTCTCCCTAAGAAAAAAGAGCAGGATAATGGGAATATCTCTCTCGTAAAGCAAAGGCGACGTTACCAACCAGTAGCAGTTGTGACTCCTGCTATTAACCCTGCGCCTGTTCCTACGTATCATCCTCAGGTTGTGCAGAGCCAACCTTATCAACAGCAATATCAGCAAAGGACACAACAGCCTCATCAGCACGCTCATCCTCGGTATAACAACAACCGTACAACGCGACCACCAGGGTTTGACCCTATACCGATGTTATATGCAGAGCTATTTCCATTGCTACTGGTCAAGGGGTATGTCCAAACTAAGTCTCCTCTTACAGTACCGAAAAATCCGCCTTTTTGGTTCAAAGCGGATCAAACTTACCCTTACCATCAAGGAGGACCAGGGCATAATATAGAAAACTGTCTCAGTTTCAAATCTGACGTGCAAAAGCTTGTTAGGAGCGGGGTCTTATCTTTCAAAGATACGAATCCTAATGTTCTCACGAACCCGCTGCCTCAAGATGAGAAGGCTGCAGTTAATTTGATAGAGGGGGAGTCTAACAACATCTATCAAATTCATGATGTACTCATATTAAGGGAAAACTTGGTTAATATGCATTATAAACAGAGTGGATACGGCCATGTGCCACCTCATAACTATCACTATTGTGATATCTGCTCTAAAAACAATCAGGGATGTTCTGTGGTGCAATCAGCTCTACAGAAACAATTGGATCTCGGGTGGATCCAAGAGCATCGAGTTCGTGGAGTCAACATGACCTATACGAATTCCAACATCGTTCAGAACCACGACATCTGTGCAATGAATGTCAACTTTGTGGCAATGAACTCAAGCCAAAGCCGGTATCATAATCTGCCGCCGCACGATTACAATTCCTGTCTGACTTGCTCGGTAAACAAACAGGGATGCTCTTTCATACAGGAGGCCCTCCAGCGTCAGATGGATCTTGGATGGATCCAGGACTACCATGATAAAAATCTTTATCAGATCAACATGATTCAAATCTTCGATATTCGTTTGATGAATACCAGCTTGGTGGAGTTACACGCCAAGCAAGTCCAACTTGGTTTTCTCACTTTGCATAATTATCAGAATTGTAAAGGATGTTATGAGAGTAACCAAGGGTGCGCTCTCGTTCAAAAAACTTTACAACGCTTGTTAAACCACTGGTGGCTTCCAATCTATATGGATGAAGACACGCAACAAATTAGTGTGGTTGACGGTAACCTGTCATACCCCAAATTTTGACCACTAAGATTTTCCATCATTGTTCAAATCATCATCACAATATGGATGCACCATCTTGCCTCATCAGTCTCCCCAAGGATGGGTGAACACTTACTACAGTCAAAATTAGGGTTTCAAGCCCTCTCAGAGTTCTTAGACAAAGGATCAATCAAGAAATGACATGATCTTCAACTTGTCTAACCTCCCAAACATCTAAAATGGATCAAGAGGACTCCCACTTTAAGGATTAAGCACAAGGCTGTTCCCTTCCAGGTGGATCAAGCCTCAAGATCGCCAGTGTCACCAAATTAGGGTTTGGTCGACCAGGGCCTCCAGATGGAAATTTTCCTCTAGGCATGAGCCAATGATTCAAATTATATCCTAAAATACTCCATGGAACCTCATGGGCCCAGGCATCAAGTCAATTTGACCTCAGGGGATGCATACATAAAAAATCAGGAATTAGGGTTTCTTGACCTAATTCACCCCTAAGTTGACTTTTGGGACAAATCATGAGCCAAGACCTCAAGAAAGGATTTAAGGGTCTCCAACACACCACATTGATCCATTTGAAATAATGGATTGATCCAGGAAGCTTGAGAAGCAAGTCCCAATTTCATCAGTACCACAATTAGGGTTTCGCGAGAAAAGTCAACTGTAGCTTTGACTTTTGACCAGGACATGCTCCCAAATCCTAGGACATGATTCAATACACCCTATAACACCTATGAAATCAATCCATCAAGTTTGATTTAGATCAAGGACTTGATTTCATAGAGGGTGGCACAATTTGGAATTCATCTGACAAAAAGTCAACTGTGCACAAAAGTCAACTTTGACTTTTTGAGATTTTTCACAAAAATGGTTTTTTAACCCTAAAATGATGTTAATGTATGATTTTAATCATCATTCATAAATAAAAATCAAGAAAAGTGGGATAGCTTGTAAAAGGGGTAACCATAAAAACTTAGAAAATTTTCTAAGTTATGAACAAAGTGGCAAGGGTACCAGCTTCGGAGGATCATAACTCTTAAACCACAAGGCCATTTTTCCCCATCCAAAGCTAGATTTGTAGCTCTCGTTACCCTCTACAAAAGCTTAAAACTGACCTCCTTCCAAATTCATCATGGATTTTGAGTTATGGAATGATCAAAATCACAAAAAGTGAAAATGTCACTTTTTTCCAACACTTAGTGAAATTTTCACTAAGTCAGAATCTGCCTTCACTTTTTTCCAAATGTAGGGGGATTTTTCACTTGGATCCAAAAGGTATCAAAACCAAATATGATCAAACAGTTGTTGTATCATATGAGGGCTTTCCAAAATGGCCAAGTACATCACCAAATTCCACTTGGGCCATGAGATATGATAATGGCAATATGCCTTGCTGAAAACTGCCAAGGCTAGGCAGAATTTTGCATTTTTGCTCGATTTCGATAAATCAGATAATTCCAAGCCTTGTCATCACTTAGGACACATCCGAGTATCAAATTTAAAGGGGACAAACACTGAGCCAAGCCTCCAAAGTCCTTGGAACAAGAAGTAGCATGCGAAACCTAGAATTGCCTAAAAGAGGGACAAGACTCCAATTTTGGATTGGAGCATTCAATACATACACCAAGGTGGCATGGACTGACACATTTGCAACTGAATTCAGTCAAGACTTATCCAAGACCAAGGGAAAAATAGCGCTGTGCCCTAACCTCTAGTTAATGGCTAGAGGAGACTTGGATTCCAAAGTGCAACCATTGGCCAAACCTCTGCTGCAGTTGCCATTCACTATTGATCCCAAAACAAACTTGCTCTACTATAAATAGAGCTCATTTATGCTCAGTTTGAGTACACCAAAGCCATCAAACAGATGCTTTCCTCAAAATCCCTTTCTATAGGCAAAAATACCTTCTTTAGCAAGGTAACTCTGAGTTTTTGAGTTAGAGAGAAATTCCACCACAACTCATGATCCTAACACCTCATAAACATCATATGTAGGTGATCCAAACTATCAAAAGTGACCTCTAACACCAAAATTACAAAGTCACATCTCAAAACCTCAAAATAGGCCTTTTGTGCATTTTTCAAGCCATGTCTTGATTCAGCCACTTTCCAAACCAGAAAAAACCTCAAACACACTCCAAATAACATCCTTGAACTGTCCCAAATGGTTCCCCCCATTTGGAACACCATTTGAGAGAGTTGATATTTTGGTCATTTTAACCCCTTTTGCAAGAAAGGGCCAGTTTGTGTTTTTGCAGGTTCCAGCTGATTCCAACTATCCTAAAAGCTTCTAAGGGATCATTTGAGAGTGTCCAAAGCATCAAACCATTTCTGGAACAAGAAGTTTGGCAGATTGCACAGAAAAGTCCAAAAGCTCAAAAAGAGGTAAGCATCATGACTTGAACTTTCCAAAATATGCATTGCTTTGAAGTCCACTGATCATACACACCTCATACATGTTATATATGTTGTGTTTGAACCAATTCATCATGTAATTCATGCCTGTATCAAAGTGTAGCATAGAAAATGCAATTATAGGCCTTTTTCAAAACCACTATCGGATTTTGAGGAGGGAGTATGATCCGAAAAAAATACCACCACCATTGGATTCCTTGTGAAATTCTAGGCCAGATGCATATAAATTTTGTCCCCAACCATGGAGAAATGAGAAAGTTATGGACCTTCCCGTTTCTTGGCAAAACCTGCCTTGACTTGCCTTGGCCAGGCCTAGAAAACAAGGCAAGCCTTGTATATTTGTGGTTTCACTTCAAGCAATGGATGTATCACCACCCTAGTGGTAAGGCGCGCGCCTTATAACCTTGAGGTCGTGGGTTCAAACCCCACCCATGCCATTTTGTGTTTTCTCACATTTTTGTTATTATTTCCAATATTTTCATGTTTTATTAATTAATTGGAAAATTAATAACTCCTTCAATTTTAATTATTTTTTTTGGTTCTTTTTACAAAAAATCAAAAAAATGTTGAAATATTTTATTCCACAAAAAAATTAAGTTTATATTATTTATTTAATATAATTAGTATTTTTGTGAATAAATTCCTTTTTAATGTTTTTAAACATTTTAAAAGTGAATATTTACTTTGAAAATCAAAACCAAGTGAGTTTTAATTCACCTTTTGATTAATCCCTCATTTCTCAAACCTTAAACAAAAATCACAAATGGTTTATTCAAACTTATTTGGTATTTTATTTGATTTTATTTAAATATTTACTTTTAAAGAATAACAAATTAGGGTTTCTTTGATTTTCACCCTCATCAGACAATTTCAAACACTTTTGGGCCTCCAATAGAGTGTAAGACCCAATTCTTTGTAAATACAAACCTAGTTTTGGGCCTCACTTCTTGTATAAGTCCCGTTGTATTTCAAAAGGTCTGCGCGATCATCACCCGTTTAAAACAAACCATCTGGGCCTCTCCTCGAGCTATAAGACCCATTCAAAATCATTGGGCCTCTATTAGAGTGTAAGACCCAACCCCCTTTGAAAACCAAACCATTGTGGGCCTCAATGAATTGTATAAGACCCACCGCGTTTTCAAAAATCTCGACGCGATCGCCATTTTCAAACAAATGACCCTGGGCCTGTCCTTGAGCTGTAAGCCCCACCACTTGTACAAAAATAAATCTCTTGGGCCTCTATTAGAGTGTAAGACCCAATCCCCTTTTAACCAAAACTTTTTGGGCCTCAGACATTTCATAAGTCCCCCTGCGTTAAAAGAAAACCTCGGCACGATCGCCAATAAAAAAACCAATCATCTAGGCCTACCCTCATGTTGTAAGCCCCATTCTTTTTCTTTAAACACTTGGGCCTCTTGAGAGAGTGTAAGACCCATCCCCTTGTACAAAATACCTTTCTTGGGCCTCAGTCACTTGTATAAGTCCCTCTGTCCAAAACGACAGTGCGATCACTGATAAACCTTGGGCCTCTCCTTGAGCTGTAAGCCCCAACATCTTTTCAAAATACTTTCTCCTTTAATTTTGAATATACTGTTGTTTTCAATCTTTCTTTGTTGAACAACTAACCAAACAGCATGGAAGCTCTACAACCGAGTAAGTGTTTATATGCTTTCTTTATCCGCTTTCATATACATATAACTGTATTGTGGGGCTGTTTCACTGTAAGTCTTCTTTCATAAACTCATATCAACTGTGTAATACTAGTATAGATATTTAGAGTTTCCCCGACAACTACGTCTAGCACTAAGCCCTGTTGATCACTCTTAAATGGACAAAACTAGATCCCCCATAGGATCACCAGATACAGTCTTCTCTTCGCCTGTCACCCTTAATTGTCAAAGAAACTCTACTCCCCAGAGATGAGTTTTTTATTCATGAATGGCATCTCATGAGTTTCTTCCAAATTCTCAGACTTTCCTGGCTTGATCTATTCTCTGTGAATATCCTGTCTTGAATTTCTCGGGGTTTGGGGACCCACAGGCTTCCTAAAAGCATCCCGCCTCCTCTTGGGTGTTGTACAAGGACCCTACGACTTCTTAGAAGTATTCACAGCCTCCTCTTAGGCTTAGTATAAGGATTCTTCCTTCGGGAAGAGAGCCTCCTCTTGGGCTTCGTACAAATTGTCCCTCGGCTTCTTAAAAGTTTCCAACCTCCTCTTGGGCTTCGTACAAATTGTCCCGACGACCTCCTAGAGGTATAGGAACGGAAATTAGTCATCTTAATAAAACAGTTTTTTAAAGAGTCTAGATCTTTCTACCATGAACATACTACTACTGTTTCTTTAAGCATAGTACAAAAGTTAAAACTCTAGACTTGGACAATCTAATCTCCTTGAGTCTCGAAGGCATTCTCAAGTAGGGAAAAACACCAGTAGACTCGAACAGTCTCCAATACCCTCTGGATTCCCGATTTTCTTAAAGAACAAAAAATAAACATGATCCTCTGATCAATCCCAAAGCATAGCCTTACCTTTAATCAGTCTCTTTATAAGAACTGGTTTTTTCTTTTAACCAACCTACTGGACCTGTCACTCAACTGAAACAATAATCCTTTTAGCCTCTATCTCGGGCTTCATACGAGATACAAAAAGACTCTCTTGTTGATTCAATAATCCGTTTAGCTTTTATCTCGGGCTTCATACGAGATACAAAATCACTCTCTTGTTGAGTATAAAAGACTCTCTTGTTGAGTCAATCTCTCTTTTAGCCTCCATCTCGGGCTTCGTACGAGATACAAAACACTCTCTTGTTGAGTATAAAAGACTCTCTTGTTGAGTGAACCTTTAGCCTCCGTCTTGGGCTTCGTACAAGACACATCTAAAAGCACTCTCTTGTTGAGTCAACTCCTTTTAGCCTCCCTCTCGGGCTTCGTACGAGACACAAAAGCATCCTCTTGTTGGGTCAATAGCCTCCTCTTAGGCTTTGTATAAGAAAAACTCTGGTTGAGTCAATCAACCTTTCAGCATCAAAACTGTTCCTCATTCACAAGATACAAACATCAACAACTCCTTTCATCTAATTGCTGTAAGCGGCAAGCCTCTGGATTATTTACATCCACGCCACTGTTCCTCTTTTAGCATGAGAAATTCCTAAGGAAAGATAGCATTGCTCTACACTGAGTTAAAGTCTTCTCCTTCAGGTTAAAACCCACTATAAAGGAAATTATGGCATTGCTAGGATTCACATATCCCGGTTAAAGTAATCCTCCTTTATAGTCAGTCACCCAACAGTTGTGACAAACAGACCCCCTTTAGAGATGACAAATTCTCTCTAAAGACAACACCTTTTTAGCTTCACATCTTGGGCTTCGAACAAGATACAAATAGACCCTTCAGCTTCACATCTTGGGCTTTAAACAAGATATAAACCACCTTTTCAGCTTCACATCTTGGGCTTTGAACAAGACACCAAAACACCATTTCCTCCCATAGAATAGGAGGAACTACGATCGTTCTGATTTCCCTGTTTCGGTAAACGGGAATACGTAGGCATAAAATTGAAAGAAAAATCTTAGCGAGCACACTAATCCAAAGTCCCAAATCCCATACCTTCACATATCAATCGAAAAGCATCAGTCCTAGCATCCTAACAAAATTCTCCATGAACATTCCCAGTGTTTCGTTCTAAACCCCATTACCATATAGCATTCGTAACCTAACAGACCGCTGTTTAAACTCAGTATGCAAGCAGGGTTAATTAGAGACATCTATTTCCCTTCCTTAGTCAGCTCAATAGGATAAAAAATGAATCGACCTGTAGTAACCCCAGAGCGATAGTGCTTAAGAACCACGTCCAAAATCGCTCGCTACAGAAAAGTGGCGCCCACTGTGGGGCACTTTTCTTTCTTTCTTTCCATTTTTGGGGGATTTCACTGGGATATGACTTTTTTTTTACTTCACTAGGATCTTAGGTCAAAACCTTTAAAGTTGGGAAGGTACCACAGAATGGCGACTCCACCGGGGAGCCATTTTTGTCAGGAACATAGGATTCATAGCTCTTTAAAGTCTAGGACTTTAGGACAAATATATATACCGCTTTTCCTAATTGATATCTGTGTTTATTTTTCTGCTAATGGGAATGCGTGTGATGCCGCATGTGGAAAGATTAGTATACACCTAGGAAAAACCTCTTTTAGTAGTGCGAAAACTATTGGAAATGGTTGTCACGCAATACTACCCTCTTCTGATGGTTCTTCGAAAAACATCACCTAGCAAGGTTCTCGGCCCGCTGGTGTTTTCTCGACAAGAACTGATGATTTTGAGAGACAGGTACAAAAATCACTAGTATAAACCTTTGGGGGGGGGGGGGGGGGGGGTAGAGCCTTGACTTCATGACACCGACCCTTTGACCCCATGTTTTTTCTATGTTTTTGTGTGCTGCATTCATGCATTCATCTAAAAAACATTACATCAAAGAAAAACTTCTCTTCTAGTCTCTCTTTTTCAAACTAAACTAATACAATGATTGCAAATGTCAGAGAAAAAGATTGTGCTCATGGACTTCGGTAGAAGGAGAACTCATAAGTATACCTTCAGGGTTCTAAAACTAGAGGACTTGAGAGGATTAGAAAGGATGATCACTAAGCCTGAAGCTTTCAGAGCCAAGTACGGAGGTCTGCTACCTCTGTTAAGAGTCCATGTGATTGAAGGAATCATGAAGGCACTCATTGAGTTTTACGATCCGGTCTATCACTGTTTCACATTCCCGGATTACCAGCTCGCACCAACGCTGGAGGAGTATTCTCACCTAACCGATTTACACATTACTGATCGAGCTCCTTTTTCTGGACTGGAAGAAATTCCAAAATATCAAACCATTGCAAGAGCAATCTATTTGGATGAGTCAGAAATCAAGACTCACATGACCACCAAGGGTGAGCTCCCAGGTTTGCCAGCCCAGTTCCTGACAAAGAAGGCTCTGTACTTTGCTAGTGTAGGGAACATTACTGCTTTTGAAAGCATCTTTGTCTTACTCACCTATGGGTTATTTCTGTTTCCCAACATTAATAGCTTCGTCGATATCGGCGCCATTAAGGTTTTTCTCATTGGAAAACCTGTGCCAACTTTGCTCGTGGACGCGTATCATTCTGTACACTTAGGAAATTTGTACAGCGGAGGGTTGATCACATGCTGTGTACCCCTATTATATAAATGGTTTATCTCCCATTTGCCCAAGTCTGATGCGTTTGGGGATCATAAGAGTGCCTTGCGTTGGTCGCAGAAAATCATGTCTCTTACCAACTCTGATATAGATTGGTGCAATAGGATTTATGACGGGATCAGGATCATTGAACGTTGTGGAAACTTCCCCAACGTACCCCTCATAGGAACTAAGGGAGGAATCAACTACCATCCAGTATTGGTTCGTTGTCAATTTGGATACCCCATGAGGCATGTCCCGCGTGATGCTCATCTGGACGGTCTTTTCTTCAAAGAAGGAGAAAATGACAGGGCACTAAAGATGGAAATGTGCACGCTTGGAAACTTGTTCATAAGAAAGGACGGGAGTCTATAGGAAAACCGGACTGTGTCTCGGTGGAGCCTTATCTCCACTGGGTACAAACTAGAGCTCTTAAGCTAAAGATGCCTTATCCTCGTCACGGAGTTCTTCCGCTGAGATCTGTCATGTACTTCGTGACTGAAACGGAAAAACTTCAGGTTACTCTCAACAAAGTTTAACAGGAGAGGAGGTCTTGGAAGAACAAATACCGCACCATCAATGTAGAGTGTACCAAAATACAGCAATTGTTGAAAGATAAGGATGCTCTGATCGAGATTTTAGAGCAACATGCTGTGGATAATCAGGATGACCAAAGGAATTTGCTCGTTCCTTTCACTTGGCAAAGGAATGACAACCCGACAACGACCCAAGAGCCCTGGTCCAAGAAAAGGAAAGTACCAGAATCAGCACCCGGTTTCTCCCCAGAGAGGACTCGGGACCCCTTAGCTTAGGTTTCTGTTTCCGCACCTTGTAATCTACTGTATTTCTATTTTCGCAATCCTTTGAATTCAATAAAATGGGGTTTCCCCACTATTTGATATTTGCAATATAATTGTCGAAGTTTATTTTGATTAAACAAAAAAAAACAATTAATATAATCATTGCATTCATCATTCTCACGTCACGTACTCTTCTTACCTACGAATCTCACGTTTGTGTCTCGGTTCTAGAGTCAAACTGTCTCATTCGTACAATACTCGGGCCAATCGTCATAAAAAGATGGATGATCTCGAGGAAGAGAACAGAGAGTTGAGAGAAGAGATCGACGCTCTGAGAGAGGATATGAGAAAGCTTCATAACGACATGCAAGCCATGGCAGAAGCTCAGCTACAAAGGACTGTGATCTCGGAGATCACCTCAACACCCATAGTGGAAAAGTCCGATCCTAGGTACAAAATGCCGAAAGATCGTCCCTGGGGCATGCCACTTAACTATATCCTGGAAGGATATATCCCATTGATCAATGAGGATCAGGGGACCACAACAGGAACCATTGGGCCTGAAGGTTACAAACTTCGGGAAAGCGAAGATGCCAGAGGCATGACAGCAACTCCTAAAGTTTACAAACTTTGGGATGCACCGAGAGTCTCGGCCATAATGACTATACCACCGCCCGTGGTACACACTGTCCCAGAAGGAGAGATTCCACAGATACCTTCTGGTGGAAACGACAACATGTTCGAAAGAATGAATGAATTCCAGGAACAGTTCCTGGGAATGCAGAAAGAACTGCAGGCCCTTCGCGGTCAGGATTTATTTGGAAAGGACGCCGCAGACCTCTGCTTGGTTCTCAATGTGAAAGTCCCGCACAAATTCCAGGTGCCCGACTTTGAAAAGTACAAGGGTAACTCATGCCCTCAGAGTCACTTGGTGATGTACGCTCGGCGAATGTCAACTTAGATAGAGAATCAGGATTTACTGATTCACTACTTTCAGGATAGTTTAACCGGTGCCGCATAAAATGGTACATGGGTTTAAACCGTGCTACGATTAGCACTTTCAGAGATCTTGGCACTGCCTTCGTCCAACAATATAAATACAATCTAGACATGGCACCCGACAGAGATCAACTCAGATCAATGTCACAAAAGGATAAGGAATACGCTCAGAGATGGCTTGAAATTGCCGCTCAAATTTGTCCACCTCTTGAGGAAAAAGAGATGACAAAGATCTTCTTAAAGACCTTAAGCTTATTTTATTACGACAGAATGGTTGCCAGTGTGCCCAGTGACTTCACTGAGATGGTCGGTATGGGAGTTCGTCTTGAGGAACCCGTCCGAGAAGGACGTCTAGTCAAAGACACTGGATCATCAAGTAGTACAAAGCTATACGGTAGTGCTCTCTCTAAGAAAAAAGAGAAGGATATTGGGAATATCTCTCTCAGAAAGCAAAGGCAACGTTATCAAACAGTAGCGGCTGTGACTCCTGTTATCAATCGTGCGCCTATTTCTACGTATCAACCTCAGGTTGCGCAGAGCCAACCTAATCAGCAAAGGACTCAATAGCCTCTTCAGCAGGCTCGTCCTCCAAACAATAATAACTGTACAATGCGGCCACTAGGATTTGATCCTATACCCGTATCGTACGCATAACTATTTCTGTTACTACTGGCTAAGGGGCATGTCCAGACTAAGTCCCCTCTTACAATACCGGAAAATCTGCCTTTTTGGTTTAAGGTGGATCAGACTTGCCCTTACCATCAAGGAGGACCAGGGCATAACATAGAAAACTGTCTCAGTTTCAAGTCCGTGTGCAAAAGCTTGTTAGGAGCGGGGTCTTATCTTTCAAGGATACAAATCCTAATGTTCTCACAAACCAGCTGCCTCAACACGAGAAAGCTACAATCAATTTGATAGAGGGAGAGACTAATAACGTCTATCAAATTCATGATGTACTCTTGTTAAGGACCAATCTGGTCAAGATGCATTGTAGACAGAGTAGCTATAGACATGTGCCACCTCATAACTATCACCAGTGTGATATCTGCTCTAAAAGCAATCGAGGATGTTCTGTGTTGCAATCAGTTCTACACGAACAGATGGATCTCGGATGGATCCAAGAGCACCAAGTTCGTGGAGTTAACATGGTTTACACAAATTCTAACATCATTCAGAACCACGACGTCCGTGCAATGAATGTTAACTTGGTGGCGATGCATTCCAGGAAAAGCCGGTATCATAATCTGCCGCGGCACGATTACAGTTCCTGTCTGACTTGCTCGGTAAACAAATAGGGATGCACGATCATAATCTTGGATGAATCCAGGACTACCATGATAGGAATCCCTATCAGATTAACATGATTCAAATCTTCGATATTAGCTTGATGAATACCAGCCTGGTGGAGTTACATGCTAAACAGGTTCGGCTCAGGTTCCTGGTATCACATGATTATCAGAGCTGTAGGGCGGGTTGCGAAAATGATCAAGGCTGTGCCCTTGTCCAGGAAACCCTTCAGTACTTGTTGAACCACTGGTGGCTTCCAATCTATATGGATGAAGACACCCAGCAAATTAGTATTACCAACGGGAACCCTACTCGGCATCAAAGTCGGGACGTTCGATCTGTGGAAACTGACCCAGTGAGGTTACATTGTATTCAAAGCGAACGTGGCCAGGTGCCACCACACAACTCTGAACGTTGTAGAGTCTGTTCGGAAAGTAACCAAGGATGTTACCTTGTGCGAGCAGCTCTTCAGGGTCAGATGGATCGTAGAGAGATTCGCCCATATCCGGGTTCCAGACCAATCAACTGGGCGCCGGACTACCTCGCTGATCAAATTGAGGATGTTATCATAATCTCTGATCATCAGAGGGCTAGGGATGTTTGTACCATCATCCCTCTACTTAACGAATCAAGAGTTCCTAACCAGGAACGGATCGAAATTGCTTATGATGGTCAGAAAAATTAGAAGGCTCCCATAGTCATCTATCTACCGGGACCATTACCGTATGAATCAACTAAGACTATCCCTTACAAATACGGTGCAACAACAGTCGAGAATGGAAAGGAAATTCCATTACCCTCCGTCGTGAATATTACAGACATCAGTCGAGTAACAAGGAGTGGTCGAATCTTCAACCGAGGAGTTGGAGAACTTAACAAAGAAAAAGAACCTCAGACAAAAGTTCCCAATCCACCAGTCGGTCAATCCAGTAATCCCGACCTTTCGAAAAACGATGATGAGATGCTGAAGCTCATCCAAAGGAGTGAATACAACATTGTTGATCAACTGTTACAAACTTCTTCAAAGATCTCTGTACTATCACTTTTACTCAGTTCAGAAGCGCACAGGGAGGCTCTACAGAAAGTCTTGGAGCAAGCCTTTATGGAACAGGATGTAACAATTAGACAATTCGATAGCATTGTCTCTAACATCACTTCCTGCAATAACTTGGGATTTAGTGATGAGGAATTACCTGAAGAGGGTCGCCGTCATAACATGGCGCTCAATATCACGGTCAGCTGCCAGGGCGATGCTTTAGCCAGCGTATTGGTAGACACAGGGTCAGCCCTGAATGTTATGCCGAAGTCCACTTTGATGCAATTATCCTTCAAAGGACCCCCGATGAGAACCAGTGAGGTCGTCGTCAAAGCATTTGACGGGTCCAGAAAAATGGTTATCGGCGTAGTCGAACTTCCCATAACTATTGGTCCTCACACTTTCCAAGTCGCTTTCCGGGTCATGGACATTCGGGCAACGTACAGTTGTTTATTAGGAAGACCTTGGATACATTAGACTGGGGCGGTCACCTCCACTCTCCACCAAAAGTTAAAGTTCGTCCAGAACAACCAACTCTTCACGGTCTGTGGAGAACAAGCCTTGCTCGTGAGTAACTTATCATCATTTACTGGTGTAGAACCCGAGGAGGTTATTGGAACTCAGTTCCAAGCACTGTCGGTGAGCAAGGACAATCAATCCGAAGAGGGAACTTCCATTTCCTCATACAAAGATGCTATCAAAGCAGTCGAGAGTACCAATACAACAGGATGGGGACAGCTAGTCATTCCTACTGATAATAAAACAAAGAAGGGTCTTGGTTTTTCTGCAACCTGTACCCAGACAGCTACTACCAGCAATGAAATTCTTCATCCCATTTAAGACTTCTTCCACAGTAGGGGTTTCCTTCACCCAGTGCCTCAAGAAGTGCATACCATCAATAAAGATGATTCCTCTGATATGGAGGAAGAATAAGAGTCCTATCTTAACAAGGACGATTATATGTCTCCGGACGAAATGCAAACTCCCTTTTTCTTTCCTACACAGAGTCCGAGATTTATACCCAGGTCAGATGTCGAAATGATATACGGAGATTGTGATCCGGAAGGATGCCGTGCTCCACCAAACTCATTAAAGGAGGACACTCTAATGAAGGGCAACTTTGACCACAACTATTATGGCCCGATGGATGGCCTGCCAATGTGGCAGACGTATCCAGGAGACTTGGGGCAAGGAAATCAGTCGAACAATGAAAATCAGCTGAGCATCATTGAAAAGAATACATGCATCCCCACCATGTCATGGGATCAATAATCAGGTCATTCAGAAAATGTCCAGTACGACGATGAATTTGCAACGTTTGCAGGGCTTGAATTCATCAACTATGCTTTTCCAGAGGTCAACGTCATCGAGAAGGATGACTCGTCCAGTTCCAAAGAAGTGTGGGACACCTTGGGACAATCGAGTGGAAAATACGACTACATGGTCAAGTACACTGCTCCTGAAAGCTCTCGTATCAGGCTCGAAGACATCCAGCCAACAAGATGGGGAGATCTATTTGAGAGCACAAATGCTATGCAAAATGCAACAGAGGAATCCTCCTACGACAATTCTGCCTGGGAGACAGATTCCATTGATCCTGCTCCACCAGAAATCAGCGTTATTTTTGAAGACAAATCAAGGAAGGTGCCAGACTTTGTGATTCACCGAGGAGTTTGCCGCCAATGGGTTGCTGTAGATGTTCCAAAGATTGTTCATACGTCAAAGTAGTTGTCGTCTTTAACCTTTCACCCTGCCCAGGTGAAACGGATGTTTTGATAGGGCTCACTTTCTGTAAATTTCCTACTTCGCTTCGCCCAAAGCGACAGAGCTTTGTTTTATAGGGCTGTAGTTTCTAGAATTGGCTTGTTCATTAATAAAATAACGTCGTTCTGTAATTTCCTCATTTTGTTGCTGTTTTCTCTTTTTGCTTTTCTCAAAAAATGGTAATCCTAAAGAACAAATCAAAATAAAAAACAAGCAGTTTTCCAAAGAAATACACTGCACACACTCTTGCATTTCCTCTATCTCTTCTAAACACAAATCATACCGTCATGCAGATTTCTTGTTTTAAACCCCGTTGAAACATACGATCTAATGCCTTCTCCCAACTTTGAGTTCCCGGTATTTGGGCCTGAAGAAGAAAATGACGACGAAATTCCAAAAGAGATCTCCTGATTACTCAGACAGGAGGAAAGGTCCATTGAACCTTATAAAGAGCCGATGGAAACGGTAAACTTAGATTCGAAAAAAGAGAGAAAAGAAATCAGGATTGGGGCACTGTGTAATACCCCAAATTTTGATCACTTAGATTTCCCATCATTGTGAAAATCATCATCACAATATGGATGAACCATCATGCTTCATTAGTCTCCCCAAAGATGGGTGAGCATCCACTACAATCAAAATTAGGGTTTCAAGCCCTCTTTGAGTGCTTAGACAAAGGATCAATCAAGAAATGACATGATCTTCAACTTGTCTAATCTCTCAAACATCCACAATGGATCAAAAAGGACTCCCACTTCAAGGATTAAGCACAAGGCTGCTCCCTTCTAGGTGGATAGAGTCTCAAGATCGACAGTGTCACCAAATTAGGGTTTTGGTCGACCAGAGTCTCCAGATGGAAATTTTCATCTGGGCACAAGGCAATGATCCAAAACATGACCTAATATGCTTCATGGAACCTAATGAACCCATGCATCAAGTCAATTTTGCCTCAGGGGATGCATTCATCAAAAATCAGGAATTAGGGTTTCTTGACCTAATTCACCCCTAAGTTGACTTTTGGGACAAACCATGAGCCAAGACCTCAAGAGATGATTTGAGGGTCTCTAATATACCATATTGATCCATTTGGAACAATGGATTGATCCAAGAAGCTTGAGCAACAAGTCTCATTTTCATCTGCACCACAATTAGGGTTTTAAGGGAAAAGTCAACTGTAACTTTGACTTTTGACCAAGACATGCTCCCAAACCCTAATACATGATTGAATATACCCTATGACACCCATGGAACATGTCCATCAAGTTTGATTTAGGTCAAGGACATGATTTCCTGAAGAATTGCACAGTTTGGAATTCATCTGATAAAAAGTCAACTGTGCACAAAAGTCAACTTTGACTTTTTGAGATTTTTCACCAAAATGGATTTTTAACCCTAAAATGATGTTAATGTATGATTTGAATCATCATTCATCAAGAAAAATCAAGAAAAGTGAGATAACTTGTAAAAGGGGTAACCATAAAACTTAGAAATTTTTCTAAGTTAAAAATAAAGTGGCAAAGGTACCAACTTTGGAGGACCATAACTCCTAAACCACAAGGCCATTTTTTCTCATCCAAAGATGGATTTGTAGCCCTCATTATCACCTACAAAAACTTCAACTACAAGTCATTCCAATTCATTAAGGATTTTGAGTTATGGAGTGATCAAAGTGGCTGAAAAGTGAAAATGTCACTTTTTCCAACACTTAGTGAAATTTTCACTAAGTCAGATTCTGCCTCACTTTTTGCCAAATGTAGGGGGATTTTTCACTTGGAATCAAAAGAGATCAAAACCAAACTTGTTCAAACAGTTGTTGTATTATGTAAGAGCTTTCCAAAATGGCCAAGAACATTGCCAAATTCAACCTACACCATGAGATACAACATTGCCAAGTTGCCTTGCTGAAATCTGTCAAGGTAAGGCAGAATTTGCAACTTTGGTCGATTTTCCAAAATCAGCCAATTTCAATTGCTCCAATCCACTTGGACACCTCAGAGGATTGAATCCAAAGGGGACAATCACTGAGCCAAGCCTCCAAGGTCCAAGGAATAAGGAATAACATGTTGAACCTAGAGTTGTCAAAATAGGGACAAGACTTCAAATTTGGAATGAGGCATTCAATGGAACCATCAAGGTGGCATGGACTGAGCCATTCTCATCTGAAATCAGTCAAGACTTATCCAAGACCAAGGGGACCAAAGCTCTGTGCCCTAACCTCTAGTCAATGGCTAGAGGAGACTTGCATTTCCATTGGCCAACATTGAGGAAACCTACTTACCAGCTGCCATGCACTATTCCTTGCAAAACAAACTTGCTCTACTATAAATAGAGCTCAATTGTGGTCAGTTTAAGTACACCAAAGCCATCTAACAGATGCTTTCCTCAAAATCTCTTTCTCTTGGCAAAAATGCCTTTCTTAGCAAGGTAGTTATCGGGTTTTGAGTTTGAGAGCAATTCTGCACAAACCAATCACTCACACACCTCACATACATCACATATGAGCTGATCAAACACTCACATAACTTCTGAAACATCAATTTCATGAAATCACCAGCTGGTTGCTCAAATTTTCAAACAAGGTGCAGCTGAGATGCCACAAAATGATCCATCCAATTTCAATCAAGTCCAACCATCCAAACACAATCCATAGGGTGTAGGGAAGCTGTCCAGATCATTACAACTCATCTGTAACACCTCCAAATCAAAAATTACTTTGAACTTGCTGTCACGGCTTGGAGGTAAGCACATACTTGGTCATCTCTCAATCTATGCATATTTCCTCGCACAATAATTTGGCCATATGTTCATAATCATGCATGGAATGTTTTCCCTCAATTAATTGCATTGTTTGAATCGTGTATAAAAAATCCTAGCCTTCATGCAGAAATTAGGGTTCTTGAGGTTTCTTCGTGATTTCTTGTTGTATGTTTAATTTAAATGAAATTAAAGTACATAGACATGATCGTGAGGTTGAGACGAGCATAATGATATGTGGATTGCATGATATGATTACGTATTCATAGAGATTGGATAGAAAACGCAAATCTGAGAAACCAAGAACACGCGCGTGTTCTTCAGCTTGTTCTTGGCGCCTTTTTTTTCAAATTCAAATATTTGAATTTTGTGATTTTGTTTAATTGATTCAAAAATTAATTTCTCTCTGAGTTTTAATGATTTTGAGTTGATTCTTTTTTTTAATAATTCTCAAAAATGTTAAAATATTTTATTTTATCAAAAAATCCCAAAAATATTATTTATTTCATATAATTGATATTTTTGTAAAGAATTAATATTTTGATTGTTTTTGGCATTTTAAATATTTTTTCTACATTGATTTTGCAACTTTTAATGCTTTCTAATTATTTTGTAGGTCAATACTTAATTTTTGAAGCATTAATCCAAGATCACAATTTGTTTTCCATGTGTTAAACGATTTTTGATCATTTTAATTGAATTTTTATTCAATTAAATACATTTTGAAAACAAATTAGGGTTTTGGATTAATTCAACCCTCATAAATCATTTAAAACAAATTGGGCCTCTATTAGAGTGTAAAACCCAATCCTTTTTTTTTTGACCAAATCATCTTTGGGCCTCACTTATTGTATAAGTCCCGATACCGTCAAAAAACAAACGGCGCGATTGTCGCCTTTTCAAAAATCATCTGGGCCTACCCTCGAGTAGTAAGACCCATTTATTTTTCTTCAAAACCCTCTTTGGGCCTCTATTAGAGTGTAAGACCCAATCCCCCTTTTAACCAAAACATTTTGGGCCTCACTTATTGTATAAGTCCCTCTGCGTTAAAAGAAAACCTCGGCGCGATCGCCATTTTCTAAACGAAAAATCATTTGGGCCTACCCTCGTGTCATAAGCCCCACTCTTTTTCCTTTAAACCTTTTTTGGGCCTCTTGAGAGAGTGTAAGACCCATCCCTTTGTACAGAAAACCATTTTTGGGCCCCAGTCACTTGTATAAGTCCCGCTGTACGAAGTCAAACAGTGCGCTCACTGATAAAACCCTGGGCCTCTCCTTGAGCTGTAAGCCCCAAACCTTTCTTTTTCAAAGCACTTTCTCCTTTGATTTTGAATATACTGTTGTTTTTAATCTTTCTTTGTTGAACAACTAACCAAACAGCATGGAAGCATTACAACCGAGTAAGTGGTTATCGCTTTCATTTACTGCTTTCATATTATAAACTGTATTGTGGGGCTGCTCACTGTAAGTCTCCTTTCATAAACTCATATCTACTGTGTAATAATAGTATAGATATTTCGAGTTTCCCCGGCAACTACGTCTAGAACTAGGTGACGCCGTTTCATTTATTCGTAGAAATAGACGCCTAGATCCCCAATAGGAGCACCAGATACAGTCTTCTCTTCGGCTGTCCTCCTTAGGAATCGTCAAGAAGCTCTACTCCCCAAGATGAATGTATTCTCCGTGAATGGCATCTTTGAGTTTCTTCCCAATTCCCGAACTTTCTTGACTTGATCTATTCCTTGTGGATAGCTTGCCTTGAATGTCTCGGGGTTTGGGTACCCACTATGGTCATAATCTTGGACCTTAACTAAGGAACCCTCTTTAAAAGCTAAAAATCGCTGGATAGTAAACCTCGCACGTTTACCAGTGGTTTTCATCTTTAAAAGAGTTATCTCTCCTAATGGAAAGGAGATGATAGACCCACGGGCTTCTTAAAAGCATCGGCCTCCTCTTGGGCATTATTCAAGGACCCTACGGCTTCTTAGAAGTATTCACAGCCTCCTCTTAGACTCGTATAATGATCTCTTCCTCCGGGAATGATAGCCTCCTCTTGGGCTTCGTACAAGGACCCGTCGGCTTCTTAAAAGTTCCCAGCCTCCTCTTGGGCTTCGTACAAATTGTCCCGACGACCTCCTAGAGGTATAGGAACAAAACCTAGTCATCCTCATAGAACAGTCCTTTCACAGAGTCTACTACTGTTTCTCGAAGCATAGTACAAAAGATAAAACTCTAGACACGGACAGTCTAACTTCCTTGAGTCTCAAAGACATTCTCAAGCACCCTTCGTTAAATAGGAAGGAAACCCGCAGACTCAGATAGTCTCGATACCCTTTGGATTTCCCATTTCCTCAAAGAGAAGGAAATATCCCTGATCCTCAAATTAAATCCCTGTGTACAGTGTTACTCATATAAGAACTGATTTTCTCTTTTAAATCAGTATATTGGATCTGTCACTCAACTAAAACAGTTACAATAGCCTCCATCTCGGGCTTCGTACGAGATACCAAAATTCTCCCCAGTGGAGTCAAAACAACCTTTTCGCCTCTCTCTCAGGCTTTGTACGAGATACAAAAACACTCTCTTACTGAGTATAAAAGATTCTCCAACTGAGTCAACTCTTTGCTAGCCTTCTCTTAGGCTTTGTATAACGATATGCCCCACTGGGTCAAAAACTTTTAGCCTCTCTCTCGGGCTTTGTACGAGACACATAATAGCCTCCTCTTAGGCTTTGTATAAGAAAACCACTGGTTGATCCAATTGACCTTTTAGCATCAAAGTTGTGCCTCGTTCACAGTACACAAACATCAACAACTCCTTTCATCTAATCGCTGTAAGCGGCAAGCCTCTGGATCATCTACATCCATGCCACTGTCCCTCTTTTAGCATGAGAAATTCCTAAGGAAAGATGACATTGCTCTACACTGAGTTAAAGTCTTCTCCTTCAGGTTAAAACCCTTTCTTCGGAAATTATGGCATTGCTCGGATTCGCGTATCCCAGTTAAAGTAATTCTCCTTCTCCCCTCTTTAGAGATGACAAATTCTCTCTAAAGTCGAAGTCTTTCAGCTTCACGTCTTGTGCTTTGAACAAGACACAAATAGACCTTTTAGCTTCACATCTTGGGCTTTGAACAAGATACAAATCACCTTTCGCTTCATGTCTTGGGCTTTGAACAAGACACCAAAACACCCATTTCCTCCCATAGAATAGGAGGAACTACGAACGCTCTGATTTCCCTGTTTCGGTAAACGGGAATACGTAGGCATAAGATCGAAAGAAAAGATCTTAGCGAGCGCAATCAACAAAAAACCCAAATCCCATATCTCCATCAATCAAAACCAGTAATTCAAAAACATCAGTCCTAACATCCTAATCCTTGTTCCCTTCCAGAAACCTTCTGCCCAGGTAAAAAGAAAGAGAACAGTATTGGAGAAAATACAAATAACCAGTACAAAGGCCCCCCCACATTGATAGCATTCGTAACCTAACAGACCGCTGTTTAAACTCAGTATGCAAAGCAGGGTTAATTGGAGACATCTATTTCCCTTCCTTATTCAGCTCACAATAGGATAAAAAATGAATCGACCTGTAGTTTTAAGCTCAAACCGCAGAGAGCGACCAGCGCTTAAGAACCGCGTCCAAAATCGCTCGCTACAGAAAAGTGGCGCCCACCGTGGGGTCCGTTCTTTTCTTTCTACTTCTCTTGTGTGAAAAATTACACAAATGGCGACTCTGCTGGGGAGTCTCCTTTTCTGCCTTAGGGCATCATCCCCGTTTTCTACGGAAAATGGGAACTCTACCGAAGAGAAAGATTGACCTATGCTGGTCCATCTCTTAGGCAGGGAACCACAGATTGGGGCTTCCGCCGGGGAACCCATTTCTGTCAGGAACTTAAGAATCGTAGCTTTATAAGTCTAGGATGATTAGGACAAATATATATATACTGCTTTTCCTAATTGCTATACGTGTTTATTTTTTTGCTACTGGGAATGCGTGTGATGCCGTATGTGGTGAGATTGAGTATACACTTAAGAAAAGCCAACCTTTTTCGTAGTGCGAAAGCTATCGGAAATAGCTGTTACGCGATACTACCCTCATTTGAGGCTGGTGATCTATTCTCGGTGAATGGCACTTACTCTAAGATTGCACACAACTCGCTGGCGATCCGCTTGTTATCTTGCTTTCCTGGGAGGAGCTGATGATAATGAGTACAGGTACAAAAATCACCCTAGTATAAACCTTTGGGGATGGGTAGAGCCTTGACTTCATGACAACGACCCTTTGACCCCATATTTTTTCTATGTTTTTGTGTGCTGCATTCATGCATTCATTTAATAAAACATTAAAACATTCAAAAAATTTCTCTTCTAGTCTCTCTGTTTTTCAAATTAAACTAAGACTGTGATTGCAAATATCAGAGAAAAAGATTGCATTAATGGATTTCGGTAGAAGGAGAACTCACCAGTATACCTTCAAGGTTCCAAAACTAGGGGATTTGAGAAAGTTAGCGAGGATGATCGTTAACCCAAAGGCTTTCAGAGCCAAGCACGGTGGTTTGCTACCACTGTTAAGAGTCCATGTGATTAAGGGAATCATGGATGCGCTCATTCAGTTCTACGATCCAGTTTATCACTGTTTCACATTCCCAGATTACCAGCTATCACCAACGCTGGAGGAGTATTCTCATCTGACTGATTTACATATCACTGATCGAGCTCCGTTTTTTGGACTGGAAGAAATTCCAAAGAATCAGATCATTGCAATAGCAATTCATTTGGACGAGTCTGAGGTCAGGACTCACATGACCACTAAGGGTGGCACCCAAGGTTTGCCAGCCCAGTTCCTGACCAAGAAAGCTCTGTACTTTGCTAGTATAGGGAACATAACTGCTTTTGAAAGCATCTTTGTCTTGCTCACCTACGGGTTATTTTTGTTTCCCAACATCAATAACTTCGTCGATATCAACGCTATTAAGGTTTTTCTCATTGGAAACCCTGTGCCGACTTTGCTCGCAGATGCGTATCATTCTGTACACTTAGGAAATTTGTACAGCGGAGGGGAGATCACATGCTGTGTACCTTTGCTCTACAAATGGTTTATCTCTCACTTGCCCAAGTCTGCCGCTTTTTGGGATTGCAAGAGTGTCTTACGTTGGTCGCAGAAGATCATGTCTCTCACCAACTCTGATATAGATTGGTGTAATAGGATTTATGAGGGAATCAGAATCATTGACCGTTGTGGAAACTTCCCCAGCGTACCCCTCATAGGAACTAAAGGAGGAATCAACTATCATCCGATATTAGTTCTTTGTCAATTTGGATACCCGATGAGACACATCCCACTAGGTGTTCATCTGGAAGGTCTTTTCTTTAAAGAAGGAGAAAGTGACAGAGCACTAAAGATGGAAATAGTGCAAGCTTGGAAACATGTTCATAAGAAAGGATGGGAGTCTCTGGGAAAACCGGACTGTGTCTCGGTGGAGCCATATCTCCATTGGGTACAAACCAGAGCTCTCAAGCTAAAGATGCCTTATCCTCGTTACGGAATTCTTCCGCCGAGGGAAATTGTCATGTACTTCATGACGGAAACTGAAAGGCTTCAGGTTACTCTCAACAAAGTTCAAAAGGAAAGAAGATCTTGGAAGAACAAGTACCGCACCCTCGACGTAGAGTGTATCCAAATACAGCAATTACTGAAAGAGAAAGATGCTCTGATTGAAATTTTGGAGCAGCATGCTGTAGAGAATCAAGATGACCAAAGGAATTTGCTCGCTCCTTTCACTTGACAAAGGAATGACAACCCGACAACGGCCCAGAAGCCCTGGTCGAAGAAACGAAAGATATCAGAATCAGCACCTGGTTTCTCCTCAGAGAGGACTCGGGACCCATTAGTTTAGGTTTCTGTTTCTGCACTTTGTAATCTACTGTATTTCCATTTCTGTAATCCTTTGGAATTCAATAAAAAGGGGTTTCCCCACTGTTTGATATTTGCAATCTAATTGTCGAAGTTTATTTTAATTAAACCTAAAAACAATTAATATAATCATTGCATTCATCATTCTCACATCGCGTATTCTCCTTACCTACGAATCTCACGTTTGTGTCTCGATTCTAGAGTCAAACTGTCTCATTCGTATAATACTCAGGCCAATCGTCAGAAAAAGATGGATGATCTTGAGGAAGAAAACAGAGAGTTGAAACAAGAGATCGACACTCTGAGAGAGGATATGAGAAAGCTTCGTAACGACATGCAAGCCATGGCAGAAGCTCAGCTACAAAGAACTGTGATCTCAGAGATCACCTCAACGCCCATCATAGAAAAGTATGATCCTAGGTATCAGATGCCGAAAGATCGTCCTTCGGGCATGCCTGTTAACTATATCCCGGAAGGATATGTTCCGCCGATCACTGAATATCAGGGAATCGCAACAGAAGCCGTTGGGCCTGAAGGTTACAAACTTCGGGAAAGCGAAGATGCCAGGGGCATACTCAAGACTCCTGAAGATTACAAACTTCGGGAGGCGCCAAGACTTACAGCCGTAGTCACGGTACCACCCCCTGTGGTGCACACTGTCCCAGAAGGACAGATTCCACGGACACCTTCTGATAAGAAGGAAACTATGTTTGACAGAATGGATGAATTCCAAGAGCAGTTCTTAGAAATGCAGAAGGAGCTGCAAGCCATTCGCGGTCAGGATCTATTTGGAAAGGACTCCGCATACCTCTGCTTGGTCCCAAATGTAAAAGTCCCGCACAAGTTCCAAGTGCCCGACTTTGAAAAATACAAGGGTAACTCTTGCCCTCAGAGCCATCTGGTGATGTACGCTCGGCGGATGTCAGCTCAGATGGAGAATCAGGACCTGCTGATTCACTACTTCCAGGATAGTTTAACCGGTGCCGCACTCAAATGGTACATGGGTTTAAACCGTACTACGATTAGTACATTCAGAGATCTTGGTACTGCCTTCGTCCAACAATACAAGTACAATTTAGACATGGCACCCGACAGAGATCAACTTAGATCAATGTCGCAAAAGGACAAGGAAACCTTTAAGGAGTATGCTCAAAGGTGGCGTGAAATTGCCGCTCAAATTTGTCCACCTCTTGAGGAAAAAGAGATGACAAAGATATTCTTAAAGACCTTAAGCTCATTTTACTATGACCGAATGGTCGCTAGTGCGCCCAGTGATTTCACCGAGATGGTCGGTATGGGTGTACGTCTTGAGGAAGCCGTCCGAGAAGGACGTTTGGTAAAAGACACTGGATCAACGAGCGGTACTAAAAAATACGGTAGTGCTCTCCCTAAGAAAAAAGAGCAAGATATTGGGAATATCTCTCTCGGAAAGCAAAGGCGACGTTATCAGCCAGTAGCAGCTGTTACTCCTGCTATCGGCCCCGCGCCTGTTCCTATGTATCAACCTCAAGTTGCGTAGAGCCAACCTGACCAACAAAGGACACAACAGCCTCTTCAGCAGGCTCGTCCCCCATATAACAACAACCGTACAACACGGCCACCAGGATTTGATCCTATACCTGTAACGTACGCAGAATTATTTCCGTTACTACTAGCCAAGGGGCACATTCAGACTAAGTCTCCCCTTTCAGTTCCGGAAAATCCGCCTTTCTGGTTTAAAGCGGATCAAACATGCCCTTATCATCAAGGAGGTTCAGGGCATAACATTGAGACTTGCCTCAATTTCAAATCTGACGTGCAAAAGCTTGTTAGGAGCGGGCTCTTATCTTTCAAAGATACGAATCCTAATGTTCTTACGAACCCGCTGCCTCAACATGAGAAAGCTGCAGTCAATCTGATTGAGAAAGAGACTAACAATGTCTGTCAAATTCACGATGTACTCTTATTGGGGACCAATCTGGTCAAGATGCATTGTAGACAGAGTGGATATGGCCATGTGCCACCTCATAACTATCACCAGTGTGATATCTACTCTAAAGATAACCAAGGATGTTCTGTAGTGCAAGCAGCTCTACAGGAACAAATGGATCTTGGATGGATCCAGGAGCACCGAGTTCGTGGAGTTAACATGGTCTCTACGAATTCTAATGTCATTCGAAACCACGACATCCGTGTGATGAATGTCAACTTGGTGGCGATGCACTCAAGGCAAAGCCAGTATCATAATCTGCCGCGGCACGATTACAGTTCCTGTCTGATTTGCTCGGTAAACAAACAGGGATGCTCTTTCATACAAGAGGCCCTCCAGCGTCAGATGGATCTTGGATGGATCCAAGACTACCATGATAGGAACTCCTATCAAATCAACATGGTTCAGATCTTTGACATCCGCGTGATGAATACCAATCTGGTAGAGTTACATGCTGAGCAGGTCCGACTCGGATTCTTAATATCACACGATTATCAAAATTGTAAAGTGGGTTGCGAAAACGATCGAGGTTGTACCCTTGTCCAGGAGGCACTTCAGTACTTGTTAAATCACTGGTGGATGCCAATCTATATGGACGAAGATACTCAGCAGATTAGTATCAATAACAGGAATCCTACTCGTCGTCAAAGTCAGGATGTTCGATCAATGGAAGGTAACCTAGTGAGGTTACATTGTATTCAAAGTGGGCGTGGCCAGGTGCCACCACACAACTATGACAGTTGTAGCGTCTGTTCAGAAAGTAACCAAGGGTGTTACCTTGTGAGAGCAGCTCTTCAAGGTCAGATCGATCATGGAGAAATTCATCCATATCCAGGTTCAGGACCCATCATTTGGTCGCCGAACTACCTTGCCGATCAAGTTGAGGATGTTGTCACGATCTCTGGTCATCACCAGATCAGGGATGTTTTTGCCATCGTCCCTCTACTTGACGAATCTAGAGTTCCCAACCGGGAACGGATCGAGGTTACTTATGATGGTCAGAAAAATCAGAAGGTTCCCATAGTCATCTATCTACCGGGGCCACTACCGTATGAATCAGCTAAGGCAATCCCTTACAAATACGGTGCAACAATAATCGAGAATGGAAAGGAAATTCCATTACCCTCCGTCGTGAATATTGCAGACATCAGTCGTGTAACACGGAGCGGTCGAATCTTCAACCGAGGGGTTGGAGAATCCAACAAAGAAAAGGAACTTCCGGCGGAAATTCCTGATCCACCAGTCAGTCAATCTAGGAATCCAGACTTTTCAAAAGACAAAGATGAGATGCTAAAGCTCATCCAAAGGAGTGAATACAACATTGTTGATCAACTGTTACAGACTCCTTCAAAGATCTCAGTATTATCACTGTTACTCAGTTCAGAAGCACACAGAGAGGCTCTACAGAAAGTCTTGGAGCAAGCCTTTGTGGAACAGGATGTAACAATCAGACAATTCGATAGCATTGTCTCTAACATCACTTCCTGCAACAATTTGGGATTTAGTGATGAGGAATTACCTGAAGAGGGTCGCTGTTATAACATGGCGCTCAACATCACAGTTAACTGCCAGGGCGATGCTTTAGCCAACGTACTGGTAGACACAGGGTCAGCCCTGAATGTTATGCCGAAGTCCACTTTAATGCAATTATCATTCAAGGGCCCTCCGATGAGAGTCAGCGAGGTCATCGTCAAAGCATTCGACGGATCCAGAAAAACAGTTATCGGCGAAGTGGATCTTCCCATAACTATTGGTCCTCACACTTTCCAAATCACTTTCCAGGTCATGGACATTCGGGCAACATACAGTTGTTTATTAGGAAGACCTTGGATACATCAGGCTGGAGCGGTTACTTCAACCCTCCACCAAAAGCTAAAGTTCGTCAAGAACGATCAACTTGTCACGGTTTGTGGGGAACAAGCCTTGCTTGTAAGCAACTTATCAGCATCTACTTGTGTGGAACCCGAGGAGGTTATTGGAACTCAGTTCCAAGCACTATCGGGGAGCAAAAACGATCAATCCGAAGAAGGAACTTCAATTTCTTCATACAAAGATGCTATCAAAGCGGTCGAGAGTACCGATACGATAGGATGGGGACGGCTTGTCATTCCTATTGACAATAAAACAAAGAAGGGTCTTGGTTTTTCTGCAACCTGTACCCAGACAGCCGCCAACGATGAAAGTCTTTATCCCCTTCAAAACTTCTTCCACAGTGGAGGTTTTCTTCACCCAGTGTCTCAAACAGTTCATGCTATCAATGAGGAAGATCCCTCTGACACAGATGAAGAATGGAAGTCCTACCTTAACAGGGACGGCTATATGTCTCAGGAAGAGGTGCCTATGCCTTTTTGCTTTCCTACAGAAAGTCCGAGATTTATACCAAGATCAGATGTCGAAATGATTTACGGAGATTGTGATCCGGAAGGATGTCGTGCTCCGCCAAATTCATTAGAGGAAGACACTCTGATGAAAGAAAACTTTGATCACAATTACTATGGCCCGATGGATGGTCTGCCAATGTGGCAGCCTTACCCAGGAAACTTGGGGCAAGAAAGTCAGCCGAGTAATGAAACTCAGCTGAGCATCATTGAACAGAATACCTGTGTCCCCGCCATGTCATGGAATCAACACTCAGGTCATTCGGAAACTACTCAACATGAAGATGAATTCGCAACGTTTGCAGGACTAGAATTCATCAACTATGCTTTTCCTGAGGTCAACGTCATCGAGAGGGATGACTTCTCCAGTTCCAAAGAAGTTTGGGACACTTTGGGACAACCAAGTGGAAAATATGACTTTATGGTCAAGTACACTGCTCCCGAAAGCTCTCGTATCAGGCTCGAAGATATCCAGTCAACTGGATGGGGAGATACAGCTGAGAGCACCAATGCTATGCAAAATACAAAAGAGGAATCCTCCTACGACAATTCTGCTTGGGAGACAGATTCCAATGATCCAACTCCACCAGAAATCAGCGTCATTTCTGAAGACAAATCAAGGAAGGTGCCAGACTTTGTGATTCACCGAGGAGTTAGCCGCCAATGGGTTGCCGTCGAGGTTCCGAAGGTCGTTCATCAGTCAAAGTAATTGCCATCTTTAAACCTTTCACCCTGCCCAGGTGAAACGGATATTTTGATAGGGCTCATTTTCTGTAAATTTCCCTCTTCGCTTTGCCCAAAGCGACAGAGTTTTGTTTTATAGGGTTGTAGTTTCAAGAGTCAACTTGTTCATTAATAAAATAACGTCGTTCTGTAATTTCCGCATAATTGCTGTTTTCTCTTTTTGCTTTTTCAGAAAATGGTAATCCTAAAAAAAAAACATTCAATAATAAAAACAAGCAGTAAAATCAAAACACTGCACACACTTGCATTTTCTCTATCTCTTCTAAACACGAATCATCACGTCATGCAGATTGCTTGTTTTATACCCCGTTGAAACATACGATCCGATGCCTTCTTCCAACTTTGAGTTCCCGGTATTCGAGGCTGAAGAAGAAAATGACAACGAAATTCCAGAAGAGATCTCCCGACTACTCAGACAAGAGGAAAGGTCCATTGAACCTCACAAAGAACCGTTGGAAACGGTAAACTTGGGTTCAGAAAAAGAGAGAAAATAGATCAGGATCGGAGCATTGCTCAGTCCAACTGCCAGAGTGGGTTTGATAAAGCTTCTCAAAGAATTCCCCGATGTGTTCGCTTGGTCCTATCAGGATATGCCAGGGTTGGATACCAGCATCGTGGAACATCACTTACCGTTGAGATCGGAATGTCCGCCAGTAAAGCAAAGGTTGAGACGCACTCACCCGGACATGGCCATCAAAATCAAAGAGGAGGTACAGAAACAGATCGACGCGGGTTTCCTCGCTACATCTGAATATCCTCAATGGTTAGCCAACATCGTACCCGTTCCCAAAAAGGATGGAAAGGTCAGAATGTGTGTTGATTACAGAGATTTGAACAAGGCAAGTCCAAAGGACGACTTTCCTTTACCACACATTGACATGCTGGTTGACAGCACAGCAAGGTTCAAAGTATTCTCCTTCATGGATGGATTCTCGAGCTATAACCAGATCAAAATGGCGCCGAAAGACATGGAGAAAACTTCGTTCATTACCCCATGGGGTACCTTTTGTTACAAGGTAATGCCGTTCGGTTTGAAAAATGCCGGGGCAACCTATCAAAGGGCCATGACTACTCTGTTTCATGACATGATACACAAAGAAATCGAGGTATATGTCGATGATTTGATTGCAAAATCAAGAACAGAGGATGAGCACGTTGAACATCTGTCAAAATTGTTCGAACGTCTAAGAAAATTCAAGCTCCGCTTGAATCCCAACAAGTGCACCTTCGGTGTCCGTTCAGGGAAACTACTAGGGTTCATCGTCAGCCAGAAAGGGATTGAGGTTGATCCTGACAAGGTCAAGGCCATTCAAGAAATGCCTTCTCCGAAAACTGAAAAACAAGTCAGAGGATTCCTGGGACGTTTGAACTACATCTCCAGATTCATATTCCTTATGACCGCGACATGTGCGCCGATTTTCAAGTTACTCAAAAAGAACCAGGATTGCGTTTGGTCAGAAGATTGCCAAACCGCCTTCGACAGTATCAAGGAATATCTGTTGAATCCTCCGATTCTATCACCTCCAGTGGAAGGAAGACCACTGATCATTTACCTCACAGTCCTAGAGGACTCAATGGGATGTGTACTTGGCCAACAAGACGAAACTAAAAGGAAAGAGTCTGCCATTTACTATCTAAGCAAGAAATTCACCGACTGCGAGACTCGGTACACAATGCTTGAGAAAACTTGTTGCGCTTTGGCTTGGGCAGTCAAACGTCTTCACCAGTACATGATTCGTCATACTACTTGGTTGGTCTCCGAAATGGATCCAATCAAGTAGGTTTTCAAAAAACCTGCTCTCACGGGAAGGATTGCCCGTTGGCAGATGTTACTATCAGAATATGACATAGAGTACCATCTCAGAAAGCCGTAAAAGGAAGTATTTTATCCGATCATTTGGCTCCTCAACCGATTGACAATCAAGAATCAATCGGGTTTGACTTCCCAGACGAAGATGTCATGTATCTAAAAATGAAAGATTGCGATGAACCGCTACCCAGTGAAGGGCCAGAACCAGGTTCCCAGTGGGGACTCATCTTTGACGGAGCAGTTAATCATTATGGAAATGGAATTGGAGCAATCATTGTTACCCCTCAGGGTTCCCACATTCCTTTCACTGCCAGACTTACGTTCAAATGTACGATCAACGAGGCCGAATACGAAGCTTGTATTATGGGTCTCGAAGAAGCAATTGATTTAAGGATCAAAAACTTGGACGTATACGGCGACTCAGCTCTGATTATTAACCAGATAAAAGGAGATTGGAACACATACCAATCAGGATTGATTCCTTACAAAGACTATGCAAGAAGGTTGTTACCCTTCTTCAACAGAGTCGACTTTCATCACATCCCTCGTGATGAGAATCACATGGCTGATGCATTAGCCACTCTCTCTTCCATGATTAGTGTAGGTCGATGGAATGACATACCTAAGATCGACATAATGCGCCTTGAACGGCCCGCTTACATCTTCGCGATTGAAGCGGTCATAGACGACAGACCTTGGTATCACGATATCAAATGCTTCCTTCAGAAACAAGAGTACCCATCTGGGGCACTCAGAAAAGACAGGAAAACCCTCAGAAGATTGGCTGGAAACTTCTTCCTGAGCGGTGACACTCTTTATAAGAGAAATTTTGACATGGTCTTGCTCCAATGCGTCGACAGACTAGAAGCAGACGTGCTCATGAAAGAAATTCATGAAGGATCCTTTGGCACTCATGCCAACGGACACACAATGGCGAGAAAAATTCTCAGGGCCGGGTATTATTGGTTGACCATGGAATCCGACTGCTACAAGTACATGAGGAGGTGTCACAAGTGTCAGATATACTCCGACAAAATTCATGTACCGCCATCACATCTTAAAGTTCTTTCTTCCCCGTGGCATTTTTCCATATGGGGAATCAACATGATTGGCATGATTGAGCCCAAGGCTTCAAACAGACATCGGTTCATCCTGGTAGCCATTGACTATTTCACCAAGTGGGTCGAAGCAGCGTCATTCGCCAATGTAACCCGACAAGTGGTGGTCCGATTTATCAAAAACAATATCATCTGCCGTTATGGTGTTCCAAGCGAGATCATTACTGATAATGGATCTAACTTGAACAATAAGATGATGAAAGAGTTGTGTGCAGAGTTCGAGATCGAACACCATAACTCATCTCCCTACCGACCCAAGATGAACGGAGCGGTAGAAGCGGCTAACAAGAACATCAAGAAGATCGTTCAAAAAATGGTTGTAACCTACAAAGATTGGCACGAGATGCTATCCTTTGCTCTTCATGGTTATCGCACATCTGTCCGCACTTCAACAGGGGCTACCCCTTTCTCTCTAGTATATGGCATGGAGGCAGTGCTTCCCATAGAAGTAGAGATCCCGTCAATCAGGGTATTGATGGAAGCTAAGCTCACCGAAGCTGAATGGTGTCAAAGTCGACACGACGACCTGAACCTGATCGAAGAGAACCAAATCACGGCACTATGCCACGGTCAGTTGTATCAGCAAAGAATGAAGAAGGTGTTTGACAAAAAGGTCCGACCTCGTCTCTTCAGGAAAAGAGACCTTGTGCTCAAGAAGATACAATCATTTCTCACTGACTCTTGGGGCAAATGGACCCCAAATTATGATGGCCCCTATGTGGTCACGAAAGCTTTCTCAGGCGGTGCCTTGAGACTTGCAACCATGGACGAAGAGGAATTTGCCTACCCCACGAATGTTGATGTAGTCAAGAAATACTTCGCCTAAACTAAAAAAAAAAAAAACGTCTCGGTGGATTGAAAACCCGAAAGGGCGGTCCAGGCAAAAGTTAGAGACATGAAAAAAAAGAATCATCCCGATGGATTGGAAATCTCATAGTACAATCCAGGCAAAAGTTAGGGATAATGGCAAGTAACTATGTCCAACAGAGGCAAGTCCCTCGGCAGTAGTTACATAATCTATCGGAGGAAATCTCCAGTCAAAGGTCATCTTCGACAGAAGCTCAGGATTCCCCGAATTCAAAGTTGGTAGAAGGATAGTGGTCATTATGTTTCAACATAGCCCTTTTCCCTGTAATCACGCGTTTGGCTGATCTCCATCTTATCAATAAAATTTGAGCCCTTGTGCTTTTGTTTGTAATTCTTAACTTGTTTTAGCTTTACAGAACGACGTTGTTTAAACTTAATCAGCGATTCTTGAAATAAAACAAAAATGAATTTACTTGTTAAAACTTTTTCTGCTTTTAAAATAAAGATGGCAATTTCTTTTGACTGTTGAACATCAGAAGAACATCGATCGCTTCTCCCGAAGTAAGCGAACTTCAAAGTGCAGAATCAAAGTACTCCTTCAAAGCCAGTATGCCTGAATGAAGGGATCAATTGTGTCAGAGACCTTGTTTCGTCTGACATCCTCGGCCGAGTTCTCATCTCCTAAGCCCGATCAACATAGCTCCCAACGGGACTATCTCTCCTAAGCAAGGTGGAATTGCTATTTTGAATCAACGGTACTTCTTCGCCCCGCGATGGCCGAGTATCCAATTGTGTTCATCCATTAGTCTGTATGTCGCGTCTGTTTTGTCAGCATATACATACATACTTCATGCATTTTATTTGCGTTCGTATTTCGTATTGCATCACTATCACTTGAGTCGGTCTTGTCCCCTAGTGATAAACAGTTTTCTCAATCGAGTTTGTCAGTTCTTTCCTCGTCATGAAGTGTTGCGTCTGCACAATCTCGCCACCAGTGTATCTTTAGATCAGAGTCGGCACTTGGCCACTTTGATAACTTGAACCTCTGAAAAGCCAGAGAAAACACTCAATAAACATCACTCTTCGCCATTGAAGATGATATCCTTGCTTTCCCGGATTAAGGAAAATCCACAGAGAAAGCCTCGTGATCAGAGATTCGGCAGCACGCCAGTTTTGCTCCGAAAAACCATTGATGAGAAGGTCATTGGCACCTCAAAATTGGACCTCATCATATGGCGTTTCTCCGGGAAGATCTCGAGAAAAGTATGATGAAAGATCCCAAATGAAAACAGTCTCTCAAGAGACTCGCTTTCCCCAGTAGAGTCAACAAATGGCGTCTCCAACAGAGAAGTTTGTACACCTCTACAACTCAGACGAATGGGTTCCCCAGCAAGTCTGACATCAAAACTTTTTCCACTCAAATGGCATCTCCCCAGGAAAATTCGGCGGGAAGTTTGAGGAAAGCCACTATGAATAGCGTCCCTTGTCAAGAAAGTTTATTGACAAAAGAAACTAAGACCAGTTCTTGGTAGGAAACCAGGATCGAGGGGAAGTTTAAATCAGAAACTAAGACCAGTTCTTGGTAGGAAACCAGGATCGAGGGGAAGTTTAAATTAGAAACTAAGACCAGTTCCTTGGTAGGAAACCAGGATCGAGGGGAAGTTTACCTTTTCTAAGCATCATCGCTTAGCTAAAGAAGATGAATGCGTAAGCTACCATTCATAACCACCATCAAAATTTCGGATATTCCGATATTTAATCCTCTTGCACCCCGAATGCCCGAATCCCTTCGTCATTTATACCTTCGGGTCCAAGAAGATTAAATAGGGGCATCTGTAATACCCCAAATTTTGACCACTTAGATTTCCCATCATTGTGAAAATCATCATCACAATATGGATGAACCATCATGCTTCATTAGTCTCCCCAAAGATGGGTGAGCATCCACTACAATCAAAATTAGGGTTTCAAGCCCTCTTTGAGTGCTTAGACAAAGGATCAATCAAAAAATGACATGATCTTCAACTTGTCTAATCTCTCAAACATCCACAATGGATCAAAAAGGACTCCCACTCCAAGGATTAAGCACAAGGCTGCTCCCTTCTAGGTGGATCAAGTCTCAAGATCGACAGTGTCACCAAATTAGGGTTTTGGTCGACCAGAGTCTCCAGATGGAAATTTTCATCTAGGCACAAGGAAATGATCCAAAACATGACCTAATATGCTTCATGGAACCTCATGAACCCATGCATCAAGTCAATTTTGCCTCAGGGGATGCATTCATCAAAAATCAGGAATTAGGGTTTCTTGACCTAATTCACCCCTAAGTTGACTTTTGGGACAAACCATGAGCCAAGACCTCAAGAGATGATTTGAGGGTCTCTAATATACCATATTGATCCATTTGGAACAATGGATTGATCCAAGAAGCTTGAGCAACAAGTCTCATTTTCATCTGCACCACAATTAGGGTTTTAAGGGAAAAGTCAACTGTAACTTTGACTTTTGACCAAGACATGCTCCCAAACCCTAATACATGATTGAATATACCCTATGACACCCATGGAACATGTCCATCAAGTTTGATTTAGGTCAAGGACATGATTTCCTGAAGAATTGCACAGTTTGGAATTCATCTGATAAAAAGTCAACTGTGCACAAAAGTCAACTTTGACTTTTTGAGATTTTTCACCAAAATGGATTTTTAACCCTAAAATGATGTTAATGTATGATTTGAATCATCATTCATCAAGAAAGATCAGTAAAAGTGAGATAACTTGTAAAAGGGGTAACCATAAAACTTAGAAATTTTTCTAAGTTAAAAATAAAGTGGCAAAGGTACCAACTTTGGAGGACCATAACTCCTAAACCACAAGGTCATTTTTTCTCATCCAAAGATGGATTTGTAGCCCTCATTATCACCTACAAAAACTTCAACTACAAGTCATTCCAATTCATTAAGGATTTTGAGTTATGGAGTGATCAAAGTGGCTGAAAAGTGAAAATGTCACTTTTTCCAACACTTAGTGAAATTTTCACTAAGTCAGATTCTGCCTCACTTTTTGCCAAATGTAGGGGGATTTTTCACTTGGAATCAAAAGAGATCAAAACCAAACTTGTTCAAACAGTTTTTGTATCATGTAAGAGCTTTCCAAAATGGCCAAGAACATTGCCAAATTCAACCTACACCATGAGATACAACATTGCCAAGTTGCCTTGCTGAAATCTGTCAAGGCAAGGCAGAATTTGCAACTTTGGTCGATTTGCCAAAATCAGCCAATTTCAATTGCTCCAATCCATTTGTACACCTCAGAGGATTGAATCCAAAGGGGACAATCATTGAGCCAAGCCTCCAAGGTCCAAGGAACAAGGAATAACATGTTGAACCTAGAGTTGCCAAAATAGGGACAAGACTTCAAATTTGGAATGAGGCATTCAATGGAACCATCAAGGTGGCATGGACTGAGCCATTCTCATCTGAAATCAGTCAAGACTTATCCAAGACCAAGGGGACCAAAGCTCTGTGCCCTAACCTCTAGTCAATGGCTAGAGGAGACTTGCATTTCCATTGGCCAACATTGAGGAAACCTACTTACCAGCTGCCATGCACTATTCCTTGCAAAACAAACTTGCTCTACTATAAATAGAGCTCAATTGTGGTCAGTTTAAGTACACCAAAGCCATCTAACAGATGCTTTCCTCAAAATATCTTTCTCTTGGCAAAAATGCCTTTCTTAGCAAGGTAGCTATCGGGTTTTGAGTTTGAGAGCAATTCTGCACAAACCAATCAATCACACACCTCACATACATGACATATGAGCTGATCAAACACTCACATAACTTCTGAAACATCAATTTCATGAAATCACCAGCTGGTTGCTCAAATTTTCAAACAAGGTGCAGTTGAGATGCCACAAAATGATCCAGCCAATTTCAATCAAGTCCAACCATCCAAACACAATCCATAGGGTGTAGGGAAGCTGTCCAGATCATTACAACTCATCTGTAACACCTCCAAATCAAAAATCACTTTGAACTTGCTGTCACGGCTTGGAGGTAAGCACATACTTGGTCATCTCTCAATCTATGCATATTTCCTCGCACAATAATTTGGCCATATGTTCATAATCTTGCATGGAATGTTTTCCCTTAATTAATTGCATTGTTTGAATCGTGTATCAAAAATCCTAGCCTTCATGCAGAAATTAGGGTTCTTGAGGTTTCTTCGTGATTTCTTATTGTATGTTTAATTTAAATGAAATTAAAGTACATAGACATGATCGTGAGGTTGAGACGAGCATAATGATATGTGGATTGCATGATATGATTACGTATTCATGGAGATTGGATAGAAAACGCAAACCTGAGAAACCAAGAACACGCGCGTGTTCTTCAGCTTGTTCTTGGCGCCTTTTTTTTCAAATTCAAATATTTGAATTTTGTGATTTTGTTTAATTGATTCAAAAATTAATTTCTCTTTGAGTTTTAATGATTTTGAGTTGATTCTTTTTTTTAATAATTCACAAAAATGTTAAAATATTTTATTTTATCAAAAAATCCCAAAAATATTATTTATTTCATATAATTGATATTTTTGTAAAGAATTAATATTTTGATTGTTTTTGGCATTTTAAATATTTTTTCTACATTGATTTTGCAACTTTTAATGCTTTCTAATTATTTTGTAGGTCAATACTTAATTTTTGAAGCATTAATCCAAGATCACAATTTGTTTTCCATGTGTTAAACAATTTTTGATCATTTTAATTGAATTTTTATTCAATTAAATACATTTTGAAAACAAATTAGGGTTTTGGATTAATTCAACCCTCATAAATCATTTAAAACAAATTGGGCCTCTATTAGAGTGTAAGACCCAATCCTTTTTTTTTTACCAAATCATCTTTGGGCCTCACTTATTGTATAAGTCTCGATACTGTAAAAAAACAAACGGCGCGATCGTCGCCTTTTCAAAAATCATCTGGGCCTACCCTCGAGTAGTAAGACCCATTTATTTTTCTTCAAAACCCTCTTTGGGCCTCTATTAGAGTGTAAGACCCAATCCCCCTTTTAACCAAAACATTTTGGGCCTCACTTATTGTATAAGTCCCTCTGCGTTAAAAGAAAACCTCGGCGCGATCGCCATTTTTTAAACGAAAAATCATTTGGGCCTACCCTCGTGTTATAAGCCCCACTCTTTTTCCTTTAAACCTTTTTTGGGCCTCTTGAGAGAGTGTAAGACCCATCCCTTTGTACAGAAACCCATTTTTGGGCCCCAGTCACTTGTATAAGTCCCGCTGTACGAAGTCAAACAGTGCGCTCACTGATAAAACCCTGGGCCTCTCCTTGAGCTGTAAGCCCCAAACCTTTCTTTTTCAAAGCACTTTCTCCTTTGATTTTGAATATACTGTTGTTTTTAATCTTTCTTTGTTGAACAACTAACCAAACAGCATGGAAGTACTACAACCGAGTAAGTGGTTATCGCTTTCATTTACTGCTTTCATATTATAAACTGTATTGTGGGGCTGCTCACTGTAAGTCTCCTTTCATAAACTCATATCTACTGTGTAATAATAGTATAAATATTTTGAGTTTCCCCGGCAACTACGTCTAGAACTAGGTGACGCCGTTTCATTTATTCGTAGAAATAGACGCCTAGATCCCCAATAGGAGCACCAGATACAGTCTTCTCTTTGGCTGTCCTCCTTAGGAATCGTCAAGAAGCTCTACTCCCCAAGATGAATGTATTCTCCGTGAATGGCATCTTTGAGTTTCTTCCCAATTCTCGAACTTTCCTGACTTGATCTATTCCTTGTGGATAGCTTGCCTTGAATGTCTCGGGGTTTGGGTACCCACTACGGTCATAATCTTGGACCTTAACTAAGGAACCCTCTTTAAAAGCTAAAAATCGCTGGATAGTAAACCTCGCACGTTTACCAGTGGTTTTCATCTTTAAAAGAGTTATCTCTCCTAATGGAAAGGATATGATAGACCCACGGGCTTCTTAAAAGCATCGGCCTCCTCTTGGGCATTATTCAAGGACCCTACGGCTTCTTAGAAGTATTCACAGCCTCCTCTTAGGCTCGTATAATGATCTCTTCCTCCGGGAATGATAGCCTCCTCTTGGGCTTCATACAAGGACCCGTCGGCTTCTTAAAAGTTCCCAGCCTCCTCTTGGGCTTCGTACAAATTGTCCCGACGACCTCCTAGAGGTATAGGAACAGAACCTAGTCATCCTCATAGAACAGTCCTTTCACAGAGTCTACTATTGTTTCTCGAAGCATAGTACAAAAGATAAAACTCTAGACACAGACAGTCTAAATTCCTTGAGTCTCAAAGACATTCTCAAGCACCCTTCGTTAAATAGGAAGGAAACCCGCAGACTCAGATAGTCTCGATACCCTTTGGATTTCCCGTTTCCTCAAAGAGAAGGAAATATCCCTGATCCTCAAATTAAATCCCTGTGTACAGTGTTACTCATATAAGGACTGATTTTCTCTTTTAAATCAGTATATTGGATCTGTCACTCAACTGAAACAGTTATAATAGCCTCCATCTCGGGCTTCGTACGAGATACCAAAATTCTCCCCAGTGGAGTCAAAACAACCTTTTCGCCTCTCTCTCGGGCTTTGTACGAGATACAAAAACACTCTCTTACTGAGTATAAAAGATTCTCCAACTGAGTCAACTCTTTGCTAGCCTCCTCTTAAGCTTTGTATAAAGATATGCCCCACTGGGTCAAAAACTTTTAGCCTCTCTCTCGGGCTTTGTACGAGACACATAATAGCCTCCTCTTAGGCTTTGTATAAGAAAACCACTGGTTGATCCAATTGACCTTTTAGCATCAAAGCTGTGCCTCGTTCACAGTACACAAACATCAACAACTCCTTTCATCTAATCGCTGTAAGCGGCAAGCCTCTGGATCATCTACATCCATGCCACTGTCCCTATTTTAGCATGAGAAATTCCTAAGGAAAGATGGCATTGCTCTACACTGAGTTAAAGTCTTCTCCTTCAGGTTAAAACCCTTTCTTCGGAAATTATGGCATTGCTCGGATTCGCGTATCCCAGTTAAAGTAATTCTCCTTCTCCCCTCTTTAGAGATGACAAATTCTCTCTAAAGCCGAAGTCTTTCAGCTTCACGTCTTGGGCTTTGAACAAGACACAAATAGACCTTTTAGCTTCACATCTTGGGCTTTGAACAAGATACAAATCACCTTTCGCTTCATGTCTTGGGCTTTGAACAAGACGCCAAAACACCCATTTCCTCCCATAGAATAGGAGGAACTACGAACGCTCTGATTTCCCTGTTTCGGTAAACGGGAATACGTAGGCATAAGATCGAAAAAAAAGATCTTAGCGAGCGCAATCAACAAAAAACCCAAATCCCATATCTCCATCAATCAAAAGCAGTAATTCAAAAACATCAGTCCTAACATCCTAATCCTTGTTCCCTGCCAGAAACCTTCTGCCCAGGTAAAAAGAAAGAGAACAGTATTGGCAAAAATACAAATAACCAGTACAAAGGCCCCCCCACATTGATAGCATCCGTAACCTAACAGACCGCTGTTTAAACTCAGTATGTAAAGCAGGGTTAATTGGAGACATCTATTTCCCTTCCTTATTCAGCTCACAATAGGATAAAAATGAATCGACCTGTAGTTTTAAGCTCAAACCGCAGAGAGCGACCAACGCTTAAGAACCGCGTCCAAAATCGCTCGCTACACACTGCTCAGTCCAACTGCCAGAGAGGGTTTGGTAAAGATTCTCAAAGAATTCCCTGACGTATTCGCTTGGTCCTATCAGGATATGCCAGGGTTGGATACCAGGATCGTGGAACATCATTTACCGTTGAGATTGGAATGTCCGCCAGTAAAACAGAGGTTGAGACGGACTCACCCGGACATGGCCATCAAAATCAAAGAGGAGGTACTGAAACAGATTGACACGGGTTTCCTCGCCGCATCAGAAAATCCTCAATGGTTAGCCAACATCGTACCCATTCCCAAAAAGGACGGAAAAGTTAGAATGTGTGTGGATTACAGAGATCTAAAAAAGGCTAGTCCAAAGGATGACTTTCCTTCACCACACATCGACATGCTGGTAGACAGTACAACAAAGTTCAAAGTTTTCTCCTTCATGGATGGATTCTCGGGCTATAATCAAATCAAAATGGCGCCGAAAGACATGGAGAAAAGTTCGTTCATTACCCCATTGGGTACCTTTTGTTACAAGGTGATGCCGTTCGGTTTGAAGAACGCCGGGGCAACCTATCAAAGGGCCATGACTACTCTGTTTCATGACATGATACATAAGGAGATCGAGGTATATGTCGATGATATGATTGCAAAATCTAAAATGGAAGAGGAGCATGTGACCTATCTGTCAAAGCTATTCGAGCGGTTGAGAAAGTAAAAACTCCGCTTGAATCCCAACAAGTTTACCTTCGGTGTCCGTTCGGGAAAACATTTAGGGTTCATCGTCAGCCAGAAAGGAATTGAGGTTGATCCTGACAAGGTCAAGGCCATTCGAGAAATGCCTTCTCCAAAAACTGTAAGACAAGTCAGAGGATTCCTGGGACGTTTGAACTACATCTTCAGATTCATATTCCTCATGACCGCGACATGTGCGCCGATTTTAAAATTACTTAAAAAGAACCAGGACTACGTTTGGACAGAAGATTGCCAAACCGCCTTCGACAATATTAAGGAATACCTGTTGAACCCTCCGATTTTATCACCTCCAGTGGAAGGAAGACCACTGATTATCTACCTCACCGTCCTAGAGGACTCAATGGGACGTGTACTTGGCCAACAAGACAAAACCAAAAGGAAGGAGTCTGCCATCTACTATTTGAGCAAGAAATTCACCGACTGCGAGACTCGGTACACTATGCTCGAGAAAACTTGCTGCGCTTTGGCTTGGGCAGCCAAACGTCTGCGCCAGTACATGATTCGTCACAATACTTTGTTGGTCTCTAAGATGGATCCAATCAAGTATGTCTTTGAAAAACATGCTCTCACGGGAAGGATTTCCCGTTGGTAGATGTTGCTATCAGAATATGACATAGAGTACCATGCTAAAAAATCCATTAAGGGGAGTATTTTAGCCGATCACTTGGCTCATCAACCGATTGACGATCGGGAATCAATCGGGATTGACTTCCCAGACGAAGATGTCATATATCTAAAAATGAAAGACTGCGATGAACCGCTACCCAATGAAGGGCCAGAACCAGGTTCCCAACGGGGACTAATCTTTGACGGAGCTGTCAATCATTTCGGAAACGGAATTGGGGCAATCATCATAACACCTCAGGGTACCCACATTCCTTTCACTGTCCGACTTACATTCAAGTGTACAAACAACGAGGCCGAGTACGAAGCTTGTATCATGGGTATCGAGGAAGCGATTGATTTGAGGATCAAAAACTTGGACGTATATGGCGACTCAGCCCTAGTTATCAATCAGATTAAAGGAGATTGGAACACATACCAATCAGGATTGATTCCTTACAAAGACTACGCGGGAAGGTTGCTACCCTTCTTCAACAAAATTGAGTTTCATCACATCCCTCGTGAGGAGAATCACATGGCTGATGCATTAGCCACTCTCTCTTCCATGATTAGTATAGGTCAATGGAATGACATACCTAAGATCGACATAATGCGCCTTGAATGGCCTGCTTACATCTTCACGATTGAAGCAGTCATAGACGACAAACCTTGGTATCACGATATCAAATGCTTCCTTCAGAAACAAGAGTACCCACCTGGGGCACTAAGGAAGGACAGGAAAACCCTCAGAAGATTGGCAGGAAACTTCTTCCTGAGCGGTGATACACTTTATAAGAGAAATTTTGACATGGTCTTGCTCCGATGCGTAGACAGACCAGAAGCAGACATTATGATGAAAGAAATTCACGAAGGATCCTTTGGCACTCATGCCAACGGACACACAATGGCGAGAAAAATTCTAAGAGCAGGGTACTATTGGTTGACCATGGAATCCGACTGCTACAAGTAAATGAGGAAGTGTCACAAGTGTCAGATATACTCAGACAAAATCCATGTACCGCCAATGCATCTCAAAGTTCTTTCTTCCCCATGGCCTTTTTCCATATGGGGAATCGACATGATTGGCTTGATTGAGCCTAAGGCTTCAAACGGACATCGGTTCATCTTGGTAGCCATTGATTACTTCACCAAGTGGGTCGAAGCAGCGTCGTACGCTAATGTAACATGACAAGTGGTGGTCCGATTTATCAAAAACAATATCATCTTCCGTTATGGTGTTCCGAGCCAGATCATTATTGATAATGGATCTAACTTGAACAATAAGATGATGAAAGAGTTGTGCGCATAGTTCAAGATCGAACACCATAACTCATCTCCCTACCGACCAAAGATGAACAGAGTGGTAGAAGCAGCTAACAAGAACATTAAGAATCTCGTTCAAAAGATGGTTGTAACCTACAAAGATTGGCACGATATGCTACCTTTTGCTCTTCACGGTTATCGCACATCTGTCCGCACTTCAACAGGGGCAACCCCTTTCTCTCTAGTATATGGCATGGAAGCAATGCTCCCCATAGAAGTAGAGATCCCATCAATCTGGGTATTGATGGCAGCTAAGCTAACAGATGCTGAATGGTGTCAAAGTCGACACGACGAACTGAATCTGATCGAAGAAAAGCGAATGACGGTACTATGCCATGGTCAGTTGTATCAGCAAAGGATGAAGAAGGCGTTTGACAAAAAGGTCCAACCTCGCGTCTTCAGAAAAGGGGACCTCGTGCTCAAAAAGATATAATCATTTCTCACTGATTCCCGGGGCAAATGGACTCCAAATTATGACGGTCCCTATGTGGTCAAGAAAGCTTTCTCAGGCGGCGCCTTGAGACTTGCAACGATTGACGGAGAGGAATTTGCCTACTCCACAAATGTTGATGTAGTCAAGAAATACTTCGCCTAAATTAAAAAAAAAATATGTCGGTGGATTGAAAACCCGAAAGGGCGGTCCAGGAAAAAATTAGAGACAAAGTCAAAAAATCATCCCGGTGGATTGGAAATCTCAAAGTTCAATCCAGGCAAAAGCTAGGGATAATGGCAAGTAACTACGTCTGATCAGTTCAACTCCTCAGCAGTCATGCCATCCATCAGAAACTCCAGTCACGATCATCTTCGACAAAAGCTCAGGACGCCTCGAATTCAAAGTTGGTAGAAGGATAGTGGTCGTTATGTTTCAACATAGCCCTTTTCCCTATAAATTACCATTTTCTAAACTTTGTAAATACTCTATGGAATCACGGGTTTGGCTGATCTCCATCCTATCAATAAAAGTTGAGCCCTTGAGCTTTTATTTGAAATTATATTTGTTTTAGCTTTACAGAATGATGTTTTAACATGATCAACGATTCTTGAAACGAAACAAAAATGAATTTACTTGTTAAAATTGTTCTGCTTTTAAAAATAAAGATGGCAATTTCTTTTGACGGTTGAACATCGAAAGAATATCGATCGCTTCTCCAAAGGTGTTCGAGCCTCAAAGTGCAGAATCAAAGTACTCCTTCTAAACCAGTGTGCATGAATGAAGGATCAGCTATGTTAGATGCGAATGCTCCATCTGACCTCTTCGGCCGAGTTCCCATCTCTTAAGCCCGACCAGCGTCGCTCCCAACAGGGACCGTTTCTCCTAAGCAAGGAAGAATTGCTATCTTGAACCAGCGGTACTTCTTCGCCCCGCGATGGCCGAGTATCCAGTCATGTTCATCTATTAGTTTGTATGTCGCGTCAGTTTTGTCAGCATATACATACATACATCTGCATTATTGATTTGCATTCACATTCATATTGCATCACTATCACTCCAGTCGGTCTTGTCAAGTTCTTTCCTCGTCAGGAAAGGTTGCGTCTGAACAATCTCTCTCCTCCAGTTTATTTCTGGATCAGAATTGGCCCTTGACCACTTTGATAACTTGAACCTCTGAAAGACCATAGAACCTTCAACCGATGTCACTCTTCGCCATTGAAGATGATATTTTTGCTTTCCCGGATTAAGGAAAATCCCTAGAGGAAGCCTCTTAAGCAGAGATTTGACAATACAACAGTTTTTCTCTAAAAAAACCACTGATGAAAAGGTCATCAGCACCTCAAAATTGGATCACATCATATGGCGTTTCTCCGGGAAGATCCCGAGAAAGGTAAGATGTAATATCCCCAAGCGTGAAAGCAGTCTCTCAAGAGACTCATTTTCCCCAGTAGAGTCGGTAAATGGAGTCTCCAAACAGAGAAGTTTGTACACCTCTACAACTCAGGCGAATGGGTTCCCCAGTGAGTCTGACATCAAAATTTTTCTATCAAATGGCATCTCCCCAGGAAAATTCGGCGAGAAGTTTAAGGAAAACCGCTACGAATAGCGTCCCTTGTCAAGAAAGTTTATTGACAAAAGAAACTTAGACCAGTTCCTTGGTAGGAAACCAGGATCGAGGGGAAATTTACATCAGAAACTAAGACCAGTTCCTTGATAGGAAACCAGGATCGAGGGGAAGTTTACATCAGAAACTAAGACCAGTTCCTTGGTAGGAAACCAGGATCGAGGGGAAGTTTACATCAGAAACTAAGACCAGTTCCTTGGTAGGAAACCAGGATCGAGGGGAAGTTTTTACCTTTTCTAAGCATCATTGGTTAAGAGAGGATGAATGTGTAAGCTACCATTCATAATCACCATCAAAATTTCGGGTATTCCGATATTTAATCCTCTTGCACCCTGAATGCCCGAATACCTTCGCCATTCACACCTTCGGGTACAAGAAGATTAAATAGGGGCATCTGTCATACCCCAAATTTTGACCACTAAGATTTCCCATCATTGTGCAAATCATCATCACAATATGGATGAACCATCTTGCCTCATCAGTCTCCCCAAGGATGGGTGAACACTTACTACAGTCAAAATTAGGGTTTCAAGCCCTCTCAGAGTTCTTAGACAAAGGATCAATCAATAAATGACATGATCTTCAACTTTTCTAACCTCCCAAACATCTACAATAGATCAAGAGGACTCCCACTTTAAGGATTAAGCACAAGGCTGCTCCCTTCCAAGTGGATCAAGCCTGAAGATCGCCAGTGTCACCAAATTAGGGTTTGGTCGACCAGGGCCTCCAGATGGAAATTTTCCTCTGGGCATGAGCCCTTGCTTCAAAGCATATCCTAAAATACTCCATGGAATCTCATGGGCCCAGGCATCAAGTCAATTTGACCTCAGGGGATGCATACATCAAAAATCAGGAATTAGGGTTTCTTGACCTAATTCACCCCTAAGTTGACTTTTTGGACAAATCATGAGCCAAGACCTCAAGAAAGGATTTGAGGGTCTCCAACACACCACATTTATCCATTTACAACAATGGATTTATCCAGGAAGCTTGAGCAGCAAGTCTCAATTTCATCAGTACCACAACTAGGGTTTCGCGAGAAAAGTCAACTGTAGCTTTGACTTTTGACCAGGACATGCTCCCAAACCCTAGGACATGATTCAATACACCCTATAACACCTATTAAATCAATCCATCAAGTTTTATTTAGATCAAGGACTTGATTTCAGAGAGGATGGTACAGTTTGGAATTCATCTGACAAAAAGTCAACTATGCACAAAAGTCAACTTTGACTTTTTGAGATTTTTCACAAAAATGGTAGTTTAACCCTAAAATGATGTTAATGTATGATTTGAATCATCATTCATAAAGAAAAATCAAGAAAAGTGGGATAGCTTGTAAAAGGGGTAACCATAAAAACTTAGAAAATTTTCTAAGTTATGAACAAAGTGGCAAGGGTACCAACTTCGGAGGATTATAACTCCTAAACCACAAGGCCATTTTTCCCCATCCAAAGCTAGATTTGTAGCTCTCATTACCCTATACAAAAGCTTAAAACTGACCTCCTTCCAAATTCATCATGGATTTTGAGTTATGGAATGATCAAAATCACAAAAAGTGAAAATGTCACGTTTTTCCAACACTTAGTGAAATTTTCACTAAGTCAGAATCTGCCTTCACTTTTTTCCAAATGTAGGGGGATTTTTCACTTGGATCCAAAAGGTATCAAAACCAAATATGATCAAACAATTGTTGTATCATATGAGGGCTTTCCAAAATGGCCAAGAACATCACCAAATTCCACTTGGGCCATGAGATATGATAATGGCAATATGCCTTGCCGAAAACTGCCAAGTCTAGGCAGAATTTTGCATTTTTGCTCGATTTGGCAAAATCAGATAATTCCAAGCCTTGTCATCACTTTGGACACATCTGAGGATCAAATTTAAAGGGGACAAACACTGAGCCAAGCCTCCAAAGTCCTTGGAACAAGAAGTAGCATGCCAAACCTAGAATTTCCTAAAAGAGGGACAAGACTCCAATTTTGGATTGGAGCATTCAATACATACACCAAGGTGGCATGGTGTTTACTGTGAATTTTGGTAAACAACCTCTGGTCTATCAATCTAAACGCAAATTGATTAACTTGCAAGATCGACCACACAAATCGTAGGACATGTGCTAAATTTGAGAGACAAGTGTAAATGACAAAATGTAAATTAAAGAGAATGTAAACTGAACTCCACGTTCGACAATGCTGAAATAAAATCTAACTGAACTCCACGTTTGACTACTTGCAATAAAGTAAAGTAAAGGCTTAAAATTTAGAGGGGCTGCAAGTAAAGGGTGCAAAAATTAAAGGCGTCGAAAGGAATGGACAAGAAGTAAAAGGCTTTGAAAGTAAAATGCGACGAACTCCACGTTCTTGAAAAGTAAAGGTTGGAATGATAAAGTGATGTCGAAGGTAAAGTGCAGGAAAGTAAAGGACTCTGAAATAGATGCAATGGATTAAAGGTGAACTCCACGTTCTTAAAAAAGACTTTGAAAAGTAAAAGCTTGAAGATTAAATACTTGAATGTAACAGTGCAGTCGAAGGTAGATGCAGAAAGTTTGAATAACTTTGAAAGTAAATTTGGCACGGAAGATAAAGTTCAAGAAATTGTAAAGGCATGGAAATTAAATGGTTGAATCTTAAACATGATGAAGATAAATTGCATTAATGAAGAAAATGGTGTTACATTACGTACATTCTCACGAACTCGTTTCTCTACACGCGGGTACTTTGAGTTTCTTTGAGTAACTTGTACAAAAATATGAACACCCCATTTACATAGAACTAACTCCTATTTATAGTGCTAGGAAATAACTACTAAGTGGTGGTTACTGCTTCGAACGTGTGGATTTTGGCGCCTTCTCCTTGGTCTCAACTGTTCCCACGTTCACAACTGCTCTTGTTTAAATTTCAAATATTGGAGATTCCCTCAAGCCTTAATATAACCGCTGCAGCGCTTGTTTCCACATTCTCATGGTCGAAACCCTTCCAGCACTTAGCCATTTTTTGAGGTTCCTACACCTCTATTCGACTCAGGCTTCTCCGAAAACTGGGTCGAAGCCTTCCTTATATTAAAAATAATTTTTTAACATAAAATAGCTTTGATTCTTTCTAGCGTCAAAATTGAGGGTTAACAAATTGCCCCCAAGGAATGTCCTTTCGCCGGAATTGGTAGGAAGGCCATTTCTTGATATAATAACCATTTCGATGCCTGTTTGCATGGCCTTAACTGAATATCCCACTAATTACTTAATGGCTGAACTGTTCAGTTTCTTTAACCCATGCCTCTGACGTCATACCATCATGACAAATCCTTAAAACGTCCTTTCAGCCGTATTCATCATAACACCTTTCTTGAAAATAGACGTTAACAGTCTGCACATAACTGCTACTTTTCATCATGCCTTCAGGAGAAAGACAAGCATCCCACTAACCCCTCAGCTTCAACGGTGGATCCAAGTCTCTTGAGATTTTCAAATGTCTATATATACCTATTTCTGCCACTTTGTGAACTTTCCACACTTTTCATACTCTCAAGCAACCTCTTCTTCTCTTCAGTTCTCTCACGCAAACCCAGCAAAGACACCATCTTTTCATCTTCTTCAACAATGGCATCTTCCCAACTTAATCCTCAAGCAAAGAAGACTCAAAGAGGCAAGGCCACTCCATTTAAGCAAACCATCCCTCCGTTCGCTAACATCCCAGGCCCCCAATTAGTAGATAACCGCCATTGCATGCCGGAACCCACTTCTGAAGAATCAAGAGCCATCTACAAATCTCAGGTAATGATTCCCATAGTTATATCTGATAAAACTTATGTGCTATCTGGTCCTTTGGCTGATGTGGACATTTCTAACGAGAGGCTAAGTGAGTTTTTCCCCTCGTACCGGAGAACCAGACCATTAGGGCAAAAGAGTTTCCCCAAAATTAATTCCGCTGTTGGAGCTTCCCCTGAAGAGATCCCCTTACCCAAAATCAACGTTGGCTATCTCACTGATGGTACCAGGCTGGTGAGAGCTGTCAACCCTTTAAAGGAATTCGACCAATGGATGGCAAAGATGGAGAAGGTTAGAGCTGACCATTGGAAGGAGATAGGGATTTATGCCCTTCTTATGCTGTCGAAGACCAGCATACCATATTGTCTGAATATGTTGGCGGCATCCCTATACTTTTGGGACAGCACCCATTATACATTCCATTTGCCATGTGGAATGGTTACTTCAACCCTTTTTGATGTAGCTGCCATCACGGGGCTTCGTCCAGATGGCCTTGTCTATAATCCTGATGTTGATGCTGAGGACACCATCAACATTTCAGGCTCCAAACTGACCTACACCCTCTTTATCAAACACCACTTCAAACAAGAAAATGACGAGGTGTCTGATGAAGAACACATTGCTTTCCTCACAGTCTGGCTGTCGAGGTATGTTTTTTGTACAAAGTCTTTGCAGGTGGCTAAGAAGTACCTGCCCCTGGCGAATCAACTCCACCACAACAGAGGAACCTGCCTGAGTGAACTCATTCTAGCGAACCTTTACGAATCTATCAGTGAAGGGGCTTCTCGACTTAAGAATATGGAAGCCCAAGGTCCTATGCACTTGAGTGGTCCTCTTTGGCTACTTCAATTGTGGCTCAATGCTACATTTGAGGCTAGCCTCCCCAGAAAAAGCATAGCTGATGAAGCCTCTGCTGAGATCAGGGAAATGAGTGTCGAAGGGACACGTCTGGCCAAACTCACTCCTAATGATGATGGTGAAAACCTTCAAAGGGCTTTCACCAGTTATATTGTGATGTTTGCCAAGCGCTATGAGTTCACTCCTAGCATGGCACCCTTTGCTCGACGAAGCTATGGCCCTGTGTGGTTTAAAAGGCCATTTCCAAATCCTCTTCAACCTCTTGATCCAGAATCTGTTGCTATTTGGGAAGCCTTTTTGATTCCTAGATTCATTATCCACAGGCTGAACTTAGGGAGAGGTTTATCAGCATTGATTGCCTATCAACCAAACTTGGTCTCTCGACAATTTGGGCTGGCCCAGAGCTTCCCTCAGTGCTTGTATGAGAAAAAGGGCCAAGTAATTCTACACACCGCCTGCTTCGACGAGGGGAACATCTCCCAAACACTCGACAGCCAGAATGAGAAAAGAAGAATCCTCTCTCCTGTGTTTTTTGAACCTTCCTTTCTATGCACTTCATCCTTCCACCAGTGGTGGTCGAAGCACTATAGTGAGCACTTTCTTGATGTGGCTACATTTTCTTTGTTACTTGACCAAGCTTTTCTCCATGTGCAGGACAAGACGAAAAAGAGTAAGTTCACTCACATCGAAGAAATACAGGCTTTTCAAAAATACTTTGAAACTATCTATCGACCAGATGATCTTCGTCGAACCATTCATGAGGCTGCTGTTACTCTAAAGAGAAAATTTCTAGAAAAGCTGGATCAACTAAAAATTCCTCCCAACGTCCCTCGTGAGAAACGTTATGAGGTAGATTTTAAAATTTTTCCTCCAAAGTTCCCTCGATTTCCTAATGCTAATTTTGGAGTGGCGTTTGCCCCTCCATTTCCAGATTGGTTTGTCTGTGGGGAGCATTTAAAACTTCTTCGACAGCAGTCTCAGCCAAAGGCTCAACGAGTGGTTTCGACTAAGCATACGTTAGATAGTTTTAAAGGGCACCTTCATATAGGAACTCAGGACGTTCGTGTCGAATCTGAAATATATGAAGGTTTGAAATCCTTAATCCATGGCTTTATGACTAACCATGTAATCATTAACTTGTAACAATTGTGTGCTATCTTTCAGCTGTGCCTAGGAAAGCTGCTTCGACTAGAGCTGCCACCTTACAAAGTGGCAAAGAACCAGAGAGTACACAGGTATATTTCACCTCCCCTGTTTATGCTTGTACTATATGAATTTCTTTCTTATATTTGCACTGCCTCTTCAGACTGGTCGAAAACCTCCAACACCTTCCAAGAAAGGTAAGAAGGATACCCCAGCCGTGGTTATAGCTTCAGAGGCCTCAGATGAATCTCCTGAGGAGGTTCTCACAAGGAAAAGGAAAAAACCCACAAAGGCCTCTGGACCTACTGGCCCACCTCCTTCGAAGGTGGCCAAAATACTCGAAAAGGCATCCACCACAAGTGGTGTCGAGAAGGAACCCTCCAAGGTGACCTTGAGAACCCCTCTTGGTGACCATGGGAGTGATAAATCAAGTCCTGCTGTTGAACAAACTCAGGTATGTGCACCATTTCCTTTTTCTATTATGCTTGACATATTTCGCCTATTATTTCACTCTCATTTTCTCCACTTGTGTTCTTTAGGCACCCATAATCAACAATCCAGATTCCAGACCAACTCCAAGCAACTTCGCCACCACCGTAATTGACAATTCTGTTCCTCACCCAACTTCAGAAAGCCTCACCACCACGCTCCTCAACAGCCAAGGTGAGCCAACTTATCACCCATTTTCTGATATTGGCTCTGGTTTGAGTGAGATTAATCAACCTACTCCACATGTTACAGCACCCACTGCACCACCAGCTCCAACCCCTACTCAAAACGCACAAGCTGATGGAGCCAACTCTGATGATGATGATGCCTCAAGCCCACCACCTTTCAATCTGGATACCCCCATGGATGAAGGTTAATTGGTTGAAGAAGAAAGGCATGAACCTGAAGTTCAAACACATAACGCCAATCCTGATCAAGCTGCGCCTAAGGAGACAAATGAACTACCTCCTACACTAGCTGATGACCAGGAGAATATGCAACCAGCTGCTGAAGAGTCTGATGAAGAAATGGGAGAAGAACAAGATGAAGAAGGAGAAGAATCAGAAGAGGAGGAAGAAGAACAAACTAATCCTAATCCCCACCATACTCCTTCGCCTGTGTTCCTTCCACCACCTAGAGACTCACTGACAGCACTTAAGTGGTCAAACCCACGTGAGTTTACCAAATTGATTCTTGAGCAGAGGTATGGTTCTTCTTCTGTCTCTTTGACTCCAGCATCAGATGACTTCGCCCAGCCAATTCTCCAAGCCATCAAGAAAAAATTCTTCAGGGGGGATATTCACAGAGTTTTGGCCTCAGATCCAACGGCAACTGCTTATTTGAAGGACACCCTTGCAAAGATTGAGCTCACCACCCTCAATCCAGATGTTTCTGGTTTTCTGATAGAGCTAACTGCTGTGGTGAACCAGATAGCTGTAGAAATCAAACTGCTTCCCTCTATCAGGAATACCATAGAGAAAACATCTGGCTGTGAGAGTGCAGCCTGGTGTGGTGCAAAAGAGGCGTACGAAGAGATCGAACGTATGGAGGCTGATCAAAAGAAAAAGCAAGATGAGATAGCCTCCAACCAGAAGGACATTGAAGCCTGGAAGCAACAAATCACGGAGCTACAAGCCAAAATTGACAATCCTGAAAAACGCAACCGTGATTTGCACCATTTCGACGACACTAGGATAACTGAAGAAACAAAGAATGCTATCGATCGTATTGAGGCAGCCCAAAGATATGAAAAAGAGCTCGCAGCAGCAAAACTTGACGAATCTTTGTGCAACGCTCGCCTCAAACATCACATAGAATCTTTTTCTCAGTTGGCGTCGAGGCTTCCCTTCTGATACTTTCGACACCTTCGTTTGTTTAATCATCACTTGTTTACTGGCATTTTCAGGCTTTTTATGTAATGACAATTTTATGCCTTTTGGCATTGATTTAATCAATTATTATTATTTTTCCCTTAACTGCTTGCGACCATATTACATGACGTACTTTATTGTTGTCTTTTATCAGTCAAATTTGCAATTAAGGCATTCTATCTTTTTCTTGGAAAGTCACCTTTCCAACTTTTAAATTCCAAGGCGTAAGCCACTAGCTTTTAAAGTAACATTTATAGCATAGCCCTCAGGCCTACTTCCAAGAATAACTCACGTGTTTCCACCGTTTGACTGGCCAATCCAATCAGTACCTCGCCTCTATAAATTTCTTCCACCTGACCACGTTTTGCGTAGAAGTAAACATGAATAATTCAGAGAAATCCTCAACCAAGAAGATGGCTGGAAAGGCCAAGGCCGTTGAGGAAACAAAAAAGATGGAGGTGCCCAAGCAACCTGAAGCCTCCATTGGAGCAACCTCTCTAGCCAAGAAGAGAGAAACTAAATTGAAGATCTCTAAGAAAGGGTGCTCCAGCACCCAAGACTCTGATGATGAGCCAGATGCAGATTATATGGATTTCCTCAAATCCATAGATTGGAGAGATTATGAATAACCTTTCCTTGATTAAACATTGTTGTATTGGTTTCTCTTTGCTTTGTATGCCATATTAGCATGGCTTGGCCTATTTTGGCTTTCTTTTTATTAAATAAAGCTTATGTTTTAATATGAATCTCTTGCAGCATAGGCTTATATTTTTTCAAATACTTGCCATTTACTTTCAAGACTCTTTTATCTTTGTCTAACTCTTCCACTTCATAAGCTCCATTAGAGAAAACCTGTATGACTTGGAATGAGCCTTCCCACTTAGGGGACCACTTTCCCAATGTTCTATCCTTTCGATCCATGGGCAAAATCACTTTCCAAACCAAATCCCCACATGCAAAAGATTTAGACTTATCCTTTTTGTTGTAGGATTCCTCGACCCTCTTCTTTTGTCTTCTTAACAACTCCAAGGCTCTAAGCCTTTCTTCATCCAAATCCACTAATTCATTCATCATCATTTCCCAATAATTCTCAGAGGGAATCTCATGATGTCTTTGAACTCTTAGAGATTGTAAATAAACCTCAACTGACAATACCGCATCATGGCCAAAAGTGAGTCGAAATGGGGTAGTGTTGGTAGCCTCTCTAGGGGATGTTCGACATGCCCAAAGAACTTGGTCTAACATCTTGTGCCAATTTCTAGGCCTCTTTCCCACATGCTTCTTAATTAGTCCAATTACTACCTTATTGGCAGCTTCGACTTGCCCATTGACCTGAGCATAATAAGGTGTAGAAGTTAATAACTTAAAACCTATTTCTTTGGCAAATTCGTGCATCTTTCGACCAGTGAACACTGATCCCTGATCTGTAGTAATTGTTTCAGGAATGCCAAACCTATAAATAATGTGATTTTGAATGAATTCAATAACATCTTCTTGACCTATATTCACCAGTGGTATTGCCTCAATCCACTTGGTGAAATAATCAATTCCCACCAAAATATGTCTTTGGTTCTTTGCAGATGCTGGTCGAATCTCTCCCACTATATCCAAAGCCCATCCTCTGAAAGGCCATGGTTTCACTATGGAATGTAATTCACTTGTAGGCATGTGCTGTATGCCAGCATGAATTTGACATTATTGGAAACCCTTAGCAAATTCTATGCAATCTTTCAGCATAGTGGGCCAATACATGCCCTGTCGAAACAACAGCCATTTCATTTTCTGGCCAACTTGGTGTGCTCCACATGCCCCACTATGTATTGTCGAAAGGGCCAAATATGCCTCTGCTTCACTAAGGCATTTCAATAAGACTCCCTCAGGGGTCTTTTTAAACAACTCATTCCCTAACAGTACATAGCTTAAAGCTTGATACCTGATTTTTCACTCTGTCGAAGCCGTTGGGTTTTGCAAATATTCAACTATGGGCTTCCTCCAATCTTCATCTGTTAAATTATCTATGGCAAAAATTTCAAAATTTTCACCATCTATGCACCCAAGCTTAGTTGTTTCTAAGTCTGATGGGCATAATCCAACAGCTACCACCTTACCTCTTGCTTCAATTACTTCTTGAAGGTTTTCCTTTGACACCTTGTACCCAGAGGCAATTTGAGCCAAGTCGTTAGCAACTTGGCTCTCTATTCTAGGTATGTGTTGGATGGCCACTACCTCAAATTTCTTTAATAATCTATTGGCTATCACAAAGTACATAATGAGATTTTCTTTAACACATTTATACTCCTTTGTGATTTGTTTTATAACCAATTCTGAGTCTCCCATTATTTCGACTCTAGTTTCCCCCAATTCTAACAAAATTTCAAGGCCAGCAATTAATGCTTCATATTCAGCCTCATTGTTAGAGCAAGGTCCTTCAACCTTGTACTTGAATTTTGTTAGAATTCTTTCAGGAGAAATAATGTGTATTCCCACTCCTGTTCCATTTTTATGACTTGATCCATCAAAGTATAACTTCCAGGATTTTAATTCAACATAATTCAAATCATTTTCATTTATGGAGTGGTCAACTATAAAGTCTGCAACTATTTTCCCTTTCACAGCTTTTAAAGGTTGATATGTTAAGGAAAATTCTGTTAATGCTAATGCCCATTTGCCAATTCGACTATGCAAAATAGGTTTAGATAACATATGTTTTACAACATCAAAGTGAGAAGAAACATACACATCAACGGGCTTTATATATTGCTTCAATTTAGTACAAGAGAAATACAAGCATAAACATAACTTTTCAATCATGCTATACCTAGTTTATGCATCATTTAAAACTCGACTAAGATAATAAATGGCTCTTTCGACTCCATTTTCATCCTCTTGGGCTAACATGCTCCCTAGAGTTTTATCTGATGCAGCTATATACAATCTCATACTCTTGTTTCTACAAGGTGGCGAAAGAATTGGAGGGTGGCTTAGGTACTCCTTGATCTTGTCGAAGGCTTCCTGCTGTAATTGCCCCCACTCAAAACCATCCTTGTTAAAACGAAGCAATGGCGAAAAAACTTGTGTTTTGCCACTCAGGTTGGATATAAACCTTCTTAAGAAGTTGATCTTGCCCAAAAACGACTGCAACTCCTTTTTAGTTGATGGCGCTTTCGCCTTCATTATGGCTTTGGTCTTATTCTGATTTATTTCAATCCCTTTCTTGTGGACCACAAAGCCTAGGAAATCCCCTGCCTGCACACAAAAAGCACATTTGAGAGGATTCATTTTAAGACCATATTTTCTCATCCTTTCAAAGGACTGTCGAAGATGGTCAATGTGACTTTTCCCAGAAATAGATTTTATAACAATATCATCAATATAAATTTGCATGAATGTGTCTATGAAATCGTGGAAAATTGAATTCATTGCCCTTTGATAGGTGGCACCAGCATTCTTGAGACCAAAAGGCATCACTACCCATTCATAGGTGCCTAAGGCTCCAGGGCATCTAAAAGCAGTTTTATGAACATCTTCCTCAGCAATGAATATTTTGTTGTAGCCAGAATATCCATCCAACATACTAAGATATTCATGTCCTGCTGCAGAATCTATTAACATTTCTGCTACTGGCATTGAATATTCATCTTTGGGAGTTGCAGAGTTTAAATCTCTAAAATCAATGCAAACTCTTAAAGACCCATTCTTTTTAATAACAGGTACTATATTAGCCAACCATTCGACATACCTTGCAGTGCGAATGAATTTGCAACGAAGCAGTCTTTCGACTTCCTCTTTGATCTTTGACAATATCTCTGGTGCAAACCGTCTTGGATTTTGCTTGACTGGTTTTTTCCCAGGCGTCATAGGCAACCTGTGTTCGACCAAGTCCCTGCTCAAACCGGGCATCTCATCATAATCCCAGGCGAAGCAGTCTTGGAATTCTTTCAACAACTGAACCACTTCCACCTTCAACTGGGGATCAAGATTGGCACTGATGTAGGTAGGCCTTTTGGTTGCCCCCTCACTGAGGTCAACTTTTTCTAAGGGATCTTGTGCTAGCATTTTTATATTATTTTCCAACAGATCCTTCTCAAATCCCAAAGGCTCATCTTTATAGATGGCGTCGAGCCTCTAGCTTTGCTCTCCAGTTTCAACCTTATCTGGAGGTTTTGGGTCGAAGTCCTTACCAGGACCTTCTTGATATACTTCAGAAATGGCTTCGCCAGCCATATAGTCATTGGCGGCTTCCAAAGCCGCTTGTAGTTTTATTTCGGCCACATAGGCTGAAATTCTTTTTAAAGCGTCGAACTCAGTCATGATCACTGAATTCATCTCCCCATCCTGTGGGCTCTATTGGAGGTGTGCTTAAGCATGGAAACCTTTCTCCTGGTACCTCCCTGTCCCACCTGAAACCTTCAACAGGGTGTAAATACAACGAATAAAACATTTCTACGTCAGGTATAAACTCAAAATCAGCTGGAGGACATGGAGCAATGTTCGCCAGATGTTTCTCAAATTGCCTACTGTCCACATGATTAACAGGCACCTTAAAGTACCCTTGATCAGCTTCAATATTTTCAACTATCCCATCTGGTCTCCAAATGGTGATTCTTTGATGCATAGATGAGGGTACAACTCCTATCCCATGAATCCACTCCCTACCCAAGAGTAGATTGTAGTTAACATTCGTCTCAATGACCATAAACACTGTTGGTCTGGTAATAGTTCCCACAGTGAGATCCACCTGAATCACTCCTAGAGTGGAACTAACTTTTCCTTCATGGTTCGACAGAACCATGTTGTGGGGTTTGGTATCAGTCTCAAACTTCCCAATCTTGCTCAGCAAAAATCTTGGCATCAAATTGATAGTCGCACCACAATCTACCAAAATTTTGTTGACAGGGACGTTTTCTACTTTGCCAGTAATGTAAAGAGGCTTCAAATGATCCTTCATTGCCTCTGTGGGACGTTCAAAGAAAGCATTCTATTCTTCGACGCATCCATTGTTCATGATGTAATAGCACACAGGCTTGTGTGCCAACATTTCCAATTCAGCAGTTTGATCTAAGTCTTCGACCTCTGAGACTTGACCAAATTCTCTTGGCATTACTGACACCACATTTACCAGAATATCTAGGGAAGCCGCTGACTCACTGTCGAAGTTATCAGTCATATTCTCATCCTCTTTGACCTTCTTTTCTGGATGAACAGTGAACAACTTTCGTCGTATGGGCATCTTCTCCATTGCCCCAGCTTGATTATCAACATTGGTGCTTGATTCTCCTTGCACCTGAGCCTCCCTGACAGCCTTTTGCCTGCGCTGCTCTCTTCGCCATTGTGATCTAGACATGGGGTTTTTACCCTTGTAATTCTGAGAAATGTATGCTGATTTGTTGGTGGTGTGGTTCTCTTTTCTATACTCGAACGAAGAACCTCTTTCCACATCAAATTTCTCCCACTTTTTCTTCTATCCTCTCCCTTCGATAGGCTTGATCCAACTACCTGTTGGCATATTCGCAGCTGGTTTGAACGTACCTGGCCTAACTCCTGGTGCTTGGCTTTTTAGCCGTGTCGAAAGTCGCCTATGGTCAAAACCTCTGTGCCCTTTGTTCACCTTCTGCCCCCAGCTTTCACCAGCCTTCTTGACACCTTCTAGCTTGTGGGCAGCTTTTTCATCAAAAATGGCGCTGCATCTGGGACATAGCATTACTCCAGAGCCTTTCTTCTGGCAACGATGCAAGAAATCCACAATTGTCTCTTCTTGCTTAGGATAAGCCATTTTGTTGCGCCTCTCTTGCTCATCTGCCTTACTCACTTGTTTAGCTTTTCGATCTGTAATTTCGACCATGTTGACATCCATTCTGTCCTTTAAGTGCATCTTGGAGAAACGGGCTTCCAGACTTTCAGTGGTCTTTGCCAAGTAACCACCACCTGCTGCTGCTTTTGCAGCTTTTTGGGAAGCTTTTTGCCAAGCAGCTTTTTCAGCTTTAACCATTTCCTCAGCATTGACTCTCTCGACATCAGGAGATGTCTTGAAAAAATTTTCGGCAGCCATACATATCCAGTTTACCACCAAACAGCCATCCATGTCTAGCATCTCTCCTACCAGGAGCATGTCATCTTCCAATTCCTTAACAACTTGGACTTTGGGGGCATTTTTGCCCATAGCCTCATTGGTATTGATACTGTCTGAGCAAGAATTAGATTCTTCAGCCAATTCGACCATGTTAATGCCTTCATTGGCATTTATCTTCAACCCACTCACGGCCATATCCAAAACCTTAGCAGCGTTATCCATTTCAACAAACTTATCAGCAGTTTCTTTGATCACCAACATTAGACTGGTACCATCAACATTTAGGCCACTTGCAGCCTTACTAGAACCTTCAATTATCACAGAACTGGTGGCGAAGTCTTCAGTAACCTCCACCATGTTGACTGACTCATCGAATCCCTCTGTGGCTTCCACCATCTGAACCTCGTGAGGCTCTGTATAGTTAGCCTCTGCAACTTGCAATGGGTCAGAGTCAATCTTCATCTGGGCTTTGCCTTTGTCACCAAACTTTAGCCTTCCTTCTTGGATAGAATTTTGCACCAAATCCCTGAAAAGAAAACATTGAGAAGTTTTATGACCCAAAAAATTATGGTACTTACAAAAACCTCTTTTCTTTCTTTGTTCTAAAGGTGGCGTTTTAGCACCAGCAGGCACTATCATTTGCCCATCTTTAACTAACAAATCAAAAATTTCGTCACATTTAGTGACGTCGAAATTATATGTTTTCTTAGGAAATTTGTCGTTAGATTCGACAGGATTTTTCCTTCTGGAGGAGCTAATAATTTGCAGGCATAAGGTGGACCTTGCTTTAACTCAGCAACGTCAACCTCATTTCCGTCGAAATAAGATGTTTCACCATACAGATTCTCCACATCTTCATTGCATTCGACAAAGGCTACTTTTTTACCCCTGCTGAATTTAGCCTTTCCTTCTTTCAACCTCTCTAGCTGTCGAACCCTATCAGCCAACTGGGCCATATCTCTAAGATATTGGGTATCTAATTTCTTCCTAATGGAATAATCAAGACCCCCATCAGCCATTTCGACCAACTCATGTTCTGGCACTTGTGTAAAGCACCTGGCTTTAAGAAGTCGAAACCTATTCAGTTAATCATCAATTGGCTCAGTAACTTTGCGCTTGATGCTCGCCAATTCTTTCAAACTAATCTTAGTTTGCCCCATGTAGAACTGTTCATGAAACAAACGTTCTAGTTGGGTCCAATTGTATATGGAATTTGGAGGCAAAGTAGTAAACCACGTGAAGGCATTCTTGGTAAGGGAACTTGGGAAGTATTTGATCCTAAGGCTTTCGTCAGCTGCAATCTCGCCTGCTTCAATCAAATACCTAGCCATATGTTCGACAGTAGATTCAATAGTATCTCCTGAAAACGTGCTGAACTTTGGAACCTTCGTCCTAGGGGGTAGTTCTGCTTGGAGAATGTAATCCACTATAGGCGAAGTATAATTTGGCCTGGTGAAGCCAAAATTCATACCATTTCTAGTCATTATCCTTTCAACCATGGCTGCAAGATTATTTTCTTCTGCTTGATTTTGGTGTCGAACCTGTCTAAGTAGTTGATCTGCGTTTTGGTTCCTGTTTACCATCACTACTGGTTCTTCTTCCACCGGATATGGCATCTGGTGTCTTGGTGGTTCGACTCTAAAATGATCAATCATCTCTTGATCTTCCAAGTTCGCATCAGGTATCTGACGTGGATGACGTCTTGGGATATCTTCGACAACAGTTGCTCTTCGATCTACCAATGGTACTCCCATAAAATCAGCCATGCGTGCCACTTGTGCAGCCAATTGTTGGTTAGTTTGGGTCGTATTTTTAATCAAAGGTTGAAAAACTTCTCCCATTGTCTGAGACAACGTATGTACCATTTGCATGTTACTTTCATCCATCTGCTGTCTCAAATAATTTATGGATGTATTTGTAAGGCTAGGCGTTTGAACAGAGTAACCAACACCTATATTCTGGTTGTTTCGCCCTCCTGATCCTGACCCTTATAGTGGCGAAGACACAACAGTTTCTGAAAATACAGGTGGAGCATTCTGCAGATTTTGTATCATTGATGTCGGCATACCATAGGGTTGACTCCTTGACCCTGGATGTGGAAAACCTGGAGGAGGAACGTGCCTGTACATTGAATTTCCTCCTGGGGGTGTTGGTGAGTTAGAACCTTGTGGTCCTATGTATTCCAACACAGGTTGAGTATATGATTTTGTATATGTTGATCCTGGCTCAGACACTACTAATGGAAGTGACGCCTGTCCTCCTATCGAAGACACTGGTGATGGTGTGCTTTGAGACCCCATACTGCTACTTGACTGAGTGTTTGAAATACTCCCTTGAGGATCAACTTGTTGGTTGGCATTGGTTGCCATTTTCTTAGTGTATCTTCTCTTTGGTATCCCTTCGTTTGTTGTAGCTAACTTCCCACTTCTCAATAACATACAACGAAAGTACTTCTTCACCAAGAAAGATAAGGTTGACAAAAGTGTAAAACTTAGCACTAGGTCCCACCAGGTGTGCCAATTTGTTTACTGTGAATTTTGGTAAACAACCTCTGGTCTATCAATCTAAACGCAAATTGATTAACTTGCAAGATCGACCACACAAATCGTAGGACATGTGCTAAATTTGAGAGACAAGTGTAAATGACAAAATGTAAATTAAAGAGAATGTAAACTGAACTCCACGTTCGACAATGCTGAAATAAAATCTAACTGAACTCCACGTTTGACTACTTGCAATAAAGTAAAGTAAAGGCTTAAAATTTAGAGGGGCTGCAAGTAAAGGGTGCAAAAATTAAAGGCGTCGAAAGGAATGGACAAGAAGTAAAAGGCTTTGAAATTAAAATGCGACGAACTCCACGTTCTTGAAAAGTAAAGGTTGGAATGATAAAGTGATGTCGAAGGTAAAGTGCAGGAAAGTAAAGGACTCTGAAATAGATGCAATGGATTAAAGGTGAACTCCACGTTCTTAAAAAAGACTTTGAAAAGTAAAAGCTTGAAGATTAAATACTTGAATGTAACAGTGCAGTCGAAGGTAGATGCAGAAAGTTTGAATAACTTTGAAAGTAAATTTGGCACGGAAGATAAAGTTCAAGAAATTGTAAAGGCATGGAAATTAAATGGCTGAATCTTAAACATGATGAAGATAAATTGCATTAATGAAGAAAATGGTGTTACATTACGTACATTCTCACGAACTCGTTTCTCTACACGCGGGTACTTTGAGTTTCTTTGAGTAACTTGTACAAAAATATGAACACCCCATTTACATAGAACTAACTCCTATTTATAGTGCTAGGAAATAACTACTAAGTGGTGGTTACTGCTTCGAACGTGTGGATTTTGGCACCTTCTCCTTGGTCTCAACTGTTCCCACGTTCACAACTGCTCTTGTTTAAATTTAAAATATTGGAGATTCCCTCCAGCCTTAATATAACCGCTGCAGTGCTTGTTTCCACATTCTCATGGTCGAAACCCTTCCAGCACTTAGCCATTTTTTGAGGTTCCTACACCTCTATTCGACTCAGGCTTCTCCGAAAACTGGGTCGAAGCCTTCCTTATATTAAAAATAAATTTTTAACATAAAATAGCTTTGATTCTTTCTAGCGTCGAAATTGAGGGTTAACACATGGACTGACACATTTGCAACTGAATTCAGTCAAGATTTATCCAAGACCAAGGGAACCACAACCCTGTGCCCTAACCTCTAGTCAATGGCTAGAGGAGACTTGGATTCCAAAGTGCAACCATTGGCCAAACCTCTGCTACAGTTGCCATTCACTATTGATCCCAACACAAACTTGCTCTACTATAAATAGAGCTCATTTGTGCTCAGTTTGAGTACACCAAAGCCATCAAACAGATGCTTTCCTCAAAATCCATTTCTCTAGGCAAAAATACCTTCTTTAGCAAGGTAACTCTGAGTTTTTGAGTTAGAGAGCAATTCCACCACAGCTCATGATCCTAACACCTCATAACCATCATATGTAGGTGATCCAAACTATCAAAAGTGACCTGTAACACCAAAATCACAAAGTCACCTCTCAAAAATTCAAAATAGGCCTTTTGTGCATTTTTTAAGCCATGTCTTGATTCAGTCACTTTCCAAACCAGATAAAACATCAAACACACTCCAAATAACATCCTTGAAGTGTCCCAAATGGTTCCCCCCATCTGGAACACCATTTGAGAGAGTTGTTATTTTGGTCATTTTAACCCCTTTTGCAAGAAAGGGCCAGTTTGTGTTTTTGCAGGTTCCAGCTGATTCCAACCATCCTCAAAGCTTCTAAGGGATCATTTGAGAGTGTCCAAAGTATCAAACCATTTCTAGAACAAGAAGTTTGGCAGATTGCACAGAAAACTCCAAAAGCTCAAAAAGAGGTAAGCATCATGACTTGAACTTTCCAAAATATGCATTGCTTTGAAGTCCACTGATCATACACACCTCATACATGTTATATATGTTGTGTTTGAACCAATTCATCATGTAATTCATGCATGTAACAAAGTGTAGCATAGAAAATGCAATTATAGGCCTTTTTCAAAACCACTATCGGATTTTGAGGAAGGAGTATGATCTGAAAAAAATATCATCACCATTGGATTCCTTGTGAAATTCTAGGTCAGATGCATATAAATTTTGTCCCCAACCATGGAGAAATGAGAAAGTTATGGACCTTCCCGTTTCTTGGCAAAACTTGTCTTGCCTTGCCTTGGCCAGGCCTAGAAAACAAGGCAAGCCTTGTATATTTGTGGTTTCACTTCAAGCAAAGGATGTATCACCATCCCAGTGGTAAGGCATGCGCCCTATAACCTTGAGGTCGCGGGTTCAAACCCCACCCATGTCATTTTGTGTTTTCTCACATTTTTGCTATTTTTTCCAATATTTTCATGTTTTATTAATTAATTGGAATATTAATAACTCCTCCAATTTTAATTATTTTTGATTGGTTCTTTTGGTAAAAAATCGCAAAAATGTTGAAATATTTTATTCCACAAAAAAATTAAGTTTATATTATTTATTTAATATAATTAGTATTTTTGTGAATAAATTCCTTTTTAATGTTTTTAAACATTTTAAAAGTGAATATCTACTTTGAAAATCAAAACCAAGTGAGTTTTAATTCACCTTGTGATTAATCCCTCATTTCTCAAACCTTAAACAAAAATCACAAATGGTTTATTCAAACTTATTTGGTATTTTATTTGATTTTCTTTAAATATTTACTTTTAAAGAATAACAAATTAGGGTTTCTTTGATTTTCACCCTCATCAAACAATTTCAAACACTTTTGGGCCTCTAATAGAGTGTAAGACCCAATCCTTTGTAAATACAAACCTATTTCTGGGCCTCACTTATTGTATAAATCCCGTTCTATTTTAAAAGTTCGGCGCGATCATCGCCCGTTTAAAATAAACCATCTGGGCTTCTCCTCGAGCTATAAGACCCATTCAAAATCATTGGGCCTCTATTAGAGTGTAAGACCCAACCCCCTTTGAAAACCAAACCATTTTGGGCCTCAATGCATTGTATAAGACCCACCGCATTTTCAAAAATCTCGGAGCGATCGCCATTTTCAAACAAATGACCCTGGGCCTCTCCTTGAGTTGTAAGCCCCACCACTTGTACAAAAACAAATCTCTTGGGCCTCTATTAGAGTGTAAGACCCAATCCCCTTTTAACCAAAACTTGTTGGGCCTTAGACAATGTATAAGTTCCCTTGCGTTAAAAGAAAACCTCGGCGCGATCGCCAATAAAAAAACCAATCATCTGGGCCTACCCTCGTGTTGTAAGCCCCATTCGTTTTCTTTAAACACTTGGGTCTCTTGAGAGAGTGTAAGACCCATCCCCTTGTACAAAAAACCTTTCTTGGGCCTCAGTCACTTGTATAAGTCCCTCTATACAAAACGACCGTGCGATCACTGATAAACCTTGGGCCTCTCCATGAGCTGTAAGCCCCAACATCTTTTCAAAATACTTTCTCCTTTAATTTTGAATATACTGTTGTTTTCAATCTATCTTTCTTGAACAACTAACCAAACAGCATGGAAGCTTTACAACCGAGTAAGTGTTTATATGCTTTCTTTATCCGCTTTCATATACATATAACTGTATTGTGGGGCTGTTTCACTGTAAGTCTTCTTTCATAAACTCATATCAACTGTGTAATACTAGTATAGATATTTAGAGTTTCCCCGACAACTACGTCTAGCACTAAGCCCTGTTGATCACTCTTAAATAGACAAAACTAGATCCCCCATAGGATCACCAGATACAGTCTTCTCTTCGGCTGTCACCCTTAATTGTCAAAGAAACTCTACTCCCTAGAGATGGTCTTTTCTCCGTGAATGGCATCTCTTGAGTTTCTTCCAAATTCACGGACTTTCTTGGCTTGATCTATTCTATGTGAATAGCCTATCTTGAATTTCTCGGGGTTTGGGGACCCACAGGCTTCGTAAAAGCATCCCCGCCTCCTCTTGGGCATTGTACAAGGACCCTACGGCTTCTGAGAAGTATTCACAGCCTCCTCTTAGGCTTCGTATAAGGATTCTTCCTTCGGGAAGAGAGCCTCCTCTTGGGCTTCGTACAAATTGTCCCTCGGCTTCTTAAAAGTTTCCAGCCTCCTCTTGGGCTTCGTACAAATTGTCCCGACGACGTCCTAGAGGTATACGAATAGAAATTAGTCATCTTAATAGAACGGTCTTTCAAAGAGTCTAGATCTTTCTACCGTGAACATACTACTACTGTTTCTTTAAGCATGGTATAAAAGATAAAACTCTAGACATGGACAGTCCAATCTCCTTGAGTCTCGAAGGCATTTTCAAGTAGGGAAAAACACCAGTAGACTCGGACAGTCTCCAATACCCTCTGGATTCCCCATTTCCTTAAAGAACAGAAAATAACCCTGATCCTCTGATCAATCCCAAAGCATAGCCTTACCTTTAATCAGTCTCTTTATAAGAACTGATTTTCTCTTTTAACCAACCTACTGGACCTGTCACTCAACCGAAACAATAATCCTTTTAGCCTCTATCTCGGGCTTCGTATGAGATACAAAAGACTCTCTTGTTGAGTCAATAATCCTTTTAGCCTCTATCTTGGGCTTCGTACGAGATACAAAATCACTCTCTTGTTGAGTATAAAAGTCTCTCTTGTTGAGTCAATCTCTCTTTTAGCCTCCGTCTTGGGCTTCGTACAAGACACATCTAAAAGCACTCTCTTGTTGAGTCAACTCCTTTTAGCCTCCCTCTCGGGCTTCGTACGAGACACAAAAGCATCCTCTTATTAGGTCAATAGCCTCCTCTTAGGCTTTGTATAAGAAAAACCCCGGTTGAGTCAATCAACCTTTTAGCATCAAAACTGTGCCTCGTTCACAAGATACAAACATCAACAACTCCTTTCATCTAATTGCTGTAAGCGGCAAGCCTCTGGATTTTTTACATCCACGCCACTGTCCCTCTTTTAGCATGAGAAATTCCTAAGGAAAGATAGCATTGCTCTACACTGAGTTAAAGTCTTCTCCTTCAGGTTAAAACCCCCTATAAAGGAAATTATGGCATTGCTAGGATTCACATATCTCGGTTAAAGTAATCCTTCTTTATAGTCAGTCACCCAACAGTTGTGACAAACAGACCCCCTTTAGAGATGACAAATTCTCTCTAAAGACAACACCTTTTTAGCTTCACATATTGGGCTTCGAACAAGATACAAATAGACCTTTCATCTTCATATCTTGGGATTTGAACAAGATATAAACCACCTTTTCAGCTTCACGTCTTGGGCTTTGAACAAGACACCAAAACACCATTTCCTCCCATAGAATCGGAGGAACTACGATCACTCTGATTTCCCTGTTTCGGTAAATGGGAATACGTAGGCATAAGATTGAAAGAAAAATCTTAGCGAGCACACTAATCCAAAGCCCCAAATCCCGTACCTTCAAATATCAATCAAAAAGCATCAGTCCTAGCATCCTAACAAAATTCCCCATGAACATTCCCGGTGTTTCGTTCTAAACAAAGTAAGAAGAAAGAGGCCCCATTACCATATAGCATCCGTAACCTAACAGACCGCTATTTAAACTCAGTATGCAAGCAGGGTTAATTAGAGACATCTATTTCCTTTCCTTAGTCAGCTCAATAGGATAAAAAATGAATCGACCTGTAGTAACCCCAGAGCGACAGTGCTTAAGAACCACGTCCAAAATCGCTCGCTACAGAACCCTACTCGGCATCGAAGTTAGGATGTCCGATCTACGAAAACAGATCTAGTGAGGTTACATTGCATTCAAAGCGGACGTGGCCAAGTGCCATCACACAACTATGAATGCTGTAGAGTCTGCTCGGAGAATAACCAAGGATACTACCTTGTGCGGACAGCTCTCCAAGGTCAATTGGACCGAAAAGAGATCCACCCATGTTCGAGCTCCGAGCCAATCATCTGGACGCCGGACTACTTCGTTGATCAAATAAAAGACATTTTCATAATCTCTGATCATCAACAGAACAAGGATGTTTGTACCATCATTCCTCTACTGGACGAATCAAAGGTTCCTAGCCAAGAACTGATTAAAGTCACTTACGATAGTCAGAAAAATCAGAAGGCTCCTGTAGTTATTTATTTTCTAGGACCATTACCTCATGAATCATCTAAAGCGATCCCTTACAAATACGGTGCAACAAAAATTGAGAATGGAAAGGAAATTCCATTACCCTCAGTCGTGAATATTGTAGACATCAGTCGAGTAACACGGAGCGGTCGAATTTTCAACCGAGGGGTTGGAGAACCTAACAAAGAAAAGGAACTTCAGACAGAAGCTCTTGATCCACCAGTCGGTCCATCCTGTGATCCCGACCTTTCAAAGAACAATGATGAGATGCTGAAGCTCATCCAAAGGAGTGAATACAACATTGTTGATCAGCTGTTACAAACTACTTCAAAGATCTCTGTACTATCAGTTTTACTCAGTTTCGAAGCCCACAGAGAGGCTCTACAGAAAGTCTTAGAGCAGGCCTTTGTGGAACAGGATGTGTCAATACGACAGTTCGATAGCATCATCTCTAACAACACTTCCTGCAACAACTTAGGATTCAGTGATGAGGATTTGCCAGAGGAGGTCAAAAGTCACAACATGGCGCTCAATATCACAGTCAACTGCCAAGACGATGCTTTAGCTAGCGTACTGGTAGACACAGGATCGGCCATCAACGCGACTATCATTCAAAGGGTCCCCGATGAGGGGCAGTGAGGTTATCGTCAAAGCCTTTGATGGATCTCAGAAAGCAGTTATCAGCGAAGTCGACCTTCCCATAACTATTGGTCCTCACACTTTCCTAATTACTTTCCAGGTCATGGACATCCGGGAAACATACAATTGCTTATTAGGAAGACCTTGGATACACCAGGCTGGGGCAGTCACTTCGACCCTGCACCAGAAACTGAAGTTCATCAAGAACGATCAACTCGTCACGGTTTGTGGAGAACAAGCCTCGCTCATGAGTAACTTGTCATTATCTACTTGTATAGAACCCTAGGAGGTTGTTGGGACCCAGTTCCAAGCCCTTTCGGTGAGCAGTACGAATCAATCATAGAAAGGAACCTCGATTTCCTCATACAAAAATGCTCTCGAAGTGATAAAAAATAACAATACAAAAGGATGGGGACAGCTTGTCATTCCTACCAATAACAAAACAAAGAATGGTCTTAGTTTTTCTGCAACCTACACCCAGACAGCTGCTAACAACGAAAGTCTTCATCCCATTCAGGACTTCTTCCACAGTGGAGGTTTCCTTTACCCAGTGCCTCAAGCAGTCTATACCATCAACGAGGGAGATTCATCCAATACAGATGAAGAGTGGAAATCCTATCTTAATGAGGACGCTTATATATCTCAGGGAGAGGTGGCCACGCCATTTTGTTATCCCGCACAGAGTCCAAGATTTATACCGAGGTCAGACGTCGAAATGATATACGGAGGTTGTGATCCTGAAGGATGTCGTGCTCCGCCAAACTCATTGGAGGAGGACGCTCCGATGAAATACAACTTTGACCACGACTATTATGGCACAATGGATGGCCTGCCTATTTGGCAGCCGTACCCAGGAGACTTGGGGTAAGAAAATCAGCCGAGCAATGAAAATCAGCTGAGCATCATTGAAAAGAATACCTGTGTCCCCACCATGTCATGGGATCAACAATCGGGTCATTCACAAAATATCCAGCACGACGATGCATTGGCAAAGTTTGTCAGACTAGAATTCTTCAACTATGTTTTTCCTGAGGTCAATGTCATCGAAAGAGATGACTCCTCCAGTTTCAAAGAAGTGTGGGACACCTTGGGACAACCAAGTGGAAAATACGACTATATGGTCAAATACACCGCTCCCGAAAGCTCTCGTATCAGGCTTGAAGACTTTCAGCCAACGGGGTGGGGAGATCCACCTAAGAGGACAAACACTATGCAAAATACAACAGAGGAATCCTCTTCTGACAACTATGCCTGGGAGACAGATTCCAATGATCCTGCTCTGCTAAAAATCAGTGTTATTTCTGAAGATAAATCAAGGAAGGTACCAGACTTTGTGATTCACTGAGGAGTTTGCCGCCAATGGGTTGTTGTCGATGTTTCGAAGATTATTCATAAGTCAAAGTAATTGCCGTCTTTATCTTAACCTTTCACCCTGCCCAGGTGAAACGGATGTTTTGATAGGGCTCACTTTCTGTAATTATCCCTCTTCGCTTCGTCCAAAGCGACAGAGTTTTGTTATATAAGGCTGTAGTTTCAAGAATCGACAGATCATAAATAAAATAACATCGTTTTGTAATTTCCGTATTAATTGTTGTTTTCTCTTTTTGCTTTTTCAGAAAATGGTAATCCTTAAAAACAATTCTAATAATAAAAACAAGCGGTTTTCAGAAAATACACTGCACGCACTTGCATTTTCTCTATCTCTTCTAAACACAAATCATACCGTCATGCAGATTGCTTGTTTTAAACCCCGATGAAACGTACGATCCGATGCCTTCTCCCAACTTTGAATTCCCGGTATTTGGGGTACAGAAGAAGATGACGATGAAATTCCAGAAGAGATCTCCCGATTACTCAGACAAGAGGAAAGTGTCTGTTGCGGTGAGAATCAGATAACAAGCTATTAATTAACTTGAATCACAAAACATGAAATTCATCACCGAACTTTGATTTATTCAAAGGAAAGGGTAAAGATCGAAAAACCCTAAGTGCGCTATGCAGAGACACAGCTAAGAGATCTAAGGTTCGGGGGTTGGTTATACCTAGGGAAGGTGTTAGCATCCTAGATATCTGTAGTACTCTACACGAACCTCTTGTTAGTATTTGTGTTATGCTAAAGTTTGCTTGCTAAGAGAAAAGTGCTAAGGTAAAGACCTAGGGGTATGTACACTAAGTATGCTCGCCAAGACATCGCATCTCGTGCCTACGTATCCTGACGGGAATGGAATCAGAGCATTCGTAGTTCCCCATTTGGGGTAAAAGGGTGAGAAAAGAAAAGGTGAAATCCAATAAGGCATTGGATGTAAAGGAAACAAAGGTGGAAAAAGAAAAAAAGGTAGAAAAAGAAAAAGCTAGCTCGCTAGGATCTCGCAATCCTATGCCTACGTATTCTCAAGATGAACTTGAGAAATCAGAGCGTTCGTAGTTCCCCTCAATACGGGGGTGAAGAACTCTTGACTGTGGTCAAGGTTTCAAGGGAAAATAGGGTATGACAGCAAGACACCTACGTGGAATGCGGCGACTCCAAACCTAAGGCTAGGCAAAGGGGAGGAAGTGTCCGTGGGAAAGTAGGGTCTGACATCAAGACACCTACGTGGAGTGCGGCGACTCCAAACCTAAGGCTAGGCAAAACGGGGCAAGACGGACAAGGCTATCCTAAATGACATGGCAGTCAACTAGGAATCCCTTCCTTTGGAATGATGAAAAACTAACAGGCAAACAATGAAGAAACCTCGAGTATGAAAAGTATGATTCACAACAATATATACAGCAAGTGCAATGAGAGTTGAATATCAGAAATTGACTATAATGAAAATATGAGGATGTCAAGATAAATTCAAAAACTAATTAAAAAATCAAAATAAACAAAAATCTAATTAAAGCTAATTAACTAAATCCTAAATTAATTAACTAGTTAACTAATTCTACAAAAAATAAATAACTATGCCTAATTACTAATTATTAATTAAAACTTGATTAAAACTAATTAACTTAAAGTCTAACTAAAATAATCTAAACTAAATTATTAATTTTATTCTAGTTAGGAAAACTATATACACTAAAATCCAATTAATAACTAATAATTAAAATCTAATTATCCTAATTAAGCTAAAGTTATAATTAAACTAACATTCTAAAATCTAGTTAAATTAAAAAAACCAAGGGGAGAAAATAAATATTTTTGGTCCTTTTTTATATATACAAATTAAAAAGTGAAAGTAAGTAAAAACAAATAATTAAAGAAAAGTAAACTTGTTGTTTTTTTTAATATGAATTAGAAAAAGAAATTGTTAAAGCAAATAAGTAACCATTCCTGATAACCAAAGCCAACCTCAGAATTTCATGACGTTTGAAACCAAAACCAAATTTGACTACCCAACCTAATAACCACATTTAATGCTATTGGGCAAACGATATGCATATTTTAAGAAATCTACAACTTTACAACCATAAGCCATGCACATCAAATAACTTCAAGGACCATGAAACTCATGCACACAAAATAATATCTCACATGCTTCTCATGCAATAACTAGCCAACGAAGTTATAACATTAAAAATGATACCTTAAGAATATCATACAAAACACACATAACAAACTCTCTATGTACACACGATATGTCATACGCACAACAATCACTTGAAGCGTACAAAGGCGTACACCAGTAACAACAACATGATAAACACCATGCAAGTAACAACAACAAAAACTGTACCCGATACACTCAACAAAACAACGACTGTGCATGGAACACGCAAAAAACCAAGTAATATGCACTCCATGAATCGCATGAGATATGTACACGCATGATAAAATGAAAATAAAAACAATAGCAACCATGCATGACGTATACTGAAAGCCACACGAAATACGGATACGCACGGTAGAATGAAACAATAATAGCTATGCATGACACACACAACAAACAAAACGGTGTTAACATAACCATATGAGTCGCAGGATATCAACGACAACAACAAGTCGTGCATGGTACAAATACAATAAACAACATGGAATTCACACACATTTCATGGACAGTATTGAGAGATGAGAATGTTACCAATATGCGGTTACGCAAGTGTCATCGAAACCAACAGTTATTGCTGAAGTAAAGACCACACCGTGTGGATAATATCCTCTAAGTATCTCTGCTGCAACGTATGAGCACTTCGGTTGAGCTGAAAACACCGTGACCGTCAAAGCGAGCTCGATTCCGTTAAACTTGTTGAAGCAAGCGTGTGGTGAAGAACAAATAAGAGCAAGACTATGCTTTTTTCCAAATATCCAAGCGTGTACATGGAATGGTGATGGTGTTATTGAAGATGGTAAGCCGCGCGCATGGTGTATGGTTAATATGGTTGGTGATTGTGGTAGTTATGATGAGGTGAGGTTAAGAGGGAAGCTGATGTTACAGGGAGGAGAATGGAAGTGTATGGAAAAGAGTGTTGTTGTTGTTGTAGTAAGGAGAAAGATAGTGGGTGTTAAGGTTTGTGTGATGAGAAACACGGTTGTGGCTTCTTTATGAAAACGAAAGTGTGGAAGGAGGATAGCAATGTGTTTTTTTTTTGTGATGAAGGTAGAAGTTGCAAACTCAAGGAATTTGTGGAAAAAACAGAGTTTATGGAGGTGATGCTTTTGTTATCTTTTTTCGGTTTTCCTCCACCTCTTTACTGTTACTTGTCTTCCTCTATTTAAAATCAAATTCAAACTTGTGAATTAAGTTTCTGGTACAAAGACTTTGTCTTGTTGTTGATGATGAGTCATTTTCATGATGCAGGATCTACATTGACGTGTCAACGTTGGCTTTGTGAAGAGTTTTCTTTGGATGCAAGTTTTTGGTCAAAGAGTTTAGCATAGTGGTACGGTTTGGCATAGGGAGGAAAAGCATAAACCATTTTGGTACAAGCTCTGCGTTTTGGCAACAGAGCCAGTTTTTTTTTTTACTTTGATGTTCAGGCTTTGTCATGGTTGGGCACAGGTCTTGGCGTGTTTATTCAAAATTTGGGCTTTTGTATTTTTGCTTTTTTGTTGTAATTTTGTAAAGTAAGAATCAAATATAATTATACCAAGATAAAAGTCAAATAAAAAATTAAATTAAAGTAAAATTAAAATTAACATCAAACTAAACTAAATTAATAAAAATTAATTAATTAAGTTAAACTAGACTAAATCCTAAAAGTAAACTAAATTAAAATTAATCTAATTTAAACTAAATTAAAATAAAATAAGAGTTAAACTAAAGCTAAAAATAAATTAAATTTAAAATTAAAATAATAATTAAAAATAAACTAAATTTAAAAATAAAATTAAACTAGATTAATTCTAAGTAATTTAAAATAAATATTTAGGTAAATATATAAATAAATATGGTCAAGAATGACATGCAAAAATGGCCGATTTAAAATGATATGCAAACAATTAGAATCTGAGGGTAAATTTTGGGGTATGACAGTTGCCCCTATTTAAATATCTTTACCGTATGACATGAGTGATGATAGTTCTCGTGAAATCATGGTGAAAGGTATTTAAATATAGATAGCCGAAAATTTTGCCCTTAGATGCGCCGACATGCAATGCTATGGACAAAATGCTGACATGCCATGAATTCCTAGTATGGTGAAAATGATAGAAAGGTAAATGCAAAATTCAGACAAAAACGAAAGCAAATAGGGACAAAGTCCACACAATTAGCAATCACTCACTGGGGAAGACAACAGCACCGGGGAAACTGAAATAAAACTGGGGAAACTGAAACAACTGGAAAAAATCTAAAGTGATGAGACAACTGATTCAAGTGTGATCGGTTGACACTTTAGAAAGAAAAGATAACACAAGATCCTCAATGGAAATAGAATCAGAAAGACGGTCTCCACTGGAGAATCAAACAAAGACACAATCTGGAAAAGCATCAGAAAGAGAAAGGCACATCCGGAAGAACATCAGATGGAAAAAGAAAACAGACATCCAATAATGGCTTTGAATGAAAGGTAAACTCATAATATCTGAGAAGGCATCAGATGAGAATGAGGTAAAAAAAGGGTAATCCAAGAAGGCATTGGACACAAAGGAACCAGTCATCCAATAATGGCTTTGAATGAAAGGTATAATAACAATATCTAATAATGGCTTTAGATAAATGTGAACAAAGACTCGATCAGGAAGAACATCAGAAAGTGAAACACATCTGGAAAAGCATCAGATGGTAAAGAAACCAGACATCCAATAATGGCTTTGGATGAAAGGTATAAATCACAACATCTAATAATGGCTTTAGATGAATGTGAACATAGACTACATTCAAGAATGGCATTGAATGTAAAAAAACACCAGTCATCCAATAATGGTTTTGGATGAAAGGTATAATCACAATATCTAATAATGGCTTTAGATAAGAGTGAACAGAGACTACATTCAAGAATGGCATTGAATGCAAAGAAACTAGTCATTCAATAATGGCTTTGAATGAAAGGTATGAATCACAATATCTAATAATGGCTTTAGATGAAAGTGAACAAAGACTCGATTTGAAAAACATCAGAAATTGAGACACATCCAGAAAGGCATGGGATGGTTGAGAAACCGGTCATCCAATAATGGCTTTGAATGAAAGGTATAAATCACAATATCTAATAATGGCTTTAGATAAAAGTGAACAAAGACTCGATCTAAAAAACATCAGAAAGAGAGACACATCCGGAAAGGCATCGGATGGTAAAGAAACCAGACATCCAATAATGGCTTTGAATGAAAAGTATAAATCACAATATCTAATAATGGCTTTAGATAAAAGTGAACAAAGACTCGATCTGAAAAACATCAGAAAGAGAGACACATCCGGAAAGGCATCGGATGGTAAAGAAACCGGACATCCAATAATAGCTTTGAATGAGAGGTATAACTCACAATATCTAATAATGGCTTTAGATTAAAGTGAACAAAGACTACATTCAAGAATGGCATTGAATGCAAAGAAACCAGTCATCCAATAATGGCTTTGAATGAAAGGGAAAACTCACAATATCTGAGAAGGCGTCAGATGAAAGTGAACAAGATAGAAATCCAAGAAAGCATTGGACAAAAGGAACCACAGTATTCAAGACAGCATTGAATGAATGAAGATATACCCAAGAAAGCATTGGATACAAAGAAAGAGCAATGTCAGAGAAAGCATTGAACAAAGAAAAACCCAAGAAAGCATTGGATAAGAGGAAAGAACTTTCAGGAATGGCACTGAAAGTAAAGGCAAATCACTATATTCAAGAATGACATCAAATGATAGTGAGAAAGACATCCAGGAATGGCACTGAATGCAAAGGAGAAAGCTCATCCAGGAATGGCACTGAATGAACAGATAAGACTTTCAGGAATGATACTGCAAGATATCAAGCAAATTTGATAGGGATTACCGAAGAGAGGAAAAACTTCCAGGAATAGCACTGGGAGAAACAAGAGGAATAAGATATCCAGGAATGGCACTGGAGATCAAAAGAGACAGAAATCCAAGAATGGTACTGGAGATCAAACGAGACAGACATCCAGGAATGGCACTGGAGTGAAAGAATATGAAGATCCAGGAATAACACTGGAATGAAAGAAGACAAACATCTAACATCAGGACTAGATGCACAAGGAAACGACAACATTCAGGAATAGAACTGAATGAAAGGACAAATAACGTTTTGGTAGACATCAAGTAAGTTTGACTTTGACCACAAGGTAAGACGCAGATAACGACACGACCTCGAGAGAAATTCAAATGAGGATGAAACACTCATGATATGCATATGTATATGAGATATGCAGATGATTTATAATCAAATGCAAATGCAGGTGCAGATGCTGACGACACAACACGACTCTTTCTGGGAGAAGACAAGACTGGAAGACTGATTTCTCTACACGGAGATCAATACCATTCTGCTTGGGGACTAGAGATACTAATGTTGAACACATCATCTGCCACACTGGTAAACTGTATCAAATGATGGTCCTTGTAGGAAAGATGAAGAGCTGTTTGGGGATTCCTCAAGTAAATTGCCCCAGATTAGCTGACTGTTGTAGATGAGCTGATCATTACTTCAGCTTGTCTGATTCTGAAATGGTTGTTTTGCCGTACACTGGGAAAATTTTCCCCAATATGAGTCTTGAAAAAAACTTATGTATAAACCAATTCCGAGAAGTCGCCATTAAACCACAAATCTTGAACTGATTCTCAACAGGATATGGAAGGAACTTGCCCCTTATAGGATCCCTGACCAAGTTCCTTAACTGTTTGAAAATTCTTTAAGAAGAAAGCTAGTTTGCAAACAAAAGTACTTGTACAAACATGGTAAATGCAAAGTTCATGCAATTTTTGAAATCAATTATTTTTTGAAAAAGGAGAAGTATATGAGTCATTAGTTAGAACACGGTGGTTCAAGACATTTAAAAGTGAAAGGTAAAGCACAAGGTGTGATGCCAAAACGGATGATCCGTAAAGATCTTTTGGAGTCAGTTTGCGCAACCTTGTTGTAGTATGCTTTTAAAATAACCTTGCTTCAGTTAGGTCTTTTGAGGGTTATAACGTGGCCTGGTTCATGGTTTAAGAAACAAAGGATAAAGGCTCAAAGTTTATTTGTGCCCACCCAATCTTCGTGATGATCTCCAGTCCTATGCTCAGTTAACTCAAACTATGCACTCAGGTTCCCATAGGTTAGGAATTGCACCGATGATAGTAATGATGATGGTTCAAAATTCAATGGACTTGAGATGGCGATCACTGCTTCCTTATAACTTTTGGTTGTCATACAAGCTTGTTCTTTCTTCTCTTTGTATAAGGTAAGGTCATGAGCTTCACACCTTTCTTAGCTTTTTCCTCGGAAGGGACTCGGCTCTTTCTTTGAGTAAGTATTTCTTGATGACCCTTCTTCATTTATTACTTTGGGAACAACTTGTACTACATTTATTCATTTAATTTGGAGGAGTTGAAAGGTTGTGAACGCCTGGCTTAATGATTACGGCGAACCATCATTGGCATTTGACTTGAAAGACATCTTCGACACTTGATTGCTGTGTGCGAAGGAAAGTTTATGAATTTTCGTTGAAAGGCGTCTTGGACGAAACTCTTGTATTTGAATGCACAATCAAGTTAACTGAGAACTACCCTACCCCAGGTTAAGATTGCCGGTTTTTATTTGTAAAGAAAAGAAACTTCTACTTCTAGGCTCGAAGGGGTTAAAGAGGGGTTAACTTCCTTATTTCTCCAGTGTTTAGGAGTTGAAACAATGCCTTACATCGTCATCAAAGTTTTGATTTGAAAGCATACCAACAGCAATTATGAGTATTTTGTTTTCATCATCCTCCCTCCAATCTTTGCATAATCAACGTAAAATGGACAAGAGATAAAATATATTTTATTATTTTTTTTTGAAAAGAAAGCATAAAGATGTAAATAGAAAACACAAATGAATTGAATCAAAAAGTTGCAAAGCTCATTTCATTAATTGTAAAAGTATAAACATAGTTTGAAGGCAAATAGCCAGTACAAAATAAGGAAAATGCAAACAAGAAACAAAGGCCTAGTGACTAATCAACACAAGGATGAGTTGTCCTGTCTGAAACACTGGCTTTTAGGAGGATAATTGTTGAAGTCGACTAAAGCTTCACTTGGCGTGCCCAGGCAGAGGATTACTTTGGACATTGGGATTGTCTTTAAAGGAGAGGATTTTGTTCCTCATCAGCTCTTATACTCTAGCCTTCAATGCAAAGCAACCTTCCAAGTTATGGCCCGCACCACCTTGATGGTATTCACAATGAAGATCAGCCCTATAGCCGGCTGGAAGAGGATTTGGAGGAGGAGGCAAAGGCCTTATGGTAATCAAACCTTGCTGAACCATACCAGGATAAAGTTCAGTGTATGTCATTGGAATAGGATCAAATTGATTCCTATTACGATACTGGCTCTGTCCTGTAGCCGGACGTTGGGGAGCTTGAACTGGTCGTGGAACAGTAATCGCAGGAGTGACAGCAGCAACAGTAGGGTGAATAGTATACTGAGGTTGGGGACGAGGCCTTCTCACTTCAAACATTATAGCATTGGTTTGAGCTTCCTTCTTCTTCTGAAAGTTCCCGTAGGATTTCTTCACAGCATTGGAAGATTCAACAGCCTTAGATACTTTTCCTTTCTTAAGACCTTCCTCGAGTCTTTGGCCGATAGTAACCAAATCATTGAAGTTGGAGGAAACACTTCCAATCATCTTCTCCCAATAGAATGGGGACAAGGTATCCATGAACATTCCAGTTAATTCCTTTTCGGCCATGGGAGGTTCAACCTGGGAAGCCAACTCCCTCCAGCGCTGAGCATACTCCTTAAAAGATACTTTCTCAAGTTGAGTCATATTTTGCAGCTGGCGGCGATCAGGAGCCATGTCAAGATTATACTTATACTGCTTCATAAAAGCATTTGTGAGGTCTTAGAAGCAGTGGATAGAGTTTTGCTCGAGACCCATATACCATTTGAGTGAGGCTCCACTCAAGCTGTCTTGAAAATAGTGGATAAGCAACTTCTGATTCTTGGCATAAGCAGTCATCCTGCGAAGATACATGACCAAATGAGCCTTTGGATAGGAATGGCCCTTGTACTTCACAAAATCTGGAGTTTTGAATTTAGCTGGCATGACAAGGTCAGACACTAAGCACATGTTGTCTGCATCCACATTGAAAGTGTCATTACCCTCAACAGCTTTAAGTCTCTTATCTATGATCTGAAACTGCTCTCAGATAACTTCAGGCTCAACAAAGTCTTCAGGCTCTTCACCCTGAGCACTGGCAGCATTGTACTCATAGAGGGGATTCTCGAAAGAAGCTCGAACAGTCTGTGGAACAGCATGGACCACATGTCTGGGTTCGGCGAAAATAGGAGCTTGAAAGACAGGCATAGCAGTCTGACCAACCATAGCAGTAGATGCAATCGGTGCAGAGTAGTTGCGTGGCAAGCCGAACTCAGGCCAAGTTGAAGGCGGCATCTGAACAGGTGGAGGATCAGCACTTGAAACTTCCTGGATGACGGTCCTTTTGGGTTGCTCTCCTCTAGCAATCAAAACTTGAAGCATCTCAGTGAGTTTGGTCATGCTTGACTTAAGGTCATCGATTTCCATCCGGACCTCAGCGTTGTATACCTCTTGCTCTGACATCTTGCGTCTGTAGTTAGCTCTAGTCCGGTATCGGTGTCGAGGAATCAGCTTGACGACTCACAGACAGACTCTGGAATATAGAGACAACTAGAGATGAGTAACTAGATAGACAGACGAATGCAATGATCATGCAAAGATGCAAATGATATACAATGTGATGCAAACAGGATGCAAAACACATGCAACAGGATCAAAGGTTCAAGATCACAGCATGAAGTCTGGTTAAAGAACCGACCACAGGGTGTGTACTAGGGTTCATCAACTATAGAACAGGGTTCTAAAACGTTCCCAGAGTTAACATAAATCTTTTGGATATTATCGGCCTACGTGACTACTCACGCGAGTTAATAATATTCTCAAGATAAACTCGTCTGAGTGTAGTATCGTGTATCAACCATTTGGGACTACTCCCTCATAGCCATCGCACTACGTCCTAAAAAAGGCCAAGTGGGGTGAAGGTAACTACGGTCCTTAGAATCCCTGGCTCCCAATTGAAAAAGTAATATCAATGCAACTGCTCACATCAGACATCAACAATCCCAAAGGGCCTCATCTGAGTGTGGTCATCATATGCCATAAATTGTTAGGACTACTCCCAACAACCGACTATTTATTACACCACAATCCTATCATAAGTGTATGCTCAAGTCCGGGTTAGGACTTATCCTCACCACTCAAGGTAACAACCCTGCACACAGAAAAACCTAAGCACAACAAGTATATATACAGATATAAACATGTACAGATATACAGGCAAGCAAACATGTAAATAACACAAATACAAACAAGATAGGCTTAACCCTTTTAGGGGAGACCATCCCCAGTGAAGTCGTCATTTCTGTTGCGATGAGAATCAGATAACAAGCTATTAATTAACTTGAATCACAAAACATGAAATTCATCACCGAACTTTGATTTATCCAAAGGAAAGGGTAAAGATCGAAAAACCCTAAGTGCGTTATGTAGAGACACAGCTAAGAGATCTAAGGTTCGGGGGTTGGTTATACCTAGGGAAGGTGTTAGCATCCTAGATATCTGTAGTACTCTACACGAACCTCTTGTTAGTATTTGTGTTATGCTAAAGTTTGCTTGCTAAGAGAAAAGTGCTAAGGTAAAGACCTAGGGGTATGTACACTAAGTATGCTCGCCAAGACATCGCATCTCGTGCCTACGTATCCTGACGGGAATGGAATCAGAGCATTCGTAGTTCCCCATTTGGGGTAAAATGGTGAGAAAAGAAAAGGTGAAATCCAAGAAGGCATTGGATGTAAAGGAAACAAAGGTGGAAAAAGGAAAAAATGTAGAAAAAGAAAAAGCTAGCTCGCTAGGATCTCGCAATCCTATGCCTACGTATTCTCAAGATGAACTTGAGAAATCAAAGCGTTCGTAGTTCCCCTCAATACAGGGGTAAAGAACTCTTGACTGTGGTAAAGGTTCCAAGGGAAAATAGGGTCTGACAGCAAGACACCTACGTGGAATGCGGCGACTCCAAACCTAAGGCTAGGTAAAGGGGAGGAAGTGTCTGTGGGAAAGTAGGGTCTGACATCAAGACACCTACGTGGAGTGCGGCGACTCCAAACCTAAGGCTACGCAAAACGGGGCAAGACGGACAAGGCTATCCTAAATGACATGGCAGTCAACTGGGAATCCCTTCCTTTGGAATGATGAAAAAGTAATAGGAAAACAATGAAGAAACCTCGAGTATGAAAAGTATGATTAACAGCAATATATACAACAAGTGCAATGAGAGTTGAATATCAGAAATTGACTATAATGAAAATATGAGGATGTCAAGATAAATTCAAAAACTAATTAAAAAATCAAAATAAACAAAAATCTAATTAAAGCTAATTAACTAAATCCTAAATTAATTAACTAGTTAACTAATTCTACAAAAAATAAATAACTATGCCTAATTATTAATTATTAATTAAAACTTGATTAAAACTAATTATCTTAAAGTCTAACTAAAATAATCTAAACTAAATTATTAATTTTATTCTAGTTAGAAAAACTATATACACTAAAATCCAATTAATAACTAATAATTAAAATCTAATTACCTAATTAAGCTAAAGTTATAATTAAACTAACATTCTAAAATCTAGTTAAATTAAAAAAACCAAGGGGAGAAAATAAATATTTTTGGTCCTTTTTTATGTATACAAATTAAAAAGTGAAAGTAAGTAAAAACAAATAATTAAAGAAAAGTAAACTTGTTGTTTTTTTTATATGAATTAGAAAAAAAATTGTTAAAGCAAATAAGTAACCATTACTGATAACCAAAAGCCAACCTCAGAATTTCATGACGTTTGAAACCAAAACCAAATTTGACTACCCAACCTCATAACCACATTTAATGCTATTGGGCAAACGATATGCATATTTTAAGACATCTTGCAACTTTACAACCATAAGCCATGCACATCAAATAACTTCAAGGACCATGAAACTCATGCACACAAAATAATACCTCACATGCTTCTCATGCAATAACTAGCCAACGAAGTTATAACATTAAAAACGATACCTTAAGAATATCATACAAAACACACATAACAAACTCTGTATGTACACACGATATGTCATACGCACAACAATCACTTGAAGCATACAAAGGCGTACACCAGTAACAACAACATGATAAACACCATGCAAGTAACAACAACAAAAACTGTACCCGATACACTCAACAAAACAACGACTGTGCATGGAACACGCAAAAAACCAAGTAATATGTGTAACACCCCAAAATTTGCCTTCTTGTTTTTAGCTAACTGGCTTATGTTCCTTTACATTTCTTGCATTAGCATTTGTGCATATCATTGGTTATTAACATGGGATCAAGGTACTTGGTTTAACTCAAGGGAAGAAGAGGTTTTCAGGGTTTCAAGCAACAGTTCATGTGCACTGTTCAAAGGGCTAAGGGGAGACAAAATTCCTGATACTATCAATTCTTGAGCCACAAGGGAACCTTAAGCCTCAAGGTGTTTTATTTGGTCCATCATCTCATCATAAGATCAAGATTGGCAGGAGAATTCAAAGGATTTACAACCTTCTAACCTGATTGATTGAATTAGGGTTTTGGAGATTTTTAGATATAATCCTCAAATGAGCAAGCTCTTTGATTTCTTATCATCTCCAAGTGGGACATATCATCATTGGTGGACATGACACACATCATACTCAGAGGAATTTGAATTTGGAGGATGTAATATTTCCTCCTAACCAGAGGATACCAAAATTAGGGTTTGCTATAGAATCAATTTATTTCTGATTTTTTGGGCAAGACTTGATTTCATGGTATTCCTTATGTCTTTAAGTGTCTAAGGTTGGAAGATTGTCCATTAAGTTGGTTCAGAAGGGTTTCAATTGATCAGAAGATTGAAAATCAGGAGAATTGGGAATAAAGTCAACTGTGCAGTGAAAAAGTCAATTCCTGACTTTTTGAGGCCAATATGGTGATTTTCAAGCCAAATATGATCCATGGAAGATATTTGATCAAGATATGTTCAAGGAATCATCAAAAATCAAGGGTTTGTGAAAGTTTCCATTTTTGGCAAAAATAGGGTTTTAGAACTTACTATTTTTGGCAAGTTTATATGGTTTAGGGGTTACTTTCAAGGCCAGATTTCATCATGATCTAAGCTCCATCTCAATTTTCCGCAAACATGAAAGTTATAGAGCTTGTTCCAAGCTTTCCAACCATGTAAAGTTTTTCCCATTTGGATCATTTTTTAGAGAGTTATGATGTTTCAAAGATGGAGGTTTTAAGTTGTAAAATTTGAAAACTTAGAATTTTTTTCTAAGTTATTCTTGGACAGTTTTGTGCACTCAAGTTCATGCTCACTTTTGGATGACTTCCAAGCCTTGGATTGAGAAACCTCTAACATAAGAATTGTAGAGGGAAATCTCACCTTTCAAAAGAGTCCAAGTTTACTTCATTTGAATCATTATACATCAAGTTATGGTTGATTAAAGTGAGACACTTACAACTTACAAAATTCCAACGCTTAGTAATTTTCTCTAAGTCTTTGGACCAGTTTGTGGACACGATTTCAAAGGGACTTTGCATGATTGTACAAGCATTATTTCAAATTGTTTTGGACACCAAACTTGCTCATCACATTCCATACTTTCATTTGGTACCAAGTTTGTAGGATATGGATCTTTGTACACCGAGTAATAGCTTGTCAAAATGGCTTCCATGGAGGTTGTAGTGCTTTTCAAATTCATGTCCAAGAGCTTGTAGAATCGTACAAAAGCTGATGTGCACATTATCATGTGATTTTCTTTTGGTCCCACTTTTAATTTTTGCTAAAAATGGCTAAGCACGCATGCTATGCACATGACCAATTTCAAAATATTTACCAAAAATGAGAATTGTACATTGAGGGAAAGAACTTGCTCAGCACGTCCTCTTTTTTCCAGCCTACATCACAAGTTTCTCACCTTATTCCAACCCCAAAACCAAACCAAAAACCACCCTTACCAAGAGCATCCCGAACCTACCTCACATATGTGCCATTTCTCATTTTTGGATGCCAAACCACATCAACCAATTTCCAAACCTCAGCTTCATTCCCTAACCTCTTCCTTACCCTAAAAACCTCCTCATATATAAACTACAACACTCAAAACCTACCTCATTTTCACTCCATTTTCAGATCTGAATAAAAAACTTCTCAAAAACTTCTCACTCTCGAATCCTTTTTTTCTTGAAGTTTCCTCTCATCTCTTGGTTAATTCATCTCCAATCAAGCATCTATGGTTTTCTGTACGCAGTAAATAGCATCTGGACGCATCACTTTGCTCATTTCCAAATTTGGTTCTCTTGCTTATTTCTGAAGTTTACTCAAGCTCTCTTAATCTACTCGTGTATTACTCCAACTCTTGCTCAGTTCGTCATTTTTGGAGCTCAAAGATCAAGATTCTTGGTTTTATTTTATACTGAAAGTGGAAGAAGCAATGGACTTGTATCCACTAGGTAGGCTCCTTTGAACTATTGATCTCTCATGTTTTCTTTGATCTAAGTGTTTAATTTCATTCATGTAGTGCATCTGGAGAAGCTTGAGTTCATAGTTTTGTTTAAATGTATGAATCTGAGCATTTTGGTTTTGCTTGAAATCTTGAATATATGGTGGTACCCGTGTTTTTGGATCTTCTTTTCTCTATGATCGAGTGCTTGTTTTGAGTAACTAATGGTGCTATGTTAATCTGCGTTCTTTGTACTTCATGTTAGAGTTTTATTTTGCTTTATTTGGTTGATTATTTGTGGAGAAAATTGAGGGAGAATATGTTGTGTTCATCCTGTCCATGGCCGAGATTCACGATGCATGGAGTGATTTAGGGTTTGTCTCATGAAGGAGACGATGACGTGGCCTGTTCTAGTTGGCTATGTTTGTTTTTTGTCTTTTTGTGATTTAAAAAGGAATTGTCCGATTGATGAATGTTCACATGATTTCGTGACATTTTTTTTTCCTTTTCCTTTTTTTGTTTTTTTTGTTTTAAAAATCTGATGATATGGTGTGTTACTTCCTTGGGCCTGTGCTTTTTTTTCTCTCCTCACCTCCAGTTTGGGCCCAACACGCAACCGTGTGTATATCCTTTTGTATCAGGATTGCTAATACACCTCCCTAATTCATCTTGTTTTCCATTTTCTTTTTTATTTCATTTCTAATTTCAATTTTATTTTAATTGTTAAGCTCATTTTAAAAATCAACAAAGATTGTTATCTGATTAATCAAGGTCTTGACTTATTTTTCATATTTTTATTTTATTTTTAATTTCATTTTATCATTTTATTTTTGATTTAATTTGATGGTGTATTTCCAATGATACCCTCCATTTAGGGTTAGGAATGTTTCATATTTTTGAGCACCATCTGAAGCCAATCTTTTGGTCAATTTTAAGGCATGATATGAGGGTGTTTCAATGCTGATTTGATGATGGTTTGAGTTGCTTTAGGTGACTTACCATTTTCTTTTCATGAGTCCTCGGTTCTTGTTCGATTCTTTGCACATCTTGACTTGTGGATCACTTTTAGACAAGTTCTTTAACTCTTTTTGCTCCAATATTTTTGCATATGTTACTTGACTGAGTTAACTTCCATTTGATTATTTTTTTGGGATTTTATTGAGCCACTTTGCTAATTTTGATTAATTTTTACTTGTGGTTCAAGCTTGATTGAGACATACTTTGGTACTTGACCTAGTTTGAGTGCATTTGCTTACTTGTGATTGAGAGATACTTGAGATTTTTATATGGTGTGATCATGTTCTGTTTGATCTTATTTTTGGATTTGAAATCATCTCTTTTCACTCATTTTTCTATTTGTTCTTGATTTTACAAATTGTTGATGTTTTGACTTGAAATTCCATGACATACTCAACCTGATCTTGTGATTGTTTCTTTGTGTGATCTCACTCATGTATGAAACTTTTTGTTTGAATTGTATGATATGGCTGAGGTTCTGGTCCTCTTGATTTAGGGTTCATTATGTGATTTTCATTTCACTTTATGCCTCACATTTCTTTGCTTGCTCGCATGAATGATAAGTGAATGTCTTTCTTAACTTTGATACATGTTTTGAATGTGTTGCTTGATGATTAATCTTGTATGACTTGAGTTTGATCTTGGCATGATGTTAATGTGTATGCTACTGCCATTTGGGTTCATTACTTGATTTCCATCTCACTTGATCATCATGGTTTGAATTACATGATGCATATCATCCCCTTTGGTTTTGTGGTTTCTTTGGATCATAATGCATCATGATGTGAAATACTTTTGTATGCTTGAATTGATTGATCATGCGATGTCTTAAGTTCTGACTTGATTCCATCTTCATCTTACTTTATCTATTTCATTTTGGTGTAAGGTTCATTGATGCTTAATTGTACTTCTTATGCAAGTTTACTTGCATCCTTTTTTTTGTGCTTTCACTTGTATACTTGAGATGTGCTTGTATGATCTTTGAAGCATGTTTTATGTTATGATTTGGATATGATTATTATGATGTGCTTGCTTCCCTCTTTGGTTTTCTCATCTTTCTCCTTCTCTTTCTCATTCTTCTCTTTCACTCTCTTCCTCCCATGAATCTCGAGACTTGTTTAAGTCTTGGATTCTTTCCCTTTAGAGCTACCTAGTCCAACTTAATTTTTGATTAAGCTTGGAGTAGGATTAGCATTAGATTTTAGGTAGTCATCCTTCCTAAGCCTCACCAACCCTAGGTCATCCATGCATGATAACATTAGGACTCTTAGTTTCCCTTTAGAGTTTCCTTTGGGTCTTCTCTCTTCTCATCTCAAAACTTCTTGAAAACACTTAATAAAGATAAAGTGTATTACGCACGAGTCTTAAGCGTGGGGAATGAGAAATGAGGGGCTTCCTCTCATCTTTCTAGAGTGCTTAGCGGGCGTCCTGTCTTGGGACAATTCGTTAATTATTCGTCCATGTGCCCTAGACTTTGGTGCAATACAAGTTATGAACTAACTTAAAAAACACAAAAACAAATTCAAATCTTTTTATCCTTTGGGATTGTTGGGTTTCAAACTTCATTTTCAGAAAGGAGCTCGTCGCTCACGTAAAAAACACTTACCCATTCATGGTCGTACCCATGAACTACATCAGCTCTGATTCCTCTCTCTCGTCCGATTGAGGATATGTAGGCACAAGACAGCGATTGTCTTGGCGAGCAACCTTCCCCCACAGTTCCCGTCCGAACTACGTTGACTCTGACTTTCCCATTGCACTGAGGGAGTACGTAGGCCTAGGACAACGATATCGTCCTATCGAGTCACTTCTTTTTCTTTTCTTTTTTGTTTCTCCGTTCTTTCCGTTCTCGTTTCTTCTTCGGTCCAGTAGCAGTGGAGCTCCAGATGACGACACCCTTTGATGCAGACAACAAGCGTGGATCCCATCGAGTACGATGGACGTGTTGGGTGTTAACACCTTCCCTTCGCGTAACCCACTCCCGTACCCATTTCTCTTGGTCGCGAGACCATGTTCTTTCCCCCCTTTCAGGTTTATGCAGTGTTTCATTTCCCTCTCTTGGGATAAATACACTTTGCTGGCAACTCTGTGTCTTTTGCACCACTCTCGCGTTTGTACCGTTGGATGCGAATATTTCGGGAGCGACAGCTGGGGACTCTGGTTGACCTCTTGCTGGTCCATCCCCTTTAGCGAGTCGATCCTAGCACTTGTTTGTCTGTTTTCGTTGGGTGTTTATATTGTGGTGCTTTATTTTACTGTATATTACTGTATTACTGTTTTATTATGTTGTATATTACTGTTTTACAGCTTTTATTGCATTGCATTTCATTTTATTACTGTCATACTGGATATTGTTGTGTTGTGCTGGCTGGTTTTCTGTTTGGCAGGTTGGGTTGTTCTGAGAGATAAGCCCAATACCCAGGCTTGAGTACACCCTAGGACTAGAGTGGAAAGTAGTGGGACCTACGTGCCCGCTTGGTACGTTTGTGTGTTCACGAAATTCAAAACCAGACGAGGCTATCTTGGGACGCATTCTGACGTGTGTGTCTTGCGCATGTTAGGGTGTTGATCTAGAGATCTATCGACTCTGGTGACCGTTTCTCCGATACCTCAGTTGCGCCTCTCCTCCCGACCTGTGATAGTGGCAGACCACGTTCCGTGGCAAACCCACTACACTTGTCGATCCGAGGACCCAATGCTGAGGGACTCGCATAGGATGACCTTATTTTTTAGGGGAATCAGTTGAGGCCTCCTCGATTGATGATGATGCGAAACTAGAAATGGTGAACGTATCATCATTTCTCGACCTAAGAGCCCGGGATAGTGAGGATCCTCGCCTTTCTAGAACCCACATGTGAGAGGGGATGGGTGTTTGCAGGTTTGCAGGAAACCGAAACCTTCAACCTACCCGGTTTTCTGGATTTCTCATCCGTGTTTGATTATCTGGGTTTCCGGTTATCTCAGTGGTTTGGTATTCTGGAATTCTGGTTTTTTTGGGTTGTGGTTCTCGTTCAGTTAATAGCACAGCACATCCAGCAGTGGTGCCTTGATCCCATGCTTGCATGTGCATATCATTTTTCTTGCATTCTGACATGTTTGACATTTTTCAGGGCTTGCATCTTACTCTAATCCGGTTTTCTGAGGTTGCTTTAGCATGGATGTCCAGAAAAAGAAGACTGTTGCTTATTCGTTCCCAGACCCGACCCTGACATTTATTCATAAGCTGATTAGTATGGCTGGTCCCGGAGTTTGTACAGAGTTCAGTGGAGGATATGGGAGACTTCTGAAGTTTGTCTACAATATCTCCAAATATGAGAAGGATGCCATTCATACATTTCTTTAGTTATATGATCCGTCTCTGCGCTGCTTCACTTTTCCAGACTACATCTTGGCTCCAACGTTGGAGGAGTTCTCATTTATTTTGGGAATCCCCATAAGGCATGACATAGTATTCTTTTCTGAAGAACGCCCTGGGATACAAGATATGGCCACTGCTCTCCATATTGGTGAATCTGTTCTGAGCAATAATATTGTGGAGAAACAAGGGGATAAGGGTTTCTTATTGAAGTTCTTGTTTGATCAAGCTTGCATGCATGTTAAAGAGAAGAATTGGACTGCTTTCCAAGCTATTCTGGCTATGTGCATCTATGGGATCGTCCTGTTTCCCAATGTTCCTGATCTGGTGGATATGCATGTTGTCAGGATCTTTATTTCAAAGAATCCTATACCTACCTTGCTAGGTGATGTGTATCACTCAGTCCATTACAAGAATGAAAATAGGCGTGGAAAAACTGTGAGTTATTGTGCACCACTCTTATCTACTTGGTTTCTGAGTCATCTTCCTGAAGATGGCGCTTTCGTTGATACGAAAGATTCTCTGAAGTGGTCAAAGAGGTTAATGGGCTTGACTGCTGACAACATTGTTTGGTTCAATCATGACTTGCTAAGACTAGAGATTATTTGCAAGTGCGGAGAATTCCCTAATGTACCCTTGATAGGGAGAAGAGGTGGAATTAACTACAATACTTCCCTTGTTATCAGGCAGTTTGGTTACGCTTTGAGAGGTCCACCAGAAGAGTGAGATATCAGAGATCCTTATTCTTCAATGGTACCGAGGATCAAGAGATGATAAGGAAGATTGTTAATGCTTGGAAGCAGGTGACCAAGAAGGGAAAAACTTCATTCGAAAAATGTAATAACTAGGCCTTTCGTCCCTATGAAGAGTGGATCAAGAAAAGAGCAGAAGAGGAACTTCTTCCATTCCCGGTGGAACCACCTTTGTATCCTTTGATGATCAAGGCTCCCACAACTGTTGATATAGAGAAGTATGATAAGTTATGGGCTGAGAAGGAGAAACTCCGAGAAGAGAATCGTGAACTGGACAGAAAGATTAGTCAGTTGAAGCACGAAAAAGGTGAAGCTATCCACGCTGCCAGGTTGAAATCAGAACTATTAGCTGCAAAGGAGAAAGAGTTGTCTAAAGAAGCCACAGCCAAGGAGAAAGTGTTTCAAGCGTTGAAAGGTGTTAGCAAGGTCCTTTCGTCCAAGAAGAAAGAGTTAGCTTATGCTATGTCAAGAATTCACAAGTTCCATGATCGTCGAAATACAGCAATTACTGCCAACAGGTTGAAAGAGGGAAAGTATCTGGAACAGATCGAAGGTTTGAAGACAAAGCTTCAGAAAAAAGATAAGGAGATTTTATCAGGGGTCTTTGAGAGGAGAGCAGTTGAGGAAAAGCTCAAGGAAGCCATGGCAAATATGGAACAACTGAAGATTCAAGCCGAAGTGAAAAGAACCAGGAGCGAAGGTCCGAGTTCAGGTGGAGCTTCTGGAGAAGACGATTGTGAGTTGCATAGCCGTTATTTAACAGGAATCTTGCACAGGAGGGATCTTCTAATTCAGGAGTTGATTCAGAGACCAGAGCATCCTAATACCAAGAAACTTCTCAAGGAAGTGCAGAATTGGTGCAAGAAGAATGACAAATGGGGAATTCTAGCGCGACTGAATCTTGATGATATGCTTTAGTTTCCTTGTTGTTGTTTTCTTTGTATTTCCGGAATCACCGCCAGGCTTGTTGGTCGGGGTCTTTGTTTACGATTATTCAGACTTGGGTTGTAACAGATGCTTATTCTATTTATATGATCAGGAATTCAGTTCTCTTTTGTTGTTAAAATTGGAATCAAGGGATAGATCGCCTTGATAATGTTCATACATGTTTGCGTTTGCATTTGCATTTGCATATTCATCTCTGTTTTGCATTGCAGGTTATCTTGGTTACTCTGGTTTTCTTATGCTCTCTCTTTTTTCAGTCAGGATTGATCAACCAACTCATCGGTATTCTACCAGGCTTAATCAAAGCAGAGTGATGGACAAAGTTTAGGCAGACATGGCAGGTATGCAAGCTCGCATCGATCAGTTCATGGAGATGATGCAGGGTGTGGTGCAAAGTCATAATGAATTCAGAACTCTGGTTCAGCCTTTGGTGTCACAGGTTGATGAGAATGGTATCTTACACGGTGGTTTTCTTAATCGTATTGTTCCTCCGGGCGGAGGTGGTGCTGGTGTCAGCATTCCTATCCCCGGTGCTGGGGGACAGGGTGGTATTCCTTCAGTAGTTGGAGAGGGTAGTACTATTCGAGCTATCCATGGCCATCGTTTTGATGATCAACAGGATGATGTCTTTTCGGTCAGAAGCTTGGACGCTGGTCTTCCTGTGGTCAGTGATGATAGAATCCGTTTAATTGAGGCTCAATTGAAAGGGGTTGTGAAACGAGATGATTTGGGAATAGATTTGGATGACCTAGGGTTGGTCCCTGATATTGTCATTCCACACAAGATTCAGATTCCTACACTGGAGAAGTATAATGGTTCTACCTGCCCGAGAACCCATATAAAGGCCTATACTAGGAAGATGGCTGCTCACGCCAAGGATGAAAAATTAATGATGCACTTTTTCCAAGACAGCCTGTCTGGCGCGTCTTTGGAATGGTACATGGGGCTAGAAAGTAGAGATGTTCGTACCTGGAGAGAGTTAGCTACAACTTTTATTAAGCATTACCAGTACAACACAGACATGGCGCCCAACAGAACTCAGCTGTTGAGCATGTCTTAGAAAAGTGATGAGAGTTTCAAAGAATACGCGCAAAGGTGGCGTGAATTGGCGGCTAGGGTGCAGCCACCAATGCTGGAGAAAGAGATGTTGGACATGTTTATGGACACACTACCTAAACACTATTATGAGAAGCTTTTGCCTTGTTCTCTAGGCAAGTTTGCAGATGTGATTGCTATTGGACAGAAGATAGAGGTCGGAATTAAGGCTGGAAAAGTTTCTAGTGGTGATAGATCGTCCTCTGGACATGGAAAGAAGCCGTTTGATGGTTATAAGAAGAAAGGAGAGGCCAACGTTGTATCATCTCATAGGGGAAAAGGGAAACAGCGTCAGAGAAATAACCAACAAGTAGCATCGGTAACTATTCCAGCAATGTTACCTCCACCACAGCAACAAAGGAATAATGCTAATCAGAACAGACAGCAGGGTCAGTATTAGAACAGACAAAGGAATGCAGAGAGGCATTTTGATCAACCCCCAATGTCGTACGCATAGTTGTTGAAACATTTGCTGCACTTGCATTTAGTTGAGCTCCGTACCCTGGCTCCACCAACCGGGGAACTCCCACGAGGCTACGATGCTAACGCACACTGCGATTTTCATTCTGGTGCTCCGGGGCACACTGTGGAGAAGTGTAGGGCGTTTTATCACAAGGTGCAGAATCTGGTAGACTCCAAAGCTATCAATTTCTCGAATGCTGGGTCCAATGTTATTCAAAACCCTATGCCTGAGCACAATGGGCCGAGGGTGAATGCGATAGTTGAGGAATGTGAAGATCTGAATTTGATCATGGATGTGGAGGAACTGAAGACTCCGTTGGCTGTGGTTAAGAATAGGTTATTGAAGGGTGGCGTCTATCCGGGTTGTGGTGAGAACTGCTCAGATTATTTGACAAAGGTTAATGGTTGTGATTCGTTGAAGAGGGGTATTCAAAATATGATTGATGAGGGCTGTTTACAGTTTGACAGAGGTAATCAGCAAGAAGAGGTTGTTAGTGAGAAGGTTGCCACTATCACCATTCCGTTCAAAACAATTACTATTTCTGGACCAACAAGGCCACCTCCAGTCATTATCACAAGGGCTGGACCCATTCCGTACGAGAGTTCTAAGGCTATTCCGTGGAATTACGGTGCAGAGGTGTTTGTCAATGGACAAAAGCAGGAATTAATGAATACTTCACCAGTAAGTTCTAGTCCTGAAGTCAAAGTTGAGACTGATGCTATAACCAGGAGTGGTAGAGTGCTTACTCCTGTTAATGATCAACCCAGTACCTCTAGGAAAGATAGGGGAAAACAGGCGATGGATGGTTCTGTTCAGACTCCAGTGGTTATTGATTATGCGGTGAAGCCGGTTGATGATGCTTTTTTTGAAAATGTTAAGGAGTTTATGAGACTCATCCGGAAAAGTGATTACAAGATCGTGGACCAGTTACATCAAACCCCATCCAAGATCTCTATTCTGTCTTTGCTATTGTGTTCTGAAGCTCACAGGAATGCTCTTCTGAAGGTTTTGAATGCAGCCTACATTCCTCAAGAGATTTATGTCAACCTGCTGGAAGGGGTTGTAGCGCATGTGAATGCGGTTAATGTCCTGGGTTTTACAGATCTTGACTTGACTACCGCTGGCAGGAATCATAACAATGCCCTGCATATTTCGATTGAGTGTCGTGGTTCATTGATGTCACATGTATTGGTTGATACCGGATCATCGTTGAATGTATTACCCAAGAAAGCGTTAATGAAGTCGGATACCCGGGGACTTATTTGTACACCAAGTGACTTGGTGGTGCGAGCTTTTGATGGCTCGAAGAGGTCTGTCTTTGGTGAGATTGTGCTTCCGATCAAGGTTGGACCAGAAGTTTTTGATGCAACATTTTACATTATGGATATTTAGCCAGCGTACAACTGTTTATTGGGTCGTCCTTGGATCCATGGGGCAGGCGCTGTAACCTCCACTTTGCATCAAAAGCTAAAGTACATGGTTGATGGTCATGTAGTGACAGTGTGCGGAGAAGAAGATATAATGATTAGTCAGCTGTCAACCTTCAAATACGTGGAAGTGGATGGTGAAATCCATGAAACGTTGTGCCAGGGGTTTGAAAAGGTGAAGGTTTCTGGAGAGGTTGTCCAGTCTGAGACTATAGAACAGCCTGCAGTGGCAAATCAACCTGAGGTTTCCATGTCTTCGTTTAGAGACGCCAAGGCTGTGGTGGAGGCTGGTGGCTCACAAAGGTGGGGCCAGGTGGTTGAAGTCCAGGAGAAGAGGGATACTTATGGATTGGGATACAAGCCATCCAGGAGAGATGGGGATCCTCCCAAATTCTATGGCCCAGTCCGTTTCACTAGTGCCGGTGTTTTCTTCGACAGGGTTAATTCCATTGAGGAAGAAGGGGACAGTGATTGTGACATGGATAGCTGGATCCGCCCTTGCGTCCCAGGAAAAAGTCTGTGCAACTGGTCTTCCGAGAGAGTAATTCAAGTGACAGGCTTCGAGTAATTGCTTTGTTTTCTTATTATGTTAATCCTACGTTCTGCCCAATGTAGCGAGCGATTTTGGACGCGGTTCTTAAGCGTTGGTCACTCTCTGCGGTTTGAGCTTTGACTACAGGTCGGTTCATATTTTATCCTATTGTGAGCTGAATAAGGAAGGGAAATAGATGTCTCCAATTAACCCTGCTTGCATACTGAGTTTAAACAGCGGTCTGTTAGGTTACGAATGTTATCAATGTGGGGGGGCCTTTGTACTGGTTATTCGTATTTCGCCAATACAGGTTTCTTTCTTTCGATCTGGGCAGAAGGTTTCTGGCGGGGAATAAGGATTAGGATGTTAGGACTGGTGCTTTTGAAATACTGCTTTTGATTGACGGAGATATGGGATTTGGGTTTTTTGTTGATTGCGCTCGCTAAGATCTTTTCTTTCGATCTTATGCCTATGTATTCCAGTTTACCGAAACAGGGAAATCAGAGCGTTCGTAGTTCCTCCTATTCTATGGGAGGAAATGGGTGTTTTTGGTGTTTTGGTGTCTTGTTCAAAGCCCAAGACGTGAAGCGAAAGGTGATTTGTATCTTGTTCAAAGCCCAAGATGTGAAGCTGAAAGGCCTATTTGTGTCTTGTTCAAAGCCCAAGACGTGAAGCTGAAAGACCTCTACTTTAGAGAGAATTTGTCATCTCTAAAGAGGGGAGAAGGAGAATTACTTTAACTGGGATACGCGAATCCGAGCAATGCCATAATTTCCGAAGAAAGGGTTTTAACCTGAAGGAGAAGACTTTAACTCAGTGTAGAGCAATGCCATCTTTCCTTAGGAATTTCTCATGCTAAAAGAGGGACAGTGGCATGGATGTAGATGATCCAGAGGCTTGCCGCTTACAGCGATTAGATGAAAGGAGTTGTTGATGTTTGTGTACTGTGAACGAGGCACAGTTTTGATGCTAAAAGGTCAATTGGATCAACCAGTGGTTTTCTTATACAAAGCCTAAGAGGAGGCTAATTTCCGCTAGGAAAATCATTATACAAAGCCTAAGAGGAGGCTATTTTGTGTCTCGTACAAAGCCCGAGAGAGAGGCTAAAAGTTTTTGACCCAGTGGGGCATATCGTTATACAAAGCCTAAGAGGAGGCTAGCAAAGAGTTGACTCAGTTGGAGAATCTTTTATACTTAGTAAGAGAGTGTTTTTGTATCTCGTACAAAGCCCGAGAGAGAGGCGAAAAGGTTGTTTTGACTCCACTGGGGAGAATTTTGGTATCTCGTACGAAGCCCGAGATGGAGGCTATTGTAACTGTTTTAGTTGAGTGACAGATCCAATATACTGATTCAAAAGAGAAAATCAGTTCTTATATGAGTAACACTGTACACAGGGATTTAATTTGAGGATCAGGGATATTTCCTTCTCTTTGAGGAAACGGGAAATCCAAAGGGTATCGAGACTATCCGAGTCTGCGGGTTTCCTTCCTATTTAACGAAGGATGCTTGAGAATGTCTTTGAAACTCAAGGAAGTTAGACTGTCCGTGTCTAGAGTTTTATCTTTTGTACTATGCTTCGAGAAACAGTAGTAGACTCTATGAAAGGACTGTTCTATGAGGATGACTAGGTTCTGTTCCTATACCTCTAGGAGGTCGTCGGGACAATTTGTACGAAGCCCAAGAGGAGGCTGAAATCTTTTAAGAAGCCGACGGGTCCTTGTACGAAGCCCAAGAGGAGGCTATCATTCCCGGAGGAAGAGATCATTATACGAAGCTTAAGAGGAGGCTGTGAATACTTCTAAGAAGCCGTAGTGTCCTTGAATAATGCCCAAGAGGAGGCCGATGCTTTTAAGAAGCCCGTGGGTCTATCATCTCCTTTCCATTAGGAGAGATAACTCTTTTAAAGATGAAAACCACTGGTAAACGTGCGAGGTTTACTATCCAGCGATTTTTAGCTTTTAAAGAGGGTTCCTTAGTTAAGGTCCAAGATTATGACCGTAGTGGGTACCCAAACCCCGAGACATTCAAGGCAAGCTATCCACAAGGAATAGATCAAGTCATGAAAGTTCGAGAATTGGGAAGAAACTCAAAGATGCCATTCACGGAGAATACATTCATCTTGGGGAGTAGAGTTTCTTGACGATTCCTAAGGAGGACAGCCGAAGAGAAGACTGTATCTGGTGCTCCTATTGGGGATCTAGGCGTCTATTTCTACGAATAAATGAAACGGTGTCACCTAGTTCTAGACGTAGTTGCCGGGGAAACTCGAAATATCTATACTATTATTACACAGTAGATATGAGTTTATGAAAGGAGACTTACAATGAGCATCCCCACAATACAGTTTATAATATGAAAGCAGTAAATGAAAGCGATAACCACTTACTCGGTTGTAGTGCTTCCATGCTGTTTGGTTAGTTGTTCAACAAAGAAAGATAAAAAACAACAGTATATTCAAAATCAAAGGAGAAAGTGCTTTGAAAAAGAAAGATTTGGGGCTTACAGCTCAAGGAGAGGCCCAGGGTTTTATCAGTGAGCGCACTGTTTGACTTCGTACAGCGGGACTTATACAAGTGACTGGGGCCCAAAAAGGTTTTCTGTACAAAGGGATGGGTCTTACACTCTCTCAAGAGGCCCAAAAAAGGTTTAAAGAAAAAAAGTGGGGCTTATAACACGAGGGTAGGCCCAAATGATTTTTCGTTTAAAAAATGGCGATCGCGCCGAGGTTTTCTTTTAACGCAGAGGGACTTATACAATAAGTGAGGCCCAAAATGTTTTGGTTAAAAGGGGATTGGGCCTTACACTCTATTAGAGGCCCAAAGTGTTTTGAAGAAAAATAAATGGGTCTTACTACTCGAGGGTAGGCCCAGATGATTTTTGAAAAGGCGACGATCGCGCCGTTTGTTTTTTGACGGTATCGGGACTTATACAATAAGTGAGGCCCAAATATGATTTGGTAAAAAAAAAGGATTGGGTCTTACACTCTAATAGAGGCCCAAAGTGTTTTGAAAATGATTTATGAGGGTTGAATTAATCCAAAACCCTAATTTGTTTTCAAAATGTATTTAATTGAATAAAAATTCAATTAAAATGATAAAAAATTGTTTAACACATGGAAAACAAATTGTGATCTTGGATTAATGCTTCAAAAATCAAGTATTGACCTACAAAATAATTAGAAAGCATTAAAAGTTGCAAAATCAATGTAGAAAAAATATTTAAATTGCCAAAAACAATCAAAATATTAATTCTTTACAAAAATATCAATTATATGAAATAAATAATATTTTTGGGATTTTTTTTTATAAAATAAAATATTTTAACATTTTTGTGAATTATTAAAAAAAGAATCAACTCAAAATCATTAAAACTCAGAGAGAAATTAATTTTTGAATCAATTAAACAAAATCACAAAATTCAAATATTTGAATTTGAAAAAAAAGGCGCCAAGAACAAGCGGAAGAACACGCGCGTGTTCTTGGTTTCTCAGATTTGCGTTTTCTATCCAATCTCCATGAATACGTAATCATATCATGCAATCCACATATCATTATGCTCGTCTCAACCTCACGATCATGTCTATGTACTTTAATTTCATTTAAATTAAACATACAACAAGAAATCACGAAGAAACCTCAAGAACCCTAATTTCTGCATGAAGGCTAGGATTTTTGATACACGATTCAAACAATGCAATTAATTGAGGGAAAACATTCCATGCATGATTATGAACATATGGCGAAAATTATTGTGCGAGGAAATATGCATAGATTGAGAGATGACCAAGTATGTGCTTACCTCCAAGCCGTGACAGCAAGTTCAAAGTGATTTTTGATTTGGAGGTGTTACAGATGAGTTGTGATGATCTGAACAGCTTCCCTACACCCTATGGATTGTGTTTGGATGGTTGGACTTGATTGAAATTGGCTGGATCATTTTGTGGTACCTCAGCTGCACCTTGTTTGAAAATTTGAGCAACCAGCTAGTGATTTCATGAAATTGATGTTTCAGAAGTTATGTGAGTGTTTGATCAGCTCATATGTGATGTATGTGAGGTGTGTGAGTGATTGGTTTGTGCAGAATTGCTCTTAAACTCAAAACCCGATAGCTACCTTGCTAAGAAAGGCATTTTTGCCAAGAGAAAGAGATTTTGAGGAAAGCATCTGTTAGATGGCTTTGGTGTACTTAAACTGACCATAATTGAGCTCTATTTATAGTAGAGCAAGTTTGTTTTGCAAGGAATAGTGCATGGCAGCTGGTAAGTAGGTTTCCTCAATGTTGGCCAATGGAAATCCAAGTCTCCTCTAGCCATTGACTAGAGGTTAGGGCACAGAGCTTTGGTCCCCTTGGTCTTGGATAAGTCTTGACTGATTTCAGATGAGAATGGCTCAGTCTATGCCACCTTGATGGTTCCATTGAATGGCTCATTCCAAATTTGAAGTCTTGTCCCTATTTTGGCAACTCTAGGTTCAACATGCTATTCCTTGTTCCTTGGACCTTGGAGGCTTGGCTCAGTGATTGTCCCCTTTGGATTCAATCCTCAGAGGTGTCCAAGTGGATTGGAGCAATTGAATTTGGCTGATTTTGGAAAATCGACCAAAGTTGCAAATTCTGCCTTGCCTTGACAGATTTCAGCAAGGCAACTTGCCAATGTTGTATCTCATGATGTAGGTTGAATTTGGCAATGTTCTTGGCCATTTTGGAAAGCTCTTACATGATACAACAACTGTTTGAACAAGTTTGGTTTTGATCTCTTTTGATTCCAAGTGAAAAATCCCCCTACATTTGGCAAAAAGTGAGGCAGAATCTGACTTAGTGAAAATTTCACTAAGTGTTGGAAAAAGTGACATTTTCACTTTTCAGCCACTTTGATCACTCCATAACTCAAAATCCTTAATGAATTGGAATGACTTGTAGTTGAAGTTTTTGTAGGTGATAATGAGGGCTACAAATCCATCTTTGGATGAGAAAAAATGGCCTTGTGGTTTAGGAGTTATGGTCCTCCAAAGTTGGTACCTTTGCCACTTTATTTTTAACTTAGAAAAATTTCTAAGTTTTATGGTTACCCCTTTTACAAGTTATTTCACTTTTCTTGATTTTTCTTGATGAATGATGATTCAAATCATACATTAACATCATTTTAGGGTTAAAAATCCATTTTGGTGAAAAATCTCAAAAAGTCAAAATTGACTTTTGTGCACAGTTGACTTTTTATCAGATGAATTCCAAACTGTGCAATTCTTCAGGAAATCATGTCCTTGACCTAAATCAAACTTGATGGACATGTTCCATGGGTGTCATAGGGTATATTCAATCATGTATTAGGGTTTGGGAGCATGTCTTGGTCAAAAGTCAAAGTTACAGTTGACTTTTCCCTTAAAACCCTAATTGTGGTGCAGATGAAAATGAGACTTGTTGCTCAAGCTTCTTGGATGAATCCATTGTTCCAAATGGATCAATATGGTATATTAGAGACCCTCAAATCATCTCTTGAGGTCTTGGCTCATGGTTTGTCCCAAAAGTCAACTTAGGGGTGAATTAGGTCAAGAAACCCTAATTCCTAATTTTTTATGAATGCATCCCCTGAGGCAAAATTGGCTTGATGCATGGGTTCATGAGGTTCCATGAAGCATATTAGGTTATGTTTTGGATCATTTCCTTGTGCCCAGATGAAAATTTCCATCTGGAGACCCTGGTCGACCAAAACCCTAATTTGGTGACACTGTCGATCTTGAGACTTGATCCACCTAGAAGGGAGCAGCCTTGTGCTTAATCCTTGAAGTGGGAGTCCTTTTTTATCCATTGTGGATGTTTAAGAGATTATACAAGTTGAAGATCATGTCATTTCTTGATTGATCCTTTGTCTAAGCACTCAGAGAGAGCTTGAAACCCTAATTTTGATTGTAGTGGATGCTCACCCATCTTTGGGGAGACTAATGAAGCATAAAGGTGCATCCATATTGTGATGATGATTTTCACAATGATGGGAAATCTAAGTGGTCAAAATTTGGGGTATTACAGATGCCCCTATTTAATCTTCTTGGACCCGAAGGTATGAATGACAAAGGGATTCGGGCATTCGGGGTGCAAGAGGATTAAATATCGGAATATCCAAAATTTTGATGGTGGTTATGAATGGTAGCTTACGCATTCATCTTCTTTAGCTAAGCGATGATGCTTAGAAAAGGTAAACTTCCCCTCGATCCTGGTCTCCTACCAAGAACTGGTCTCAGTCTCTGAAATGAACTTCCCCTCGTTCTTGGTTTCTTACCAAGGAACTGGTCTTAGTTTCTTTTGAAATAAACTTCCCCTCGATCCTGGTTTCCTACCAAGGAACTGGTCTTAGTTTCTTTTGAAATAAACTTCCCCTCGATCCTGGTTTCCAACCAAGGAACTGGTCTTAGTTTCTGATTTAAACTTCCCCTCGATCCTGGTTTCCTACCAAGAACTGGTCTTAGTTTCTTTTGTCAATAAACTTTCTTGACAAGGGATGCTATGTGTAGCGGTTTTCCCTCAAACTTCTCGCCGAATTTTCTTGGGGAGACGCCATTTGAGTGGGAAAAGATTTGATGTCAGACTTGCTGGGGAACCCATTCGTCTGAGTTGTAGAGGTGTACAAACTTCTCTGTTGGAGACGCCATTTGTTTCTACTGGGGAAAACGATTCTCTTGAGAGACTGTTTTCATTTGGGATCTTTCATCATACTTTTCTCGGGATCTTCCCGGAGAAATGCCATATGATGTGGTCCAATTTTGTGGGGGCCGATGACCTTTTCATCAGCGGTCCTTTCGAAGCAAAACTGGCATGCTGCCGAATCTCTGATCACGAGGCTTTCTCTGTGGATTTTCCTTAATCCGGGAAAGCAAGGATATCATCTTCAATGGCGAAGAGTGATGTTTATTGAGAGTTTTCTCTGGCTTTTCAGAGGTTCAAGTTATCAAAGTGGCCAAGTGCCGACTCTGATCTAAAGATACACTGGTGGCGAGATTGTGCAAACGCAACACTTCCTGACGAGGAAAGAACTGACAAACTCGATTGAGAAAACTGTTTATCACTAGGGGACAAGACCGACTCAAGTGATAGTGATGCAATACGAAATGCGAACGTAAATAAAATGCATGAAGTATGTATGTATATGCTGACAAAACAGACGCGACATACAGACTAATGGATGAACACAATTGGATACTCGGCCATCGCGGGGCGAAGAAGTACCGTTGATTCAAAATAGCAATTCCACCTTTCTTAGGAGAGATAGTCCCGTTGGGAGCTATGTTGATCGGGCTTAGGAGATGAGAACTCGGCCGAGGATGTCAGACGAAACAAGGTCTCTGACACAGTTGATCCCTTCATTCAGGCATACTGGCTTAGAAGGAGTACTTTGATTCTGCACTTTGAAGTTCGCCTACTTCGGGAGAATTGATCGATGTTCTTCTGATGTTCAGCAGTCAAAAGAAATTGCCATCTTTATTTTAAAAGCAGAAAAAGTTTTAACAAGTAAATTCATTTTTGTTTTATTTCAAGAATCGCTGATTGAGTTTAAACAACGTCGTTCTGTAAAGCTAAAACAAGCAAGAATTACAAACAAAAGCACAAGGGCTCAAATTTTATTGATACGATGGAGATCAGCCAAACGCGTGATTCCAAAGAGTATATACAAAGTTAGAAAACGATAATTTACAGGGAAAAGGGCTACGTTGAAACATAACGACCACTATCCTTCTACCAACTTTGAATTCGGGGCATCCTGAGCTTCTGTCGAAGATGACCTTTGACTGGAGATTTCCTCCGATAGATGATGTAACTACTGCTGAGGGACTTGCCTCTGTTGAACATAGTTACTTGCCATTATCCCTAACTTTTGCCTGGATTGTACTATGAGATTTCCAATCCATCGGGATGATTTTTTTTTATGTCTCTAACTTTTGCCTGGACCGCCCTTTCGGGTTTTCAATCCACCGACACGTTTTTTTTTTTTTTTAGTTTAGGCGAAGTATTTCTTTACTACATCAAGATTCGTGGGGTAGGTAAATTCCACTCCGTCCATGGTTGCAAGTCTCAAGGCACCGCCTGAGAAAGCTTTCGTGACCACATAGGGGCCATCATAATTTGGGGTCCATTTGCCCCGAGAGTCAGTGAGAAATGATTGTATCTTCTTGAGTACAAGGTCTCCTTTCCTGAAGACACGAGGTCGGACCTTTTTGTCAAACGCCTTTTTCATTCTCTGTTGATATAACTGACTGTGGCATAGTGTCGTGATTCTCTTCTCTTCGATCAGGTTCAGGTCGTCGTGTCAACTTTGACACCATTCAGCTTTGGTGAGCTTAGCTTCCATCAATACCCTGATTGACGGGATCTTTACTTCTATGGGAAGCACTGCCTCCATGCCATATACTAGAGAGAAAGGGGTAGCCCTTGTTGAAGTGCGGACAGATGTGCGATAACCATGAAGAGCAAAGGGTAGCATCTCGTGCCAATCTTTGTAGGTTACAACCATTTTTTGAACGATCTTCTTGATGTTCTTGTTAGCCGCTTCTACCGCTCCGTTCATCTTGGGTCGGTAGGGAGATGAGTTATGGTGTTCGATCTCGAACTCTGCACACAACTCTTTCATCATCTTATTGTTCAAGTTAGATCCATTATCAGTAATGATCTCGCTTGGAACACCATAACGGCAGATGATATTGTTTTTGATAAATCGGACCACCACTTGTCAGGTTACATTGGCGAATGACGCTGCTTCGACCCAATTGGTGAAATAGTCAATGGGTACCAGGATGAACCGATGTCCGTTTGAAGCCTTGGGCTCAATCATACCAATCATATCGATTCCCCATATGGAAAATGGCCACGGGGAAGAAAGAACTTTGAGATGTGATGGCGGTACATGAATTTTGTCGGAGTATATCTGACACTTGTGACACCTCCTCATGTACTTGTAGCTGTCGGGTTCCATGGTCAACCAATAGTACCCGGCTCTGAGAATTTTTCTCGCCATTGTGTGTCCATTGGCATGAGTGCCAAATGATCCTTCATGAATTTCTTTCATGAGCATGTCTGCCTCTGGTCTGTCGACGCATCGGAGCAAGACCATGTCAAAATTTCTCTTATAAAGAGTGTCACCGCTCAGGAAGAAGTTTCCAGCCAATCTTCTGAGGGTTTTCCTGTCTTTTCTGAGTGCCCCAGATGGGTACTCTTGTTTCTGAAGGAAGCATTTGATATCGTGATACCAAGGTCTGTCGTCTATGACCGCTTCAATCGCGAAGATGTAAGCGGGCCGTTCAAGGCGCATTATGTCGATCTTAGGTATGTCATTCCATCGACCTACACTAATCATGGAAGAGAGAGTGGCTAATGCATCAGCCATGTGATTCTCATCACGAGGGATGTGATGAAAGTCGACTCTGTTGAAGAAGGGTAACAACCTTCTTGCATAGTCTTTGTAAGGAATCAATCCTGATTGGTATATGTTCCAATCTCCTTTTATCTGGTTAATAACCAGAGCTGAGTCGCCGTATACGTCCAAGTTTTTGATCCTTAAATCAATTGCTTCTTCGAGACCCATAATACAAGCTTCGTATTCGGCCTCGTTGTTCGTACATTTGAACGTAAGTCTGGCAGTGAAAGGAATGTGGGAACACTGAGGGGTAACAATGATTGCTCCAATTCCGTTTCCATAATGATTAACTGCTCCGTCAAAGATGAGTCCCCACTGGGAACCTGGTTCTGGCCCTTCACTGGGTAGCGGTTCATCGCAATCTTTCATCTTTAGATACATGACATCTTCGTCTGGGAAGTCAAACCCGATTGATTCTTGATTGTCAATCGGTTGATGAGCCAAATGATCGGCTAAAATACTTCCCTTAACGGCTTTCTGAGCATGGTACTCTATGTCATATTCTGATAGTAACATCTGCCAACGGGCAATCCTTCCCGTGAGAGCAGGTTTTTCGAAAACGTACTTGATTGGATCCATTTCGGAGACCAACCAAGTAGTATGACGAATCATGTACTGGCGAAGACGTTTGGCTGCCCAAGCCAAAGCGCAACAAGTTTTCTCAAGCATTGTGTACCGAGTCTCGCAGTCGGTGAATTTCTTGCTTAGATAGTAAATGGCAGACTCTTTCCTTTTAGTTTCGTCTTGTTGGCCAAGTAGACATCCCATTGAGTCCTCTAGGACTGTGAGGTAAATGATTAGTGGTCTTCCTTCCACTGGAGGTGATAGAATCGGAGGATTCAACAAATATTCCTTAATACTGTTGAAGGCAGTTTGGCAGTCTTCTGACCAAACGCAATCCTGGTTCTTTTTCAATAACTTGAAAATCGGCGCACAAGTGGCGGTCATAAGGAATATGAATCTGGAGATGTAGTTCAAACGTCCTAGGAATCCTCTGACTTGTTTTTCAGTTTTCGGAGAAGGCATTTCTTGAATGGCCTTGACCTTGTCAGGATCAACCTCAATCCCTTTCTGGCTGACGATGAACCCTAGTAGTTTCCCTGAACAGACACCGAAGGTGCACTTGTTGGGATTCAAGCGGAGCTTGAATTTTCTTAGACGTTCGAACAATTTTGACAGATGTTCAACGTGCTCATCCTCTGTTCTTGATTTTGCAATCAAATCATCGACATATACCTCGATTTCTTTGTGTATCATGTCATAAAACAGAGTAGTCATGGCCCTTTGATAGGTTGCCCCGGCATTCTTCAAACCGAACGGCATTACCTTGTAACAAAAGGTACCCCATGGGGTAATGAACGAAGTTTTCTCCATGTCTTTCGGCGCCATTTTGATCTGGTTATAGCCCGAGAATCCATCCATGAAGGAGAATACTTTGAACCTTGCTGTGCTGTCAACCAGCATGTCAATGTGTGGTAAAGGAAAGTCGTCCTTTGGACTTGCCTTGTTCAAACCTCTGTAATCAACACATATTCTGACCCTTCCGTCCTTTTTGGGAACGGGTACGATGTTGGCTAACCATTGAGGATATTCAGATGTAGCGAGGAAACCCGCGTCGATCTATTTCTATACCTCCTCTTTGATTTTGATGGCCATGTCCGGGTGAGTGCGTCTCAACCTTTGCTTTACTGGCGGACATTCTGATCTCAACGGTAAGTGATGTTCCACGATGCTGGTATCCAACCCTGGCATATCCTGATAGGACCAAGCGAATACATCGGGGAATTCTTTGAGAAGCTTTATCAGATCTTCTCTGGCAGTTGGACTGAGCAATGCTCCGATCCTGATTTCTTTTCACTCTTTTTCTGAACCCAAGTTTACCGTTTCCAACAGTTCTTTGTGAGGTTCAATGGACCTTTCCTCTTGTCTGAGTAGTCGGGAGATCTCTTCTGGAATTTCGTTGTCATTTTCTTCTTCAGCCTCGAATACCGGGAACTCAAAGTTGGAAGAAGGCATCGGATCGTATGTTTCAACGGGGTATAAAACAAGCAATCTGCATGACGTGATGATTCGTGTTTAGACGAGATAGAGAAAATGCAAGTGTGTGCAGTGTTTTGATTTTACTGCTTGTTTTTATTATTGAATGTTTTTTTTTAGGATTACCATTTTCTGAAAAAGCAAAAAGAGAAAACAGCAATTAATGCGGAAATTACAGAACGACGTTATTTTATTAATGAACAAGTCGACTCTTGAAACTACAGCCCTATAAAACAAAACTCTGTTGCTTTGGGCAAAGCGAAGAGGGAAATTTACAGAAAACGAGCCCTATCAAAATATCCGTTTCACCTGGGCAGGGTGAAAGGTTTAAAGATGGCAATTACTTTGACTGATGAACGACCTTCGGAACCTCGACGACAACCCATTGGCGGTGAACTCCTCGGTGAATCACAAAGTCTGGCACCTTCCTTGATTTGTCTTCAGAAATGATGCTGATTTCTGGTGGAGCAGGATCATTGGAATCTGTCTCCCAAGCAGAATTGTCGTCGGAGGATTCCTCTGTTGTATTTTGCATAGCATTGGTGCTCTCAGCTGTATCTCCCCATCCAGTTGACTGGATATCTTCGAGCCTGATACGAGAGCTTTCGGGAGCAGTGTACTTGACCATAAAGTCGTATTTTCCACTTGGTTGTCCCAAAGTGTCCCAAACTTCTTTGGAACTGGAGAAGTCATCCCTCTCGATGACGTTGACCTCAGGAAAAGCATAGTTGATGAATTCTAGTCCTGCAAACGTTGCGAATTCATCTTCATGTTGAGTAGTTTTCGAATGACCTGAGTGTTGATCCCATGACATGGTGGGGACACAGGTATTCTGTTCAATGATGCTCATCTGAGTTTCGTTACTCGGCGGACTTTCTTGCCCCAAGTTTCCTGGGTAAGGCTGCCACATTGGCAGGCTATCCATCGGGCCATAGTAATTGTGATCAAAGTTTTCTTTCATCAGAGTGTCTTCCTCTAATGAATTTGGCGGAGCACGGCATCCTTCCGGATCACAATCTCCGTAGATCATTTCGACATCTGATCTTGGTATAAATCTCGGACTTTTTGTAGGAAAGCAAAAAGGCATAGGCACCTCTTCCTGAGACATATAGTCGTCCTTGTTAAGGTAGGACTTCCATTCTTCATCTGTGTCAGAGGGATCTACCTCATTGATAGCATGAACTGTCTGAGATACTGGGTGAAGAAAACCTCCACTGTGGAAGAAGTTTTGAAGGGGATGAAGACTTTCATCGTTGGCGGCTGTCTGGGTACAAGTTGCAGAAAAACCAAGACCCTTCTTTGTTTTATTGTCAATAGGAATGATAAGCCGTCCCCATCCTGTCGTATCGGTACTCTCGACCGCTTTGATAGCATCTTTGTATGAAGAAATTGAAGTTCCTTCTTTGGATTAATCATTCTTGCTCACCGATAGTGCTTGGAACTGAGTTCCAATAACCTCCTCGGGTTCCACACAAGTAGATGATGATAAGTTGCTTACAAGCAAGGCTTGTTCCCCACAAACCGTGACAAGTTGATCGTTCTTGACGAACTTTAGCTTTTGGTGGAGGGTTGAAGTAACCGCTCCAGCCTGATGTATCCAAGGTGTTCCTAATAAACAACTGTATGTTGCCCGGATGTCCATGACCTGGAAAGTGATTTGGAAAGTGTGAGGACCAATAGTTATGGGAAGATCAACTTCACCGATAACTGTTTTTCTGGATCCGTCGAATGCTTTGAATGATAATTGCATCAAGGTGGACTTCGGCATAACATTCAGGGCTGACCCTGTGTCTACCAGTACGCTGGCTAAAGCATCGCCCTGGCAGTTAACTGTAATGTTGAACGCCATGTTATGACGACGACCCTCTTCAGGTAATTCCTCATCACTAAATCCCAAATTGTTGCAGGAAGTGATGTTAGAGACAATGCTATCGAACTGTCTGATTGTTACATCCTGTTCCACAAAGGCTTGCTCCAAGACTTTCTGTAGAGCCTCTCTGTGTGCTTCTGAACTGAGTAACAGTGATAATACTGAGATCTTTGAAGGAGTCTGTAACAGTTGATCAACAATGTTATATTCACTCCTTTGGATGAGCTTTAGCATCTCATCTTTGTCTTTTGAAAAGTCGGGATTACTAGATTGACCGACTGGTGGATCAGGAATTTCCGCCGGAAGTTCCTTTTCTTTGTTGGATTCTCCAACCCCTCGGTTGAAGATTCGACCGCTCCGTGTTACACAACTGATGTCTGCAATATTCATGACGGAGGGTAATGGAATTTCCTTTACATTCTAGATTATTGTTGCACCGTATTTGTAAGGGATTGCCTTAGATGATTCATACGGTAGTGACCCCGGTAGAGAGATGACTATAGGAACCTTCTGATTTTTCTGACCATCATAAGTAACCTCGATCCGTTCCCGGTTGGGAACTCTAGATTCGTCAAGTAGAGGGACGATGGCAAAAACATCCCTGATCTGGTGATGACCAGAGATCGTGACAACATCTTCAACTTGATCGGCAAGGTAGTTCGGAGACCAAATGATGGGTCCTGAACCTGGATATGGATGAATTTCTCCATGATCGATCTGACCCTGAAGAGCTGCTCTCACAAGGTAACACCCTTGGTTACTTTCCGAACAGACGCTACAACTGTCATAGTTGTGTGGTGGCACCTGGCCACGCCCACTTTGAATACAATGTAAACTCACTAGGTTACCTTCCATTGATCGGACATCCTGACTTTGACGACGAGTAGGATTCCTGTTATTGATACTAATCTGCTGAGTATCTTCGTCCATATAGATTGGCATCCACCAGTGATTTAACAAGTACTGAAGTGCCTCCTGGACAAGGGTACAACCTCGATCGTTTTCGCAACCCACTTTACAATTTTGATAATCGTGTGATATTAAGAATCCGAGTCGGACCTGCTCAGCATGTAACTCTACCAGATTGGTATTCATCACGCGGATGTCAAAGATCTGAACCATGTTGATTTGATAGGAGTTCCTATCATGGTAGTCTTGGATCCATCCAAGATCCATCTGATGCTGGAGGGCCTCTTGTATGAAAGAGCATCCCTGTTTGTTTACCGAGCAAATCAGACAAGAACTGTAATCGTGCCGCGGCAGATTATGATACTGGCTTTGCCTTGAGTGCATTGCCACCAAGTTGACATTCATCGCACAGATGTCGTGGTTTTGAATGACGTTGGAATTCGTGTAAACCATGTTAACTCCACGAACTCGGTGCTCTTGGATCCATCCAAGATCCATTTGTTCCTGTAGAGCTGCTTGCACTACCGAACATCCTTGGTTATCTTTCGAGCAGATATCACATTGGTGATAATTATGAGGTGGCACATGGCCATATCCACTCTGTCTACAATGCATCTTGACCAGATTGGTCCCCAATGAGAGCACATCGTGAATTTGATAGACATTGTTAGTCTCTTTCTCAATCAGATTGACTGCAGCTTTCTCATGTTGAGGCAGCGGGTTCATAAGAACATTAGGATTCGTATCTTTAAAAGATAAGAGCCCGCTCCTAACAAGCTTTTGCACGTCGAATTTGAAATTGAGGCAAGTCTCAATGTTATGCCCTGAACCTCCTTGATGATAAGGGCATGTTTGATCCGCTTTAAACCAAAAAGGCAGATTTTCCAGAACTGAAAGGGGAGACTTAGTCTGAATGTGCCCCTTGGCCAGCAGTAACGGAAATAGCTCTGCGTACGTTACGGGTATAGGATCAAATCCTGGTGGCCGTATTGTACGGTTGTTGTTATATGGAGGACGAGCCTGCTGAAGAGGCTGTTGTGTCCTTTGTTGGTCAGGTTGGCTCTGCGCAACCTGAGGTTGATACATAAGAACAGGCGCGGGGCCGATAGCAGGAGTAACAGCTGCTACTGGCTGATAACGTCGCCTTTTCTTTCCGAGAGAGATATTCCCAATATCTTGCTCTTTTTTCTTAGGGAGAGCACTACCGTATTTTTTAGTACCGCTCGTCGATCCAGTGTCTTTTACCAAATGTCCTTCTCGGACGGCTTCCTCAAGACGTACACCCATGCCGACCATTTCGGTGAAATCACTGGGCGCACTGGCAACCATTCGGTCATAGTAAAATGAGCTTAAGGTCTTTAAGAAGATCTTTGTCATCTCTTTTTCCTCAAGAGGTGGACAAATTTGAGCGGCAATTTCATGCCACCTTTGAGCATACTCCTTAAAGGTTTCCTTTTCCTTTTGCGACATTGATCTGAGTTGATCTCTGTCGGGTGCCATGTCCAAATTGTACTTGTATTGTTGGACGAAGGCAATACCAAGATCTCTGAATGTACTGATCGTAGTACGGTTTAAACCCATGTACCATTTGAGTGCGGCACCGGTTAAACTATCCTGGAAGTAGTGAATCAGCAGGTCCTAATTCTCCGTCTGAGCTGACATCCGCCGAGCGTACATCACCAGATGGCTCTGAGGGCAAGAGTTACCCTTGTATTTTTCAAAGTCGGGCACTTGGAACTTGTGCGGGACTTTCACATTTGGGACCAAGCAGAGGTCTGCGGCGTCCTTTCCAAATAGATCCTGATCGCGAATGGCTTGCAGCTCTTTCTGCATTTCCAGGAACTGCTCCCGGAATTCATCCATTCTATTAAACATAGTTTCCTTCTTATCAGAAGGTGTCCGTGGAATCTGTCCTTCCGGGACAGTGTGCACCACAGGGGGTGGTACCGTGACTACGGCAGTAAGTCTTGTCGCCTCCCGAAGTTTGTAACCTTCAGGAGTCTTGAGTATGCCCCTGGCATCTTCGCTTTCCCGAAGTTTGTAACCTTCAGGCCCAGTGGCTTATGTTGCGATTCCCTGATCTTCAGTGATCGGCGGAACATATCCTTCCGGGATATAGTTAACAGGCATGCCCCAAGGACGATCTTTCGGCATCTGATACCTAGGATCATACTTTTCTATGATGGGCGTTGAGGTGATCTCTGAGATCACAGTTCTTTGTAGCTGAGCTTCTGCCATGGCTTGCATGTCGTTACGAAGCTTTCTCATATCCTCTCTCAGAGTGTCGATCTCTTCTTTCAACTCTCTATTTTCTTCCTCAAGATCATCCATCTTTTTCTGACGATTGGCCCGAGTATTATACGAATGAGACAGTTTGACTCTAGAATCGAGACACAAATGTGAGATTCGTAGGTAAGGAGAATACGTGATGTGAGAATGATGAATGCAATGATTATATTAATTGTTTTTAGGTTTAATTAAAATAAACTTCGACAATTAGATTGCAAATATCAAACAGTGGGGAAACCCCTTTTTATTGAATTCCAAAGGATTACAGAAATGGAAATACAGGAGATTGCAAAGTGCAGAAACAGAAACCTAAACTAATGGGTCCCGAGTCCTCTTCTTTGACCAAGACGCTTGGGCCGTTGTCGGGTTGTCATTCCTTTGCCAGGTGAAAGGAGCGAGCAAATTCCTTTGGTCATCTTGATTCTCTACAGCATGCTGCTCCAAAATTTCAATCAGAGCATCTTTCTCTTTTAGTAATTGTTGTATTTGGATACACTCTACGTCGAGGGTGCGGTACTTGTTCTTCCAAGATCTTCTTTCCTTTTGAACTTTGTTGAGAGTAACCTGAAGCCTTTCAGTTTCCATCATGAAGTACATGACAATTTCCCTCGGCGGAAGAATTCCGTAACGAGGATAAGGCATCTTTAGCTTGAGAGCTCTGGTTTGTACCCAATGGAGATAAGGCTCCACCGAGACACAGTCCGGTTTTCCCAGAGACTCCCGTCCTTTCTTATGAACATGTTTCCAAGCTTGCACTATTTCCATCTTTAGTGCTCTGTCACTTTCTCCTTCTTTGAAGAAAAGACCTTCCAGATGAACACCCAGTGGGATGTGTCTCATCGGGTATCCAAATTGACGAAGAACTAATATCGGATGATAGTTGATTCCTCCTTTAGTTCCTATGAGGGGTACGCTGGGGAAGTTTCCACAACGGTCAATGATTTTGATTCCCTCATAAATCCTATTACACCAATCTATATCAGAGTTGGTGAGAGACATGATCTTCTGCGACCAACGTAAGACACTCTTGCAATCCCAAAAAGCAGCAGACTTGGGCAAGTGAGAGATAAACCATTTGTAGAGCAAAGGTACACAACATGTGATCTCCCCTCCGCTGTACAAATTTCCCAAGTGTACAGAATGATACGCATCTGCGAGCAAAGTCGGCACAGGGTTTCCAATGAGAAAAACCTTAATAGCGTTGATATCGACGAAGTTATTGATGTTGGGAAACAAAAATAATCCGTAGGTGAGCAAGACAAAGATGCTTTCAACAGCAGTCCCGTTCCCTATACTAGCGAAGTATAGAGCCTTTTTTGTCAAGAACTGGGCTGGCAAACCTTGGATGCCACCCTTAGTGGTCATGTGAGTCCGGACCTCAGACTCGTCCAAATGAATTGCTATTGCAATAGTCTGATTCTTTGGAATTTCTTCCAGTCCAGAAAATGGAGCTCGATCAGTGATATGTAAATCAGTCAGATGAGAATACTCCTCCAGCGTTGGTGATAGCTGGTAATCTGGGAATGTGAAACAATGATAAACCGGATCGTAGAATTGAATGAGCGCGTCCATGATCCCCTTAATCACATGGACTCTTAACAGTGGTAGCAAACCACCGTGCTTGGCTCTGAAAGCCTCGGGGTTAACGATCATCCTCGCTAACTTACTCAAATCCCCTAGTTTTGGAACCTTGAAGGTATACTGGTGAGTTCTCCTTCTACCGAAATCCATTAATGTAATCTTTTTCTCTGATATTTGCAATCACAGTCTTAGTTTAATTTGAAAAACAGAGAGACTAGAAGAGAAATTTTTTGAATGTTTTAATGTTTTATTAAATGAATGCATGAATGCAGCACACAAAAACATAGAAAAAAATGGGGTCAAAGGGTCGTTGTCATGAAGTCAAGGCTCTACCCATCCCCAAAGGTTTATACTAGGGTGATTTTTGTACCTGTACTCATTATCCTCAGCTCTTCCCAGGAAAGCAAAACAACAAGCGGATCGCCAGCGAGTTGTGTGCAATCTTAGAGTAAGTGCTATTCACCGAGAATAGATCACCAGCCTCAAATGAGGGTAGTATCGCGTAACAACTATTTCCGATAGCTTCCGCACTACGAAAGGGTTTGGCTTTTCTAGGTGTATACTTATTCTCACCACATGCGGCATCACACGCATTCCCAGTAGCAGAAAAATAAACACGTATAGCATTTAGGAAAAGCAGTATATATATTTGTCCTAATCATCCTAGACTTATAAAGCTATGAATCTTAAGTTCCTGACAGAAATGGGTTCCCCGGCAGAAGCCCCAATCTGTGGTTCTCAGCCCAAGAGATGGACCAGCATAGGTCAATCTTTCTCTTCGGTAGAGTTCCCATTTTCCGTAGAAAACGGGGATGATGCCCTAAGGCAGAAAAGGAGACTCCCCAGCAGAGTCTCCATTTGTGTAAATTTTCACACAAGAGAAGTAGAAAGAAAGGAACGGGCCCCACGGTGGGCGCCACTTTTCTGTAGCGAGCGATTTTGGACGCGGTTCTTAAGCGCTGGTCGCTTTCTGCGGTTTGAGCTTTGACTACAGGTCGATTCATTTTTTATCCTATTGTGAGCTGAATAAGGAAGGGAAATAGATGTCTCCAATTAACCCTGCTTGCATACTGAGTTTAAACAGCGGTCTGTTAGGTTACGAATGCTATCAATGTGGGGGGGCCTTTGTACTGGTTATTCGTATTTCGCCAATACAGGTTTCTTTCTTTCGATCTGGGCAGAAGGTTTCTGGCGGGGAATAAGGATTAGGATGTTAGGACTGGTGCTTTTGAATTACTGCTTTTGATTGACGGAGATATGGGATTTGGGTTTTTTGTTGATTGCGCTCGCTAAGATCTTTTCTTTCGATCTTATGCCTACGTATTCCCGTTTACCGAAACAGGGAAATCAGAGCGTTCGTAGTTCCTCCTATTCTATGGGAGGAAATGGGTGTTTTTGGTGTTTTGGTGTCTTGTTCAAAGCCCAAGACGTGAAGCGAAAGGTGATTTGTATCTTGTTCAAAGCCCAAGATGTGAAGCTGAAAGGTCTATTTGTGTCTTGTTCAAAGCCCAAGACGTGAAGCTGAAAGACCTCTACTTTAGAGAGAATTTGTCATCTCTAAAGAGGGGAGAAGGAGAATTACTTTAACTGGGATACGCGAATCCGAGCAATGCCATAATTTCCGAAGAAAGGGTTTTAACCTGAAGGAGAAGACTTTAACTCAGTGTAGAGCAATGCCATCTTTCCTTAGGAATTTCTCATGCTAAAAGAGGGACAGTGGCATGGATGTAGATGATCCAGAGGCTTGCCGCTTACTGCGATTAGATGAAAGGAGTTGTTGATGTTTGTGTACTGTGAACGAGGCACAGCTTTGATGCTAAAAGGTCAATTGGATCAACCAGTGGTTTTCTTATACAAAGACTAAGAGGAGGCTAATTTCCGCTAGGAAAATCATTATACAAAGCCTAAGAGGAGGCTATTTTATGTCTCGTACAAAGCCCGAGAGAGAGGCTAAAAGTTTTTGACCCAGTGGGGCATATCGTTATACAAAGCCTAAGAGGAGGCTAGCAAAGAGTTGACTCAGTTGGAGAATCTTTTATACTCAGTAAGAGAGTGTTTTTGTATCTCGTACAAAGCCCGAGAGAGAGGCGAAAAGGTTGTTTTGACTCCACTGGGGAGAATTTTGGTATCTCGTACGAAGCCCGAGATGGAGGCTATTGTAACTGTTTTAGTTGAGTGACAAATCCAATATACTGATTTAAAAGAGAAAATCAGTTCTTATATGAGTAACACTGTACACAGGGATTTAATTTGAGGATCAGGGATATTTCCTTCTCTTTGAGGAAACGGGAAATCCAAAGGGTATCGAGACTATCCGAGTCTGCGGGTTTCCTTCCTATTTAACAAAGGGTGCTTGAGAATGTCTTTGAGACTCAAGGAAGTTAGACTGTCCGTGTCTAGAGTTTTATCTTTTATACTATGCTTCGAGAAACAATAGTAGACTCTATGAAAGGACTGTTCTATGAGGATGACTAGGTTCTGTTCCTATACCTTTAGGAGGTCGTCGGGACAATTTGTACGAAGCCCAAGAGGAGGCTGGAATCTTTTAAGAAGCCGACGGGTCCTTGTACGAAGCCCAAGAGGAGGCTATCATTCCCGGAGGAAGAGATCATTATACGAAGCCTAAGAGGAGGCTGTGAATACTTCTAAGAAGCCGTAGTGTCCTTGAATAATACCCAAGAGGAGGCCGATGCTTTTAAGAAGCCCGTGGGTCTATCATCTCCTTTCCATTAGGAGAGATAACTCTTTTAAAGATGAAAACCACTGGTAAATGTGCGAGGTTTACTATCCAGCGATTTTTAGCTTTTAAAGAGGGTTCCTTAGTTAAGGTCCAAGATTATGACCGTAGTGGGTACCCAAACCCCGAGACATTCAAGGCAAGCTATCCACAAGGAATAGATCAAGTCAGGAAAGTTCGAGAATTGGGAAGAAACTCAATGATGCCATTCACGGAGAATACATTCATCTTGGGGAGTAGAGTTTCTTGACGATTCCTAAGGAGGACAGCCGAAGAGAAGACTGTATCTGGTGCTCCTATTGGGGATCTAGGCGTCTATTTCTACGAATAAATGAAACGGCGTCACCTAGTTCTAGACGTAGTTGCCGGGGAAACTCGAAATATCTATACAATTATTACACAGTAGATATGAGTTTATGAAAGGAGACTTACAGTGAGCATCCCCACAATACAATTTATAATATGAAAGCAGTAAATGAAAGCGATAACCACTTACTCGGTTGTAGTTCTTCCATGCTGTTTGGTTAGTTGTTCAACAAAGAAAGATTAAAAACAACAGTATATTCAAAATCAGAGGAGAAAGTGCTTTGAAAAAGAAAGATTTGGGGCTTACAGGTCAAGGAGAGGCCCAGGGTTTTATCAGTGAGCGCACTGTTTGACTTCGTACAGCGGGACTTATACAAGTGACTGGGGCCCAAAAAGGTTTTTTGTACAAAGGGATGGGTCTTACACTCTCTCAAGAGGCCCAAAAAAGGTTTAAAGAAAAAGAGTGGGGCTTATAACACGAGGGTAGGCCCAAATGATTTTTCGTTTAAACAATGGCGATCGCGCCGAGGTTTTCTTTTAACGCAGAGGGACATATACAATAAGTGAGGCCCAAAATGTTTTGGTTAAAAGGGGATTGGGTCTTACACTCTATTAGAGGCCCAAAGTGTTTTGAAGAAAAATAAATGGGTCTTACTACTCGAGGGTAGGCCCAGATGATTTTTGAAAAGGCGACGATCGCGCCGTTTGTTTTTTGACGGTATCGGGACTTATACAATAAGTGAGGCCCAAAGATGATTTGGTCAAAAAAAAAGGATTGGGTCTTACACTCTAATAGAGGCCCAAAGTGTTTTGAAAATGATTTATGAGGGTTGAATTAATCCAAAACCCTAATTTGTTTTCAAAATGTATTTAATTGAATAAAAATTCAATAAAAATGATCAAAAATTGTTTAACACATGGAAAACAAATTGTGATCTTGGATTAATGCTTCAAAAATCAAGTATTGACCTACAAAATAATTAGAAAGCATTAAAAGTTGCAAAATCAATGTAGAAAAAATATTTAAAATGCCAAAAACAATCAAAATATTAATTCTTTACAAAAATATCAATTATATGAAATAAATAATATTTTTGGGATTTTTTTTTATAAAATAAAATATTTTAACATTTTTGTGAATTATTAAAAAAAGAATCAACTCAAAATCATTAAAACTCAGAGAGAAATTAATTTTTGAATCAATTAAACAAAATCACAAAATTCAAATATTTGAATTTGAAAAAAAAGGCGCCAAGAACAAGCTGAAGAACACGCGCGTGTTCTTGGTTTCTCAGATTTGCATTTTCTATCCAATCTCCATGAATACGTAATCATATCATGCAATCCACATATCATTATGCTCGTCTCAACCTCACGATCATGTCTATGTACTTTAATTTCATTTAAATTAAACATACAACAAGAAATCACGAAGAAATCTCAAGAACCCTAATTTCTGCATGAAGGCTAGGATTTTTGATACACGATTCAAACAATGCAATTAATTGAGGGAAAACATTCCATGCATGATTATGAACATATGGCCAAATTATTGTGCGAGGAAATATGCATAGATTGAGAGATGACCAAGTATGTGCTTACCTCCAAGCCGTGACAGCAAGTTCAAAGTGATTTTTGATTTGGAGGTGTTACAGATGAGTTTTGATGATCTGAACAGCTTCCCTACACCCTATGGATTGTGTTTGGATGGTTGGACTTGATTGAAATTGGCTGGATCATTTTGTGGTACCTCAGCTGCACCTTGTTTGAAAATTTGAGCAACCAGCGGGTGATTTCATGAAATTGATGTTTCAGAAGTTATGTGAGTGTTTGATCAGCTCATATGTGATGTATGTGAGGTGTGTGAGTGATTGGTTTGTGCAGAATTGCTCTCAAACTCAAAACCCGATAGGTACCTTGCTAAGAAAGGTATTTTTGCCAAGAGAAAGAGATTTTGAGGAAAGCATCTGTTAGATGGCTTTGGTGTACTTAAACTGACCACAATTGAGCTCTATTTATAGTAGAGCAAGTTTGTTTTGCAAGGAATAGTGCATGGCAGCTGGTAAGTAGGTTTCCTCAATGTTGGCCAATGGAAATCCAAGTCTCCTCTAGCCATTGACTAGAGGTTAGGGCACAGAGCTTTGGTCCCCTTGGTCTTGGATAAGTCTTGACTGATTTCAGATGAGAATGGCTCAGTCCATGCCACCTTGATGGTTCCATTAAATGCCTCATTCCAAATTTGAAGTCTTGTCCCTATTTTGGCAACTCTAGGTTCAACATGCTATTCCTTGTTCCTTGGACCTTGGAAGCTTGGCTCAGTGATTATCCCCTTTGGATTCAATCCTCAGAGGTGTCCAAGTGGATTGGAGCAATTGAATTTGGCTGATTTTGGCAAATCGACCAAAGTTGCAAATTCTGCCTTGCCTTGACAGATTTCAGCAAGGCAACTTGCCAATGTTGTATCTCATGATGTAGGTTGAATTTGGCAATGTTCTTGGCCATTTTGGAAAGCTCTTACATGATACAACAACTGTTTGAACAAGTTTGGTTTTGATCTCTTTTGATTCCAAGTGAAAAATCCCCCTACATTTGGCGAAAAGTGAGGCAGAATCTGACTTAGTGAAAATTTCACCAAGTGTTGGAAAAAGTGACATTTTCACTTTTCAGCCACTTTGATCACTCCATAACTCAAAATCCTTAATGAATTGGAATGACTTGTAGTTGAAGTTTTTGTAGGTGATAATGAGGGCTACAAATCCATCTTTGGATGAGAAAAAATGGCCTTGTGGTTTAGGAGTTATGGTCCTCCAAAGTTGGTACCTTTGCCACTTTATTTTTAACTTAGAAAAATTTCTAAGTTTTATGGTTACCCCTTTTACAAGTTATCTCACTTTTCTTGATTTTTCTTGATGAATGATGATTCAAATCATACATTAACATCATTTTAGGGTTAAAAATCCATTTTGGTGAAAAATCTCAAAAAGTCAAAATTGACTTTTGTGCACAGTTGACTTTTTATCAGATGAATTCCAAACTGTGCAATTCTTCAGGAAATCATGTCCTTGACATAAATCAAACTTAATGGACATGTTCCATGGGTGTCATAGGGTATATTCAATCATGTATTAGGGTTTGGGAGCATGTCTTGGTCAAAAGTCAAAGTTACAGTTGACTTTTCCCTTAAAACCCTAATTGTGGTGCAAATGAAAATGAGACTTGTTGCTCAAGCTTCTTGGATCAATCCATTGTTCCAAATGGATCAATATGGTATATTAGAGACCCTCAAATCATCTCTTGAGGTCTTGGCTCATGGTTTGTCCCAAAAGTCAACTTAGGGGTGAATTAGGTCAAGAAACCCTAATTCCTGATTTTTGATGAATGCATCCCCTGAGGCAAAATTGGCTTGATGCATGGGTTCATGAGGTTCCATGAAGCATATTAGGTTATGTTTTGGATCATTTCCTTGTGCCCAGATGAAAATTTCCATCTGGAGACCCTGGTCGACCAAAACCCTAATTTGGTGACACTGTCGATCTTGAGACTTGATCCACCTAGAAGGGAGCAGCCTTGTGCTTAATCCTTGAAGTAGGAGTCCTTTTTGATCCATTGTGGATGTTTAAGAGATTAGACAAGTTGAAGATCATGTCATTTCTTGATTGATCCTTTGTCTAAGCACTCAGAGAGGGCTTGAAACCCTAATTTTGATTGTAGTGGATGCTCACCCATCTTTGGGGAGACTAATGAAGCATAAAGGTACATCCATATTGTGATGATGATTTTCACAATGATGGGAAATCTAAGTGGTCAAAATTTGGGGTATTACACCCAAAACGTAGTGATTTTGTTTGTAGGGCTTTTAACTGTTGCATGTTTTGCTTTATCATCAATAAAGGACTTTTCACACTCAAATATTTTGATCTCTGTCTTTCTATTTTTACTTTTTATGCATTTTAAAAACCCACATCAAAATGGCAATGTGCTTCTTTTGTTGCATACATAATGAAACATACCTCATCAATCATGCAGGTCTTTTTGTTCAGATGACACCGATTGTAACACCCCCAATCTATACCCCTAAGCTATTAAAAGCGATAAATAAAAATTCAAACTTTCATCAGAGTATATTTAAATTATCATGGCATAGACAGGTAGAATCACATCATATTGAAACAAAACATACAACACCTGCTCATAAAGATATGCAACAGTGGGGTAGCAATCATCAAAGGAACTCAGTTCCTTACACCCACATTTCATCCGATTTTAGAATAAAAGCGGAAAATCTAAAACTGACTATCATATATATATATATATATATATATATATATATATATATATATATATATATATATATATATATCACATAAAGGTTTATCTGTTATCAGCAGAATCATGTATATATACAACTACAAAGGACAAAGATGCATATACACAACATCGCAAAATAATCCTAATCGATCCCCCGACTACCCGGTGTCACATATCAGAGCCGACCGACAAAAGAATGAAGTCCTAAGCTTCACAAAAAGACCTCCAGCAATCTAATCTGTAATGCCTCATAGAGCATTATAAAACAGCAGAAGGGTGAGAAACACAATTATAATATAAATGCATATAATTATGTATATCGGCATTAAATACACATATCAAGTATTCTCACCACAATTATCACATGCCAACACATAAAGCATATATAGATTATACTCACATAATCACATATTCACACATAATGCATATGTTTATACACGAAACATGTCATTCATAACTCAATGCATTTAACACGAATGCACATCGATTCACAAGTGCTATCACAAGCTCAATCACATAATTACTCCATTCCCAATTGTATACTAATCATGCACCATACATTTATCACAAATGCATATCACCATGTCTCACACATAATCAATTAAATCATGATTTTCCACATATAACCAATGCAATCATAAACCATGTAGATGCAAAGAGACCGACACAACGACTCTATGCAAATGCACATGCGGTACCGACTCCATCAAATCTCAACACTAGTTCACTCAGGAACTCTGCTGGAACCATCGCTCGTTACATCACTGTAACTCCCCGTCGGGCCTACGATGTTCACCCGTCGCTTACAGTCCTCTTTGTATAAGGCTCACAACGTTTATGGATCGCTTGCAGTCCTCTTTGTATAAGGCTCACGATCCGATCGCTTTCAGTCCTCTTATTTTTAAGGCTATTCATACCTCTTATCTTTAAGGCTCACGATCAACTATAACCACCATTTCCAGTCCTCTTGCATAAGGCTCACGATGTTTATAACAGATTCACTCAGGAATCAAACCGTCGCTTTAGGTCCCCACATGGGCACACGACGTTCATGGATTATTTTCAGTCCTCTTTGTATAAGGCTCACAATCTGATCTCTCTCAGTCCTTTTTGTATAAGGCTCACGATCCCACAAGATGCATATCATGATGCTTGACACACAAGAACTCATGACAACCAATGCATCTTCACACATATATGCAACCATAAACAATGCATATACAACCAAATACAACACATTGCATTTTCTTGCCCTTAGGCAACACATCATCATCACAACATGTATTTCATGCATTTTCATTTCACAATAACACACAAGTCATACCATATCCATACCAACAATACATTGCAGGATACACATCAATTACACACAATTATAACTACAAAAGTCGACAAAACGACACTATTCCCAATTCCCAACATAATGAAATCGGCCAACAATATCGAACTCATTTTAATAGGAAAGAAAATTTCATTAGCTTTCCAATGATATAAAGAACGTTCAAAACGGATAAGCGGATCAAAAGTTACGGACTAAACAAGAAAAAACATCGCGAAAAAAACACATTCTGCACCCTTGCTGGCCATACGCGTATTGCCCTCAACCATACGCGTATTTCCCAGCCCCATACGCGTATTGCCTACTTTCCTTCATTTCCATATGCATATTGCCCTAACCAATACGCGTATTGCCCTACCCCATACGCGTATTGCCCTGTCCCATACGCGTATGGGCAGCGAAACCCAGAATTTTTCCTGCTGCGTTGCTGTTACGAATTTTCACCCAAAAATCCCATTTTTACACCAGAAAATTACCAATTTGATGTATAACAACATATATCTATCATGTATCAATAACAAGGAACACGAAAACATGATTTCTAACACGATTAAATCGAATTCTCACACTTTCTACACAAATGGGTATTTATTCTATTTCTCATACAATCCAACAAAACCACAAACAAACACATACATAATCATACACATGTATAGGATAATTGAATTTCACACCCTTACCCGATTAAATCGATTCCTGGAAGTTGTTTTGATGAATTCCAAGCTTTTCTCCCAATTTCTCTCTTTTTCTCTTCTCTTCTTTTTCCTTCTTCTCTTTTTCCTCTTCCTATTTCTTTCTCTCTATTTTCTCTCTTCCCCTTATATTTCTATTTTTCTTTCTTTTCTATTTCTTTTCTTTCTAACTTAGTAAATAATTAGGGAAAAGACTAAAATACCCTCACTCTCAATTATCCCGCAAACGCTCTCAAAACGCGATAAAACATAATCACGATGCAAAATAACATATTATCACAAATAAAATAATATAATACTCAAAATAATTAAATCGACTCAATTAAAGAAAATGATCAAAACTGGGGCGTTACACCGATCATGACTCAGCTATAGCTCGGTATGACTTTGACAATCCAATCTATCAGACTGAAGAAGAGACTGACGAAGATTGTGAAATGCCCGAAGAGTTGGCCAGATTGTTGAAGCAAAAGGAGAGAGTCATCCTACCTCATCAGGAGGAAATTGAGATTGTGAATCAGGGAACCGAGGATGCCATAAAGGAAGTAAGAGTAGGGGCTGCATTGGAAGATAATGTCAAGGGAAGACTGATTGAAATGCTCCGTGAGTATGTGGACATCTTCGCCTGGTCTTACCAAGACATGCCTGGGCTTGATACTGATATTGTTGTACACCGGCTACCACTTAAAGAAGGTTGTGCTCCGGTCAAGCAAAAATTGAGAAGAACTAAACCGGAGATGTCTGTCAAAATCAAGGAAGAGGTTCAGAAATAGCTAGATGTCGGTTTTCTTGCTGTGACAAATTATCCTCCATGGGTTGCTAACATCTTGCCTGTACCTAAGAAGGATGGGAAGGTCAGGATGTGTGTTGATTATAGGGATTTAAACAGAGCAAGCCCAAAGGATGATTTCCCGCTCCCTCACATTAACGTGTTAGTCGACAATACTGCTCAGTATTCTGTGTTTTCCTTCATGGATGGCTTCTCTGGGTATAACCAAATCAAGATGGCCCCAGAGGACATGGAGAAAACAACATTCATAACACCGTGGGGAACTTTCTGCTACAAAGTGATGCCCTTCGGATTGAAAAATGCAGGGGCAACTTACCAGCGGGCGATGGTGACTCTCTTTCATGATATGATTCACAAAGAGATTGAAGTCTATGTTGATGACATGATTGCGAAGTCACAGACGGAAGAAGAACATCTGGTGAATCTTCAGAAGTTATTTGAAAGGTTAAGGAAATTCAGATTGAGGTTGAATCTAAATAAGTGCACCTTCGGGGTGAGATCAGGAAAATTACTGGGGTTTATTGTTAATGAAAAAGGTGTTGAGGTTGATCCTGCAAAGGTAAAAGCCATACAAGAAATGCCTGTGCCGAAAACAGAAAAAGAGGTTCTTGGTTTCTTGGGGAGATTAAACTACATTGCTAGGTTCATCTCGCATCTCACAGCCACGTGTGAACCAATCTTCAAGTTGCTAAGAAAGGATCAAGCGGTCAGGTGGAATGAAAATTGTCAAAAGGCATTTGAAAAGATAAAAGAATACTTGCAGGAACCTCCGGTCCTTATGCCACCAGTGCCAGGAAGGCCTTTGATTATGTATCTCACGGTTCTTGAGAATTCAATGGGTTGTGTGCTCGGTCAACAGGATGAGTCAGGTAGAAAAGAGCACGCCATCTACTACTTGAGTAAGAAGTTTACTGATTGCGAGTCAAGGTACTCGATGCTGGAGAAAACATGTTGTGCACTCGCTTGGGACGCTAAGCGTTTGAGGCAATATATGTTAAACCATACAACCCTTTTGATTTCGTAGATGGATCCGATAAAGTATGTGTTTGAGAAGCAAGCACTCTCTGGTAGAATAGCCTGTTGGCAGATGGTCCTGACAGAATACGATATTCAGTATGTTTCCCAAAAAGCCATTAAGGGAAGTGTTTTGTCAGAATATCTTGCTGAACAGCCAATCGAGGACTATCAACCAATGATGTTTGAATTTCCTGACGAGCATATCATGTATCTAAAGATGAAGGATTGTGAAGAACCTTTGCCTGATGAAGGACCTGAGATTGGGTCTCAGTGGAAGATGGTTTTTGATGGAGCTATTAATTCATATGGTAACGGAATCAGGGCAATCATTACGACTCCACAGGGTTCTCATATACCCTTTACTGCCCGATTAGCGTTCATATGCACCAACAATGAGGCGGAGTATGAAGCATGCATCATGGGGTTAGAAGAAGAAATTGATTTGAGAATCAAGAACCTCGATGTATATGGTGATTCTGCGTTGGTGGTTAATCAGATTACAGGTGAATGGGAGACTCGTCAAGTAAATCTTGTTCCATATAACAAGTATGCCAGAAGGTTGTTACCTTTCTTTGACAGAGTGGACTTCCATCACATTCCCCGGATAGAGAATCAAATGGCTGATGCGTTGGCAATGTTGTCATCAATGTATAAAGTGAATCTTTGGAATGAAGCTCTTTCAATCAGAATCATGCGCTTGGACAGGCCTGCTTTTGTATTTGCAGTTGAAGGGGTATCAGATGGCAAGCCTTGGTATCATGACATCAAAGTCTTCTTGAAGAGTCAGGAATACCCAGCTGGGGTATCTTCCAAGGATAAAAAGAAATTGTGGAGGTTATCAGGAAACTTCTTTTTGAACAAGGACGATGTGTTGTACAAGAGAAACTTTGACATGGTCTTGCTACGTTGTGTCGATGAACACGAGGCAGGTCTGTTAATGGAAGAAGTTCACGAAGGTTCCTTCGGTACTCATGCCAATGGGCATGCTATGGCAAGAAAATTGTTGAGAGCGGGGTATTATTGGATGACTATGGAGTCCGACTATTTTAAATACGCCCAGAAATGTCATAAATGCCAGATTTATGCGGACAAGGTGCACGTACCGCCTACTCCTCTGAATGTTTTGTCGTCACCTTGGCCTTTTGCTATGTGGGGCATTGACATGATTGGAAAGATCGAGTCAACTGCTTCGAATGGACATCGTTTATCCTGGTGGCTATTGATTATTTCACTAAGTGGGTAGAAGCAGCATCGTATGCCAACGTCACCAGACAAGTGGTTGCCCGGTTTATTAAGAAGGACATCATCTACCGGTATGGAGTCCCGGAGAGAATCATTACTGATAATGGTTCGAATTTGAACAATAAGATGATGAAGGAGCTATGTCAGAGCTTTAAAATCGAACATCACAATTCTTCTCCCTATCGTCCGAAGATGAATGGGGTTGTTGAAGCGGCAAATAAGAACATAAAGAAGATTGTGCAGAAGATGGTAGTGACATATAAATACTGGCATGAGATGTTGCCATATGTTGTACATGGTTATCGTACTTCGGTACGCACATCAACTGGGGTAACCCCTTTCTCACTGGTGTATGGTATGGAAGCAGTCCTGCCATTAGAAGTTGAGATTCCATCTTTAAGAATTCTGACAGATGTGAAGCTTGATGAAGCTGAGTGGGTGCGTTCCCGGCTGAATGAACTGAACCTCATTGAAGAGAAGAGATTGAAAGCCATTGCGTATGGCCGGTTGTATCAGAGTAGGATGAAAAAAGCCTTTGATCAGAAGGTGCGTCCTCGGTGTTTTCAAGCTGGTGAATTAGTTCTGAAAAGGATCATTCCTCCTCAAACAGATCACAGGGGCAAGTGGACTCCAAATTACGAAGGTCCATATGTAGTAAGACAGGTTTTCTCTGGTGGAGCCCTATTACTCTCAACTATGGATGGCGAAGATTTTACGTCCCCTGTGAACGCGGATGTAGTAAAAAAATACTTTGCATAAAAGAGACTCGCTGAACATAAAAAGAAGGTTCAGGGAAAATGGGGCATCTTGGCGAACCATAAAAAGAAAAGCTTCGGGCAAAAATTAGGGATAAAAAGAAAAAGAATAAACCCGCAAGGTTGAAAACCTGAAAAGGCAACCTTGGCAAAAATGGGTATCCCGGTGGATTGAAAACCCGAAAAGGGCAATCCAGGCAAAAGTTAGGGATTTAAAAGCAGAGACTACGATCCGCGTTCAATCTGTGATCACTGTTCACACTTGGAAAATTCGAAGGAAAGGAATCAGCCTAGTCAGTCATCTTTAAAGGCCAAAGTATCTGCGGATAAATAAGTCATATGGGTTATAGCTGAGTCGAGTCATGGTGGATGTCTGCTCCCCACATTGCCGACATTTGTATTTTCTTTTGCTTTTTGCGCAATTACCTCTTTTCAGGAATTGCTTCCAAATGTAAATTCCTATTTACAAGCCAATTCATTCAATAAAGTTTGCATTTCAGTCAAAGAGCTTTTGTTTATTGTTTTACCTGTTTTGTTTGTGAAAATGTCCGATATTTTTTATAAACATTACATGCTAAAATGTTGAGCTTTGTGAAACAAGTTGGAAAACAATGGTAACTGCTTAGGCGACAATCATTATGTTGATAATCAAAGTAATCATTTTTGCACGTAGACCTTTCTGTTGGTTTTTCAGGATGACAGGTGTATCTCCCCAGTAGAGCTCTTCCAAACTTTGAAGCCTGATCGTCCTCAGCAATTTATTACTCTTCCCCATCAGAGTATCAAGGATCGTCTTCCTCAACAGAGTATAAAGAGGTAATTCCCCGAGCAGAGTCGTTGAGGATCGTCCCCTTCAGCAGGATATAAGAGATTTCCCCCCGCCAGAGTTGTGATTTGGCTCACCTTTCTTTAGCAGGTGGTGTTTCCCCACAGAGTTTGGGGCAGTTGTTTTCTTTCATCAGCTAGTCAGGAAACAGTGTGTTTATCCCCTAGCAGAGTGGATGTTGACAACTACTTTCTCTCCCAAGCGGAGTCGTTGAGGATCGTCTTTCTCAGCAAAGTACAGAGGATTGTATACCCAGCCGAAGTTGTGTTTGGATTATTGTTCCCCAGCAAGCATTTAGAAGTTGATTGCTCTAAGGTGGAGGTTGTCGTATCTCCAGCAGGAGATTCGTAGACAAAGATGTTATTATCCCCACAGAGTCCTGGGGTCTACTTTCCTCAGTTGGTTAGAAAGTATAGTTTCAACGACAATGACTTGATCTAATCCCTAGCAGGGTAAGGGTAAAGTTACTTCCCTAACAGCAGATTAAGCTCACTGACATCCCCAAGCAGAGTCTGGTAGTGATTGGTATACCCAATAGGTCTTAAGTCCAATCGTTCTTGGCAGGCGTTAAATCCAAGTTCTGGAGTATTTGGTGATCCCCAGCGGAAGAGTTTCCATCTTCAGTATTCATCTCGCTCCCCAGATGAGTGGTATTCTCTTGGAGTTTCGTCCATCTCCAGCAGAGTTGTTGGTCTTGATATTCCCCAACAGAGTGGTTATTCTCTCGGAGTTTCATCCATCTCCAGCAGAGGTGGTGATCGTAATCTTCCTTAGCAGGGTAAAGTCTTCCTCAGCATTGTTCTTTGGTTTAATGACAATGTAGTTGTCATCCCCGGTGGAGTTTGCCTTGGCTTTCAACATTTATTTTGCTGAGGCGCCTCTGTTGCATTGTATAAGAATTTGTTTTGCATGGCATCCTCCCAAATGCGTAGCATTTCCACTTCGTGTGGAGCATTACGGCAAAATTCAAACATATGCATTCGAAGCATAAGCCAGGTTGGAGTTTTCCTTCGTCGGGAAAGCCGGATTTCAGGAGATATCTTTTGGCTTTATTCCACAGGTGTTGGGTTAAGCAATATTTGACACTCCCTTGTAGAGTTGTTTGCCAGGATCGTTAATCCATGATTTCATTTTTACCCCTTCGTCCAAGTGGTCCTTTGGTTTATCCCCCCAGGGTTTTTACCGTCAGACACTCGTCCGTGTCTCCTTCGGCACCCGTCCGTGTTTGAACTGGTGTGATTTCAATACCCGTCCGTATTGACCTTTTGATGACACCCGTCCGTGTTGCATCTCAATCCCCAGAGAGGTCGCCTTATACCTTTTGGTTTCAATACCCATTCGTATTGACCTTTTGACGACACCCGTCCGTGTTGCTTTCCATCCCCCAGCGAGATTAACCCCGATAAAAATTGCTTTGGCACTCGTCCGTGTTCTTTCAGCGCCCGTCCGTGTTTGAACCTTTATTTTAATGCCCATCCGCATTGACATTTGGCACTCGTCCGTGTTCTTTCAGCACCCGTCCGTGTTTGAACTTTTGTTTCAATGCCCGTCCACATTGATATTTTACACCCGTCCGTGTACCTTTTCGATACCCGTCAGTATTGAATCTCTTTGCACCCGTCCGTGTACCTTTTCGATACCCGTCCGTATTAAATCTCTTTGCACCCGTCCGTGTACATTTTCGATACCCGTCTGTATCTGATATCTTCGATTCCTTGACACCCGTCCGTGTTTATCCCCAGCATAGTTAACACTCGTTTGTGGTTATTTTAAGACTTCTCAATACATTGTTTGTATTGGTTTCCAACACTCGTACGTGTTGTGACAATGCAGCTTTTATTGCTTGTTCCCCATTGGAGTCGTCCCTCCTTTGAGGGTTGCAAATTTCAGGTTTCTTTTGGTATTCAATCTTCGTGAATCCTTTAAACGCATGATAGCCGTTGCTATCATACCTTCAGGACCAAGTTGATTGAATAGGGGCAGCTGTAACACCCCAAAATTTGCCTTCTTGTTTTTAGCTAACTGGCTTATGTTCCTTTACATTTCTTGCATTAGCATTTGTGCATAGCATTGGTTATTAACATGGGATCAAGGTACTTGGTTTAACTCAAGGGAAGAAGAGGTTTTCAGGGTTTCAAGCAACAGTTCATGTGCATTGTTCAAAGGGCTAAGGGGAGACAAAATTCCTGATACTATCAATTCTTAAGCCACAAGGGAACCTTAAGCCTCAAGGTTTTTTATTTGGTCCATCATCTCATTATAAGATCAAGATTGGCAGGAGAATTCAAAGGATTCACAGCCTTCTAACCTGATTGATTGAATTAGGGTTTTGGAGATTTTTAGATATAATCCTCAAATGAGCAAGCTCTTTGATTGCTTATCATCTCCAAGTGGGACATATCATCATTGGTGGACATGACACACATCATACTCAGAGGAATTTGAATTTGGAGGATGTGATATTTCCTCCTAACCAGAGGGTACCAAAATTAGGGTTTGCAATAGAATCAGTTTATTTCTGATTTTTTGGGAAAGACTTGATTTCATGGTATTCCTTATGTCTTTAAGTGTCTAAGGTTGGAAGATTGTCCATTAAGTTGGTTCAAAAGGGTTTCAATTGATCAGAAGATTGAAAATCAGGAGAATTGAGAATAAAGTCAACTGTGCAGTGAAAAAGTCAATTCCTGACTTTTTGAGGTCAATATGGTGATTTTCAAGCCAAATATGATCCATGGAAGAGATTTGATCAAGATATGTTCAAGGAATCATCAAAAATCAAGGGTTTGTGAAAGTTTCCATTTTTGGCAAAAATAGGGTTTTAGAACTTACTATTTTTGGCAAGTTTATATGGTTTAGGGGTTACTTTCAAGGCCAGATTTCATCATGATCTAAGCTCCATCTCAATTTTCCTCAAACATGAAAGTTATAGAGCTTGTTCCAAGCTTTCCAACCATGTAAATTTTGTCCCATTTGGATCATTTTTGAGAGAGTTGTGATGTTTCAAAGATGGAGGTTTTAAGTTGTAAAATTTGAAAACTTATAATTTTTTCTAAGTTATTCTTGGACAGTTTTGTGCACTCAAGTTCATGCTCACTTTTGGATGACTTCCAAGCCTTGGATTGAGAAACCTTTAACATAAGAATTGTAGAGGGAAATCTCACCTTTCCAAAGAGTCCAAGTTTACTTCATTTGAATCATTATACATCATGTTCTGGTTGATTAAAGTGAGACACTTACAACTTACAAAATTCCAACACTTAGAAATTTTCTCTAAGTCTTTGGACCAGTTTATGGACACGATTTCAAAGGGACTTTGCATGATTGTACAGGCATTATTTTTTTTTGGACACCAAACTTGCTCATCACATTCCATACTTTCATTTGGTACCAAGTTTGTAGGATATGGATCTTTGTACACCAAGTAATAGCTTGTCAAAATGGCTTCCATGGAGGTTGTAGTGCTTTTCAAATTCATGTCCAAGAGCTTGTAGAATCGTACCAAAGCTGATGTGCATATTATCATGTGATTTTCTTTTGGTCTCACTTTTAATTTTTGCTAAAAATGGCTAAGCACACATGCTATGCACATGACCAATTTCAAAATATTTACCAAAAATGAGAATTGTACATTGAGGGAAAGAACTTGCTCAGCACGTCCTCTTTTCTCCAGCCCACATCACAAGTTTCTCACCTTATTCCAACCCCAAAACCAAACCAAAAACCACCCTTACCAAGAGCATACCCGAACCTACCTCACACATGTGCCATTTCTCATTTTTGGATGCCAAACCACATCAACCAATTTCCAAACCTCAGCTTCATTCCCTAACCTCTTCCTTACCCTAAAAACCTCCTCATATATAAACTACAACACTCAAAACCTACCTCATTTTCACTCCATTTTCAGATCTGAATCAAAAACTTCTCAAAAACTTCTCACTCTCGAATCCTTTTTTTCTTGAAGTTTCCTCTCATCTCTTGGTTGATTCATCTCCAATCAAGCATCTATGGTTTTCTGTACGCAGTAAATAGCATTTGGACGCATCACTTTTCTCATTTCCAAATTTGGTTCTCTTGCTTATTTCTGAAGTTTACTCAAGCTCTCTTAATCTACTCGTGTATTACTCCAACTCTTGCTCAGTTCGTCATTTTTGGAGCTCAAAGATCAGGATTCTTGGTTTTATTTTATACTGAAAGTGGAAGAAGCAGTGGACTTGTATCCACTAGGTAGGCTCCTTTGAACTATTGATCTCTCATGTTTTCTTTGATCTAAGTGTTTAATTTCATTCATGTAGTGCATCTGGAGAAGCTTGAGTTCATAGTTTTGTTTAAATGTATGAATCTGAGCATTTTGGTTTTGCTTGAAATCTTGAATATATGGTGGTACCCGTGTTTTTGGATCTTCTTTTCTCTATGATCGAGTGCTTGTTTTGAGTAACTAATGGTGCTATGTTAATCTGCGTTCTTTGTACTTCATGTTAGAATTTTATTTTGCTTGATTTGGTTGATTATTTGTGGAGAAAATTGAGGGAGAATATGTTGTGTTCATCCTGTCCATGGCCGAAATTCACGATGCATGGAGTGATTTAGGGTTTGTCTCATGAAGGAGATGATGACGTGGCCTGTTCTAGTTGGCTATGTTTGTTTTTTGTCTTTTTGTGATTTAAAAAGGAATTGTCCGATTGATGAATGTTCACATGATTTCGTGACTTTTTTTTTCCTTTTCCTTTTTTTGTTTTTTTTGTTTTAAAAATCTGATGATATGGTGTGTTACTTCCTTGGGCCTGTGCTTTTTTTTCTCTCCTCACCTCCAGTTTGGGCCCAACACGCAACCGTGTGTATATCCTTTTGTATCAGGATTGCTAATACATCTCCCTAATTCATCTTGTTTTCCATTTTCTTTTTTATTTCATTTCTAATTTCAATTTTGTTTTAATTGTTAAGCTCATTTTAAAAATCAACAAAGATTGTTATCTGATTAATCAAGGTCTTGACTTATTTTTCATATTTTTATTTTATTTTTAATTTCATTTTATCATTTTATTTTTTATTTAATTTGATGGTGTATTTCCAATGATACCCTCCATTTAGGGTTAGGAATGTTTCATATTTTTGAGCACCATCTGAAGCCAATCTTTTGGTCACTTTTAAGGCATGATATGAGGGTGTTTCCATGCTGATTTGATGATGGTTTGAGTTGCTTTAGGTGACTTTCCATTTGCTTTTCATGAGCCCTCGATTCTTGTTCGATTCTTTGCACATCTTGACTTGTGGATCACTTTTGGACAAGTTCTTTAACTCTTTTTGCTCCAACCTTTTTGTATATGTTACTTGACTGAGTTAACTTCCATTTGATTATTTTTTTCGGATTTTATTGAGCCACTTTGCTAATTTTGATTAATTTTTACTTGTGGTTCAAGCTTGATTGAGACATACTTTGGTACTTGACCTAGTTTGAGTGCATTGGCTTACTTGTGATTGAGAGATACTTGAGATGTTTATATGGTGTGATCATGTTCTGTTTGATCTTATTTGTGGCTTTAGAATAATCTCTTTTCACTCATTTTTCTATTTGTTCTTGATTTTACAAATTGTTGATGTTTTGACTTAAAATTCCATGACATACTCAACCTAATCTTGTGATTGTTTCTTTGTGTGATCTCACTCATGTATGAAACCTTTTGTTTGACTTGTATGATATGCTTGAGGTTCTAGTCCTCTTGATTTAGGGTTCATTATGTGATTTTCATTTCACTTTATGCCTCACATTTCTTTGCTTGCTCGCATGAATGATAAGTGAATGTCTTTCTTAACTTTGATACATGTTTTGAATGTGTTGCTTGATGATTAATCTTGTATGACTTGAGTTTGATCTTGGCATGATGTTAATGTGTATGCTACTGCCCTTTGGGTTTATTACTTGATTTCCATCTCACTTGATCATCATGGTTTGAATTACATGATGCATATCATCCCCTTTGGTTTTGTGGTTTCTTTGGCTCATAATGCATCATGATGTGAAATACTTTTGTATGCTTGAATTGATTGATCATGAGATGTCTTAAGTTCTGACTTGGTTCCATCTTCATCTTACTTTATCTATTTCATTTTGGTGTAAGGTTCATTGATGCTTAATTGTACTTCTTATGCAAGTTTACTTGCATCCTTTCTTGTGTGCTTTCACTTGTATACTTGAGATGTGCTTGTATGATCTTTGAAGCATGTTTTATGTTATGATTTGGATATGATGATTATGATGTGCTTGCTCCCCTCTTTGGTTTTCTCATCTTTCTCCTTCTCTTTCTCATTCTTCTCTTTCACTCTCTTCCTCCCATGAATCTCGAGACTTGTTTAAGTCTTGGATTCTTTCCCTTTAGAGCTACCTAGTCCAACTTAATTTTTTATTAAGCTTGGAGTAGGATTAGCATTAGAGTTTAGGTAGTCATCCTTCCTAAGCCTCACTAACCCTAGGTCATCCATGCATGATAACATTAGGACTCTTAGTTTCCCTTTAGAGTTTCCTTTGGGTCTTCTCTCTTCTCATCTCAAAACTTCTTGAAAACACTTAATAAAGATAAAGTGTATTGCGCACGAGCCTTAAGCGTGGGGAATGAGAAATGAGGGGCTTCCTCTCATCTTTCTAGAGTGCTTAGCGGGCGTCCTGTCTTGGGACGATTCGTTAAGTATTCGTCCATGTGCCCTAGACTTTGGTGCAATACAAGTTATGAACTAACTTAAAAAACACTTCTGTCTAAAAAACACAAAAACAAATTCAAATCTTTTTATCCTTCGGGATTGTTGGGTTTTAAACTTCATTTTCAGAAAGGAGCTCGTCGCTCACGTAAAAAACACTTACCCATTCGTGGTCGTACCCATGAACTACATCGGCTCTAATTCCTCTCTCTCGTCCGATTGAGGATATGTAGGCACAAGACAGCGATTGTCTTGGCGAGCAACCTTCCCCCACAGTTCCCGTCCGAACTACGTTGACTCTGACTTTCCCATTGCACTGAGGGAGTACGTAGGCCTAGGACAACGATACCATCCTATCGAGTCACTTCTTTTTCTTTTCTTTTTCGTTTCTCCGTTCTTTCCGTTCTCGTTTCTTCTCCGGTCCAGTAGCATTGGAGCTCCAGACGACGACACCCTTTGATGCAGACAACAAGCGTGGATCCCATCGAGTACGATGGACGTGTTGGGTGCTAACACATTCCCTTCGCGTAACCGACTCCCGTACCCATTTCTCTTGGTCGCGAGACCATGTTCTTTCCCCCCTTTCAGGTTTATGCAGTGTTTCCTTTCCCTCCCTTGGGATAAATACACTTTGCTGGCGACTCTGTGTCTTTTGCGCCACTCTCGCGTTTGTACCGTTGGATGCGAATCTTTCGGGAGCGATAATATGCACTCCATGAATCACATGAGATATGTACACGCATGATAAAATGAAAACAAAAACAACAGCAACCATGCATGACGTATACTGAAAGCCGCACGAAATACGGATACGTACGGTAGAATGAAATAATAATAGCTATGCATGACACACACAACAAACAAAACGGTGTTAACATAACCATATGAGTCGCAGGATATCAATGACAACAACAAGTCGTGCATGGTACAAACACAATAAACAACATGGAATTCACACACATTTCATGGACAGTATTGAGAGATGAGAATGTTACCAATATGCAGTTACGCAAGTGTCATAGAAACCAACAGTTGTTGCTGAAGTAAAGACCACACCGTGTGGATAATGTCCTCTAAGTATCTCTGCTGCAACGTATGAGCACTTCGGTTGAGCTGAAAACACCATGACCGTCAAAGCGAGCTCGATTCCGTTAAACTTATTGAAGCAAGCGAGTGGTGAAGAACAAATAAGAGCAAGACTATGCTCTTTTCCAAATATCCAAGCGTGTACATGGAATGGTGATGGTGTTATTGAAGATGGTAAGCCGCGCGCATGGTGTATGGTTAATATGGTTGGTGATTGTGGTAGTTATGATGAGGTGAGGTTGAGAGGGAAGCTGATGTTACAGGGAGGAGAATGGAAGTGGGTGTTAAGGTTTGTGTGATGAGAAACACGATTGTGGCTTCTTTATGAAAACGAAAGTGTGGAAGGAGGATAGCAGTGTGTTTTTTTTGTGATGAAGGTAGAAGTTGCAAACTCAAGGAATTTGTGGAAAAAACAAAGTTTATGGAGGTGATGCTTTTGTTCTCTTTTTTCGGTTTTCCTCCACCTCTTTACTGTTACTCGTCTTCCTCTATTTAAAATCAAATTCAAACTTGTGAATTAAGTTTCTGGTAGAAATACTTTGTCTTGTTGTTGATGATGAGTCCTTTTCATGATGCAGGATCTACATTGATGTGTCAATGTTGGCTTTGTGAAGAGTTTTCTTTGGATGCAAGTTTTTGGTCAAAGAGTTTAGCATAGTGGTACGGTTTGGCTTAGGGAGGAAAAGCAGAAACCATTTTGGTACAAGCTCTGCATTTTGGCAGCAGAGCCTGTTTTTTTTTTCTTTGATGTTCAGGCTTTGTCATGGTTGGGCACAGGCCTTGGCTTGTTGATTCAAAATTTGGGCTTTTGTATTTTTGCTTTTTTTGTTGTAATTTTGTAAAGTAAGAATCAAATATAATTATACCAAGATAAAAGTCAAATAAAAAAATTAAATTAAAGTAAAATTAAAATTAACATCAAACTAAAATAAATTAATAAAAATTAATTAATTAAGTTAAACTAGACTAAATCCTAAAAGTAAACTAAATTAAAATTAATCTAATTTAAACTAAATTAAAATAAAATAAGAGTTAAACTAAAGCTAAAAATAAATTAAATTTAAAATTAAAATAATAATTAAAAATAAACTAAATTTAAAAATCAAAGTTAAACTAGATTAATTCTAAGTAATTTAAAATAAATATTTAGGTAAATATATAAATAAATATGGTCAAGAATGACATGCAAAAATGGCTGATTTAAAATGATATGCAAACAATCAGAATCTGAGGGTCATACCCCAAATTTTGACCACTAAGATTTCCCATCATTGTGCAAATCATCATCACAATATGGATGAACCATTAGTCTCCCCAAAGATGGGTGAGCATCCACTACAATCAGACTTAGGGTTTCAAGCCCTCTCAGAGCTCTTAGACAAAGGATCAATCAAGGAATGACATGATCTTCAACTTGTCTAGCCTCTCAATCATCCACAATGGATCAAGAGGACTCCCACATCAAGGATCAAGCACAAGGTTGCAGCATTCCAAGTGGATTAAGCCTCAAAATCGCCAGTGTCACCAAATTACGGTTTGGTCAACCAGGGCCTCCAGATGGAAATTTTCCTCTGGGCATGAGCCAATGCTTCAAAGCATAACCTATGATCCAAGAGACATCATGGACCCAATCATCAAGTTAATTTAACCTCATGGGATGCATTCACAAAAAATCAGGAATTAGGGTTTCTTGACCTAATTCACCCCTAAGTTGACTTTTGGGGCAAAGCATGAGCCAAGACCTCAAGACATGATTTGAGGGTCTCTAATACACCACATTGATCCATTTGCAACAATGGATTGATCCAAGAAGCTTGAGCAACAAGTTTCAATTTCATCTGAACCATAGTTAGGGTTTCGCGGGAAAAGTCAACTGTATCTTTGACTTTTGACCAGGACATGCTCCCAAACCCTAGGACATGATTCAATACACCCTATAACACCTATTAAATCAATCCATCAAGTTTGATTTAGGTCAAGGACTTGATTTCATAGAGGATCGCACAGTTTGGAATTCATCTAACAAAAAGTCAACTGTGCACAAAAGTCAACTTTGACTTTTTGAGATTTTTCACAATTATGGTTTTTTAACCCTAAAATGATGTTAATGTGTGATTGGAATCATCATTCATCAAGAAAAATCAAGAAAAGTGGGATAACTTGCAAAAGGGGTAACCATAAAAACTTAGAAATTTTTCTAAGTTATGGAACAAAGTGGCTATGGTACCAACTTTGGAGGATCATATCTCCTAAACCACAAGGCCATTTTTCCCCATCCAAAGCTGGATTTGTAGCTCTCATGGCCCTCTACAAAAGCTTCAACTACACCTCACTCCAATTCATTGTGGATTCTGAGTTATGATTGGGTCAAAATGACTAAAAACATGAAGGTACCACTTTTCCAACACTTAGACAAAATTCTGTGCAAGACAGATTTTGTTGAAAACACCAAAACTTGTGAGATTTTTTCACATAGTTGCAAGCTGAATCAAGTCCAAAGGTAAACATCAATGTTGTTGCATATGTTGCTAAGAATTCAAAGAGCTTATCAGCATGAATTGATTCAACTTGAGCCAAGAGAAATCCATGCCCAAAGCCATGTTACTGCAGCTGTTTTGGAAAAATCAGTTTGCACTTTTGCTTGCTTTACACGATTTCTGATTCAAGACCAAGGATCTCTAAGTCACAGTCATCCAATCTGATCCTAATCCAACTGATCCAACTGTTAAAGCTAAGTCAAAAAGCTAAGGGATCTTCCAACTTGAGATTAATGCATTTTGGCACATTATGCCTTGAATTCAAAGGCATTTATGTGAAATAGGGCACTTTCAACAAAACCACTCTTCTCAGTCAAGTTCTCTGATTAAACAACAATTAAAACATCTGAAGAATGTGAATTTGGTCAAGACATAACCCTGCTCTTGGGAGGGGCTAGGCTGCCTTGCATGAGAAAAAATGCCACCAAGCCAAAGCCATTGAATGTGATCTGATCCAGCAGCCATTCACTATTTCTCCAAGACAATAATTGATCACCTATAAATAGAGGTTCCAATTGATCATTCAAATCACACCAAAGCAATTTACAGCACTGCTTTCTCTCATTCTCTCTTAAGTACCAATTTTCGTTGTTTTTGAGCAACCACCATCGGGTTTTGAGTTGCAGCCTTAAGCAATCCATTCCAATTGCTCAAACACATCACATATGATGTATTTGAGGTGTCCAAACACTTAAACACCAACTGTAACACCTCTAGCTCAAAATCACTCTTCAACCAAGCCATTATGCCTCAATTATGCAGCTGGAGTCCTCCAACTTGATCCAAAGGTTTTAAAAGTATTCCAAAGCATGCAACACACTCCACAACATCCATTGAAGCTGTAGAGATCATCAAATCACATCTAGAACACAGTTTGTGCAGAGTTCCATTTCAGCTTGCATCAAGGTAAGCCTCAAAACTACATCTTCATGATCCATGCATATTTCCTCGCATGATATTTTTGCCAATTGCTTGCCATCATATGTTGAATGTTTCCCCTCAAAAAATTTGATCATAGCCCTCACAACCATGTCTGCACGATTGCTTTTGCAAAATTAGGGTTCATACGGTCATGTTGATATAACTTGCTATACACTGAAAATAAATGAAATCAAATATTGCCATCGTGATCCTTGTGAAAAAACGCATGAGTTTGGTATTTGAATCATGTCAAATGGTTGAGAAATGAGTGAGTTAGAGGGCTTCACGCATATGAGCTTGAGGTTAAAGATGGCCATGGCGCCATGCTTGAGAAACCAACCAAGTTTGCCTTATATTTTCCCTTGCCATGTTATTAATGAATTGGCATTGCGCCCCAGTGGTTGATCAGCTGGTTTGTGTGTATTGGCAAGCGAGAGGTCTGGGGTTCGAATCCCCCTCGCCCCAGACCTCTTATTTATCACTTTTTCCTATTTTCTTATTTTTCATATTATTTTGTTAATGATTTGAAAAATTAATAACTCCCTCAATTTTAATTTTTTTTATTGGTTCTTTTTGCAAAAAATCACAAAAATGTTGAAATATTTTATTCCACAAAAAAATTAAATTTATATTATTTATTTAATATAATTAGTATTTTTGTGAATAAATTCCTTTTTAATTGTTTTTAAGCATTTAAAAGTGAATATTTACTATGAAAATCAAAACTAAATGAGTTTTAATTTATCTTGTGATAAAAACCTCATTTTTCAAACCCTCAACAAAAACGACAAGTGGTTTATTCAAACTTATTTGGTATTTTTATCATTTTTATTTGATTTTCTTAAAATATTTCATTTTAAAAGAAAACAAATTTAGGGTTTCCTTGATTTTCACTCAAACAAATCATTTTCAAACACTCATGGGCCTCTAATAGAGTGTAAGACCCAATCCTTTTTGTAAATAAACTCATTGTGGGCCTCACTTATTGTATAAGTCCCTCTGTGTATTTTCAAAACAATGGCACGATCGACGCCTTTTCATAAAAACCTTGGGCCTCTCCTCGAGCTGTAAGCCCCATCACTTGTATACAAATAAATCATTGGGCCTATAATAGAGTGTAAGACCCAATCCTCTTTTAACCAAAACAATTTTGGGCCTCAGATATTGTATAAGTCCCTATGCGTTAAAAGAAAATCTCGGCGCGATCGCCAGTTCAAAAATCAAACCCTTGGGCCTACCCTCGTGTTATAAGCCTCGTTCTTTAAAAATCATTGGGCCTCTAGTAGAGTGTAAGACCCAAACCTTTGTGTAAACCAAAATAATTCGGGCCTCACTTATTTTATAAGTCCCGATACCATCAAAAAGTTCGGCGCGATCGTCGCCTTTTAAAACAAAACTTTTGGGCCTCTCCTTGAGCTGTAAGCCTTGCCACTTGTACAAAAATAAATCTTTGGGCCTCTTGAGAGAGTGTAAGACCCCTCCCTTTGTATAGAAAACCTTTTTGGGCCTCAGTCACTTGTATAAGTCCCTGTACAATGTACAAAACAACAGTGCAATCACTGATAAAACCTTGGGCCTCTCCTTGAACTGTAAGCCCCAACAATCATTTCAAAGCACTTTCTCCTTTGATTTTGAATATAATATTGTTATCAAAGCTTTCTTTGTTGAACAACTAACCAAACAGCATGGAAGCTCTACAACCGAGTAAGTGTTTACCCCGCTTTCTTTATCCGCTTTCATATATATATATATATATATATATATATATATATATATATATATATATATATATATATATACAACTGTATTGTGGGGCTGCTCACTGTAACTCTTCTTTCACAAACTTTTATATACTTGTCAAATATCAACTGTGTAATACTAGTATAGTTATTTAGAGTTTTCCCTGGCAACTACGTCTAGCACTAGGTAAAACACTGTTGGTCACTCTTAAATACAAATAAAACTAGATCCCTATAGGATTACCAGACACAGTCTTCCCTCCTCTTGGGGTTAAACAATATGGAGACGTGAAAGGCAGCATTCTTGGTGAACCCTTTCTCAGACTGTCACCCTTAGAAATCGTCAAAGAAACTCTACTCCCCATAGATGATCTTTTCTCCGTGAATGGCATCTCTTGAGTTTCTTCCAAATTCTCGGACTTTCCTGGCTTGATCTATTCTCGGTGAATGGCTTGTCTTGAACTTCTCGGGGTTTGGGGACCCACAGGCTTCTTAAAAGCATCCCTGCCTCCTCTTGGGCGTTGTACAAGGACCCTTCGACTTCTTAAAAGCTCTCATGCCTTCTCTTGGGCTTAGTATAAGGACCCAGAGACCTCTACAGGTATAGGAACAGAACCTAGTCATCAATTTGCTAGAGCTGTCTTTCTGAGTCAAGTGTCATACTAGTTAATGGGTTGACCTTCATCCCTTAACATACCAGCCTTCTCTTGGGCATCATACAAAGATCATTCACTACCTGAGAATCAATTTCTCAAAACACCCATAGACTTGGACAGTCTCAATACCCTTTGGATTTTCCATTTCCTTAAAGAACAGGAAATCTCCCTGATCCTCTGATCAATTTCAAAGTACAACATTACCCATATAAGAACTGATTTTCTCTTTTAAACAACATACTGGACCTGTCACTAAACTGAAACAGACACCAGCACAATAGCCTCCTCTTGGGCTTTGTACAATGATTCTCCCCAGTGGAGCTAACCTTTAGCCTCCATCTCGGGCTTAGTACGAGATACAAAAACACTCTCTTGTTGAGTATAAAAGACTCTCTTGTTGAGTCACTTCCCTTTCAGCCTCCATCTCGGACTTCGTACGAGATACAAAAACACTCTCTTGTTGAGTATAAAAGACTCTCTTGTTGAGTCAAACATTTTCAGCCTCCATCTCGGGCTTCGTACGAGGTACAAAGACTCTTTTGTTGAATCAAGCTCCTTTAGCCTCCGTCTTGGGCTTCGTACAAGACACATACAAAAGCACTCTCTTGTTGAGTCAACCCTTTTAGCCTCTCTCTCGGGCTTCGTACGAGACACATAAAAACACCCTCTTGTTAGGCCAATAGCCTCCTCTTAGGCTTTGTATAAGGAAACCCCGCTTGAGCCAATCAACCTTTTAGCATCAAAAGATGTGCCTTGTTCACAATATACAAACATCAACAACTCCTTTTCCTTCATCTAAATTGCTGTAAGCGGCAAGCTTATGGATTATTTACATCCACGCCACTGTCCCTCTTTTAGCATGAGAAATTCCTAAGGAAAGATGGCATTGCTCTAAACTAAGTTAAAGTCTTCTCCTTCAGGTTAAAAATCCCCTATAAAGGAAATTATGGCATTGATGGATTCACATATCCCAGTTAAAGTAATTCTCCTTTATAATCAGTCACCCAACAACTGTGACAAACAGACCCCTTTAGAGATGACAAATTCTCTCTAAAGTCAAAACCCTTTAGCTTCACATCTTGGGCTTCGAACAAGATACAAATAGACCCTTCAGCTTCACAGCTTGGGCTTCGAAAAAGATCAAACAAACCAATTTTAGCTTCACGTCTTGGGCTTTGAACAAGACACCAAAACGACCTTTTTCCTCCCATAGAATAGGAGGAACTACAATCGCTCAGGTTTCCCTGTTTCGTTAAACAGGAATACATAGGCATAAGATTAAAAGAATCTTAGCGAGCACACTAATTAAAAACCCAAAATCCCGTACCTTCATACATCAATTGAAAAGCATCAGTCCTAACATCCTACCAATAGCATAGTCCTGTCATTTCATTCTTAGCAAAATAAGCAGAGAGAGGCCCCAATCTAAACCGCATCTGTAAACCAACAGTCATCTGTTTAAACTCAGTATGCAAGCAGGGTTAATTGGAGACATTTATTTCCTTTCCTTCTTCAACTTCAATAGGATAAAAAATGAATCGACCTGTAGTACCCCAGAGCGATAGTGCTTAAGAACCACGTCCAAAATCGCTCGCTACAGAAAAATGGCGCGCACCGTGGGGCCACGGAGGACATCTTGTCCCTCTTATCTCTCTGGTTGAAACCTGAGTGCTCAAAATGTCACAGAAATGACAGCTCTGCTGGGGAGTCATTGTGTTTATAGGATCATAAGACTAGAGGTCTAGGATGATTAAGATAAATATATATACTGGTTTTCCTAATTGATATCTGTGTTTATTTTTCTGCTAATGCGAATGCGTGCGATGCCGCATGTGGAAAGATTGAGCATACACCTAAGATATGTGATGGCAATGCGGGTAATCTTACTGGGAGTGAATTCCAGTTAAGAGCCCCCGATCGACCATCAAAATCAGTGGAGACTCCCTTTGCAGATACATTGCCTATACGACTTCAGTTATTGAAAGTAGTGTGGTCGACTGGGTTATCTGAGAAGCTGAGGTTTTTAGCAGACTTAAGCCATTTTATAGTGCGGAAGCTATCGGAAATAGTTGTCACGCGATACTACCCTCATCTGAGATTGCTCTAAGATACATAACCTAGCACGGTTCCCGGCCCGCTGATGTTATCTCTAAGGGAATCAATGATTTTGAGAGATAGGTACAAAAAATACCAGTATAAACCTTTGGGGGGGAGGGGAGGTAGAGGCTTGACTTCATGACACTGACCCTTTGACCCCATGTTTTTTCTATGTTTTTATGTGCTGCATTCATGCATTCATTTAAAAAACATTAAAACCAATAAAATCTTCTCTTCTAGTCTCTCTTTTTCAAATTAAACTAAGACAATGATTGCAAATGTCAGATAAAAAGATTGCGCTAATGGATTTCGGTAGAAGGAAAACTCATAAGTATACCTTCAAGGTTCCAAAGTTAGAGGATTTGAGAGGTTTGGTGAGAATGATCACCAACCATGAGGCTTTCAGGGCCAAGTATGGGGGACTGTTGTCCTTGTTAAGGGTTCACGTAATTGAAGGAATCCTGTCCACGTTAATCCAGTTCTACGATCCGGTCTATCACTGTTTCACATTCCCGGATTATCAGCTTACATCAACGCTTGAGGAGTACTCTCACCTAACTGATTTACCTATCACTGATCAAGCTCCCTTTTCTGGACTGGAAGAAATTCCAAAGGATCAAACCATTGCAAGAGCAATTTATTTAGACGAGTCAGAAGTCAGGACTCACATAACCACTAAGGGTGGCATCCAGGGTTTGCCAGCCCAGTTATTGACAAAGAAAGCCCTGTACTTTGCCAGCATAGGGAACGTGGCCGCTTTCGAGAATATCTTTATTTTGCTCACCTACGGGTTATTTTTGTTTCCCAACATCGATAATTTTGTAGATATCAACGCCATTAAGATTTTCCTGATTGGAAACCCTGTACCGACCTTACTCGCAGATGTGTATCATTCGGTACACTTAAGGAATTTATACAGCGGAGGAATGATAATGTGTTGTGTACCCTTGCTATACAAATGGTTCACTTCCCATTTGCCCAAGTCTGCTACATTTTGGGATCAAAAGAATACTTTACGTTGGTCGTAGATAATCATGTCTTTTACCAACTCTGACATCGATTGGTACAATCGAATCTATGACGGGATCAGGATCATTGACCGTTGTGGAAATTTCCCAAATGTACCCCTTATAGAAACTAAGGGGGGAATCAACTATCATCCAATTCTCATTCGTCGTCAATTCGGATACCCGATGAGGCACGTCCCACGGAATGCTCATTTGGAAGGTCTTTTCTTCAAGGAAGGAGAAAATGACAGGGCACTAAAGACAGAAATAGTGCACGCTTGGAAACACGTTCATAGGAAAAGAAGAGAGTCTCTAGGAAAACCGGACTGTGTCTCGATGGAGCCTTATCTCCACTGGGTACAAACTAGAGCTCTCAAGCTGAGGATGCCTTACCCTCGTCAGGAAGTTCTTCCATTAAGGGACTCTTCCCTTTATTTCATGTCTGAGACGGAAAAGCTTCAGGTTACTCTCAGCAAAGTTCAGTAGGAGAAGAGGTCTTGGAGGAACAAGTACCGTATTCTTAATGTGGAGTGCAGGAAAATACAACAACTGTTAAGAGAAAAAGATGCTCTGATTGAGATTTTAGAGCAACATGCTGTAGAAAATTAGGATGACCAAAGGAATTTTCTCGCTCCTTTCACTTGGCAAAGGAATGATAACCCGACAACGGCCCAAGAGCCCCGGTCAAAGAAAAGGAAAGCACCCAAACCAGCACTTGAGCTCTCTTCAGAGAGGACTCAGGATCCATTATTTTAGATTTCCTTTTTCAGCACTTTGTAATCTACTGTATTTCCATTTCCGTAATCCTTTGAATTCAATAAAATGGGGTTTCCCCACCGTTTGATATTTGCAATCTAATTTTCGAAGTTTACTTTGAATAAACAAAAATAATTAATAATCATTGCATTCATCATTCGCATAACGCATTCTTCTTACCTACGAATCTCACATTTGCATCTCGATTCTAGAGTTAAACTGTCTCATTCGTACAATACTCGGGCCAATCGTCAGAAAAAGATGGATGATCTCGAGGAAGAGAACAGAGAGTTGATGGAAGAGATCGACACTCTGAAAGAGGATATGAGAAAGTTTCATAATGACATGCAAGCTTTGGTAGAAGCTCGGATGCAACAATAAAGGACTGTGATCTCAGAGATCACATCTACGCCCATAGTGGAGAAGTATGATCCTAGGTACAAGATGCCGAAAGATCGCCCCTGGGGCATGCCACTTAACTATATCCCGGAAGGATATGTTCTGTCGATCGCTGAGGATCAGGGAACCGCAGCAGAAGCCGTTGGGCCTGAAGGTTACAAACTTCGGGAAAGCAAAGATGCCAGGGGCATGATAGCAACTTCTGAAGGTTACAAACTTCGGGAGGCACCGAGAGTCTCGGCCGTAATGACTATACCACCACCCGTGGTACACACTGTCCCAGAAGAACAGATTCTCCAGATACCTTCTGGTGGAAACGAAAGCATGTTTGATAGAATGAATGAGTTCTAGGAACAGTTCCTGGAAATGCAGAAAGAACTGCAGGCCCTTCGCGGTCAGGATCTATTTGGAAAGGACGCCGTGGACCTCTGCTTGGTCCCTGATGTGAAAGTTCCACACAAGTTCCAAGTGCCCGACTTTGAAAAGTACAAGGGTAACTCTTGCCCTCAGAGTCATTTAGTGATGTACGCTCGGTGAATGTCAACTCAGACAAAGAACCAGGAGCTGCTCATTCACTACTTTCAGGATAGTTTAACCGGTGCCGCATTAAAATGGTACATGGGTTTAAACCGCGCTACGATCAGCACGTTCAGATATCTGGGCACTGCTTTCGTTCAACAATATAAATACAATTTGGACATGGCACCGGACAGAGATCAACTCAGATCAATGTCACAAAAGGACAAGGAAACTTTTAAGGAGTACGCTCAGAGATGGCGTGAAATTGCCGCTCAGATTTCTCCACCTCTTGAGGAAAAAGAGATGACAAAGATCTTCTTAAAGACCTTAAGCTCATTTTACTACGACAGAATGGTCACAAGTGCGCCCAGTGACTTCACCGAGATGGTAGGCATGGGAGTTCGTCTTGAGGAAGCAGTCCGAGAAGGATGCCTAGTTAAAGACGTTGGATCGTCAAGTATTACAAAACGATGCGGTAGTGCTCTCCCTAAGAAAAAAGAGAAAGATATTGGGAATATCTCTCTCGGAAAGCAAAGGCGACGATATCAACCAGTAGCAACTATAACTCCTGCTATCAACCCGACGCCTGTTCCTACGTATCAACCTCAGGTTGCACAGAACCAACCTAATCAACAGCAATTTTAGCAAAGGACACAACAGTCTCTTCAGCAGACTCGTCCTCTATACAACAACAATCGTACAACGCGGCCACCAGGGTTTGACCCTATACCCATGTTGTACGCGAAGCTGCTTCCATTATTACTGGTCAAGGGGCACGTCCAGACTAAGTCTCCTCTTACAGTACCGGAAAATCTTCCTTTTTGGTTCAAAGCGGATCAGACTTTTCCTTACCATCAAGGAGGACCAGGGCATAACATAGAGAACTATCTCATTTTCAAATCCGATGTGCAAAAGCTTGTTAGGAGCGGGGTCTTATCTTTTAAGGATACGAATCCTAATGTTCTCACAAACCCACTACCTCAACACGAGAAAGCTGCAGTCAATTTGATAAAGGGAGAGTCTAACAACACCAATCAAATTTATGATGTACTCTTGTTAAGGGCCAATCTGGTCAAGATGCATTGTAGACATAGTGGATATGGCCATGTGCCACCTCATAACTATCACCAGTGTGATATCTGCTCTAAAAACAATCTGGGATATTCTGTGGTGCAATCAGCTCTACAGGAACAATTGGATCTCGAATGGATCCAAGAGCATCGAGTTCGTGGAGTCAACATGACCTATATTAGTTCCAACATCATTCAGAACCACGACATCTGTGCAATGAATGTTAACTTGGTGGCGATGCACTCAAGACAAAGCCAGTATCATAATCTGCCACGGCACGATTACAATTCCTGTCTGACTTGCTCGGTAAACAAACAGGGATGCTCTTTTGTACAAGAGGCCCTCCAGCGTCAGATGGATCTTGGGTGGATCCAGGACTACAATGATAGAAATCCTTATCAGATCAACATGATTCAAATCTTTGATATTCTTCTAATGAATACCGGCTTGGTGGAGTTACATGCCAGGCAGGTTCAAATTGGTTTTCTCACTTCGCATGATTATTTGAACTGCAAAGGATGTTGTGAGAGTAACCAAGGATGCGCTCTCGTTCAGAGAACTTTACAACACTTGTTAAAACACTAGTGGCTTCCAATCTATATGGATGAAGACACGCAAAAAATCAGTGTGGTTGATGGGAACCCTACTCGGCATCGAAGTCAGGATGTCCGATCTACGAAAACATATCTAGTGAGGTTACACTGCATTCAAAGCGAGTATGGCCAGGTGCCACCACACAACTATGAACGTTGTAGAGTCTATTCGGAAAATAACCAAGGATGTTACCTCGTGCGAGCAGCCCTTCAAGGTCAGTTGGATCGCAAGGAGATTCACCCATACCTAGCTTCGGGGTCCGTTGACTGGATGTCAGACTACTTCGCAGATCAAATCAGAGATGTGGTTTTAATCTCTGACCCTGAGAGGAACAAAGATGTTTGTACCATCATCCCTTTACTGGACGAATCAAAAGTTCTTAACAAGGAACTGATTGAAGTTATTTACGACAGTCAGAAAAATCAGAAGGCTCCTGTAGTTATCTATTTGCCGGGACCGTTACCGTATGAATCAGCTAAGGCGATCCCTTACAAATACGGTGCAACAATAATTGAGAATGGAAAGGAAATTCCATTACCCTCCATCGTGAATATTGCAGACATCATTTGAGTAACACGAAGCGGTCGAATCTTCAATCGAGGGGTTGGAGAACCTAACAAAGAAAAGGAACTTTAGACAGAAGCTCCCAATCCACCAGTCGGTCAATCTAGTAATCCCGACCTTTCAAAAAACAATGATGAGATGCTGAAGCTCATCCAAAGGAGTGAATACAACATTGTTGACCAACTGTTACAAACTCCTTCAAAGATCTCAGTGCTATCACTTTTACTCAGTTCTGAAGTTCACTGGGAGGCTCTACAGAAAGTCTTAGAACGGGCCTTTGTGGAACAGGATGTGTCAATACGACAGTTCGATAGCATCATCTCTAACATCACTTCCTGCAACAACTTAGGATTCAGTGATGAGGATTTTCCAGAGGGGGACAAAAGCCACAACATGGCGCTCAATATCACAGTTAACTGCCAGGATGATGCTTTAGCCAGCGTACTGGTAGACACAGGATTGGCCATCAACTTTATGCCAAAGTCCACTTTAATGAGACTATCATTCAAAGGACCCCCGATGAGGGGCAGTGAGGTCATCGTCAAAGCGTTTGATGGGTCTCAGAAAGCAGTTATCGGCGAAGTCGACCTTCTCATAACTATCGGTCCTCACACTTTCCTAATTACTTTCCAGGTCATGGACATCCGGGCAACATACAGTTGCTTATTAGGAAGACCCTAGATACACCAGGTGGGGGCAGTCACTTCGACGTTGCACCAGAAACTGGAGTTCGTCAAGAACGATCAACTCGTCACGGTTTGTGGAGAACAAGCCTTGCTCGTGAGCAACTTGTCATTATCTACTTGTATAGAACCCGAGGAGGTTGTTGGAACTCAGTTCCAAGCACTTTCGGTTAGCAATGAGAATCAATCAGAGAAAGGAACCTCGATTTCCTCATACAGAGATGCTCTCGAAGTAATCGAAAGTAAAAATACAAAAGGATGGGGACAACTTGTCATTCCTACTGATAAGAAAACAAAGAAGGGTCTTGGTTTTTCCATAACCTGTACCCAGACAGCTGCTACCGATGAAAGTCTTCATCCCATTTAGGACTTCTTCCACAGTGGAGGTTTCCTTCACCCAGTGCCTCAAGTAGTCCATACTATCAACGAGGGAGATTCCTCCGATGCGGATGAGGAATAGAAGTCCTATCTCAACGAGGACGGTTATATGTCTCAGGAAGAGGTGCCTGTGCCCTTTTGATATCCTGCACAGAGTTCGAGATTTATACCCAGGTCAGACGTCGAAATGATATACGGAGATTGTGATCCGGAAGGATGCCATGCTCCACCAAACTCATTAGAGGAGGACACTCTGATGAAGGATAACTTTGACCACGACTATTACGGCCCAATGGATGGTCTTCCTATCTGGCAGCCGTACCCAGGAGACTTGGGGCAAGAAAGTCAGCTGAACAATGAAAATCAGCTGAGCGTCATTGAACAGAATACCTGCGTCCCCACCATGTCATGGGATCAACACTCAGGGTATTCAAAACCTATCCAGCACGAAGATGAATTGGCAAAGCTTTCCGGACTAGAATTCATCAACTACGCTTTTCCTGAGGTCAACGTCATTGAGAGAGATGACCCCTCCAGTTCCAAAGAAGTGTGGGACACCTTAGGACAACCGAGTGGAAAATACGACTATATGGTCAAGTACACTGCTCCTGGAAGCTCTCGTATCAGGCTCGAAGACATCCAGCCAACTGGATGGGGAGAGTTTCCTGAGAACACAAATACTATGCAAAATACAACTGAGGAATCCTCCTACGACAACTCTGCAGGGAGACAGATTCCAATGATCCTGCTCCACCAAAAATCAGCGTTATTTCTGAAGACAAATCAAGGAAGGTACCAGACTTTGTAATTCCCCGAGGAGTTCGCCGCCAATGGGTTGCTGTCGATGTTCCGAAGATTGTTCATAAGTCAAAGTAATTGTCGTCTTTAACCTTTCATCCTGCCCAGGTGAAACAGATGTTTTGATAGGGCTCTCTTTCTGTAAATTTCCCTCTTCGCTTCGCCCAAAGCGACAGAGTTTTGTTTTATAGGGCTGTAGTTTCAAGAATCGACTTGTTCATGAATAAAATAACGTCGTTCTATAATTTTCGCATGAATTGTTGTTTTCTCTTTTCGTTTTTTTAGAGAATGGTAATCCTAAAAAACAATTCAAAATAAACAAGCAGTTTTCAAAGAAAAAACACTGCACACACTTGCATTTTCTCTATCTCTTCTAAAAATGAATCATCATGTCATGCAGATTTCTTGTTTTAAACCCCATTGAAACATAGGATCTGATGCCTTTCCCAACTTTGAGTTCTCGGTATTTGGGGCTGAAGAAGAAGTTGACGACGAAATTCCAGAAGAGATCTCCCGATTACTCAGACTGGAGGAAAGGTCCATTGAACCTCACAAAAAGCCGTTGGAAACGATCAACTTGGGTTTAGAAGAAAAGAGAAAAGAAATCAGGATTGAGGCACTACTCAGTCCAACTGCCAAAGAGAGTTTAACAAAGCTTCTCAAAAAATATCCCGATGTATTCGCTTGTTCCTATCAGGACATGCCAGGGTTGGATACCAGCATCGTGGAACATCATTTACCGTTACGGTCAGAATGTCCGCCAGTAAAAATGAGGTTGAGACGAACTCATCTAGACATGGCCATCTAAATCAAATAGGAGGTACATAAACAAATTGACGCGGGTTTCCTCACCACGTCAGAATATCCTCAATGGTTAGCCAACATAGTACCCGTTCCAAAAAAGGACGGAAAAGTCAGAATGTGTGTCGATTACAGAGATCTAAATAAGGCTAGTGCGAAGGACGACTTTCCTTTACCACACATTGACATGCTGGTAGACAGTATAACAAAGTTCAAAGTTTTCTCCTTCATGGATGGATTCTCGGGCTATAATCAGATAAAAATGGCGCCGAAAGACATGGAGAAAACTTCGTTCATTACCCCATGGGGTACCTTCTGTTACAAGGTAATGCCGTTCAGTTTGAAGAACGCCGGGGCAACCTATTAAATGGCCATGACTACTCTGTTTCATGACATGATACACAAGGAAATTGAGGTATATGTCGATGACATGATTGCCAAATCTAAAACAGAAGAGGAGCATGTGACCCACCTGTCAAAACTATTCGAGCGGTTGAGAAAGTACAAACTCTGCTTGAATCCCAACAAAAGCACCTTCGGTGTCTGTTCAGGGAAACTTTTAGGGTTCATCATCAGCCAGAAAGGAATTGAGGTGGATCCTGACAAGGTCAAGGCCATTCAAGAAATTCCTTCTCCGAAAACTGAAAAACAAGTCAGAGGATTCCTGGGACGTTTGAACTACATCTCCAGATTCATATTCCTTATGACTGCGACATGTGCGCCTATTTTTAAATTACTCAAAAAGAACAAGGATTGTGTTTGGACAGAAGATTGCCAAACCGCCTTCGACAGTATTAAGGAATACCTGTTGAATCCGTCGATTCTATCACCTCCAGTGGAAGGAAGACCACTAATCATATACCTCATAGTCCTAGAGGACTCCATGGGGTGTGTACTTGGCCAACAAGACGAAACCAAACGGAAGGAGTCTGCCATCTACTATTTGAGCAAGAAATTCACCGACTGCGAGACTCTGTACACTATGCTTGAGAAAACTTGCTGCGCTTTGGGTTGGGCGGCCAAACGTCTTCACCAGTACATGATTCGTCACACTACTTGGTTGATCTCAGAAATGGATCCAATCAAGTATATCTTTGAAAAACCTGCTCTTACGGGAAGGATTTCCCGTTGGCAGATGTTGTTATCAGAATTTGACATAGAATACCACACTCAGAAAGCCGTTAAGGGGAGTATTTTAGCCGATCATTTGGCATCAACTGATTGACGATCAGGAATCAATCGGGTTTGACTTCCCAAATGAAGATGTCATGTATCTAAAAATGAAAGACTGCGATGAACCGCTACCCAGTGAAGGGCCAGAACCAGGTTCCCAATGGGGACTAATCTTTGACGGAGCTGTCAATCATTACGGAAACGGAATTGGGGCAATCATCATAACACCTCAGGGTACCCACATTCTTTTCACTGCCAGACTTACATTCAAGTGCACAAACAACGAGGCCGAATACGAAGCTTGTATCATGGGTCTCGAAGAAGCGATCGATTTGAGAATCAAAAACTTGGATGTATGTGGCGAATCAGCTTTGGTTGTCAATCAGATCAAAAGAGATTGGAACACATACCAATCAGGATTGATTCCTTACAAATATTACACAAGAAGGTTGTTACCTTTCTTCAACAGAATCGAGTTTCATCATATCCCTCGTGAAGAGAATCACATGGCTGATGCCTTAGCAACCCTCTCTTCCATGATTAGTGTAGGTCAATGGACCGACTTACCTAAGATCGACATAACACACCTTGAACGGCCCGTTTACATCTTCATGATTGAAGCAGTCATAGACGACAAACCTTGGTATCACGATATCAAATGCTTCCTTCAGAAACAAGAGTACCCACCCGGGGCACTAAGAAAAGACAGAAAAACCCTCAGAAGGTTGGCAGGCAGTTTCTCCCTGAGCGGTGATACAATCTATAAAAGGAACTTTGACATGGTCTTGCTTCGATGTGTAGACAGACCAGAAGCAGACATGCTGATGAAAGAAATTCACGAAGGATCCTTTGGCACTCATGCCAACGGACCACAATGGCGAGAAAAATTCTGAGAGCAGGGTACTATTGGTTGACCACGGAATCCGATTGCTACAAGTACATAAGGAGATGTCATAAGTGTCAGATATACTCAGACAAAATCCATGTACCGCCAATGCATCTCAAAGTTCTCTCTTCCCCATGGCCTTTTTCCATATGGGGAATCGAAATGATTGGCATAATTGAGCCCAAGGCTTCAAACGGACATCGGTTCATCCTAGTAGCCATTGACTACTTCACCAAGTGGGTCGAAGCAGCGTCATATGCCAATGTAACCCGACAAGTGGTGGTCCGATTTATCAAAACAATCTCATCTGTCGTTATGGTGTTCCGAGCCAGATCATTACTGATAATGGATCTAACTTGAACAATAAGATGATGAAAGAGTTATGTGCCGAGTTCAAGGTCGAACACCATAACTCATCTCCCTACCGACCCAAGATGAATGGAGCGGTAGAAGCGGCTAACAAGAAAATCAAAAAGATCGTTCAGAAGATGGTTGTAACCTATAAAGACTGGCATGAGATGCTACCCTTTGCTCTTCACGGTTATCGAACATCTGTCTGCACTTCAACAGGGGCAACCCCTTTCTCTCTATTGTATGGCATGGAAGCAGTGCTCCCTATCGAAGTAGAGATCCCATCAATCCGGGTATTGATGGAAGCTAAGCTTACAGAAGCTGAATGGTGTCAAAGTCGACACGATGAATTAAACCTGATCGAAGAGAAGCGAATCACGGCACTATGTGTAGAACCTCAAAAGTTGCCCTCTTGCTTTTAGCTTTTACTGGCTTATGCTGCATGGCATTTTGGCATAATCATCATTTACATTTCATTGGTTCTTTGGCATGGGATCAGGGTGTCTAGGCCAAGTCCAAGGAGCCTTGAGCCTCAAGGGGTCTTAATTGAGTCATCACCTTATCATATGATCAAACTTGATAAGAGAATGCAAGGGAATCACATCATCCTAATCAGTGCAAAACTAGGGTTTTGGAATTCTTGAGTTGAATGCCCCAGTGGGAAAAATCTTTGAGCTTTTATCACCTCCAAATGTCATATCTCATCTTTGTTAGACAGGATGTACATCATATTCAGAGGAATTTGGCTTTGGAGGATATGATGTTTTCTCCTAGACTGAGGGTTTAAAACTAGGGTTTGCCATGAAATCAGTTTATTTCTGATTTCTTGGGCAAGACGTGATCTCATGGTATTCTAAATGTCCTCAATGGTCTAAGGATGAAGAATGGTCCATCAATTTGATTTGGGAGGGTTTCAATTGACCAATTGATTGAGAATCAGGAGATTTGGGGAAAAGTCAACTGCACAGAGGAGAAAGTCAACTCCTGACATTTTAAGGTCAAAATCATGAAATTCAAGTTACATATGTTCATTGGACAAGATTTGATCAAGAAATGATGGAGGAATCATCAAAAATCAAGAAATGTACAAAGTTTCCATTTTTAGAAACTTAGGGTTTCCAAAAAGGCAAGTTTGGACCATTTTGTACTACACTTTAAGGCTTCCTTTCTTCAAGAAGACAGCACACAAGCAAGACGGCTTTCAACAACACACACATTCAGCACAAAATAGGTGTAAAAGGCAGCAGGCAGCAAGTGTGAACAATAGACAGCACATGAACAAACTTAGAACAGCAGCTATAGAAACAGGGCAGCAAGCATCCAAACAAGAAGTGATTGCAAATGAACATGCCTAGCGAGGTAAATCAAGCATAGAGATTGCAAACATCAAGGATGAACAAGCATGATCATGTTAACCACTCAAGAACAAGCACACACAACATAATTGTACGATTTACACATTGTCCAAAACAAATCATGCACAAACAACCATGGAGACAAACATCAATCATGCATCATATGTCCAGCAAGTTGAGCATTAACCAAGAATTAACATGATTCAAATGTGTGTGCAACGTGTTCATTGCATCAAGAATGCAACAACGCAAACATGTTCATAAACGATACAAGTCCAAGAATCGCGTGTCGGAAAATTGTGTTCATGCAATAGTGTGAGGTGCAACAACTCAAGAATGATCCACAAATCATCATCATATAAATCCATGAAGCTTAGACATGAAAAAGATCTCAAACAACCAAGAAAATGCAAGAAAATCAAGTTCTGTTTCAGTGGTAACCGGTTACAGCATAACTGCTAACCGGTTACACAGTTCAAAATAGCCTAAAAATACGCAAAAAAAACAATAGGGTAACCGGTTAGCAGATACGTTGTAACCGGTTACACAGCATCAGAATTCAAAAATAAGTGTTTAGAATCACTTTTCAGCAGCTTATCACCTCTCCAATCACCTACATGTTAGGGCATCTCAATATGCACGAAAATTACATCTCAAAACCAGCAAACACGCATCAATCAACCAGCAACAACAATCAAATCCACAATCCAAAGGATCAAACACAACAAATTCAAGATCTACATTATGAACAAGCAAAATAAGCTAAAATGAAAAGTAGATCTAAAATTTACCAACCTACAAAGCTGAGAATTGCTTTGGTGAGTGTTGATAGGCTGCAATTGATGAATCTAAGCAAGAAATTCAGAGATCCAATGCAATCTTCAAGAGAAAATGAAAAATAAATGCAATGTGATGAACTTGCTTCAAGCTTCTCCAAAATCACTTCCAAGAACTTAGATCCAAAAGCAAAACAGTAGAAAAATCAGAATTCCTTCAAGAATTAGTGAATGGATTAAGGTTTAGTTCCAAGATCAACCAATTTCAATGCAAAATTTGTTGAACTTTGATGGTGGAACTTTGAGTGAGGGTTTTGGAATGAGAGAGAAGTTGAGAGAAAATTGGAGTGAAATGTGTAGAAAATTCAGAAAATGGATCAAAGTTATGTGAGGTTTGGAATGAATTGATTTAAATAACCCCTAGGTTAGGAGTTAAGTTTGGGTTTGGAGTGAGGTTAAGTGGGTGGAAATTGGGGTGAAAAGTGGATTAGGAAAGGAAATGAGGAATTAGAGTGGAAAATGTTGGAAGGAATTTGAATTTTGGGTGGAAAATGATGAAAATATCAATTCTAGATACTTCCCACACGTGCACATGCTAAGCACATGATCACAAATGATGCAAACTAAAATTTTCAAATTTTGTCCAGAGTAACCGGTTACAGCATATCTGCTAACCGGTTACTTAGTTCAAAAACTGAAGAAATGCGTAGAAAACCAAAGGGTAACCGGTTATCAGATACGTTGTAACCGGTTACACAGTGCAAATTTTGAATTTTGACGCCTTTTGGAGGGAAACTTGAAAAAGGGACTTCTGATAGTTGTTTTGAAACCATTAAGCCTCTGAACCCCAAAACTTGGCATTGCTACTGAGTAACACTGAAACACACATGAAATATGCTGTGAATTCCGTTTTGTGCTCGGAATACTGCTGAAAATAATCGTCTGGTGCTGAATCGCTGATTAAAAAAATGACTGCCAGAGCTTCTGATTGTCAAAATGTTTAATGAGCAAAATAAATGCTCAAAAAGACTTTGAAAGCTATCTGCTTGGCTCTGAACATTATTGGAAATGATACTGGAACTGATGACGCCATGAGCTGCTGAAAGATATCTCGATCCCATGCTCAAAAGAACTATGCAAATGCAGAAATGACGATGCAAATGAAATGAAGCATAAGCCAAAAAGAGTTAGAAACAAGGGGGAAAATTTTGAGGTGTTACATGTACGTAATTTCGATCCGTTCCCGATTAGGAACTTTCGATTCGGCAAGTAGAGGGATGATGCAACAAACATCCTTAGTCCTCTGATGATCAGAGATTATGACAACGTCCTCGATTTGATCAGCGAAATAGTTGACTGATTCAGAACTCGAACATGGTTGAATCTCTTTGCGGTCCAACTGACTTTGAAGGGCTGCTCACACGAGGTAGCATCCTTGATTATCCACTGAGCAAACTCCACACCGCTCATAGTTGTGTAGTGGCACCTGGCCACGTCCGCTTTGAATACAGTGTAACCTTACTAGATCTGTTTCCATCGACCGAACATCCTGACTTTGATATCTAGTAGGATTCCCGTTAGTGATACTAATCTACTGGGTGTCTTCATCCATATGGATTGGAAGCCACCAGTGGTTCAACAAGTGCTGAAGTGTTTCCTGGACAAGGGCACAACCCTGATCGTTTTCGCAACCCGCTTTACAGTCCTGATAATCATGTGATACCAGGAACCCAAGTCGGACCTGTTTAGCATGTAACTCCACCAGGCTGGTATTCATCAAGCGAATATCGAAGATTTGAACCATGTTGATTTGATAATGATTCCTATCATGGTAGTCTTGGATCCATCCAAGATCCATATGACGCTGGAGGGCCTCTTGTACAAAAGAGCATCCCTGTTTATTTACCGAGCAAGTCAGGCAGGAATTATAATCGTGACGCGGCCGATTATGATACTGGCTTTGCCTTGAGTGCATTGCCACCAAGTTGACATTCATCGCACGAATATCGTGGTTTTGAATGATGTTGGAATTCGTATAAACCATGTTAACTCCACGAACTCGGTGATCTTGGATCCATCCGAGATCCATCTGTTCCTGTAGAGTTGATTGCACCATAGAACATCCTTGATTGCTTTTAGAGCAGATATCACACTGGTGATAATTATGAGGTGGCACATGGCCATATCCACTCTGTCTACAATGCATCTTGACCAAGTTGGCCCTCAGTAATAGTACATCGCGAATTTGATAGGCGTTGTTAGACTCTCCCTCTATCAAATTGACTGTAGCCTTCTCGTGATGAGGCAGCGGGTTTGTGAGAACATTCAGATTCGTATCTTTGAAAGATAAAACCCCGCTCCTAACAACCTTTTGCACGTCGGATTTGAAACTGAGACAGTTTTCTATGTTATGCCCTGGTCCTCCTTGATGGTAAGGGCAAGTCTGATCCACCTTAAACCAAAAAGGCAGATTTTCCGGTACTGTAAGAGGAGACCTGGTTTGGATGTGCCCCTTGGCTAACAGTAATGAAAATAGTTCTGCGTACGATACGGGTATAGGATCAAATCCTGGTGGCCGCGTTGTACGATTGTTGTTGTATTGAGGACGAGCCTGCTGAAGAGGCTGTTGTGTCCTTTGCTGAAATTGCTGCGAATTTCGTTGGCTTTGAGTAACTTGAGGTTGATACGTAGAAATAGGCGCAGGGTTGAGAGTAGGAGTTACAGCTGCTACTGGTTGGTACCTCCGCCTTTTCTTTTCGAGAGAGATATTCCCAATATCTTGCTCTTTTTTCTTAGGGAGAGCACTACCGTATTTTTTAGTACCGCTTGTCGACCCAGTGTCTTTGACTAGACGTCCTTCTCAAACGGCTTCCTCAAGACGTACTCTCATATCGACCATTTCGGTGAAGTCGTTGGGCGCACTGGCAACCATTCTATCATAGTAAAATGAGCTCAAGGTCCTTAAGAAAATCTTTGTCATCTCTTTTTCGTCAAGAGGCGGACAAATTTGAGCAGCAATTTCACGCCATCTCTGAGCATACCCCTTAAAGGTTTCCTTGTCCTTTTACGACATTGATCTAAGTTGATCTCTGTCTGGTGCCATGTCTAAATTGTATTTATATTGTTGGACGAAGGCAGTGCCAAGATCTCTGAAAGTGCTAATCGTAGTGTGGTTTAAACCCATGTACCATTTTAATGCGGCACCGGTTAACTATCCTGAAAGTAGTGAATCAGTAGCTCCTGGTTCTCTGTCTGAGCTGACATTCGCCGAGCGTACATCACCAGATGGATCTGAGGGCAAGAGTTACCCTTGTACTTTTAAAAGTCGGGCACTTGGAACTTGTGCAGAACTTTCACATTGGGGACCAAGCAGAGATCTACGACGTCCTTTCCAAATAAATCCTGACCGCGAATAGCCTATAGTTCCTTCTGCATTTCCAGGAACTGTTCCTGGAACTCGTTCATTCTTTCGAACATGCTTTCGTTTCCACCAGAAGGTATCTGTGGAATCTGTCCTTTCGGGATAGTGTGCACCACCGGGGGTGGTACCGTTACTACGGCATTGAATCTTGGCGCTTCCCAAAGTTTGTAACCTTTAGGAGTCCTCATTATGCCTCTGGAATCCTCGCTTTCCCGAAGTTTGTAACCTTCAGGCCCAGCGGCTTCTGCTATAATTCCCTGATCTTCAGTGATCGGTGGAACATATCCTTCCGGGATATAGTTAACAGGCATGCCCCAGGGACGATCTTTCGGTATTTGAAACCTAGGATCATACTTCTCCACTATGGGCGTTGAGGTGATCTCTGAGATCACGGTTCTTTGTAGCTGAGCTTCTGCCATGGCTTGCATGTCATTATGAAGCTTTCTCATATCCTCTCTTAGAGCCTCGATCTCTTCTTTCAACTCTCTGTTCTCTTCCTCGAGATCATCCATCTTTTTCTGACGATTGGCCCGAGTATTGTATGAATGAGACAGTTTGACTCTAGAACCGAGACACAAACGTGAGATTCGTAGGTAAAAAGAATATGTGACGTGAGAATGATGAATGCAATGATTATATTAATTATTTTTTTGGTTTAATTAAAATAAACTTCGACAATTAGATTACAAATATCAAACAGTGGGGAAACCCCCATTTTATTGAATTCAAAGGATTGTGGAAATGGAAATACAGTAAATTACAAGGTACAGAAACAGAAACCTAAGCTAATGGGTCCCGAGTCCACTCTGAGGAGACCTCGGGTGCTGATTCTGGTACTTTCCTTTTCTTGGACCGGGGCTCTTGGGCCGTTGTCGGCTTGTCATTCCTTTGCCAAGTGAAAGGAGCGAGCAAATTCCTTTGGTCATCCTGATTTTCTACAACATGTTGCCCCAAAATCTCAATCAGAGCATCCTTATCTTTCAATAGCTGTTGTATTTTGGTACACTCTACATTGAGAATGCGGTACTTGTTCTTCCAAGACCTACTCTCCTATTGAACTTTGTTGGGAGTAACCTGAAGTTTTTCCGTCTCAGTCATGAAGTACATGACAGATTCCCTTGGCGGAAGAACTTCGTGACGAGGATAAGGCATCTTTAACTTGAGAGCTCTAGTTTGTACCCAGTGGAGATAAGGCTCCACCGAGACACAGTCCAATTTTCCTAGAGACTCCCGTCCTTTCTTATGAACATGTTTCCAAGTGTGCACTATTTCCATCTTCAGCACCCTATCATTTTCTCCTTCCTTGAAGAAAAGACCTTCCAGATGAGCATTACGTGGGACATGCCTCATCGGGTACCCAAATTGACGACGAACTAAAACTAGATGATAATTTATTCCTCCCTTAGTTCCTATGAGGGGTACGTTGGGGAAGTTTCCACAACGATCAATGATTCTGATCCCATCATAAATCCTATTGTACCAATCTATATCAAAGTTGGTAAGAGACATGATTCTCTGCGACCAACGTAAAGCACTTTTATGATCCCAAAATGCAGCAGACTTGGGCAAATGGGAGATAAACCATTTATATAGAAGGGGTACACAACACGTGATCATTCCTTCACTGTATAAATTCCTTAAATGTACAGAATGATACGTATCTGCTAGCAAGGTTTGTACGGCGTTTCCAATGAGAAAAACCTTAATGGCGTTGATATCGACGAAGTTATCAATGTTGGGAAACAAAAATAACCCGTAGGTGAGCAAAACAAAGATGCTCTCGAAAGCGCCCATGTTCCCTATACTAGCAAAGTATAGGGCCTTCTTTACCAGAAACTTGGCTGGTAAACCTGGGATTCCTCCTTTGGTGGTCATGTGAGTCTTGATTTCTGACTCATCCAAATAAATTGTTCTTGCAATGGTCTGATCCTTTGGAATTTCTTCTAGCCCAGAAAAGGGAGCTTGATCAGTAATGGGTAAATCAATCAGATGGGAATACTCCTCCAGCGTTGGTGCGAGCTGGTAATCCGGGAATGTGAAACAGTGATAAACTGGATTGTAAAACTGAACGAGTGCCTCCATGATTCTTTCAATTACATGGACCCTTAACAGAGGTAGCAGACCTCCGTGCTTGGCTCTGAAAGCCTCGTGGTTGGTGATCATTCTCGCCAGACCTCTCAAATCCTCTAGTTTTGGAACCTTGAAGGTGTACTTATGAGTTTTCCTTCTACCGAAATCCATTAGTGTAATCTCGTTTCTCTGACATTTGCAATCATTGTCTTAGTTTAATTTGAAAAAGGGAGACTAGAAGAGAAGATATTTTTTGAATATTTTTTAAATGAATGTATGAATGCAGCACACAAAAAACATAGAAAAAACATGGGGTCAAAGGGTCGGTGTCATGAAGTCAAGGCTCTACCCATCCCAAAGGTTTATACTAGCGATTTTTGTACCTGTCTCTCAAAATCATTGATTCTTGTCGAGATAACATCAGCGGGCTGGGAACCGTGCTAGGTGATGTATTTCGAAGAATCTCAGAAGAGGGTAGTATCGCGTGACAACTATTTCTGATAGCTTCCGCACTACTGAAAGAGGTTTTTCCTAGGTGTATACTCAATCTTTCCACATGCGGCATCACACGCATTCCCATTAGCAGAAAAATAAACACAGATATCAATTAGGAAAAGCATCATATATATTTGTCCTAATGTCCTTGACTTTTAAGAGCTATGAATCCTATGTTCTTGACAGAAAATGGCTCCCCGGCGGAGTCGCCATTCTGTGGCACCTTCCCAACTTAAAGGTTTTGACCTAAGATCCTAGTGAGGGCCGATCCTAGCAATAATGACATTCCCCGATGGAACCATCATGAAAATAACTTGTCCAAGGTTTTCACCTTAAATTGTAAGAAAGAAAGACGAGCCCCACGGTGGGCGCCACTTTTCTGTAGCGAGCGGTTTTGGACGTGGTTCTTAAGCACTGTCGCTCTTGGGGGGACTACAGGTCGATTCATTTTTTATCCGATTGAAGCTGATGAAGGAAGGGAAATAGATGTCTCCAACTAACCCTGCTTGCATACTGAGTTTAAACAGCAGTCTGTTAGGTTACGGATGCTATGTGGAAGTGGGGCCTCTTTCTGCTTATTTTGTTAAGACTGAAATCACGGGACTATGCTATTGGTAGGATGTTAGGACTGATGCTTTTCGATTGATGTATGAAGGTACGGGATTTTGGGTTTTTGATTAGTGTGATCGCTAAGATTTCTCTTTCAATCTTATGCCTACGTATTCCCGTTTACCAAAACAGGGAAATCAGAGCGATCGTAGTTCCTCCTATTCTATGGGAGGAAATGGTGTTTTGGTGTCTTGTTCAAAGCCCAAGACATGAAGCTAAATGTGGTTTATATCTTGTTCAAAGCCCAAGCTGTGAAGCTGAAGGGTTTTGACTTTAGAGAGAATTTGTCATCTATAAAGAGGGTCTGTTTGTCACAACTGTTGGGTGACTGGTTATAAAGGAGAATTACTTTAACTAGGATGTGTGAATCTAGCAATGCCATAATTTCCTTTATAGGGGATTTTTAACCTGATGGATAAGACTTTAACTCAGTTTAGAGCAATTCCATCTTTCCTTAGGAATTTCTCATGCTAAAAGAGGGACAATGGCGTGGATGTAAATAATCCAGAGGCTTGCCGCTTACAGCAAATAGATGAAGGGGAAAGGAGTTGTTGATGTTTGTATACTGTGAACGAGGCACAACTTTGATGCTAAAAGGTTGATTGACTCAACTGGGGTTTTCTTATACAAAGCCTAAGAGGAAGCTGGTGACCCAACAAGAGGGTGCTTTTTATTTGTCTCGTACGAAGCCCGAGATAGAGGCTAAAAGGGTTGACTCAACAAGAGAGTGCTAACAAGTGATTGACTCAACAAGAGAGTGCATTTATATGTGTCTTGTACGAAGCCCAAGATGAAGGCTAAAGGTGTTTGACTCAACAAGAGAGTCCTTTATACTCAATAAGAGAGTGATTTTGTATCTCGTACGAAGCCCGAGATGGAGGCTAAAAATGTTTGACTCAACAAGAGAGTCCTTTATACTCAACAAGAGAGTGTTTTTGTATCTCGTACGAAGCCCGAGATGGAGGCTAAAGGTGTTTGACTCAACAAGAGAGTCTTTTATACTCAACAAGAGAGTGATTTGTATCTCGTACGAAGCCCGAGATGGAGGCTGAAGGGTTTGCTCCGTTGGGGAGAATCACTTGTACAAAGCCCAAGAGAAAGCTAGGGTAACTGTTTCAGTTGAGTGGCAGGTCCAGTATGTTGGTTAAAAGAGAAAATCAGTTCTTATATGGGTAATGTTGTACTCATGGATTTGATCTGAGGATCAGGATTATTTCCTGTTCTCTAAGGAAATGGGGAATCAAAAGGAGCTTTAGACTGTCCGAGTCTACGGGTTTTTATCTTATGTACTATGCTTAAGAAACAGTAGTAGTAAGATCTAGACTCTTTGAAAGACTGTTCTATTAAGATGACTAATTTCTGTTCCTATACCTCTAGGAGGTCGTCGGGACAATTTGTACGAAGCCCAAGAGGAGGCTATCTTCATGGAGGAAGAATCATTATACAAAGCCTAAGAGGAGGCTGTGAAAACTTCTAAGAAGCCGACGGGTCCTTGTACAACGCCCAAGAGGAGGCGGGGATGCTTTTAGGAAGCCTGTGGGTCCTTGCACTAAGCCCAAGAGGAGGCTGATGAGCAGTTCCAGAAGGGGTTTCACTTGGAACATTGGCCTTCTGTATATGAACTGTTCAAGGGGGAGATTTCTTAAATCTAGTTATCTAAAATTGTTGTAAAAGAAAATTCTCATGGTCTAGGTTATGTTGAAATATCCGGGAGAACGTCGGATGTAAGGAGATGAGGTTTTGTCTTAGTTCTAGACGTAGTTTCCGGGGAAACTCTAAATATCTATACTAGTATTACACAGTCGATATGAGTTTATGAAAGAAGACTTACAGTGAAACAGCCCCATAATACAGTTATATACATACGAAAGCGGTAAATGAAAGCGGGTAAACACTTACTCTGTTGTAGAGCTTCCATGTTGTTTAGTTAGTTTGTTCAACAAAGAAAGCATTGATAACAATATTATATTCAAAATCAAAGGAGAAAGTGCTTTTGAAAGGAAAATTGGGGCTTACAGCTCAAGGAGAGGCCCAGGATTTTATCAGTGATTACACTGTCGTTTTGTACAGAGACTTATACAAGTGACTGAGGCCCAAGAAAGGTTTTCAGTACAAGGGGATGGGTCTTACACTCTCTCAAGAGGCCCAAAATGATTGAAAGAAAAAATAATGGGGCTTATAACACGAGGGTAGGCCCAAATGATTCTTTTGAACTGGCGATCGCGCCGAGCTTTTCTTTTAATGCAGAGGGACTTATACAATATCTGAGACCCAAAGATTGTTTTGGTTAAAAGGGGATTGGGTCTTACACTCTATTAGAGGCCCAAAAATGATTTTGAATGGGTCTTATAGCTCGAGGAGAGGCCCAGATGGTTTGTTTTAAATGGGCGATGATCGCGCCGAACTTTTGAAATACAACGGGACTTATACAATAAGTGAGGCCCAAAATAGGTTTGTATTTACAAAGGATTGGGTCTTACACTCTATTAGAGGCCCAATGAGTGTTTGGAAAAGTTTGTTAGGGAGAAAATCAATAAAACCCTAATTTCATAATTATTCAAAGAAAATGAATACAAATGATAAAAATTCCAAATATGTTTGAATAAACAACTTGTGATTTTGGTTTTAGGTTTGAAAAATGAGGCTTTCTTCACAAGATGAATTAAAACCTACTTTGGTTTTGATTTTCCAAAATGGATATTTATTTTTAAAATGGTTTAAAAACAAATAAAAGACATTTATTCACAAAAATACTAATTATATTAAATAAATAATATAAATCTAATTTTTTTGGGGGGAATAAAATATTTCAACATTTTTGTGATTTTTTGCAAAAATAACCAATAAAAAATAATTAAAATTGAGGGAGTTATTAATTTTCCAATTAATTAACAAAACATGAAGATATTGGAAAAATAGCAAAATGTGAGAAAACACAAAATGGCATGGGTGGGGTTTCAACCCATGACCTCAAGGTTATAGGGCGCGCGCCTTACCACTGGGGTGGTGATACATCCGTTTATTAAAACAAACCAACAAATATACAAGGCTTGCCTTGTTTTCTAGGCCTGGCCAAGGCAAGGCAAGGCAAGTTTTGGCAAGAAACGGAAAGGTCCATAACTTTCTCATTTCTCCATGGTTAGGGACAAAATTTATATGCATCTGGCCTAGAATTTCACAAGGAATCCAATGGTGGTGGTGTTTTTTCAGATCATGCTCCCTCCTCAAAATCCGATGGTGGTTTTGAAATAGGCCTATAATTGTATTTTCTATGCTACACTTTGGTACAGGCATGAATTACATGATGAATTGGTTCAAACACAACATATATAACATGTATGAGATGTGCATGATCAGTGGACTTCAAAGCAATGTATATTTTGGAAAGTTCAAGTCATGATGCTTACCTCTCTTTTGAGCTTTTGGAGTTTTTGTGCAATCCGCCAAGTTTCTTGCTCTAGAAATGGTTTGATGCTTTGGACACTCTCAAATGATTCCTTAGGAGCTTTTAGGATGAATGTAATTAGCTGGAACCTGCAAAAACACAAACTGGCCCTTTCTTGCAAAAGGGATTAAAATGGCCAAAATAACAACTCCCTCAAATGGTGTTCCATATAGGGGGAACCATTTGGGACAATTCAAGGATGATATTTGGAGTGTGTTTGAGGTTTTATATGGTTTGGAAAGTGACTGAATCAAGGCATGGCTTGAAAAATGCACGAAAGTACTATTTTGAGGTTTTGAGAGATGACTTTGTGATTTAAGGATTACAGGTCACTTGTGAAAGTTTGGATAGCTTAGATATGATATATTGGAGGTGTTAGGATCATGAGCTGTGATGGAAATGCTCTCTAACTCAAAAACTCAGAGTTAGCTTGCTAAAAAAGGCATTTTGGTGTACTCAAACTGAGCACAAATGAGCTCTATTTATAGTAGAGCAAGTTTGTTTTGGGATCAATAGTGAATGGCAACCACAACAGAGGTTTGCCAATGTTGATCAATGGGAAGCCAAGTCTCCTCTAGCCATTGACTAGAGGTTAGAGCACAGGCCTTTAGTTCCCTAGTTGTTGGATCGTTGTTGACTGAATTAAGTTGCAAATGTGTCAGTCCATGCTACCTCTAAGCATCCATTAAATGCTCCAATCCAAAATTGGAGTCTTATCCCTCTTTTAGGGATTTCTAGGTTTGTCATGCTACTTCTTGTTCCAAAGACTTTGGAGGCTTGGATCCGTGTTTGTTCCCTTTAGATTTGATCCTCAGATGTGTCCAAAGTGATGACAAGGCTTGGAATTATCTGATTTTTCCAAATCGAGCAAAAGTGCAAAATTCTGCCTAACCTTGGCAGTTTTCAGCAAGGCATATTGCCATTGTCATATCTCATGACTCAAGTTGAGTTTGGTGATGTTCTTGGTCATTTTGGAAAGCCCTCATATGATACAACAACTTTTTTATCATAATTGGTTTTGATACTTTTTGGATTCAAGTGAAAAATGCCCCTACATTTGGAAAAAAGTAAGGCAGATTCTGACTTAGTGAAAATTTCACTAAGTGTTAGAAAAATTGACATTTCATGTTTTCAGCCATTTTGATTATTCCATAACTCAAAATCCATGATGAATTGGAATGAGGTGTAGTTGAAGCTTGTGTAGAGGGCCATGAGGGCTACAAATCCAGCTTTGGATGGGAAAAAATGGCCTTATGGTTTAGGAGTTATGGTCCTCCAAAGTTGGTACCCTAGCCACTTTGTTCCATAACTTAGAAAATTTTCTAAGTTTTTATGGTTACCCCTTTTACAAGTTATCCCACTTTTCTTGATTTTTCTTGATGAATGATGATTCAAATCACACATTAACATCATTTTAGGGTTAAAAAACCATAATTGTGAAAAATCTCAAAAAGTCAAAATTTGACTTTTGTGCACAGTTGACTTTTTGTCAGATGAATTCTAAACTGTGCGATTCTCTATGAAATCAAGTCCTTAACCTAAATCAAACTTGATGAATTGATTTCATAGGTGTTATAGGGTGTATTGAATCATGTCTCAGGGTTTGGGAGCATGTCCTGGTCAAAAGTCAAAGTTATAGTTGACTTTTCCCGCGAAACCCTAACTGTGGTTCAGATGAAATTGAAACTTGTTGCTCAAGCTTCTTGGATCAATCCATTGTTGCAAATGGATCAATGTGGTGTATTGGAGACCCTCAAATCCTCTCTTGAGGTCTTGGCTCATCTTTTGTCCCAAAAGTCAACTTAGGGGTGAATTAGGTCAAGAAACCCTAATTCCTGATTTTTGATGAATGCATCCCCTGAGGTCAAAATTGACTTGATGATTGGGTCCATGAGGTTCCATGGAGAATTTTAGGATATGCTTTGAAGCATTAGCTCATGCCCAGAGGAATAATTTCCATCTGGAGGCCCTGGTCGACCAAAACCCTAATTTGGTGACACTGTTGATTTTGAGGCTTGATCCACCTAGAAGGGAGCAGCCTTGTGCTTAATCCTTGAGGTGGGAATCCTCTTGATCCCTTGTGGATGTTTGAGAGGTTAGACAAGTTGAATATCATGTCATTCCTTGATTGATCTTTTGTCTAAGAACTCTAAGAGGGCTTGAAACCCTAAGTTTGATTTGTAGTGGATGCTCACCCATCTATGGGGAGACTGATGAGGCATAATGATTCTTCCATACTGTGATGTTGATTTGCACAATGATGGGAAATATTAGTGGTCAAAATTTGGGGTATGACAGAAGCATGTGGGTCCCCAAACCCCGAGAAGTTCAAGACATGCCATTCACCGAGAATAGATCAAGCCATGAAAGTCCGAGAATTTGGAAGAAACTCAAGAGATGCCATTCATGGAGAAAAGATCATCTCTGGGGAGTTAGAGTTTCTTTGACAATGTCTAAGGGTGACAGTCTGAGAAAGGGTTCACTGAGAATGTTGTCTTTCACGTCTACATGTTGTTTAACCCCAAGAGGAGGGAAGACTGTATTTGGTAATCCTATGGGGATCTAGTTTTGTTTGTATTTAAGAGTGACCAACAGGGCTTTACCTAGTGCAGACGTAGTTGCCGGGTAAAACTCTAAATAACTATACTAGTATTACAGAGTTGATTTTTGACAAGTATATAAAAGTTTGTGAAAGAAGAATTACAGTGAGCAGCCCCACAATGCAGTTATATATATTTGAAAGCGGATAAAGAAAGCGGGTAAACACTTACTCGGTTGTAGAGCTTCCATGTTGTTTTGTTAGTTGTTCAACAAAGAATGCTTTGATAACAACATTATAGTCTAAATCAAAGGAGAAAGTGCTTTGAAAAGATTGTTGGGGCTTACAGCTCAAGGAGAGGCCCAAGGATTTATCAGTGATTGCACTGTTGTTTTGAAATTGTACAAGGACTTATACAAGTGACTGAGGCCCAAAAAGATTTTATGTACAAATGGATGGGTCTTACACTCTCTCAAGAGGCCCAAAAGAAAAGGAATGGGGCTTATAACACGAGGGTAGACCCAAAGGGTTTTGTTTGAAAAATGACGACCGCGCCGAGATTTCTTTATACAATACATTGAGGCCCAAAAAGGATTTATCTACAAGGGATGGGTCTTACACTCTATTAGAGGCCCAAAGGTTTATTTTTGTACAAGTAGTGGGGCTTATAGCTCAAGGAGAGACACAAGGGTTTTTGTTAAAAAGGCGATGATCGCGCCGAACTTTTTGATGGTGTCAGGACTTATACAATACACTGAGGCCCAAAGAGGTTTGTATTTACAAAGGATTAGGTCTTACACTCTACCAAGAGCCCAAAGAGTTTTGAAAATGATTGATGAAGTTTGAAATCAAAGAAACCCTAATTTTCTTTCCCTTTAAAAGTAAATATTTAAAGAAAATCAATAAAAATGATAAAATTACTAAATGAGTTTGAATAAACCACTTGTTATTTTTGTTTAAGGTTTGAAAAATGAGGTTTTAATCACAAGATGAATTAAAACTCATTTGGTTTTGATTTTCAAAGTAAATATTCACTTTTAAAATGTTTAAAAACAATTAAAAGGGAATTTATTCACAAAAATACTAATTATATTAAATAAATAATATAAACTTATTTTTTAGTGGAATAAACTATTTCAACATTTTTGTGATTTTTTGCAAAAAGAACCAATCAAAAATAATTAAAATTGAGAGAGTTATTAATTTTCCAAACTATTAAAAATAATATGAAAAATAGTAGAAAAGTGGAAAAATAGCAAAAAGAGGGTTTGGGGCGAGGGGGATTCGAACCCCATACCTCTTGTGTATAGGGGTGGTGATACATCCGTTGATTGAAACACAACCACAAATATACAAGGTTTGCCTTGTTTTTGGCCTGGCCCAAGGCAAGGCAAGGCAAGATTTTGGTCAGAAACGTGAAGGCCATAACTTTCTCATTTCTCCATGGATTGGGACAAAATTTAGGTCTATCCTTCCTAGAATTTCACAAGGAATCCAATGGTGGTGGTGTTTTTTCAGATCATGCTCCTATTGAAAAACCCGATAGTGGTTTTGAAATAGGCCATGATTTTCATTTTCTGTGCTATCTCTTGGTACAGACATAAATTACATGATGAATTGGTTCAAGCACAACATATATAACATGTACAAGATGTGCATGATCAGTGGACCTCAAAGCAATGCATATTTCAAAGAGTTCAAGTTGAGATGCTTACCTCTTTTTGGAGCTTTTGTGCAATCTGCCTAGTGCTTTGTTCCAGAAATGATTTGATGCTTTAGACACCCTCAAATGATCTCTTAGAAGCTTTTAGGATGGTTGGAATCAGCTGGAAACCTCAGGAACAAGTTTGAGCTCTTTCTTGCAAAAGGGGCAAAAGTGGCCAAAATAGCAACTCTCTTAAATGGTGTTCCAAATAGGGGGAACCATTTGGGACAGTTCAAGGATGATATTTGGAGTGTGTTTGAGGTTTTATCTGGTTTGGAAAGTGACTGAATCAAGACATGGCTTAAAAAATGCACAAAAGTCCAATTTTGAGGTTTTGAGAGGTGACTTTGTGATTTTGGTGTTACAGGTCACTTGTGAGTGTTTGGATCACCTCTATATGATATTTATGAGGTGTGTGTGTGATTGGTTTGGCTGGAATTGCTCTCAAACTCAAAACCCGATAGTGATTGGTTTGGAAGTGAGAAGGTGATTTTGAGGAAAGAATCTGTTTGATGGCTTTGGTGTACTCAAACTGATCACAAATGAGCTCTATTTATAGTAGAGCAAGTTTGTTTTGGGATCAATAGTGATTGGCAACTGCAGCAGAGATTTGGCCAATGTTGATCAATGAGAATCCAAGTCTCCTCTAGCCATTGACTAGAGGTTAGGGCACAGGCTACTGGTTCCCTTGGTCTTGGATATGTCTTGACTGAATTCAGTTGGAAATGGCTCAGTCCATGCCACCTTGGTGCATCCATTAAATGCTCCAAACCAAAATTGGAGTCTTGTCCCTCTTTTAGGCATTTCTAGGTTTGGCATGCTACTTTTGGTTCCAAAGACTTAGGAGGTTTATGGATCAGTGTTTGCCCCTACTTGGTCTCCCCCTGAGGTGTTCAGATAGATAAGTGTGTTTGTCATTTGCACAAATTTTGCAAATCGAGCAAAATGCACAAATCTGCCTTGCTTTGACAGTTTTCAGTAAGGCATGTTGCTATTGTCATATCTCATGGCTCAAGTTGACTTTGATGGAATTCTTGGCCATTTTGGAAAGCCCTCATATGATACAACAACTGTTTGATCATTGTTGATTTTGATACTTTTTGGATCCAAGTGAAAAATGCCCCTACATTTGGAAAAAAGTGAAGGCAGATTCTGACTTAGTGAAAATTTCACTAAGTGTTGGAAAAAAGTGACATTTTCACTTTTTGTGATTTTGATCATTCCATAACTTAAAATCCATGAGGAATTGGAATGAGTTGTGTTTGAAGCTTTTGTAGAGGGCCATGAGAGCAAAAAATCTAGCTTTGGATGAGGAAAATGGCCTTGTGGTTTAGGAGATATGATCCTCCAAAGTTGGTACCCTAGCCACTTTGTTCCATAACTTAGAAAAATTTCTAAGTTTTTATGGTTACCCCTTTTACAAGTTATCCCACTTTTCTTGATTTTTCTTGATGAATGATGATTCCAACCACACATTAACATCATTTTGGGGTCAAAGAACCATATTTGTGAAAAATCTCAGAAAGTCAAAGTTTGACTTTTGTGCACAGTTGACTTTTTGTCAGATGAATTCCAAACTGTGTGATCCTCTATGAAATCAAGTCCTTGACCTAAATCAAACTTGATGGACATGTTCCATGGGTGTTATAGGGTGTATTGAATCATGTCCCAAGGTTTGGGAGCATGTCCTGGTCAAAAGTCAAAGGCACATTTGACTTTTCTCGCGAAACCCTAATTGTGGTTCTGATGAATTTGAAACTTGTTGCTCAAGCTTCTTGGATCAATCCATTATTGAAAATGGATCAATGTGGTGTATTAGAGACCCTCAAATCCTCCTTTGAGGTCTTGGCTCATGTTTTGTCCCAAAAGTCAACTTAGGGGTGAATTAGGTCAAGAAACCCTAATTCTTGATTTTTTTATGAATGTATCCCCTGAGGCAAAATTGACTTGATGATTAGGTTCATGATGTCCCTTGGAGCATCATAGGTTATGCTTTGAAGCATTGGCTCATGCCCAGAGGAAAATTTCCATCTAGAGGCCCTGGTCGACCAAAACCCTAATTTGGTGACACTGTTGATTTTGAGGCTTGATCCACTCAGAATGATGCAACCTTGTGCTTGATTCTTGCTGTGGGAGTCCTCTTGATCCATTAGGGATGTTTGAGAGGCTAGACAAGTTGAAGATCATGTCATTCCTTGATTGATCCTTTGTCTAAGAACTCTAATAGGGCTTGAAACCCTTAGTTTGATTGTAGTGAAGGCTCACCCATCTTTGGGGAGACTAATGAGGCATGATGGTTCATCCATATTGTGATTATGGTTTGCACAATGATGGGGAGTCTTAGCGGTCAAAATTTGGGGTATGACAGATGCCTTTATTTAATCTTCTTGGACCCGAAGGTGTGAATGGTGAAGGTATTCGGGCATTCAGGGTGCAAGAGGATTAAATATCGGAATACCCAACATTTTGATGGTGGTTAAGAATGGTCGTTCATGCATCTTTCTTCTTTTGCTAAGCAATGATGTTTAGAAAAGGTAAACTTCCCCTCGATCCTGGTTTCCTACCAAGGAACTGGTCTTAGTTTTTGAAATGAACTTCCCCTCGATCCTGGTTTCCTACCAAGGAACTGGTCTCAGTTTCTGAAATAAACTTCCCCTCGATCCTGGTTTCCTACCAAGGAACTGGTCTCAGTTTCTAAAATAAACCTCCCCTCGATCCTGGTTTCCTACCAAGGACCTAGTCTCAGTTTCTGAAATAAATTCCCCTCGATCCTGGTTTCCTACCAAGGAACTGGTCTTAGTTTCTGAAATAAACTTCCCCTCGATCCTGGTTTCCTACCAAGGAACTGGTCTCAGTTTCTGAACACGACTAGATACTCGGCCACAGTGGGGGATGAAAAGTATCACTGGTTCAAGATAGCAATTCTACCTTGCTTAGGAGAGATAGTCCCCGTGGGGAACACCGTTGGTCAGGCTTAGGAGATAAGAACTCTGTCGGGGGTGTCGGACGGAATATTCGCATCTGACACAGCTGATCCTTCATTCAGGTGCACTGGTTTAGAAGGAGTAATTTGATTCTGCACTTTGAAGTTCAATTACTTCTGGAGAAGTGATCGATATTCTTTCGATGTTCAACAGTCAAAAGAAATTTCCATCTTTATTTAAAAGCAGAAAAATTTTATCAAGTAAATTCATTTTTGTTTTATTTCAAGAATCGTTGATCATGTTAAAATGTCGTTATGTAAAGCTAAAACAAATACGAATTGCAAACAAAAGCACAAGGGCTCAAATTTTATTGATAGGATGGAAATCAGCCAAACGCGTGATTCCATAGAGTATTTACAAAGTTTAGAAAATGGTAATTTAAGGGAAAAGGGTTACATTGAAACATGGCGACCGCTATCCTTCTACCAACTTTGAATTCTGGACATCCTGAGCTTCTGTCGAAGATGACCTTGACTGGAGTTTTTCTCTGATGGTGTAACTGTTGCAGAGCCGAACTGATTAGACGTAGTTACTTTCGATTATCCCTAATTTTTGCCTGGATTGTACTGTGATATTTCTAATCCACCGGGATGATTTTTGACTATGTCTCTAATTTTTTCCTGGACCGCCCTTTCGGGTTTTCAATCCACCGAGACGTTTTTTTATTTAGGCGAAGTATTTCTTGACTACGTCAACATTCGTGGTATAGGCAAATTCCTCTCCATCCATGGTTTCGAGTCTCAAGGCGCCGCCTGAGAAGGCTTTCTTGGCCACATAGGGGTCGTCATAATTCGGAGTCCATTTGCCCAGGGAATCAGTGAGAAATGATTGTATCTTTTTGAGCACGAGGTCTCCTTTCCTGAAGACGCGAGGTCGGACTTTTTTGTCAAATGCCTTCTTCATCCTTTGTTGATACAACTGACCGTGGCATAGAGCCGTTATTCGCTTCTCTTCGATCAGATTCAGTTCGTCGTGTCGACTTTGACACCATTCAGCTTCTGTAAGCTTAGCTTCCATCAATACCCGGATTGATGGGATCTCTACTTCTATGGGGAGCACTGCTTCCATGCCATTCACTAGAGAGAAAGGGGTTACCCCTGTTGAAGTGCGGACAGATGTGCGATAACCATGAAGAGCAAAGGGTAGCATCTTGTGCCAGTCTCTGTAGGTTACCACCATCTTTTGAACGATCTTCTTGATGTTCTTGTTAGCCGCTTCTACCGCTCCGTTCATCTTAGGCTGGTAGGGAGATGAGTTATGGTGTTCGATCTTTAAACTCAGCGCACAACTCTTTCATCATCTTATTATTCAAGTTAGATCCATTATCAATAATGATCTAACTCGGAACACCATAACGGTAGATGATATTATTTTTGATAAAGCGTACCACCACTTGTCGGGTTACATTGGCGTATGACACTGCTTCGACCCACTTGATGAAGTAATCAATGGCTACTAGGATGAACCGATGTCCGTTTGAAGCCTTGGGTTCAATCATGTCAATTATGTCGATTCCCCGTATGGAAAAAGGCCATGGGGAAAAGAGAAATTTGAGATGCGTTGGCGGTACATGGATCTTGTCTGAGTATGTTTGACATTTGTGACAATTCCTCATGTACTTGTAGCAGTCAGATTCCATGGTCAACTAGTAGTACCCTGCTCTCACAATTTTCCTCGCCATTGTGTGTCCGTTGGCATGACTGCCAAAGGATCCTTCATGAATTTCTTTTATCAGCATGTTTGCTTCTGGTCTGTCTATGCAGCGGAGCAAGACCATGTCGAAGTTTCTCTTATAGAGTGTATCACCACTCAGGAAGAAGCTGTCTGCCAATCTTCTGAGGGTCTTTCTATCTTTCCTGATGCCCCAGGTGGATACTCTTGTTTCTAAAGGAAGCATTTGATATCGTGATACCAAGGTTTGTCGTCTATGACTGCTTCAATCGCGAAGATGTAAGCGGGCCGTTCAAGACGCATTATGTCGATCTTAGGTAGGTCGTTCCATTGACCTACACTAATCATGGAAGAGAGGGTGGCCAATGCATCAGCCATGTGATTCTCTTCACGAGGGATATGATGAAACTCGATTCTGTTGAAGAAAGGTAATAACCTTCTTGCATAATCTTTGTAAGGAATCAGTCCTGATTGGTATGTGTTCCAATCTTCTTTGATATGATTGATACTCAGGGCTGAGTCGCCATATACATCCAAGTTTTTTATCCTTAAGTCGATCGCTTCCTCGAGACCCATGATACAAGCTTCGTATTCGGCCTCGTTGTTTGTACACTTGAATGTAAGTCTGCCGGTGAAAGGAATGTGGGTACCCTGAGGTGTTATGATGATTGCCCCAATTCCGTTTCCATAATGGTTGACAGCTCCGTAAAAAATTAGTCCCCATTGGGAACCTGGTTCTGGCCCTTCACTGGGTAGCGGTTCATCGCAATCTTTCATTTTTAGATACATTACATCTTCGTCTGGGAAGTCAAATTTGACTGATTCTTGATCGTCAATCGGTTGATGAGCCAAATGATCGGCTAAAACACTTCCCTTAACGGCTTTCTGAGTGTGGTATTCGATGTCATATTCTGATAACAACATCTGCCAACGGGAAATCCTTCCCGTGAGAGCAGGTTATTCAAAGACGTACTTGATTGGATCCATTTTGGAGATTAACCAAGTAGTGTGACGAATCATATACTGGCGAAGACGTTTGGCTGCCCAAGCCAGAGCACAACAAGTTTTCTCGAGCATAGTGTACCGAGTCTCGCAGTCGGTGAATTTCTTGCTCAAATAGTAGATGGCAGACTCTTTCCTTTTGGTTTCGTCTTGTTGGCCAAGCACACAACCCATTGAGTCCTCTAGGACTGTGAGGTAGATGATCAGTGGTTTTCTTTCCACTGGAGGTGATAGAATCGGTGGGTTCAATAGGTATTCCTTAATACTGTTGAAGGCAGTTTGACAGTCTTCTGTCCAAACGCAGTCCTGGTTCTTTTTGAGTAATTTGAAAATTGGGACACATGTCGCGGTCATAAGGAATATGAATCTGGAAATGTAGTTCAAATGTCCCAGGAATCCTCTGACTTATTTTTCAGTTTTCGGAGAAGGCATTTCTTGAATGGCCTTGACTTTGTCAGGATCAACCTCAATTCCTTTCAGGCTGACGATGAACCCTAGCAGTTTTCCTGAACGGGCACCGAATATGCATTTGTTGGGATTCAAGCGGAGTTTGTACTTTATCAGCCGCTCGAATAGTTTTGACAGGTGGGTCACATGCTCCTCTTCTGTTTTAGATTTGGCAATCATATCATCAACATACACTTCGATTTCTTTGTGTATCATGTCATAAAATAGAGTAGTCATGGCCCTTTAATAGGTTGCCCCGGCGTCCTTCAAACCGAACGGCATTACCTTGTAACAAAAGGTACCCCATGGGGTGATGAACGAAGTTTTCTCCATATCTTTCGGCGCCTTTTTCATTTGATTATAGCCCGAGAATCCATCCATGAAGCAGAAGACTTTGAACTTTGCGGTACTGTCTACCAGCATGTCAATGTGTGGTAAAGGAAAGTTGTCCTTTGGACTAGCCTTGTTTATATCTCTGTAATCAACACACATTCTGACCTTTCCGTCCTTTTTCGGAACTGGTACGATGTTGGCTAACCATTGAGGATATTCTGATGTGGCGAGGAAACCCGCATCAATCTGTTTCTGTACCTCCTCCTTGATTTTGAAGGCCATGTCCGGGTGAGTCCATCTCAACCTTTGTTTCACTGGCAGACATTCTTATCTTAACGGTAGATGATGTTCCACGATGTTGGTATCCAACCCTGGCATGTCCTGATAGGACAAAGCGAATACATCGGGAAACTCTTTGAGAAGCTTTATCAAACTTTCTTTGACAATTGGACTGAGCAGTGCCCCAATCCTGATTTCTTTTCTCTCTTCTTCTGAACCCAAGTTGACCGTTTCCAACGGCTCTTTGTGAGGTTTAATGGACCTTTCCTCCTGTTTGAGTAGTCGGGAGATCTTTTCTAGAATTTCGTCGTCAACTTCTTCTTCAGCCCCAAATACCGGGAACTCAAAGTTGGGATAAGGCATTGGATCGTATGTTTCAACGGGGTTTAAAACAAGCAATCTGCATGACGGTGTGATTTGTGTTTAGAAGAGATAGAGAAAATGCAAGTGTGTGCAGTGTATTTTTTTTTTGAAAAACTGCTTGTTTATTTTGAATTGTTTTTTAGGATTACCATTTTCTAAGAAAAGCAAAAAGAGAAAATAGCAATTAACGCGGAGATTACAGAACGACATTATTTTATTTATGAACAAGTCGATTCTTGAAACTACAGCCCTATAAAATAAAACTCTATCGCTTTAGGCGAAGCGAAGAGGGATAATTACAGAAAGTGAGCCCTATCAAAACACCCGTTTCACCTGGGCAGGGTGAAAGGTTAAGATAAAGACGGCAATTACTTTGACTTATGAACAATCTTCGGAACATGGACAACAACCCATTGGCGGCGAACTCCTCGGTGAATCACAAAGTCTAATACCTTCCTTGATTTGTCTTCAGAAATAACGCTGATTTCTGGCGGAGCAGGATCATTGGAATCTGTCTCCCAGACAAAGTTTTCGTAGGAGGATTCCTCAGTTGTATTTTGTAGAGTATTTATGCTCTCAGGTGGATCTCCCCACCCAGTTGGCTGAATGTCTTCGAGCCTGATGCGAGAGCTCTCAAGAGCAGTGTACTTGACCATGAAGTCAAATTTTCCACTTGATTGTCCCAAGGTGTCCCACACTTCTTTGGAACCGGATGAGTCATCCCTTTCGATGACGTTGACCTCTAGAAAAGCATAGTTGATGAATTATTGTCCTGCAAACTTTGCGAATTCATCGTCGTACTGGATATTTTTTGAATGACCTGAGTGTTGATCCCATGATATGGTGTGGACGCATGTATTCCTTTCAACGATGCTCAGCTGGTTTTCATTGTTCGGCTGATTTTCTTGCCCCAAGTCTCCTGGGTACGGCTGTCAGATAGGCAGGCCATCCATTGGGCCATAATAGTCGTGGTCGAAGTTGTATTTCATCGGAGTGTCTTCCTCTAATGAATTTGGTGGAGCACGGCATCCTTCCGGATCATAACCTCCGTATATCATTCTGACATCTGACCTGGGTATAAATCTCGAACTCTGTGCGGGATAGCAAAATGGCATAGGCACGTCTTCCTGAGACATATAACCGTCCTCGTTAAGATAGGACTTCCACTCCTCATCTGTATCAGAGGGATCTTCCTCGTTGATGGTATGGACTGCTTGAGGCACTGGGTGAAGGAAACCTCCACTGTGGAAGAAGTCCTGAATGGGATGAAGACTTTCATCGTTAGCAGCTGTCTGGGTACAGGTCGCAGAAAAACCAAGACCCTTCTTTGTTTTGTTATCGTTAGGAATGACAAGTTGTACCCATCCATTTGTATTGTTATTTTTTATCACTTCGAGAGCATCTCTGTATGACGAAATCGAGGTTCCTTTCTCTGATTGATTCTTATTGCTCACCGAAAGTGCTTGAAACTGAGTCCCAACAACCTCCTCGGGTTCTATACAAGTAGATAATGACAGGTTACTCACGATCAAGGCTTGTTCTCCACAGACCGTGACGAGTTGATCGTTCTTGACGAACTTCAGTTTCTGGTGCAGCGTCGAAGTGACTGCCCTGGTGTATCCAAGGTCTTCCTAATAAACAGTTGTATGCTGCCTGGACGTCCATGACCTGGAAAGTGATTAGGAAAGTGTGAGGACCAATAGTTATGGGAAGGTCGACTTCGCCGATAACTGATTTTCGAGATCCATCAAAGGCTTTGACGATAACCTCACTGCCCCTCATCGGGGATCCTTTGAATGATAGCCGCATTAAAGTGGACTTTGGCATAACGTTGATGGTCGATGCTGTGTCTACCAGTACACTGGCTAAAGCATCGTCCTGGCAATTGACTGTGATATTGAGCGCCATGTTGTACTTTTGCCCCCCTCTGGCAAATCCTCATCAATGAATCCTAAGTTATTGCAGGAAATGGTGTTAGAGATGATGCTATCGAACTGTCGCATTGACACATCTTGTTCCACAAAGGCCTGCTCTAAGACTTTCTGTAGAGCCTCTCAGTAGGCTTCGGAACTGAGTAAAAGTGATAGCACTGAAATCTTTGAAGGAGTTTGTAACAGTTGATCAACAATGTTGTATTCACTCCTTTGGATGAGCTTTAGCATCTCATCATTTTTCTTTGAAAGGTCGTGATTACTGGATTAACCGACTGGTGGATCAGGAGCTTCTGTCTGAAGTTCCTTTTCTTTGTTAGGTTCTCCAACCCCTCGGTTAAAGATTCGACCGCTCCGTGTTACTCGACTGATGTCTACAATATTCACGACGGAGGGTAATGGAAGTTCCTTTCCATTCTCAATTACTGTTGCACCATATTTGTAAGGGATCACCTTAGCTTATTCATACGGTAATGGTCCTGGAAAATAAATAACTACAGGAGCCTTCTGATTTTTCTGACTGTCGTAAGTAACTTCAATCAGTTCCTGGCTAGGAACTTTTGATTCTTCCAGTAGAGGGATGACGGTACGAACATCCTTGTTCTGTTGATGATAAGAGATTATGACAACGTCTTTGATTTGATCAGCGAAGTAGTCCGGCGTCCAGTTGATTGGCTCGAAACTTGGACACAGGTGAATCTCCTTACGATCCAACTGACCTTGAAGGGCTGCTCGCACGAGGTAACATCCTTGATTATTTTCCGCGCAGACTCTACAACGTTCTTAATTGTGTGGTGGCACCTGGCCACGTCCGCTTTGAATGCAGTGCAACCTTACCAGGTTAGTTTCCATAGATCGGACATCCTGACTTTGATGCCGAGTAGGGTTCCCGTCAACCACACTGATTTGTTGCACGTCTTCATCCATATAGATTGGATGCCACCAGTGGTTTAACAAGTGTTGCAAAGTTCTTTGAACGAGAGCGCACCCTTGGTTACTCTCACAACATCCTTTACAGCTCAGATACTCGTGAAATGTGAGAAAATCAAGTTGGACTTGCCTGGCGTGTAACTCCACTAAGCTGGTATTCATCAAACGAATATCGAGGATTTGAATCATGTTGATCTGATAGGGATTTCTATCATGGTAGTCCTGGATCCACCTAAGATCCATCTGACGCTGGAGGGCCTCTTGTATAAAAGAGCATCCCTATTTGTTTATCGAGCAAGTCAGACAGGAATTGTAATCGTGTCGTGGCAGATTATGATACTGGCTTTGCCTTGAGTGAATTTCCACTAAGTTGGCATTCATTTCACGGATGTCGTGGTTCTGAATGATGTTTGAATTTGTGTAGGTCATGTTGACTCCACGAATTCGGTGTTTCTAGATCCATCCGAGATCCAATTGTTCTTGTAGAGCTGTTTGCACCACAAAACATCCTTGATTGTCTTTAGAGCAGATATCACACTGGTGATAGTTATGAGGTGGTACATGGACGTATCCACTCTATCTACAATGCATCTTGACCAAATTGGTCCTTAATAAGAGTACATCATGAATTTGATAGATGTTGTTAGACTCTCACTCTATTAAATTGACTGTAGCTTTCTCATGTTGAGGCAGCGGGTTTGTGAGAACGTTAGGATTTGTATCTTTGAAAGATAAGGCCCCACTCCTAACAAGCTTTTGCACATCAGATTCGAAACTGAGACAGTTTTCTATGTTATGCCCTGGTCCTCCTTGATGGTAAGGACAAGTTTGATCCGTTTTGAACCAAAAAGGCAGATTTTCCGGTACTGTAAGAGGAGACTTGGTTTGGACGTGCCCCTTGACCAGTAATAATGGAAACAGTTCTGCGTACAACATGGTGTAGCGAGCGATTTTGGACGCGGTTCTTAAGCACTGATCGCTCTCTGCGGTTTGAGCTTAAACTACAGGTCGATTCATTTTTTATCCTATTGTGAGCTGAATAAGGAAGGGAAATAGATGTCTCCAATTAACCCTGCTTTGCATACTGAGTTTAAACAGCGGTCTGTTAGGTTACGGATGCTATCAATGTGGGGGGGCCTTTGTACTGGTTATTTGTATTTTCGCCAATACTGTTTTCTTTCTTTTTTACCTGGGCAGAAGGTTTCTGGCGGGGAACAAGGATTAGGAGGTTAGGACTGATGCTTTTGAATTACTGCTTTTGATTGATGGGATTTGGGTTTTTTGTTGATTGTGCTCGCTAAGACCTTTTCTTTCGATCTTATGCCTACGTATTCCCGTTTACCGAAACAGGGAAATCAGAGCGTTCGTAGTTCCTCCTATTCTATGGGAGGAAATGGGTGTTTTTGGTGTCTTGTTCAAAGCCCAAGACGTGAAGCGAAAGGTTGTTTGTATCTTGTTCAAAGCCCAAGATGTGAAGCGAAAGGTCTCGACTTTAGAGAGAATTTGTCATCTCTAAAGAGGGAGAAGGAGAATTACTTTAACTGGGATACGCGGATCCGAGCAATGCCATAATTTCCGAAGAAAGGGTTTTAACCTGAAGGAGAAGACTTTAACTCAGTGTAGAGCAATGCCATCTTTCCTTAGGAATTTCTCATGCTAAAAGAGGGACAGTGGCATGGATATCGATGATCCAGAGGCTTGCCACTTACAGCGATTAGACGAAAGGAAAGGAGTTATTGATGTTTGTGTACTGTGAACGAGGCACAGCTTTGATGCTAAAAGGTTAATTGGATCAACCAGTGGTTTTCTTATACAAAGCCTAAGAGGAGGCTAATTTCCGGTAGGAAAATCATTATACAAAGCCTAAGAGGAGGCTATTTTGTGTCTCGTACAAAGCCCGAGAGAGAGGCTAAAAGATTTTGACCCGACGATGGAGTCTTTTGGTATCTCGTATAATGCCCGAGATGGAGGCTATTGTTTGTTTGACTCTACGAGGGAGTCTTTGTGTCTCGTACGAAGCCCGAGATAGAGGCTAAAAGTTTGACTCAACAACAGAGTCTTTTTGTATCTCGTACGAAGCCTGAGATGGAGGCTAAAGGTTTGTTTCAGTTGAGTAACAGATCCAATATACTGATTTTAAAAGAGAAAATCAGTTCTTATATGAGCAACACTGTACTCAGGGATTTGATCTGAGGATCAGGGATATTTCCTTCTCTTTGAGGAAATGGGAAATCCAAAGGGTATTGAGACTGTCCGAGTCTGCGGGTTTCCTTCCTATTTAACGAAGGGGTCACTTTAGAATGTCTTTGAGACTCAAGGAAGTTAGACTGTCCAAGTCTAGAGTTTTTTTTCTTTTGTACTATGCTTTGAGAAACAGTAGTAGACTCTATGAAAGTATTGTTCTATGAGGATGACTAGGTTTTGTTCCTATACCTCTAGGAGGTCGTCGGGACAATTTGTACGAAGCCTAAGAGGAGGCTGGAAACTTTTAAGAAGCCTACGGGTCCTTGTACGAAGCCCAAGAGGAGGCTATCATTCCCGAAGGAAGAGATCATTATACGAAGCCTAAGAGGAGGCTGTGAATACTTCTAAGAAGCCGTAGTATCCTTGAATAATGCCCAAGAGGAGGCCGATGCTTTTAAGAAGCCCGTGGGTCTTATCATCTCCTTTCCATTAGGAGAGATAACTCTTTTAAAGATAAAAACCACTGGTAAACGTGCGAGGTTTACTATCCAGCGACTTTTAACTTTTAAAGAGGGTTCCTTAGTTAAGGTCCAAGATTATGACCGTAGTGGGTACCCAAACCCCGAGACATTCAAGGCAAGCTATCCACAAGGAATAGATCAAGTCAGGAAAGTTCGAGAATTTGGAAGAAACTCAAAGATGCCATTCACGGAGAATACATTCATCTTGGGGAGTAGAGCTTCTTGACGATTCCTAAGGAGGACAGCCGAAGAGAAGACTGTATTTGGTGCTCCTATTGGGGATCTAGGCGTCTATTTCTACGAATAAATGAAACAGCGTCACCTAGTTCTAGACGTAGTTGCCGGGGAAACTCTAAATATCTATACTATTATTACACAGTAGATATGAGTTTATGAAAGGAGACTTACAGTGAGCAGCCCCACAATACAGTTTATAATATGAAAGCAGTAAATGAAAGCGATAACCACTTACTCGGTTGTAGTGCTTCCATGTTGTTTGGTTAGTTGTTCAACAAAGAAAGATTGAAAACAACAATATATTCAAAATCAAAGGAGAAAGTGCTTTGAAAAAGAAAGATTTGGGGCTTACAGCTCAAGGAGAGGCTCAGGGTTTTATCAGTGAGCGCACTGTTTGACTTTGTACAGAGGGACTTATACAAGTGACTGAGGCACAAAAAGGTTTTCTGTACAAAGGGATGGGTCTTACACTCTCTCAAGAGGCCCAAAAAGGTTTAAAGAAAAAGAGTGGGGCTTATAACACGAGGGTAGGCCCAATTGATTTTTCGTTTAAAAATGGCGATCGCACCGAGGTTTTCTTTTAACGCAAAGGGACTTATACAATAAGTGAGGCCCAAGATGTTTTGGTTAAAAGGGGGATTGGGTCTTACACTCTAATAGAGGCCCAAAGTGTTTTGAATGGGTCTTATAGCTCAAGGAGAGGCCCATATGGTTTTTATTTTTAAACGGGCGACGATCGCGCCGTTTACTTGTACAAAGGGACTTATACAATGAGTGAGGCCCAAAAAGTTTTTGTACAAGGGGGGATGGGTTTTACACTCTCTCAAGAGGCCCAAAGTGTTTTGAAAATGATTTATGAGGGTTGAATTAATCCAAAACCCTAATTTGTTTTCAAAATGTATTTAATTGAATAAAAATTCAATTAAAATGATCAAAAATTGTTTAACGCATGGAAAACAAATTATGATCTTGGATTAATGCTTCAAAAATTAAGTATTGACCTACAAAATAATTAGAAAGCATTAAAAGTTGCAAAATCAATGTAGAAAAAATATTTAAAATGTCAAAAACAATTAAAATATTAATTCTTTACAAAAATATCAATTATATGAAATAAACAATATTTTTGGGATTTTTGTGAAAATAAAATATTTTAACATTTTTGTGAATTATTAAAAAAAGAATCAACTCAAAATCATTAAAACTCAGAGAGAAATTAATTTTTGAATCAATTAAACAAAATCACAAAATTCAAATATTTGAATTTGGAAAAAATGGCGCCAAGAACAGTTGAAGAACACGCGCGTGTTCTTGGTTTCTCAGATTTGCGTTTTCTATCCAATCTCCATGAATACGTAATCATATCATGCAATCCACATATCATTATGCTCGCCTCAACCTCACGATCATGTCTATGTACTTTAATTTCATTTAAATTAAACATACAACAAGAAATCACGAAGAGACCTCAAGAACCCTAATTTCTGCATGAAGGCTAGGATTTTTGATACACGATTCAAACAATGCAATCAATTGAGGGAAAACATTCCATGCATGATTATGAACATATGGCCAAATTATTGTGCGAGGAAATATGCATAGATTGAGAGATGACCAAGTATGTTCTTACCTCCAAGTCGTGACAGCAAGTTCAAAGTGATTTTGATTTGGAGGTGTTACAGATGAGTGGTGATGATCTGAACAGCTTCCCTACACCCTATGGATTGTGTTTGGATGGTTGGACTTGATTGAAATTGGCTGGATCATTTTGTGGTACCTCAGCTGCACTTTGGTTAAAACCTTGAGCAACCAGCTGGTGATTTTGTGAAATTGATGTTTCAGCAGTAATCTAAGTGTTTGATCAGCTCATATGTGATGTATGTGAGGTGTGTGAGTGATTGGTTTGATTGGAATTGCTCTCAAACTCAAAACCCGATAGTGACTTGCCTTAGAAGGCAAAATTGGGGTGAAAGAAGAGATTTTGAGGAAAGCATCTGTTAGATGGATTTGGTGTACTCAAACTGACCACAATTGAGCTCTATTTATAGTAGAGCAAGTTTGTTTTGCAAGGAATAGTGCATCGCAGCTGGTAAGTAGGTTTGGCCAATGTTGGCAAATGAAAATCCAAGTCCCCTCTAGCCATTGACTAGAGGTTAGGGCACAGAGCTTTGGTTCCCTTGGTCTTGGATAAGTCTTGACTGATTTCATATGAGAATGGCTCAGTCCATGCCACCTTGATGGTTTCATTGAATGCCTCAATCCAAATTTGGAGTCTTGTCCCTATTTTGGCAACTCTAGGTTCAACATGCTATTTCTTGTTCCATGGACTTTGGAGGCTTGGCTCAGTGATTGTCCCCTTTAGATTCAATCCTCTGAGGTGTCCAAGTGGATAGGAGCAATTGAATTTGGCTGATTTTGGCAAATCGACCAAAGTTGCAAATTCTGCCTTGCCTTGACAGATTTCAGCAAGGCAACTTGGCAATGTTGTATCTCATGGTGTAGGTTGAATTTGGCAATGTTCTTGGCCATTTTGGAAAGCTCTTACATGATACAACAACTGTTTGAACAAGTTTGGTTTTGATCTCTTTTGATTCCAAGTGAAAAATCCCCCTACATTTGGCAAAAAGTGAGGTAGAATCTGACTTAGTGATAATTTCACTAAGTGTTGGAAAAAGTGACATTTTCACTTTTCAGCCACTTTGATCACTCCATAACTCAAAATCCTTAATAAATTGGAATGACTTGTAGTTGAAGTTTTTGTAGGTGATAATGAGGGCTACAAATCCATCTTTGGATGATAAAAAATGGCCTTGTGGTTTAGGAGTTATGGTCCTCCAAAGTTGGTACCTTTGCCACTTTATTTTTAACTTAGAAAAATTTCTAAGTTTTATGGTTACCCCTTTTACAAGTTACCTCACTTTTCTTGATTTTTCTTGATGAATGATGATTCAAATCATACATTAACATCATTTTAGGGTTAAAAATCCATTTTGGTGAAAAATCTCAAAAAGTCAAAGTTGACTTTTGTGCACAGTTGACTTTTTATCAGATGAATTCCAAACTGTGCAATTCTTCAGGAAATCATGTCCTTGACCTAAATCAAACTTGATGGACATGTTCCATGGGTGTCATAGGGTATATTCAATCATGTATTAGGGTTTGGGAGCATGTCTTGGTCAAAAGTCAAAGTTACAGTTGACTTTTCCCTTAAAACCCTAATTGTGGTGCATATGAAATTGAGAAAATTGTTGCTCAAGCTTCTTGGATCAATCCATTGTTCCAAATGGATCAATATGGTATATTAGAGACCCTCAAATCATCTCTTGAGGTCTTGGCTCATGATTTGTCCCAAAAGTCAACTTAGGGATGAATTAGGTCAAGAAACCCTAATTCCTGATTTTTGATAAATGCATCCCCTGAGGCAAAATTGACTTGATGCATGGGTTCATGAGGTTCCATGAAGTATATTAGGTCATGTTTTGGATCATTGCCTTGTGCCCAGATGAAAATTTCCATCTGGAGGCCCTGGTCGACCAAAACCCTAATTTGGTGACACTGTCGATCTTGAGACTTGATCCACCTAGAAGGGAGCAGCCTTGTGCTTAATCCTTGAAGTGGGAGTCCTTTTTTATCCATTGTGGATATTTAAGAGATTAGACAAGTTGAAGATCATGTCATTTCTTGATTGATCCTTTGTCTAAGCACTCAGAGAGGGCTTGAAACCCTAATTTTGATTGTATTGGATGCTCACCCATCTTTGGGGAGACTGATGAAGCATGATGGTTCATCCATATTGTGATGATGATTTTCACAATGATGGGAAATCTAAGTGGTCAAAATTTGGGGTATTACAGATGCCCCTATTTAATCTTCTTGGACCCGAAGGTGTGAATGACGAAGGGATTCGGGCATTCGGGGTGCAAGAGGATTAAATATCGGAATATCCGAAATTTTGATGGCTATGAATGGAAACTTACGCATTCATCTTCTTTAGCTAAGCAATGATGCTTAGAAAAGGTAAACTTCCCCTCGATCCTGGTCTCCTACCAAGAACTGGTCTCAGTCTCTTTTGAAAAAAAAACTTCCCCTCGATCCTGGTTTCCTACCAAGGAACTGGTCTCAGTTGTGGAAACAAACTTCCCCTCGATCCTGGTTTCCTACCAAGGAACTGGTCTTAGTTTCTGATTTAAACTTCCCCTCGATCCTGGTTTCCTACCAAGGAACTGGTCTTAGTTTCTGATTTAAACTTCCCCTCGATCCTGGTTTCCTACCAAGGAACTGGTCTTAGTTTCTTTTGTCAATAAACTTTACTGACAAGGGACGCTATTCGTAGCAGCTTTCCTTCAAACTTCTCGCCGAATGTTCCTGGAGAGATGCCATTTGAGTGGAAAAAGTTTTGATGTCAGACTTGCTGGGGAACCCATTTGTCTGAGTTGTAGAGGTACACAAACTTCTCTGTTTTGGAGACGCCATTTGTCGATTCTACTGGGGAAAGCGAGTCTCTTGAGAGACTGTTTTCGTTTGGGGTTACATCATACTTTTCTCGGGATCTTCCCGGAGAAATGCCATATGATGGGATCCAATTTTGAGGTGCCAATGACCTTCTCATCAGTGGTTTTTCGGAGCAAAACTGGCGTGCTGCCGAATCTCTGATCACGAGGCTTTCTCTGTGGATTTTCCTTAATCAGGGAAAGTAAGGATATCATCTTCAATGGCGAAGAGTGATGCTTATTGAAAGTTTTCTCTGGCTTTTCAGAGGTTCAAGTTATCAAAGTGGTCAAGGACCAATTTCTTTCCAGAATTAAACTGGAAGCGAGGTTGTTCAGACACAGTATTTCCTGACGAGGCAAGAACTGACAACTCGATTGAGAGGACTTCTACCACTAGGGGATAGGACCGACTAGAGTGATAGTGATGCAATATGAAATGTGAATGCAAATAAAAAATACATGATGTATGTATGTATGTGCTGACAAAACAGACGCAACATACAGACTAAGAGATGAACACAATTGGATACTCGGCCATCGCGGGGCGAAGAAGTACCGTTGATTCAAAATAACAATTCCACCTTGCTTAGGCGAGATAGTCCCGTTGGGAGCTATGTTGATCGGGCTTAGGAGATGATAACTCGGCCGAGGATGTCAGACGAAACAAGGTCTCTGACACAGTTGATCCCTTCATTCAGGCGAACTGGTTTAGAATGAGTACTTTGATTCTGCACTTTGAAGTTCGCTTACTTCGGGAGAAGCGATCGATGTTCTTCTGATGTTCAACAGTCAAAAGAAATGCCATCTTTAATTTAAAAGCAGAAAAAGTTTAACAAGTAAATTTATTTTTGTCTTATTTCAAGAATCGCTGATTAAGTTTAAACAACGTCGTTCTGTAAAGCTAAAACAAGTAAAGAATTACAAACAAAAGCACAAGGGCTCAAATTTTATTGATAAGATGGAGATCAGCCAAACGCGTGATTCCAAAGAGTATATACAAAGTTAGAAAATGGTAATTTACAGGGAAAAGGGCTACGTTGAAACATAACGACCACTATCCTTCTACCAACTTTGAGTTCGGGACATCCTGAGCTTCCGTCGAAGATGACCTTTGACTGGAGATTTCCTCCGATAGATGATGCTGTAACTGCTGCTGAGGGACTTGCCTCTGTTGAACATAGTTACTTGCCATTATCCCTAATTTTTGCCTGGATTGTACTATGAGATTTCCAATCCATCGGGATGATTTTTTTTCATGTCTCTAACTTTTTCCTGGACCGCCCTTTCGGGTTTTCAATCCACCAAGACGTTTTTTTATTAGGCGAAGTATTTCTTGACTACATCAACATTCGTGGGGTAGGCAAATTCCTCTCCGTCCATGGTTGCAAGTCTCAAGGCGCCTCCTAAGAAAGCTTTCGTGACCACATAGGGGCCATCATAATTTGGGGTCCATTTGCCCCGAGAGTCAGTGAGAAATGATTGTATCTTCTTGAGAACGAGGTCTCCTTTTCTAAAAATACGAGGTCGGACCTTTTTGTCAAACGCCCTCCTCATTCTCTGTTGATACAACTGACCGTGGCATAGTGTCGTGATCCTCTTTTCTTCGATCAGGTTCAGTTCATCGTGTCGACTTTGACACCATTCAGCTTCGGTGAGCTGAGCTTCCATCAATACCCGGATTGATGGGATCTCTACTTCTATGGGGAGAACTGCCTCCATGCCATATACTAGAGAGAAAGGGGTTGCCCCTGTTGAAGTGCGGATAGATGTTCGATAACCGTGAAGAGCAAAGGGTAGCATTCCGTGCCAATCTTTATAGGTTACAACCATCTTTTGAACGATCTTCTTGATGTTCTTGTTAACCGCCTCTACCGCTCCGTTCATCTTGGGTCGGTAGGGAGATGAGTTATGGTGTTCGATCTTGAACTCTACACACAACTCTTTCATCATCTTATTGTTCAAGTTAGATCCATTATCAGTAATGATCTTTCTTGGAACACCATAACGGCAGATGATATTATTTTTGATAAATCGGACCACCACTTGTCGGGTTACATTGGCGAATGACGCCGCTTCGACCCACTTGGTGAAATAATCAATGGCTACCAGGATGAACCGATGTCTGTTTGAAGCCTTAGGTTCAATCATGCCAATCATGTCGATTCCCCATATGGAAAAAGGCCACGGGGAAGAAAGAACTTTGAGATGTGATGGTGGTACATGAATTTTGTCGGAGTATATCTGACACTTGTGACACCTCCTCATGTACTTGTAGCAGTCGGATTCCATTGTCAACCAATAGTACCCTGCCCTCATAATTTTTCTCGCCATTGTGTGTCCGTTGGCATGAGTGCCAAAGGATCCTTCATGAATTTCTTTCATGAGCATGTCTGCTTCTGGTCTGTCGACACATCGGAGCAAGAGCATGTCAACATTTCTCTTATAAAGAGTGTCACCGCTCAGGAAGAAGTTTCCAGCCAATCTTCTGAGGGTTTTCCTGTCTTTTCTGAGTGCCCCGGATGGGTACTCTTGTTTCTGAAGGAAGCATTTGATATCGTGATACCAAGGTCTGTCGTTTATGACTGCTTCAATCGCGAAGATGTAAACGGGCCGTTCAAGGCGCATGATGTCGATCTTAGGTATGTCATTCCATTGACCTACACTAATCATGGAAGAGAGAGTGGCTAATGCATCAGCCATGTGATTTTCATCACGAGGGATGTGATGAAAGTCGACTCTGTTGAAGAAGGGTAACAACCTTCTTGCATAGTCTTTGTAAGGAATCAATCTTGATTGGTATGTGTTCCAATCTCCTTTTATCTGGTTAATAACACGGGCTGAATCGCCGTATACGTCCAAGTTTTTTATCCTTAAATCAATCGCTTCTTCGAGACCCATAATACAAGCTTCGTATTCGGCCTCGTTGTTCGTACATTTGAACGTAAGTCTAGCAGTGAAAGGAATGTGAGTACCCTGAGGGGTAACAATGATTGCCCCAATTCCGTTTCCATAATGATTGACTGCTCCATCAAAGATAAGTCCCCACTGGGAACCTGGCTCTGGCCCTTCACTGGGTAGCGGTTCATCGCAATCTTTCATTTTTAGATACATGACACCTTCGTCTGGGAAGTCAAACCCGATTGATTCTTAATCGTCAATCGGTTGATGAGCCAAATGATCGGCTAAAATACTTCCCTTAACTGCTTTCTGAGCATGGTACTCTATGTCATATTCTGATAGTAACATCTGCCAACGGGCAATCCTTCCCGTGAAAGCAGGTTTTTCGAAAACGTACTTGATTGGATCCATTTCGGAGACCAACCAAGTAGTATGACAAATCATGTATTGGCGAAGACGTTTGGCTGCCCAAGCCAAAGCGCAACAAGTTTTCTCAAGCATTGTGTACCGAGTCTCGCAGTCGGTGAATTTCTTGCTTAGATAGTAAATGGCAGACTCTTTCCATTTAGTTTCGTCTTGTTGGCCAAGTACACATCCCATTGAGTCCTCTAGGACTGTGAGGTAAATGATCAGTGGTCTTCCTTCCACTGGAGGTGATAGAATCGGCGGATTCAACAGGTATTCCTTGATACTGTCGAAGGCGGTTTGACAGTCTTCTGACCAAACGCAATCCTGGTTCTTTTTGAGTAATTTGAAAATCGGTGCACATGTCGCGGTCATAAGGAATATGAATCTGGAGATGTAGTTCAAACGTCCCAGGAATCCTCTGACTTGTTTTTCAGTTTTCGGAGAAGGCATTTCTTGAATGGCCTTGACCTTGTCAGGATCAACTTCAATTCCTTTCTGGCTGACGATGAACCCTAGTAATTTCCCCGAACGAACACCGAAGGTGCACTTGTTAGGATTCAAGCGGAGCTTGAATTTTCTTAGACGTTCGAACAATTTCGACAAATGTTCAACGTGCTCATCCTCTGTTCTTGATTTTGCAATCAAATCATCGACATATACCTCGATTTCCTTGTGTATCATGTCATGAAACAGAGTAGTCATGGCCCTTTGATAGGTTGCCCCGGCGTTCTTCAAACCGAACGGCATTACCTTGTAACAAAAGGTACCCCATGGGGTAATGAACGAAGTTTTCTCCATGTCTTTCGGCGCCATTTTGATCTGATTATAGCCCGAGAATCCATCCATGAAGGAGAATACTTTGAACTTTGTTGTGCTGTCAACCAGCATGTCAATGTGTGGTAAAGGAAAGTCATCCTTTGGACTTGCCTTGTTTAGATCTCTGTAATCAACACACATTCTGACCTTTCCATCCTTTTTGGGAACGGGTACGATGTTGGCTAACCATTGAGGATATTCAGATGTAGCAAGGAAACCCGCGTCAATCTGTTTTTGTACCTCCTCTTTGATTTTGATGGCCATGTCTGGGTGAGTGCGTCTCACCCTTTGCTTTACTGGCGGACATTCTGATCTTAGCGGTAAGTGATGTTCCACGATGCTGGTATCCAACCCTGGCATATCCTGATAGGACCAAGCGAATACATCGGGGAATTCTTTGAGAAGCTTTATCAAACTTTCTTTGACAGTTGGACTGAGCAGTGCTCCGATCCTGATTTCTTTTCTCTCTTTTTCTGAACCCAAGTTTACCGTTTCCAACGGCTCTTTGTGAGGTTCAATGGACCTTTCCTCTTGTCTGAGTAGTCGGGAGATCTCTTCTGGAATTTCGTTGTCATTTTCTTCTTCAGCCTCGAATACCGGGAACTCAAAGTTGGGAGAAGGCATCGGATCGTATGTTTCAACTGGGTTTAAAATAAGCAATCTGCATGACGTGATGATTTGTGTTTAGAAGAGATAGAGAAAATGTAAGTGTGTGCAGTGTATTTATTTTACTGCTTGTTTTTATTTTTGAATGTTTTTTTTTTAGGATTACCATTTTCTGAAAAAGCAAAAAGAGAAAACAACAATTAATGCGGAAATTACAGAACGACGTTATTTTATTAATGAACAAGTCGAATCTTGAAACTACAGCCCTATAAAACAAAACTCTGTCGCTTCAGGCAAAGCGAAGAGGGAAATTTACAAAAAGCGAGCCCTATCAAAACATCCGTTTCACCTGGGCAGGGTGAAAGGTTAAAGATGGCAATTACTTTGACTGATGAACGACCTTCGGAACCTCGACAGCAACCCATTGGCGGCGAACTCCTCGGTTAATCACAAAGTCTGGCACCTTCCTTAATTTGTCTTCAGAAATGACGCTGATTTGGAGTAGGATCATTGGAATCTGTTTCCCAGGCAGAATTGTCGTAGGAGGATTCCTCTATTGTATTTTGCATAGCATTGGAGCTCTCAGCTGTATCTCCCCATCCGGTTGACTGGATATCTTCGAGCCTGATACGAGAGCTTTCGGGAGCAGCGTACTTGACCATAAAGTCGTATTTTCCACTTGGTTGTCCCAAAGTGTCCCAAACTTCTTTGGAACTAGAGAAGTCATCCCTCTCGATGACGTTGACCTCAGGAAAAGCATAGTTGATGAATTCTAGTCCTGAAAATGTTGCAAATTCATCTTCATGTTGAGTAGTTTCCGAATGACCTGAGTGTTGATCCCATGACATGGCGGGGACACAGGTATTCTGTTCAATGACGCTCAGCTGAGTTTCATTACTCGGCTAACTTTCTTGCCCCAAGTTTCCTGGGTAAGGCTGCCACATTGGCAGACCATCCATCGGGCCATAGTAATTGTGATCGAAGTTTTCTTTCATCAGAGTGTCTTCCTCTAATGAATTTGGCGGAGCACGGCATCCTTCCGGATCACAATCTCCGTAGATCATTTCGACATCTGATCTTGGTATAAATCTCGGACTTTCTGTAGGAAAGCAAAAAGGCATAGGCACCTCTTCCTGAGACATATAGTCGTCCTTGTTAAGGCAGGACTTTCATTCTTCATCTGTGTCAGAGGGATCTTCCTCATTGATAGCATGAACTGTCTGAGACACTGGGTGAAGAAAACCTCCACTGTGGAAGAAGTTTTGAAGGGGATGAAGACTTTCATCGTTGGCGGCTGTCTGGGTACAGGTCGCAGAAAAACCAAGACCCTTCTTTGTTTTATTGTCAATAGGAATGACAAGCCGTCCCCATCCGGTTGTATCGGTACTCTCGACCGCTTTGATAGCATCTTTGTATGAAGAAATTGAAGTTCCTTCTTCGGATTGATCGTTCTTGCTAACCGATAGTGCTTGGAACTGAGTTCCAATAACCTCCTCGGGTTCTACACAAGCAGATGATGATAAGTTGCTCACAAGCAAGGCTTGTTCCCCACAAACTGTGACAAGTTGATCGTTCCTGACGAACTTTAGCTTTTGGTGGAGGGTTGAAGTAACCGCTCCAGCCTGATGTATCCAAGGTCTTCCTAATAAACAACTGTATGTTGCCCGGATGTCCATGACCTGGAAAGTGATTTGGAAAGTGTGAGGACCAATAGTTATGGGAAGATCAACTTCGCCGATAACTATTTTTCTGGATCCGTCGAATGCTTTGACGACGACCTCGCTGACTCTCATCGGAGGGCCCTTAAATGATAATTGCGTCAAAGTGGACTTCGGCATAACATTCAGGGCTGACCCTGTGTCTACCAGTACATTGGCTAAAGCATCGCCCTGGAAGTTAACTGTAATGTTGAGCGCCATGTTATGATGACGACCCTCTTCAGGTAATTCCTCATCACTAAATCCCAAATTATTGCAGGAAGTGATGTTAGAGACAATGTTATCGAACTGTCTGATTGTTACATCCTGTTCCACAAAGGCTTGCTCCAAGACTTTCTGTAGAGCCTCTCTGTGTGCTTCTGAACTGAGTAACAGTGATAATACTGAGATCTTTGAAGGAGTCTGTAACAGTTGATCAACAATGTTATACTCACTCCTTTGGATGAGCTTTAGCATCTCATCTTTGTCTTTTGAAAAGTCGGGATTACCAGATTGACTGACTGGTGGATCAGGAATCTCCGCCTGAAGTTCCTTTTCTTTGTTGGATTCTCCAACCCCTCGGTTGAAGATTTGATCGCTCCGTGTTACACGACTGATGTCTGCAATATTCACGACGGAGGGTAATGGAATTTCCTTTCCATTCTCGATTGTTGTTGCACCGTATTTGTAAGGGATTGCCTTAGCTGATTCATACGGTAGTGGCCCTGGTAGATAGATGACTATGGGAACCTTCTGATTTTTCTGACCATTATAAGTAACCTTGATCCGTTCCCGGTTGGGAACTCTAGATTTATCAAGTAGAGGGATGATGGCAAAAACATCCCTGGTCCTGTGATGACCAGAGATCGTGACAACATCCTCAACTTGCTCGGCAAGGTAGTTCGGCGACCAAATGATGGGTCCTGAACCGAGATATGGACGAATTTCTCCATGATCGACCTGACCCTGAAGAGCTGCTCTCACAAGGTAACACCCTTGGTTACTTTCTGAACAGACGCTACAACTGTCATAGTTGTGTGGTGGCATCTGGCCACGCCCACTTTGAATACATTGTAACCTCACTAGGTTACCTTCCATTGATCGGACATCCTGACTTTGACGACGAGTAGGATTCCTGTTATTGATACTAATCTGCTGAGTATCTTCGTCCAAATAGATTGGCATCCACCAGTGATTTAACAAGTGCTGAAGTGCCTCCTGGACAAGGGTACAACCTCGATCGTTTTCGCAACCCGCTATACAATTTTGATAGTCATGCGATATTAAGAATCCAAGTCGGACCTACTCAGCATGTAACTCTACCAGGTTGGTATCCATTACACGGATATCGAAGATCTGAACCATGTTGATTTGATAGGAGTTCCTATCATGGTAGTCTTGGATCCATCCAAGATCCATTTGTTCCTATAGAGCTGCTTGCACTACAGAACATCCCTGGTTGTCTTTAGAGCAGATATCACACTGGTGATAATTATGAGGTGGCACATGGCCATATCCACTCTGTCTACAATGCATCTTGACCAGATTGGTCCCCAATAAGGGTACATCGTGAATTTGATAGACATTGTTAGTCTCTTTCTCAATCAGATTGACTGCAGCTTTCTCGTGTTGACGCAGCGGGTTCGTAAGAACATTAGGATTCGTATCTTTGAAAGATAAGAGCCCGCTCCTAACAAGCTTTTGCACGTCGAATTTGAAATTGAGACAAGTCTCAATGTTATGCCCTGAACCTCCTTGATGATAAGGGCATGTTTGATCCGCTTTAAACCAAAAAGGCGGATTTTCTGAAACTGAAAGGGGAGACTTAGTATGAATGTGCCCCTTAGCCAGCAGTAACGGAAACAGCTCTGCGTACGTTACGGGTATAGGATCAAATCCTGGTGGCCGTATTGTACGGTTGTTTTTATATGGAGGATGAGCCTGCTGAAGAGGCTGTTGTGTCCTTTGTTGGTCAGGTTGGCTCTGCGCAACCTGAGGTTGATACATAGGAACAGGCGCGGGGCCGATAGCAGGAGTAACAGCTGCTACTGGCTGATAACGTCGCCTTTGCTTTCCGAGAGAGATATTCCCAATATCTTGCTCTTTTTTCTTAGGGAGAGCACTACCGTATTTTTTAGTACCGCTCGTTGATCCAGTGTCTTTTACCAAACGTCCTTCTCGGACGGCTTCCTTAAGACGTACACCCATGCCGACCATTTCGGTGAAATCACTGGGTGCACTGGAAATCATTCAGTCATAGTAAAATGGGCTTAAGGTCTTTAAGAAGATCTTTGTCATCTATTTTTCCTCAAGAGGTGGACAAATTTGAGCGGCAATTTCACGCCACCTTTGAGCATACTCCTTAAAGGTTTCCCTTTCCTTTTGCGACATTGATCTGAGTTGATCTCTGTCGGGTGCCATGTCCAAATTGTACTTGTATTTTTGGACGAAGGCAGTACCAAGATCTCTGAATGTACTGATCGTAGTACGGTTTAAACCCATGTACCATTTGAGTGCGGCACCGGTTAAACTATCCTGGAAGTAGTGAATCAGCAGGTCCTAATTCTCCGTCTGAGCTGACATCCGCCGAGCGTACATCAGCAGATGGCTCTGAGGGCAAGAGTTACCCTTGTATTTTTCAAAGTCAGGCACTTGGAATTTGTGCGGGACTTTCACATTTAGGACCAAGCAGAGGTCTGCGGCGTCCTTTCCAAATAGATCCTGACCGCGAATGGCTTGCAACTCTTTCTGCATTTCCAAGAACTGCTCCTGGAATTCATCCATTCTGTCAAACATAGTTTCCTTCTTACCAGAAGGTGTCTGTGGAATATGTCCTTCCGGGACATTGTGCACCACAGGGGGTGGTACCGTGACTACGGCAGTAAGTCTTGGCGTCTCCCGAAGTTTGTAACCTTCAGGAGTCTTCAGTATGCCCCTGGCATCTTCGCTTTCCTGAAGTTTGTAACCTTCAGGCCCAGCGGCTTCTGTTGCGATTCCCTGATCTTCAGTGATCGGCGGAACATATCCTTCCGAGATATAGTTAACAGGCATGCCCCAAGGACGATATTTCGGCATCTGATACCTAGGATCATACTTTTCTATGATGGGCGTTGAGGTGATCTCTGAGATCGCAGTTCTTTGTAGCTGAGCTTCTGCCATGGCTTGCATGTCGTTACGAAGCTTTCTCATATCCTCTCTCAGAGCGTCGATCTCTTCTTTCAACTCTCTATTTTCTTCCTCAAGATCATCCATCTTTTTCTGACGATTGGCCCGAGTATTATACGAATGAGACAGTTTGACTCTAGAATCGAGACACAAACGTGAGATTCGTAGGGAAGAAGAATACGCGATGTGAGAATGATGAATGCAATGATTATATTAATTGTTGTTTTTTGGTTTAATCAAAATAAACTTTGACAATTAGATTGCAAATATCAAACAGTGGGGAAACCCCTTTTTATTGAAATTCAAAGGATTACAGAAATGGAAATACAGTAGATTACAAGGTGCAGAAACAGAAACCTAAACTAATGGGTCCCGAGTCCTCTCTGAGGAGAAACCGGGTGCTGATTCTGGTATCTTCCTTTTCTTTGACCGGGACGCTTGGGCCGTTGTCGGGTTGTAATTCCTTTGCCAAGTGAAAGGAGTGAGCAAATTCCTTTGGTCATCTTGATTTTCTACAGCATGTTGCTCCAAAATTTCAATCAGAGCATCTTTCTCTTTTAGTAGTTGCTGTATTTGGATACACTCTACGTCGAGGGTGCGGTACTTGTTCTTCCAATATCTTCTTTCCTTTTGAACTTTGTTGAGAGTAACCTGAAGCTTTTCAGTTTCCGTCATGAAGTACATAACAGATTCTCTCGGCGGAAGAATTCCGTAACGAGGATAAGGCATTTTTAGCTTGAGAGCTCTGGTTTGTACCCAATGGAGATAAGGCTCCACCGAGACACAGTCCGGTTTTCCCAGAGACTCTCGTCCTTTCTTATGAACCTGTTTCCAAGCTTGCACTATTTCCATCTTTAGTGCTCTGTCGTTTTCTCCTTCTTTGAAGAAAAGACCTTCCAGATGAACATCCAGTGGGATGTGTCTTATCGGGTATCCAAATTGACGAAGAACCAATATCGGATGATAGTTTATTCCTCCTTTAGTTCCTATGAGGGGTACGCTGGGAAAGTTTCCACAACGGTCAATGATCCTGATTCCCTCATAAATCATATTACACCAATCTATATCGGAATTGGTGAGAGACATGATCTTCTGCGACCAACGTAAGACACTCTTACAATCCCAAAAAGCAGCAGACTTGGGCAAGTACGAGATAGACCATTTGTAGAGCAAAGGTACACAGCATGTGATTTCCCCTCCGCTGTACAAATTTCCCAAGTGTACAGAATGATACGCATCTGCGAGCAAAGTCGGCACCGGGTTTCCAATGAGAAAAACCTTAATAGCGTTGATATCGACGAAGTTATTAATGTTGGGAAACAAAAATAACCCGTAGGTGAGCAAGACAAAGATGCTTTCAAAAGCAGTCCCGTTCCCTATACTAGCAAAGTACAGAGCTTTCTTTGTCAAGAACTGGGCTGGCAAACCTTGGATGCCACCCTTAGTGGTCATGTGAGTCCTGACCTCAGACTCGTCCAAATGAATTGCTATTACAATAGTCTGATTCTTTGGAATTTCTTCCAGTCCAGAAAATGGAGCTCGATCAGTGATATGTAAATCAGCCAGATGAGAATACTCCGTGGACTCTTAACAGTGGTAGGAAACCACCGTGCTTGGCTATGAAAGCCTCTGGGTTAACGATCATCCTTGCTAACCTTCTCAAATCCCCTAGCTTTGGAACCTTGAAGGTATACTGGCGAGTTCTCCTCCTACCGAAATCCATTAGCGTAATCTTTTTCTCTGATATTTGCAATCACAGTCTTAGTTTAATTTGAAAAACAGAGAGACTAGAAGAGAACGTTTTTTGAATGTTTTAATGTTTTATTAAATGGATGCATGAATGCAGCACACAAAAACATAGAAAAAACATGGGGTCAAAGGGTCGTTGTCATTAAGTCAAGGCTCTACCCATCCCCAAAGGTTTATACTAGGGTGATTTTTGTACTTGTACTCATTACCATCAGCTCCTCCCAGGAAGGCAGACAACAAGCGGATCGCCAGCGAGTTGTGTGCAATCTTAGAGTAAGTGCTATTCACCGAGAATAGATCACCAGCCTCAAATGAGGGTAGTATCGCGTAACAGCTATATCCGATAGCTTCCGCACTACGAAAGGGTTGGCTTTTCTAGGTGTATACTCAATCTTTCCACATACGGCATCACCCGCATTCCCATTAGCAGAAAAATAAACACGTATAGCAATTAGGAAAAGCAGTATATATATTTGTCCTAATCATCCTAGACTTATTAAAGCTATGATTCCTAAGTTCCTGACAGAAATGAGTTCCCCGGCGGAAGCCCCAATCTGTGGTTCTCAGCCTAAGAGATGGACCAGCATAGGTCAATCTTTCTCCTCAGTAGAGTTGTTATTTTCTGTGGAAAATGGGGACGATGCCCTAAAGCAAAATAGAGAATCGCCCCACGGGGGGCGCCATTTTTCTGTAGCGAGCGATTTTGGACGCGGTTCTTAAGCGCTGGTCGCTCTCTGCGGTTTGAGCTTAAACTACAGGTCGATTCATTTTTTATCCTATTGTGAGCTGAATAAGGAAGGAAAATAGATGTCTCCAATTAACCCTGCTTTGCATACTGAGTTTAAACAGCGGTCTGTTAGGTTACGGATGCTATCAATGTGGGGGGCCTTTGTACTGGTTATTTGTATTTTCGCCAATACTGTTTTCTTTCTTTTTTACCTGGGCAGAAGGTTTCTGGCGGGGAACAAGGATTAGGAGGTTAGGACTGATGCTTTTGAATTACTGCTTTTGATTGATGGGATTTGGGTTTTTTGTTGATTGTGCTCGCTAAGACCTTTTCTTTCGATCTTATGCCTACGTATTCACGTTTACCGAAATAGGGAAATCAGAGCGTTCGTAGTTCCTCCTATTCTATGGGAGGAAATGGGTGTTTTTGGTGTCTTGTTCAAAGCCCAAGACGTGAAGCGAAAGGTTGTTTGTATCTTGTTCAAAGCCCAAGATGTAAAGCGAAAGGTCTCGACTTTAGAGAGAATTTGTCATCTCTAAAGAGGGAGAAGGAGAATTACTTTAACTGGGATACGCGGATCCGAGCAATGCCATAATTTCCGAAGAAAGGGTTTTAACCAGAAGGAGAAGACTTTAACTCAGTGCAGAGCAATGCCATCTTTCCTTAGGAATTTCTCATGCTAAAAGAGGGACAGTGGCATGGATATCGATGATCCAGAGGCTTGCCGCTTACAGCGATTAGACGAAAGGAAAGGAGTTATTGATGTTTGTGTACTGTGAACGAGGCACAGCTTTGATGCTAAAAGGTTAATTGGATCAACCAGTGGTTTTCTTATACAAAGCCTAAGAGGAGGCTAATTTCCGGTAGGAAAATCATTATACAAAGCCTAAGAGGAGGCTATTTTGTGTCTCGTACAAAGCCCGAGAGAGAGGCTAAAAGATTTTGACCCGACGATGGAGTCTTTTGGTATCTCGTATAATGCCCGAGATGGAGGCTATTATTTGTTTGACTCTACGAGGGAGTCTTTGTGTCTCGTACGAAGCCCGAGATAGAGGCTAAAAGTTTGACTCAACAAGAGAGTCTTTTTGTATCTCGTACGAAGCCCGAGATGGAGGCTAAAGGTTTGTTTCAGTTGAGTAACAGATCTAATATACTGATTTTAAAAGAGAAAATCAGTTCTTATATGAGCAACACTGTACTCAGGGATTTGATCTGAGGATCAGGGATATTTCCTTCTCTTTGAGGAAACGGGAAATCCAAAGGGTATTGAGACTGTCCGAGTCTGCGGGTTTCCTTCCTATTTAACAAAGGGGTCACTTGAGAATGTCTTTGAGACTCAAGGAAGTTAGACTGTCCAAGTCTAGAGTTTTTTTTCTTTTGTACTATGCTTTGAGAAATAGTAGTAGACTCTATGAAAGGACTGTTCTATGAGGATGACTAGGTTCTGTTCCTATACCTCTAGGAGGTCGTCGGGACAATTTGTACGAAGCCCAAGAGGAGGCTGGAAACTTTTAAGAAGCCTACGGGTCCTTGTACGAAGCCCAAGAGGAGGCTATCATTCCCGAAGGAAGAGATCATTATACGAAGCCTAAGAGGAGGCTGTGAATACTTCTAAGAAGCCGTAGTGTCCTTGAATAATGCCCAAGAGGAGGCCGATGCTTTTAAGAAGCCCGTGGGTCTTATCATCTCCTTTCCATTAGGAGAGATAACTCTTTTAAAGATAAAAACCACTGGTAAACGTGCGAGGTTTACTATCCAGCAACTTTTAACTTTTAAAGAGGGTTCCTTAGTTAAGGTCCAAGATTATGACCGTAGTGGGTACCCAAACCCCGAGACATTCAAGGCAAGCTATCCACAAGGAATAGATCAAGTCAGGAAAGTTCGAGAATTTGGAAGAAACTCAAAGATGCCATTCACGGAGAATACATTCATCTTGGGGAGTAGAGCTTCTTGACGATTCCTAAGGAGGACAGCCGAAGAGAAGACTGTATTTGGTGCTCCTATTGGGGAACTAGGCGTCTATTTCTATGAATAAATGAAACGGCGTCACCTAGTTCTAGATGTAGTTGCCGGGGAAACTCGAAATATCTATACTATTATTACACAGTAGATATGAGTTTATGAAAGGAGACTTACAGTGAGCAGCCCCACAATACAGTTTATAATATGAAAGCAGTAAATGAAAGCGATAACCACTTACTCGGTTGTAGTGCTTCCATGCTGTTTGGTTAGTTGTTCAACAAAGAAAGATTGAAAACAACAATATATTCAAAATCAAAGGAGAAAGTGCTTTGAAAAAGAAAGATTTGGGGCTTACAGCTCAAGGAGAGGCCCAGGGTTTTATCAGTGAGCGCACTGTTTAACTTTGTACAGAGGGACTTATACAAGTGACTGAGGCCCAAAAGGGTTTTCTGTACAAAGGGATGGGTCTTACACTCTCTCAAGAGGCCCAAAAAGGTTTAAAGAAAAAGAGTGGGGCTTATCACACGAGGGTAGTCCCAATTGATTTTTCGTTTAAAAATGGCGATCGCACCGAGGTTTTCTTTTAACGCAGAGGGACTTATACAATAAGTGAGGCCCAAGATGTTTTGGTTAAAAGGGGGATTGGGTCTTACACTCTAATAGAGGCCCAAAGTGTTTTGAATGGGTCTTATAGTTCAAGGAGAGGCCCAGATGGTTTTTATTTTTAAACGGCAACGATCGCGCCGTTTACTTGTACAGAGGGACTTATACAATGAGTGAGGCCCAAAAAGTTTTTGTACAAGGGGGGATGGGTCTTACACTCTCTCAAGAGGCCCAAAGTGTTTTGAAAATGATTTATGAGGGTTGAATTAATCCAAAACCCTAATTTGTTTTCAAAATGTATTTAATTGAATAAAAATTCAATTAAAATGATCAAAAATTGTTTAACACATGGAAAACAAATTGTGATCTTGGATTAATGCTTCAAAAATTAAGTATTGACCTACAAAATAATTAGAAAGCATTAAAAGTTGCAAAATCAATGTAGAAAAAATATTTAAAATGTCAAAAACAATTAAAATATTAATTCTTTACAAAAATATCAATTATATGAAATAAACAATATTTTTGGGATTTTTGTGAAAATAAAATATTTTAACATTTTTGTGAATTATTAAAAAAGAATCAACTCAAAATCATTAAAACTCAGAGAGAAATTAATTTTTGAATCAATTAAACAAAATCACAAAATTCAAATATTTGAATTTGGAAAAAATGGCGCCAAGAACAGTTGAAGAACACGCGCGTGTTCTTGGTTTCTCAGATTTGCGTTTTCTATCCAATCTCCATGAATACGTAATCATATCATGCAATCCACATATCATTATGCTCGCCTCAACCTCACGATCATGTCTATGTACTTTAATTTCATTTAAATTAAACATACAACAAGAAATCACGAAGAGACCTCAAGAACCCTAATTTCTGCATGAAGGCTAGGATTTTTGATACACGATTCAAACAATGCAATCAATTGAGGGAAAACATTCCATGCATGATTATGAACATATGGCCAAATTATTGTGCGAGGAAATATGCATAGATTGAGAGATGACCAAGTATGTGCTTACCTCCAAGTCGTGACAGCAAGTTCAAAGTGATTTTGATTTGGAGGTGTTACAGATGAGTGGTGATGATCTGAACAGCTTCCCTACACCCTATGGATTGTGTTTGGATGGTTGGACTTGATTGAAATTGGTTGGATCATTTTGTGGTACCTCAGCTGCACTTTGGTTAAAACCTTGAGCAACCAGGTGGTGATTTTGTGAAATTGATGTTTCAGCAGTAATCTAAGTGTTTGATCAGCTCATATGTGATGTATGTGAGGTGTGTGAGTGATTGGTTTGATTGGAATTGCTCTCAAACTCAAAACCCGATAGTGACTTGCCTTAGAAGGCAAAATTGGAGTGAAAGAAGAGATTTTGAGGAAAGCATTTGTTAGATGGATTTGGTGTACTCAAACTGACCACAATTGAGCTCTATTTATAGTAGAGCAAGTTTGTTTTGCAAGGAATAGTGCATGGCAGCTGGTAAGTAGGTTTAGCCAATGTTGGCAAATGAAAATCCAAGTCTCCTCTAGCCATTGACTAGAGGTTAGGGCACAGAGCTTTGGTTCCCTTGGTCTTGGATAAGTCTTGACTGATTTCAGATGAGAATGGCTCAGTCCATGCCACCTTGATGGTTTCATTGAATGCCTCAATCCAAATTTGGAGTCTTGTCCCTATTTTGGCAACTCTAGGTTCAACATGCTATTTCTTGTTCCATGGACTTTGGAGGCTTGGCTCAGTGATTGTCCCCTTTAGATTCAATCCTCTGAGGTGTCCAAGTGGATAGGAGCAATTGAATTTGGCTGATTTTGGCAAATCGACCAAAGTTGCAAATTCTGCCTTGCCTTGACAGATTTCAGCAAGGCAACTTGGCAATGTTGTATCTCATGGTGTAGGTTGAATTTGGCAATGTTCTTGGCCATTTTGGAAAGCTCTTACATGATACAACAACTATTTGAACAAGTTTGGTTTTGATCTCTTTTGATTCCAAGTGAAAAATCCCCCTACATTTGGCAAAAAGTGAGGCAGAATCTGACTTAGTGAAAATTTCACTAAGTGTTGGAAAAAGTGACATTTTCACTTTTCAGCCACTTTGATCACTCCATAACTCAAAATCCTTAATGAATTGGAATGACTTGTAGTTGAAGTTTTTGTAGGTGATAATGAGGGCTACAAATCCATCTTTGGATGAGAAAAAATGGCCTTGTGGTTTAGGAGTTATGGTCCTCCAAAGTTGGTACCTTTGCCACTTTATTTTTAACTTAGAAAAATTTCTAAGTTTTATGGTTACCCCTTTTGTAAGTTACCTCACTTTTCTTGATTTTTCTTGATGAATGATGATTCAAATCATAAATTAACATCATTTTAGGGTTAAAAATCCATTTTGGTGAAAAATCTCAAAAAGTCAAAGTTGACTTTTGTGCACAGTTGACTTTTTATCAGATGAATTCCAAACTGTGCAATTCTTCAGGAAATCATGTCCTTGACCTAAATCAAACTTGATGGACATGTTCCATGGGTGTCATAGGGTATATTCAATCATGTATTAGGGTTTGGGAGCATGTCTTGGTCAAAAGTCAAAGTTACAGTTGACTTTTCCCTTAAAACCCTAATTGTGGTGCAGATGAAATTGAGACTTGTTGCTCAAGCTTCTTGGATCAATCCATTGTTCCAAATGGATCAATATGGTATATTAGAGACCCTCAAATCATCTCTTGAGGTCTTGGCTCATGATTTGTCCCAAAAGTCAACTTAGGGGTGAATTAGGTCAAGAAACCCTAATTCCTGATTTTTGATGAATGCATCCCCTGAGGCAAAATTGACTTGATGCATGGGTTCATGAGGTTCCATGAAGTATATTAGGTCATGTTTTGGATCATTGCCTTGTGCCCAGATGAAAATTTCCATCTGGAGGCCCTGGTCGACCAAAACCCTAATTTGGTGACACTGTCGATCTTGAGACTTGATCCACCTAGAAGGGAGCAGCCTTGTGCTTAATCCTTGAAGTGGGAGTCCTTTTTGATCCATTGTGGATATTTAAGAGATTAGACAAGTTGAAGATCATGTCATTTCTTGATTGATCCTTTGTCTAAGCACTCAGAGAGGGCTTGAAACCCTAATTTTGATTGTATTGGATGCTCACCCATCTTTGGGGAGACTGATGAAGCATGATGGTTCATCCATATTGTGATGATGATTTTCACAATGATGGGAAATCTAAGTGGTCAAAATTTGGGGTATTACACATGGGTATAGGGTCGAACCCTGGCAGTCGCGTTGTACGATTGTTGTTGTACTGAGGACGAGCCTGCTGAAGAGGCTGTTGTGTCCTTTGCTGATATTGTTGTTGAATCGGTTGGCTCTGCCCAACCTAAGGTTGATACGTAGGAACAAGGGTAGAGTTGATAGCAGGATTTACAGCTGCTACTGGTTGATATCATCGCCTTTGCTTTCCGAGAGAGACATTCCTGATATCTTGCTCTTTTTTCTTAGGAAGAGCACTACCGTGTCATTTTGTACTACTTGATGATCCAGCGTCTTTAACTAAACGTCCTGCTCGGACTGCTTCCTCAAGACGAACTCCCATGCCCACCATCTCGGTGAAGTCACTGGGCGCACTGACAACCATTCTATTGTAGTAAAATGATCTCAAGGTTTTTAAGAAGATATTTGGAATATCTTTTTCCTCCAGAGGTGGAGAAATCTGAGCGCCAATTTCACGCCATCTCTGAGCGTACTCCTTAAAGGTTTCCTTGTCCTTTTGTGACATCGATCTGAGTTGATCTCTGTCCGGTGCCATGTCCAAATTGTATTTATATTGTTGAACGAAACCAACGCCAAGATCTCCGAATGTGTCGATCGTAGCGCAGTTTAAACCCATGTACCATTTTAATGCGGCACCGGTTAAACTATCCTGAAAGTAATGAATTAGTAGCTCCTGGTTCTTTGCCTGAGCTGACATTCGCCGAGCGTACATCACCAAATGGCTTTGATGGCAAGAGTTACACTTGTACTTTTCCAAGCCGGGTACCTGGAACTTGTGCGGAACTTTCACATTAAGGACCAAACAAAGGTCTGCGACGTCCTTTCCAAATAGATCCTGACCGCGAAGGGCATGCAGTTCTTTCTGCATCTCCAGGAATTGTTTCTGGAATTCATTCATTCTGTCGAACATGTTGTTGTTTCCACTAGAAGGTATCTGTGGAATCTGTCCTTCCGGGACAGTGCGTACCACGGGTGATGGTATAGTCATTATGGGCGAGACTCTCGGTGTCTTCCAAATTTTGTAACCTTCAGGAGTTGCTGTCATGCCCCTGGCATCTTCGCTTTCCCGAAGTTTGTAACCTTCAGGCCCAGCGGCTCCTACTGCGGTTCCTTGATCCTCATTGATCAGCGGAACATATCCTTCTGGGATATAGTTGATAGGCATGACCCAGGGACGATCTTTCAGCATTTTATACCTAGGATCATACTTCTCCACTATGGGCGTAGATGTGATCCCTGAGATCACAGTCATTTGTTGTTGCATTTGAGCTTCTGCTAGAGCTTGCATATCGTTATGAAGCTTTCTCAGATCCTCTTTCAGAGTGTCGATCTCTTCCCTCAACTCTCTGTTCTCTTCCTCGAGATCATCCATCTTTTTCTGACAATTGGCCCAAGTATTGAACGAATGAGACAGTTTGACTCTAGAATCGAGACGCAAACGTGAGATTCGTAGGTAAGAAGAATGCGTGAAGTGAGAATGATGAATGATATGCAATGATTATATTAATTGTATATATTTTTGTTTATTCAAAGTAAACTTCGACAGTTAGATTGCAAATATCAAACAGTGGGGAAGATCCCGTTTTATTGAATTCAAAGGATTGCATAAATGGAAATACAGTAACTTAAATAGTGTTGCGTAGGAAATCTAAGCTAATGGATCCTGAGTCCTCTCTGAGGAGAGCTCAGGTGCTGGTTCTGGTATTTTCCTTTTCTTTGACCGGGGCTCTTGGGCCGTTGTCGGGTTGTCATCCCTTCACCAAGTGAAAAGAGTGAGCAAATTCCTTTGGTCTTCTTGATTCTCTACAGCGTGTTCCTCTAAAATCTTAATCAGAGCATCCTTTTCTTTTAACAGTTGCTGTATTTTCTTGCATTCCACATTGAGAATACGGTACTTATTCCTCCAAAACCTCTTCTCCTACTGAACTTTGCTGAGAGTAACCTAAAGTTTTTCTGTCTCAGACATAAAATAAAGGGCAAAGTCCCTTAATGGAAGAACTTCCTAGGGAGGGTAAGGCATCCTCAGCTTGAGAGCTCTAGTTTGTACCCAGTGGAGATAAGGCTCCACCGAGACACAATCTGGTTTTCCTAGAGACTCTCGTCCTTTCCTGTGAATGTGTTTCCAGGCATGCACTATTTCCATCTTTAGTGCCCTGTCATTTTCGCCTTCCTTGAAGAAAAGACCTTCCAGATGAGCATTACGCGGGATATGCCTCATCGGGTATCCAAATTGACGACGAACGAGAATTGGATAATAGTTGATTCCTCCCTTAGTTCCTATAAGGGGTACATTTGGGAAATTTCCACAACGGTCAATGATTCTGATCCCGTCATAGATTCGATTGTACCAATCGATGTCAGAGTTGGTAAGAGACATGATTCTCTGCGACCAACGTAGAGTATTCTTTTGATCCCAAAATGCAGCAGACTTGGGCATATGGGAAGTGAACCATTTGTATAACAGGGGTACATAGCATGTGATCATTCCTCCGCTATACAAATTCCTTAAGTGTACCGAATGATAAGCATCTGCGAGCAAAGCCGCTACGGGGTTTCCGATCAGGAAAATCTTAATGGCATTGATATCTACGAAGTTATCAATGTTGGGAAACAAAAATAACCCGTAGGTGAGCAAAACAAAGATGCTCTCGAAAGCGGCCACGTTCCCTATACTAGCAAAGTATAGAGCTTTCTTTGTTAAGAATTGGGTTGGCAAACCCTGGATGCCTTCCTTAGTGGTTATGTGAGTCCTGACTTCTGACTCGTCTAAATAAATTGCTCTTGCAATGGTTTGATCCTTTGGAATTTCTTTTAGTCCAGAAAAGGGAGCTTGATCAGTGATATGCAGATCAGTCAGGTGAGAATACTCCTCCAGTGTTGGTGCTAGCTGATAATCCAGGAATGTGAAACAGTGATAGACCGGATCATAGAACTGGATTAGTGTGGACAGGATTCCTTCGATTACATGAACCCTTAACAAGGACAGCAATCCTCCATACTTGGCTCTGAAAGCCTCGTGGTTGGTGATCATTCTCGCCAGACCTCTCAAATCCTCTAGTTTTGGAACCTTGAAGGTGTACTTATGAGTTTTCCTTCTACCGAAATCCATTAGTGTAATTTCGTTTCTCTAACATTTGCAATCATTGTCTTAGTTTAATTTGAAAAAGGGAGACTAGAAGAGAAGATATTTTTTGAATATTTTTTAAATGAATGTATGAATGCAGCACACAAAAAACATAAAAAAAACATGGGGTCAAAGGGTCGGTGTCATGAAGTCAAGGCTCTACCCCCCCCCCCCCAAAGGTTTATACTGGTGATTTTTTTACCTGTCCGCAAAATCATTGATCCCTCTTGGGATAACAACATCAAGTGAATCGCCAGCGAGTTGATGCATCTTAGAGCAATCTCAGATGAGGGTAGTATCGCGTGACAACTATTTCCGATAGCTTCCGTACTACAAAATGTCTTAAGTCTACTAAAAACTTCAGCTTCTCAGATAACCCAGTCGACCACACTACTTTCAACAACCGGAGTCGTATAGGCAATGTATCTGCAAAGGGAGTCTCCACTGAGTTTGATGGTCGATCGGGGACTCTTAATTGGGACTCACTCCCCGTAAGATTACCCGCATTTCCATCACCTATCTTAGGTGTATACTCAGTCTTTCCACATGCGGCATCACACGCATTCCCATTAGCAGAAAAATAAACACAGATATCAATTAGGAAAAGCAGTATATATATTTGTCTTAATCATCCTAGACCTCTAGTCTTATAATCATATACAGACAATGACTCCCCAGCAGAGTCGTCATTTCTGTGATATTTTGGTGAACTCAAGGTTTTCACCGAATATTGTAAGAAAGAGAAGACGGGCCCCACGGTGGGCGCCACTTTTTCTGTAGCGCGATTTTTGTGGTCCTGAGTCACGATCGCTTGGGCACTATAGTTCGATTCATTTTTTATCCAATTGAGCTGATTAAGGAAGGGAAATAGATGTCTCTAATTAACCCTGCTTGCATACTGAATTTGAACACCGGTCTGTTAGGTTACAGATGCTATGTGGATGTGGGGGCCAAGCCCAATCTTGGGTTATTTTGTTAAGAACACAGTGTCTGGATCATTTGTGAGGTTTTTGGTAATGTGTTTAGATTCGATGCTTTTGGGTTGATTTGGTGGAGATACTGGATTTTGGGTTTTTGATTAGTATGCTCGCTAAGATTTTTTCAATCTTATGCCTACGTATTCCCGTTTGATGAAACAGGGAAATCAGAGCGATCGTAGTTCCTCCTATTCTATGGGAGGAAAAGAGGTTGTTTTGGTGTCTTGTTCAAAGCCCAAGACATGAAGCTAAAGGTGATTTGTATCTTGTTCAAAGCCCAAGATGTGAAGCTAAAGAGTTTATGGATAAGAGAGAATTTGTCGTCTCTAAAGGGGGATATTTGGTCTGTTTATCACATCTGTCGGGTGACTGATTATAAAGGAGAATTACTTTAACTGGGATATGTGAATCCAACAATGCCATAATTTACTTTATAGGGGATTTTTCAACCTGAAGGAGAAGACTTTAACTCAGTTTAGAGCAATGTTATCTTTCCTAAGGAATTTCTCATGCTAAAAGAGGGTCAGTGGTGTGGATGTAAATAATCTAGAGGCTTGCCGCTTACAGCAATTATATGGGGGAAAAAGGAGTTGTTGATGTTTGTATGCTGTGAGCAAGGCACAGATTTGGATGCTAAAAGGTTGATTGACTCAATTAGGGTTTTCCTTATACAAAGCCTAAGAGGAGGCTATTGATCCAACAAGAGGGTGCTAACAAGTGACTGACTCAAAATGAGGGTGCTTTTATGTGTCTTGTACGAAGCCCAAGACGGAGGCTAAAAGGGAAGTGACTCAACAAGAGAGTCTGTTTGACAAGTGATTGACTCAACAAGAGAGTCTTTTATACTCAACAAGAGAGTGTTTTGATGTCTCGTACGAAGCCCGAGATAGAGGCTGAAAGGATATTGACTTAACAAGAGAGTCTTTTATACTCAATAAGAGAGTGATTTCTATCTCGTACGAAGCCCGAGATGGAGGCTAAAAGTGGTTGACTCAACAAGAGAGTCTTTTTATACTCAACAAGAGAGTGATTTCTATCTCGTACGAAGCCCGAGATGGAGGCTAAAAGTGGTTGACTCAATAAGAGAGTCTTTTATACTTAATAAGAGAGTGTTAAAAGGTTAGCTCCGCTGGGGAGAATTATTTGTACAAAGCCCAAGAGGAGGCTACTTATGTTGGTGACTGTTTCAGTTTAGTGACAGGTCTGTTGTGTTGGATAAAAGAGAAAATCAGTTCTTATAAAAGGAAAGATTAAAGGTATGGTTGTGCCTTGGCACTGATCAGAGGATCAGGGTTATTTCCTGTTCTTTAAGGAAATGGGAAATCCAAAGGGTATTGAGACTATCCAAGTCTGCTGGTGTTCTGAGAAATCGATTCTCAGATAGTGAATGATCTTTGTATGACGCCCAAGAGAAGGCTGGTATGTTAAGGGATGAAGGTCAACCCATTAACTGGTCTGACACTTGACTCAGAAAGACAGCTCTAGCAAATTGATGACTAGGTTCTGTTCCTATACCTGTAGAGGTCTCTGGGTCCTTGTACTAAGCCCAAGAGAAGGCATGAGAGCTTTTAAGAAGCCGAAGGGTCCTTGTATAACGCCCAAGAGAAAGCGGGGATGCTTTTAGGAAGCTTGTGGGTCCCCAAACCCCGAGAAGTTCAATACATGCCATTCACCGAGAATAGATCAAGCCAGAAAAGTCTGATAATTTGAAAGAAACTCAAGAGATTCCATTCACGAAGAAAAGATCATCTCTGGGGAGTTAGAGTTTCTTTGACAATGTCTAAGGGTGACAGTCTGAGAAAGGGTTCACTGAGAATGCTTCCTTTCACGTCTCCATATTGTTTAACTCCAAGAGGAGGGAAGACTGTATCTGGTAATCCTATGGGGATCTAGTTTTGTTTGTATTTAAGAGTGACCAACAGGGCTTTACCTAGTGCTAGACGTAGTTATCGGGGAAAACTCTAAATAACTATACTAGTATTACACAGTTGATTTTTGACAAGTATATAAAAGTTTGTGAAAGAAGACTTACAGTGAGCAGCCCCACAATACAGTTATATATATATATATGAAAGCGGATAAAGAAAGCGGGTAAACACTTACTCGATTGTAGAGCTTCCATGCTGTTTCGTTAGTTGTTCAACAAAGAAAGCTTTGATAACAACATTATATTCTAAATCAAAGGAGAAAGTGCTTTGAAAATATTGTTGGGGCTTATAGCACAAGGAGAGGCCCAAGGTTTTATCAGTGATTGCACTGTTGTTTTGAAATTGTACAGGGACTTATACAAGTGACTGAGGCCCAAAAAGGTTTTCTGTACAAAGGGATGCGTCTTACACTCTCTCAAGAGGCCCAAAAGAAAAGGAATGGGGCTTATAACACGAGGGTAGGCCCAAAGGGTTTTGTTTGAAAAATGACGATCACGCCGAGATTTCTTTAACGTACTGGGTCTTATACAATACAATGAGGCCCAAAAAGGATTTATCTACAAGGGATGGGTCTTACACTCTATTAGAGGCCCAAATGTTTATTTTTGTACAAGTGGTGGGGCTTACAGCTCAAGGAGAGGCCCAAGGGTTTTTGTTAAAAAGGCGACGATCGCGCCGAACTTTTTGATGGTTTCGAGACTTATACAATACACTGAGGCCCAAAGAGGTTTGTATTTACAAAGGATTGGGTCTTACACTCTACCAAGAGGCCCAAAGAGTTTTGAAAATGATTGATGAAGTTTGAAATCAAAGAAACCCTAATTTTCTTTCCTTTTAAAAGTAAATATTTAAAGAAAATCAATAAAAAATATATAAATACCAAATGAGTTTGAATAAACCACTTGTGATTTTTGTTTAAGGTTTTAAAAATGAGGTTTTAATCACAAGATGAATTAAAACTCATTTGGTTTTGATTTTCAAGGTAAATACTCACTTTTAAAATGTTTAAAAACAATTAAAAGGGAATTTATTCACAAAAATACTAATTATATTAAATAAATAATATAAACTTGATTTTTTTGTGGAATAAAATATTTCAACATTTTTGTGATTTTTTGCATAAAGAACCAACCAAAAATAATTAAAATTAAGGGAGTTATTAATTTTCTAAACTATTAAAAATAATATGAAAAATAGTAGAAAAGTGGAAAAAAATAGCAAAAAGAGGGTTTGGGGCGAGGGGGATTCGAACCCCAGACCTCTTGTGTATAGGGCGCGCGCCTTACCACTGGGTGGTGATACATCCGTTGATTGAAACACAACCACAAATATACAAGGCTTGCCTTGTTTTTGGCCTGGCCCAAGGCAAGGCAATGCAAGATTTTGGTCAGAAACGTGAAGGCCATAACTTTCTCATTTCTCCATGGATTGGGACAAAATTTAGGTCTATCCGGCCTAGAATTTCACAAGGAATCCAATGGTGGTGGAGTTTTTTTCAGATCATGCTCCTATTGAAAAACCCGGTAGTGGTTTTGAAATAGGCCATGATTTGCATTTTATGTGCTATCTCTTGGTACAGACATGAATTACACGATGAATTGGTTCAAACACAACACATATAACATGTACAAGATGTGCATGATCAGTGGACCTCAAAGCAATGCATATTTCAAAGAGTTCAAGTTGAGATGCTTACCACTTTTTGGAGCTTTTGTGCAATCTGCCAAGTGATTTATTCCATAAATGATTTGATGCTTTGGACACCCTCAAATGATCTCTTAGAAGCTTTTAGGATGGTTGGAATCAGCTGGAAACCTCAGGAACAAGTTTGAGCTCTTTCTTGCAAAAGGGGCAAAAGTGGCCAAAATAGCAACTCTCTCAAATGGTGTTCCAGATGGGGGGAACCATTTGGGACAGTTCAAGGATGATATTTGGAATGTGTTTGAGGTTTTATCTGGTTTGGAAAGTGACTGAATCAAGACATGGCTTGAAAAATGCACAAAAGTCCAATTTTGAGGTTTTGAGAGGTGACTTTGTGATTTTGGTGTTACAGGTCACTTGTGAGTGTTTGGATCACCTCTATATGATATTTATGAGGTGTGTGTGTATGATTGGTTTGGCTGGATTTACTCTCAAACTCAAAACCCGATAGTGACTTGCTTTGGAAGGCAAATTTGGAAGTGAGAAGGTGATTTTGAGGAAAGCATTTGTTTGATGGCTTTGGTGTACTCAAACTGATCACAAATGAGCTCTATTTATAGTAGAGCAAGTTTGTTTTGGGAGAAATAGTGATTGGCAACTGCAGCAGAGGTTTGGCCAATGTTGATCAATGAGAATCCAAGTCTCCTCTAGCCATTGACTAGAGGTTAGGGCACAGGCTGCTAGTTCCCTTGATCTTGGATATGTCTTGACTGAATTCAGTTGGAAATGGCTCAGTCCATGCCACCTTGGTGCATCCATTAAATGCTCCAAACCAAAATTGGAGTCTTGTCCCTCTTTTAGGCATTTCTAGGTTTGGCATGCTACTTTTGGTTCTAAAGACTTGGGAGGCTTATGGATCAGTGTTTTTCCCTCCTTGGTCTCCCTCTGAGGTGTTCAGATGGATAAGTGTGTTTGTCATTTGCACAAATTTGACAAATCGAGCAAAATGCACAAAGCTGCCTTGCTTTGACAGTTTTCAGCAAGGCATGTTGCCATTGTCATATCTCATGGCTCAAGTGGACTTTTATGGACTTCTTGGCCATTTTGGAAAGCCCTCATATGATACAACAACTGTTTGATCATAGTAGGTTTTGATACTTTTTGGATCCAAGTGAAAAATGCCCCTACATTTGGAAAAAAGTGAAGGCAGATTCTGACTTAGTGAAAATTTCACTAAGTGTTGGAAAAAAGTGAAGGCAGATTCTTGGATCAATCTGTTGTTGCAAATGGATCAATGTGGTGTATTAGAGACCCTCAAATCCTCCTTTGAGGTCTTGGCTCTTGTTTTGTCCCAAAAGTCAACTTATGGGTGAATTAGGTCAAGAAACCCTAATTCCTGATTTTTTTATGAATGCATCCCCTGAGGCAAAATTGACTTGATGATTGGGTTCATGATGTCCCTTGGAGCATCATAGGTTATGCTTTGAAGCATTGGCTCATGCCCAGAGGAAAATTTCCATCTGGAGGCCCTAGTCGACCAAAACCCTAATTTGGTGACACTGTTGATTTTGAGGCTTGATCCACTCAGAATGATGCAACCTTGTGCTTGATTCTTGTTGTGGGAGTCCTCTTGATCCATTGGGGATGTTTGAGAGGCTAGACAAGTTGAAGATCATGTCATTCCTTGATTGATCCTTTGTCTAAGAACTCTAAGAGGGCTTGAAACCCTAAGTTTGATTGTAGTGAAGGCTCACCCATCTTTGGGGAGACTAATGAGGCATGATGGTTCATCCATATTGTCATGATGGTTTGCACAATGATGGGGAATCTTAGTGGTCAAAATTTGGGGTATGACAAACAGCAGGCTGGTTCACCCGGGCGAGCTGCAGTATCTTAGAGTAATCTCAAATGAGGGTAGTATCGCGTGACAACTATTTCCATAGTTTCCGCACTACAAAAGAGTAACATGGTTTCAGTCTACTAAAATCCTCAGCTTCTCAGATAACCCAATCAAACAATCTGCTTTCAAAAACCAAAGTCGTATAGGCATTGAATCCGCAAAGGGCATCTCCACTGATTCGATGGTCGACCGGGACCTCTTATTTGGGAGTCACTCCCTGTAAGATTACCCGTCTAGTTCCATCACTTATCTTAGGTGTATACTCAATCTTTCCAGATGCGACATCACTTGCAGTCCCATTAGCCGAAAAATAAACACGGATATCAATTAGGAAAAGCGATATATATTTATTCTAACATCCTAGACCTCTATAATCTTATTCCTATACAGACAATGACTCCCCAGTAGAGTCGCCATTTTCTTGTTGGAAAATGGGGACGATGCCCCAAGGATCATTCTAAGGATACCCTAGCAGAGTCGCCATTTTCCTGTAGCGAGCGATTTTTGTCGGTGACGCGACCACCTTATGGCTGAAGTTTGGGTTTTCCTCCTCAAGGAGAAAGGGTACTACTTTCTGATTTCTTGTTTATCCCATGAAGCTGGAAGGGAAAGGGAAGGTATCTAAAACTAACCTTGCACGCGGATGTTTAATTGAACAAACGCTTTAAAAGAGATTGGGGGTCCGGGGTCAGGTTATACAATGGGGAGTTGTCAATTACCCATCCTATATGTGGTTATCCACAGGATATCAGCTTTAGGTTTCGCTTTGTAATTGATAGTGTTTATCTGTTAATGGGTTGGGAAAGTTTCTTAGGAAAGTGTGACAGGGAGAGTGAGTTTTGTTGATGTTTTGATAAGGTACTGGACCTAGAGTTTTGATTGGTATGAAGGCACAGGACCTAAAGTTTTTGATTGGTATGCTCGCTAAGATTTCGCAATCTTATGCCTACGTATTCCCGTTTAAACGAAACAGGGAAATCAGAGCAATCGTAGTTCCTCCTATTCTAAGAGAGGAAAATGAGGTTTTGGTGTCTTGTTCAAAGCCTAAGATTGAAGCTAAAAGGGGATTGAGAGGGAATTTGTCATCTCTAAAGAGAGATTGTTGACTTTTGTGTGCCTTGATCAAAGCACAAGGTTGGTGCTAAAAGGTTAATTGATTTGGCTAGGGGATTTCTTTATACAAAGCCTAAGAGGAGGCTAGATAAGACCGACTCAACAAGAGAGCCTTTTATCCGTCTTGTATAAAGCCCAAGATTGAGGCTAAAAAGAGACTGACTCTTTGGGGATATCATTATCTAAAAAAGGGTTTTGACTCCGTCGGGGAGGTCTATATGTGTCTTGTACAAAGCCCAAGATTGAGGCTGAAACGAGTTTGACTCTGCTGGATAGTATTATCTGTCTTGTCCAAAGCCCAAGATTGAGGCTAAAACGGGAAATTTAACTGACTCTGGTGAGGATGTGTCTTGTACAAAGCCTAAGATGGAGGCTGCAATGAGTTTGACTCTGCTTAGGGAAATTATTCCTCAAAGCCTAAACGAAGGCTGGGAGGAAATGACTCGGTTGGGGAAGGTATTTGTCCCCAACTCAAGAGAGGGAAATTTATGACTTGTACAAAGCCCAAGACTGAGGCTAAAAGGGTTGACTCAACAAGAGAGTGTTTTTATTTGTCTTGTACAAAGCCCAAGATGGAGGCTAAAAAGGCGGACTCAACAAGAGAGTCTGAAAAGGTGATTGACTCAACAAGTGAGTCTGAAAGTTGATTGACTCAACAAGAGAGTCTAAAAAGGTGATTGACTCGACAAGAGAGTCTTTTATACTCAACAAGAGAGTGATTTATTGTCTCGTACGAAACCCGAGATTGAGGAAAAAAGGGTCTTGACTCAACAAGAGAGTCTGAAAAGGTGATTGACTCAACAAGAGAGTCTTTTATACTTAACAAGTGAGTGATTTGCTGTCTCGTACGAAGCCCGAGATTAAGGCAAAAAGGGTCTTGACTCAACAAGAGAGTCTGAAAAGGTTAGCTCCGCTGGGGAGAATCATTTGTACAAAGCAGAAGAGGAGGCTGACTTCGCTGAGGAAGGATCATTATACAAAGCCTAAGAGGAGGCTAGCTTTCTGCTGAGGAAAGGTCCTTATACAAAGCCTAAGAGGAGGCTATCTTTTTCCGGGGATAATTGAGATCCCTAGGCAGGTCCAAGTGGGGAATCAACTCTTGCTGAGGGTTACAGAAGAGTTGAGACGTCAGATACCTTGAGGTTCTGATTTGCGATTGTGTTGACCCTGGTCGGGGAACTCTCATGAGAGAGGTTGGGTTTCTGCTGGAGATCGATCCAGAATGCCCGGGGTTTCTTCCTATAGTTATAAGGAACTTGAGAATGTCTTTGAGACTCAAGGGGATTTAGACTGTCCAAGTCTACTGGTGTGGAAGAGTTTTATCTTTTGTATGATGCCTCCAAGAAGAGGAAAGGGCATTAAGGGATGAGAATCAACCCTAAAGTGGCCTGAGGTCTGAAACTGGAAAGACTGCTCTAGCAAAGGATGACTAAGTTCTGTCTTATACCTTTAAGAGGTCTTCAGGGTCCTTGTATTAAGCTCAAGAGAAGGCATGAGAACTTCCAAGAAGCTGAAGGGTCCTTGTACAATGCCCAAGAGGAGGCGGGGATGCTTTTAGGAAGCCTGTCCCTAAACCAAGAGAAGTTCAAGAAATGCAATTCACAGAGAAGAGATCATTCCAAGAAAGTTCGAGGGTTTGGAAGAAACTCAAGAGATGCTATTCACAGAGAATAGATCAACTCTTGGGAGTAAAATTTCTTTGACAATTTCTAAGGGTGACAGTCTGAGAAAAGGTTCACCGAGAATACTGCCTTTCTCTTTATTCCATATTGTTTAACCCAAAGAAAAGGGAAAACTGTATCTGGAAATCCTATGGGGGATCTAATTTTGTTTGTATTTAAGAGTGACCAACATGGCTTTACCTAGTTCTAGACCTAGTTGTCAGGGAAAACTCTAAATAACTATACTAGTATATATACAGTTGATATATGACAAGTATTTTAAAAGGTATGAAAGAAGACTAACCATGCGCAGCTTCCCACAATACAGTTATATGTATCTGACATGTATTTAAAAGAATGAAAGAAGACTAACCATGCCCGCTTCCCACAATACAGTTATATATATTAAAGCGTGTAAATGAAAGCTGTTAAAACTTATAAGTGAGCGAGCTTCCATGCTGTATTGTTAGTTGTTCAGAGAAATTAAAGAAAGTTTTGACAACAATTGTATATTTGAACCTAAATCAAAAGGGAAGTTGTTTTGAAAAGATTGTTGGGGCTTATACTCAAGGAGAGGCCCAAGGTTTGAACAGTGATTGTACTGTTGTTTTGAATATCGTATCGGGATTTATACAGCGACTGAGGCCCAAAAAGTTTTATGTACAAAGGGATGGGTCTTATAATTCAAAGAGAAACCAAAAGTTTATTTAAAGAAAAGAAATGGGACTTACAACACAAGGAAAGGCCCAGTTAAAAATGGTTTGAACACGATGATCTCGTCGGAGTTTTTGACACTGTATCGGGACTTATACAATACACTGAAGCCCAAAAAGTTTTGGTCAAAAGGGGATTGGGTCTTACACTCTATTAGAGGCCTTAAGTTTACTTTTGTACAGGAGATGTGGCTTACAACTCAGGGAGATGCCCAGTTGATTTTGAAAAGGCGACGATCGCGCCGTTGTTTTGAAAATATCTAGAGGGACTTATACAATATGTGAGGCCCAAAAAATGTTTATTTACAAAAGGGGTTGGGTCTTACACTCTATTAGAGGCCCAAAAGTGTTTTTAAGAAAAGGAATGGGACTTATAGCTCGAGGAGAGGCCTAAAGGTTATTTGTTTGAAAAATGGCGATCGCGCCGAGGTTTGAAAACACAGTGGGTCTTATACAATGACTGAGGTCCAAATTATTTTGGTTTTCAAAAGGGGTTGGGTCTTACACTCTATTAGAGGCCCAAAAGTGTTTAAAAAAGATTGATGAGGGTGGAATTAATCAAAACCCTAATTTTGTTTAAAATGGAATTAATTTTGTTAAAAAATTAATAAAAATTATTGAAAACATGTGAAAAATGAGTGGTGATCTTGGATCAATGTTTCAAAAATAATTTTTTTTATTCACAAAATGATTGGAAACCATTTAAGTTTGGCAATTCAAGAAGGAAAAAATATTTTAAATGTTAAAAAACAAATAAAAATTAATTCTTTGCAAAAATATCAAGTATATGAAATAAATAATATTTTTGGGATTTTTTTGTAAAATAAAATATTTTAACAATTTTGTGAATTATTAAAAAAAGAATCAACTCAAAATCATTAAAATTCAGAGAAAAAATAATTTTTTAATCAATTAAATAAAATCACAAAATTCAAATATTTGAATATTTGAAAAAGGCGCCAAGAACACGCGTGTGTTCTGAGTTTTGCCCAGATTTGCATTTTCTCACCAATCTCACTGAATACTTGATGAAATCACACAATCCACATATCAATCTACTCGTTTTCACCTCACGATCATGTCTATGGTCTTTAATTTCATTTATTTTAAGTATGGAATAAGAAATCAAAGAGAAACCTCAAGAACCCTAGATTCTGCATGAAGCCTCAGAAATTCCACACATGATTAATTCATACAAAGCAATTAATTGAGGGGAAACATTTCATACATGATTATGAACATATGGCAAAATTATTGTGCGAGGAAATATGCATGAATCATGAGATGACCAAGTTGAGGCTTACCTCTTGCAGTTGGTGATCGTGTTTTGAGTTAGAGGTGTTACAGCTTGGTTCCAATGATGTGGACAGCTTTCCTAGGTGCTATGGAGTGTGTCTGAATGTTTGGAGTGGTTGGAAACAAGCTGGAACTTAAAATGGTACCCCAACTGCAAGTCTGCTAAAAGCTTGAGCAATTGGATGGTGATTTTGTGAAATTGGTGTTCTAGATGTTGTTTAAGTGTTTGGATCACTTCTATATGATGTTATGAGGTGTGTGTGTGATTGGTTTGGTTGGAATTTCTCTCAAGCTCAAAACCTGATAGTGACTTGTTTTGGAAGGAAAAATTGGAGTGAAAGAGGTGATTTTGAGGAAAGCATCAGTTTGGGTGCTTTGGTATACTCAAACTGATCACAAATAAGGTTTATTTATAGTGCACCAAGTTTGTTTTGGCTGCAATAGTCTCCTCTAGCCATTGACTAGAGGTTAGAGCACATGCCTATGGTTCTTTGATTCAAGGATAAGGCTTGACTGAAGTGTTCATCTTTGCGCTGATACATTCCACTTCTAAGCATCCATTGAATGCCTCAAAACAAAATTGGAGTCTTGAGGCATCTTTAGCTTTTAGGGGTGCCAAACCTATATGTAGTTCCAAAGACTTATGAGGCTTATGGATCAGTGTTTGTTCCTCCTTGGTCCCCCCCTGAGGTGTGCAGATGGATAAACTTGTTTGTTATTTGCACAAATTGATCAAATCGAGCCCTAATGCACAATCTGCCTTACCAAGACAGTTTGCAGCAAGGCATGTTGCAGCTGTCATAACTCCTAGCTCAGATGGAATTTGATGGAGTTCTTGGTCACTTTGGAAAGTCCTTACGTGACACAACACATGTGTGATCATAGTTTTTCTTGAAACTTTTTGGATCCAAGTGAAAAATCCCCCTACATTTTGAAAAAAAGCAAGACAGATTCTGACTTAGAAAAAATTGCACTAAGTGTTGGAAAAAGTGACATTTCATGTTTTCAGCCATTTTGATCACTCCATAACTAAAAATCCATGAAGAATTAGAATGAGGTGTAGTTGACACTTTTAAAGTATTCCATGAGAGCTACAAATCCATCTTTGGACCATCCAAAATGGTTGCTTGGATCTCAAGTTATGATCCTTGGAAGTTGGTACCCTAGCCACTTTGTTCCATAACTTAGAAAAATTCTAAGTTTTTATGGTTACCCCTTTTACAAGTTATCCCACTTTCTTTGATTTTTCTTGATGAATGATGATTCAAATCACATATTAACATTGTTTTAGGGTTAAGGAACCATAAATGTGAAAAATCTCAAAAAGTCAAACTTGACTTTTGTGCACAGTTGACTTTTTATCAAATGAATTCCAAGCTGTGCGATCCTTGGTGAAATCAAGTCCTTGACCTAAATTAAACTTGATGGATATGTTCCATGGGTGTTATAGGGTGTATTGAATCATATCCCAAGGTTTGGGAGCATGTCTTGGTCAAAAGTCAAAGGCACAGTTGACTTTTTCCTTGAAACCCTAATTGTGGTCCTGATGAAATTGAAACTTGTAGATCAAGCTTCTTGGATCAATCCATTGTTGCAAATGGATCAATGTAGTGAATTAGAGACCCTCAAATCATGTCTTGAGGTCTTGGCTCATGTTTTGTCCCAAAAGTCAACTTAGGGGTGAATTAGGTCAAGAAACCCTAACTCCTGATTTTTGGTGAATGCATCCCCTGAGGTCAAATTAACTTGATGATTGGGTTTATGAGGTCCCTTAGAGTATCTTAGATTATGCTTTGAAGCATTGGCTCATGCCCAGAGGAAAATTTTCATCTGGAGGCATCAATCGACCAAAACCCTAATTTGGTGACACTGGTGATCTTGAGGCTTGATCCACCTGGAATGCTGCAACCTTGTGCCTGATTCCTAATGTGGGAGTCCTCTTGATCATTTATAGGTGTTTGAGAGGTTAGACAAGTTGAAGATCATGTCATTTCTTGATTGATCTTTTGTCTAAGGCTCTAAGAGGGCTTGAAACCCTAATTCTTAGCTGTAGTGAATGCTCAACAATCCTTGCGGAGACTGATGAGGCATGAAGGTACATCCATATTGTGATGATGATTTACACAATGATGGGAAATCTTAGTGGTCAAAATTTGGGGTATGACAATTGTATTTGTAGTTTATTTCTTGTTAAATGCTACTTGTTTTAAAAAGTGTTGATTTTAATGGTAATATTAATGAAGTGATCATGCATTTTTTTGAATTAATCATGTCGCATTCGCTCATTTTCTTCATTTATATAAAAAAAAAAGACAAAAATACATCCATATACTTCCAATTCGCATTCGTTATCAAACTGTTATTTTAGCAAAAATTGGAGGGAGGATGACGAAAATAAAGTACCCATAATTGTTACTGGTATGCTTTCGGATAAAATCCTGTTGAAGATGTACATGCATTATTTCAAATCCCGGAACGCTGGAGGAATAAGGAGTTAGTCCCTAGTTAACCACTTTGAGCCTAGAAGTAGGAGTTTCCTTCGTATTTCGAAACCCTTACGCTTAACCTGGGGCAGGGGTAGTGTTTAGTTAATCTGTCTAACAAGATGAAACATCTTGTCTAAGGATCAACCACAAGATATTCTCTGCACACGTCCTGACGTGTCGGAAAAATCATGAAAAATTTGAAGGTCATGTCGGTTGTTCCTCGTTGACCAATGACTTGGCAGTCACAACCTTTCAGCAAAGTCGAAAAAAAATCAAAAGAAAAGCTCGCTAAGTCGAACACCCAAATAGGCGAGTTAGGAAAAAATTAGGGCAATCCCGGTGGACATGAAAAACAAAAGTGCTCCAGGAAAAAGTTAAGGATCAAAAATAAAAAAAATCAAAAAGAGGTCCTTAAATTCTCAGCAAAAACAAAATAAGACGCAGTGACCACCATGCCAAAAAAATCAAAGGCACTGACATCCACGACAAGAGCAAAACAAGATGACTGCCATTTTAAAGGAATCTTGGAACATCATCTCCACTCTCACACCGTTGAACTCTCTTTGAAGATAAATGTATGTAGAATTAACTGAACATAGGACTGGAGATCATCACGAAGAAGGGGTGGGTTAAAACAAGCTTTGAGCCTTACATTCTTTGTTTCTACAACCGTGAACCGGACCACGTTACAACCCTTAAAAGACCTAATTGAGGCAGGGTTTATTCTGGAAGAATACTACAGTAAGGTTGCGTAAACTGACTCCTACAAGATTTTCTAATCTTCTTCTTGCTATATCTACACACTAGCTAAATCAGCATTGCGTTTGGACTAATGGTCCATTCGTCACACACTATCACATCATTCCAATAATGATTATTTTTTTCAAAACTTGCATGAGCATCGCATTAAAATTACCATTTGTGAATGAACAATTTTGACTGCAAGTCAGTACTTGACAACAGTGAAATTCTGTCAAGGAGCAATCTAAGAGGGCTTGGTCATCCAACAAAGTTGACCAGAATCAAGATCACATCATAACCCTATGGGTAAGAAGCATTGACATCCAGTGACTATGGAATCAGTCAATCTATAGTAAGTCCTCAAACATCGGTTGATTAAGGGGAAAATCATTCAAGTATCGGCTGATCAGAGCATATCTCAAGACTCTACCGAGTAGGGGGCAGGCCACCCAGAGGCTCTTTTGATTAAGAGAATATCCCTCCAGTGCTTAATCATCACAAGTTAAGTCGCTTCAACGCTCATTCTGGGGCAACCTACCTTAAGAGTACACAGAAGCCAATCGCTCCAAAAGTCGAGTAACCGAGGGAAATTGATTCAAGACTAAGACTGGGGCAGATAGAGTCCACCCCTCAAAGGGCGGTCAATCATAAGTCTACCATTCCAAGAATTGGATAATCAGAGGTAGACCGTTTCAAAGTTCAAGACATTGGAGCAAGTCATCTAAGACCATTGGCATAGCAAGCTGCTTCTAACATCCTTTCAAGGAGAACACTTTCAGATACCCGACAGACTAGGGCAAGATGAGTCACAGACTGGGGCAAGGTGTGCTACAGAGGGGTAAATCTTCTCCATGCCATCAAGCTTCTCAAGCAAGCAAGCCATACGTCAACAACTTCTAAATTCAAGACGAGTGTCGAGGAATCATGCCATCACACCCCATCAAATAACCTTTTGTCTTCTAACAGACCAGAAGCTTTGCTGCCAAAGACCTTTTCATCCATTACCCACGTCTGGGGCATTTGTGGAAACCTGCAAATCATTGCATAAATCATTCTCATGCATTAATCATGTCGCTTCGCTCTAGCGTTATGCCATGCATATCATCGAGCATATGCCTATTGCATGAGAGAACAACTTCAAAACAACTTTTCGTCTGATAAACCATTTGAAATCCAATAAGTCTTAAACACAAGTTCCATCCTGGTAGTCCAAGACTATTTCATCCAGTCTGTCTTGTGTATCCTTAAATCATAGTTCAGCGATCACAGACATATTCAAAGTCCAATTTTGTTGGTACTTACTCAACAGGTATTTGCCAAAGTTTATCTCTCTTGTTCGATCTGAGGTTTCTCCAAATCACCTACCAGATAAGTCATATTTTCTTGTATAAAAAAGTTTCCAGATATTCTTTCTCGGTTGTGTTATCATATTTTACTGTCAATTTGGTTCTGTGCGAATCCTAAACCCTTCTTTTTGTTTTGTGCGAATCCGAAACTTTTGTTATGCTCTGTGCGAATCCGGACTCTTTTATTTTGGTTTTGTACGAATTTGAAACCTTTATTTTTGTACTTTGTGCGAATCCAAAGTCTTCTCTTTTGTTCTGTGAAAATCCGAAACTTTTCTTTTTATGATCTATGCGAACCCAGAGTCTTTTCTTTAATAATTTGTGTGAATCCGAAGTCTTTGCTCTTTATACTCTGTGCAAATATGGAACTTTTCTTTTTATGCTCTGTGCGAATCCGGAGTCTTTTCTTTTGTTCTGTGTGAATCCGGAACTTTTCTTTTTATGCTCTGTGCGAATCCAGAGTCTTTTCTTTTGTTCTGTGCGAATCCGAAACTTTTATTTTTATACTCTATGCAAATCCATAGTCTTTTCTTTTGCTCTGTGTGAATCCAAAACTTTTCTTTTTTATGCTCTGTGCGAATCCGGAGTTTTTTCTTTTGTTCTGTGCGAATCCGGAACTTTTCTTTTTATGCTCTGTGCGAATCTGGAGTCTTTTCTTTTGTTCTATGTGAATCTGGAACTCTGTTTTATGGTTATGCGAGAAGCATTAACCCATCTCTCTTTTATACTCTATGCGAATTCGGAGTCTTTTCTTTTGTTCTGTGCGAATCCGGATTTCTGTTTTGTGGTTATGCGAAAAGCATTAACCCATCTCTCTTTTATACTCCGTGCAAATCAGGAGTCTTTTCTTTCTATACTCTGTGTGAATATGTAGTCTTTCCTTTTTATACTCTGTGCGATTCCGGAGTCTTTCATTTTTATACTCTGTGCGAATCCGGAGTCTATCCTTTTTATACTCTTTGCAAATCTAGAGTCTTTCTTTTTTTAACTCTGTGTGAATCTGAAGTCTTTGTTTTTTACTCTGTGTGAATCCGAAGTATTTTATTTTGGTTTTGTGCGAATCCGGAACCTTTCTTTTTATACTCTGTGCGAATCCGGAGTCTTTTCTTTTATACTCTGCGAATCCAGAGTCTTTTCTTTTTATACTCTGTGCGAATCCGAAGTATTTTCTTTTTATACTCTATGAGAATCTGGAGTCATTTCTTTTATTACAGTTAATTATCTTTTTGCTCCGTGCGAATCTAGAGCATACATTTCATTACATAAAATATCAATAACCTTTGGTTTGTTCCGTGAGAAGCCAGAACTAACCAAATTTTCTCAAGTTTCCCTAGTGAGTCATTCTACTTTCTTCATTCAATCCCCAGCAAATCTCACTGGCAAATCATCCCAATAATCCCCACATAGTCCATTTTCACCATTCTCAAACCAATAACATAGAGTTCTGCATACATGCATTTATACATATGCATGACATCCAAGCATTTTTGCTACCATTCCGGTGTTTACCTATTTCGTTCACTTTGGTGTTTATTCCCCAAGTGGTTGGGTTTGTCGTCTCTCTCCAAATAGAGTTGTCAGCTTTAAGCATAAAGTGCACATCCTTTATAATTTCCCCACAGAGTTTAATCCTTGTGGATGATGGTTGCTTCAGTTATCTTCTCCATGTTTGGATAAGATAAATCCCCATTTGAGTTCATTCCTCAATGGGTAGAGTCTTTTTTTACCGTTTCTTTCTAGCTTGTTCCTAGATTGAACTTTGGTCCCTGGCAAGTGTTGCTTTTGAATTTGATTAGGTCGTCGAACATTGTTTGAACGTGCATTTATTTTGCACTGTGTCTTGCAGGAAAAATCTTTTACAAATCCCCATTGCGGATAAGTGGCAGTCTCTCTTGACAAGCTTATTCATTTTTGCTATTTTGACGATAAGTGACAGTCTCCTTTGAGAAGCTTATCCTTTTTGTCAGATAAGTGGCAGTCTCCTTTGAGAAGCTTATCCTTTTTGTCAGATAAGTGGTAGTCTCCTTTGAGAAGCTTATCCTTTTTCTCAGATAAGTGGCAATCTCTCCTTTGAGAAGCTTATCCAGTTTTGATATTTCAATGGTAAGTGACAATCATTTTTTAGAAGCTTATCCTTTTGGTCAACAAGTGGAAATCTCCCTTGAGAAGCTTGTTCCCTTTGTTATTTCCAACAACAAGTAGCAGTCTCCCTTGAGAAACTTGTTTCCTTTTGCCGATAAGTGGCAGTCTCCTTCGAGAAGCTTATCCCTTTTTCCGATAAGTGGCAGTCTCTTTGAAAAACTTATCCTTTATTGGTGGTGCGTAACTCTCTTACGACGATAAGTGACAGTCTCTTTTGAGAAGCTTATCCAAAGGGTGTTTCCTCGTGAAGTCCAATTATTTTGGCCTACATAAGAGTTTGATTACCCTGTACCTTTCCTGATGTTTCTTGAAGATCCTGTTCGATCTCTTCGTTTAAGGAATTTCCAAAGGCTTGGATGTTCTTTCTTGTTTGAAAACTCCAGCATTTGTTTGCTTGATCCTAAGGCTTTGAGGGTCTTGCTTTATCTTTTGTCCTAAAGTGTCAGCCGGTCATGCATGAACCTGTAGATCAATCACTTTAGATCTCCCCAGTTTGTTTCTGTTCCCCAGCGTTTAGTCATCCCCAGTGAGTTTGTTACCCATTGTTTTGACTATATCTCTGTTTGTTTTCGTTTTTGTCTGCATTTTGCATTTATCATTCCATCATGAATCATCATGCTAGAGTTCATGGCATGTTAACATTATAGATTAATTTTCTTTTGTCCATAGCATATCATTGCATTTAAATACTTTCACCATGATTTCATGAGGATGGTCATTGCTCATGTCATCCGGTAAAGATATTTAAATAGGGGCAACTGTCATACCCCAAATTTTACCCTTAGATTCTTTGATCTCTTGCATATTGTCATACCCCAAATCTGTCATACCCTTTTTTTAAATTTTGTTGCATTCGACTTTATTTTCATTTCGCATTGCCTGCATAGCATAACATGTTTTTCATCATGAATAATTCCTAAAATGATTAGCCAAAATAAATATTTCAGATATACAGATAGATCGATTGAATTGTTTCTCAAACTGTGCGTAAAATCAGTGTACGAAAAGTTTTAAAATCGAGCTTGCAGAAGCCAATATTCTTGATCTATGTTTCGCATAGTTCAACCTGGGGTACTCATTTGAAATTTTTCGACTATTTTTTGGTCGCATTTTTTATCACCTGAGTCTTTTAACCGGTCAAAATTTATTTTCTGATCTGACCAAACGCTGTATTTTTCTGAGTCATTTATTTTGCACTTATCATTTTAGTGCATTCCGTTCATTTTTTTTAGGAACTTTCGTGCTCGACTTTTTTTTTTAGTTTTTTAATCCTTTTATTTTTATTTTTTATTCAAAATAATTTTTCAATTAATTAGGTTTCATAATTTCATTGAATATTGAAATTGAAATTTATTATGAGTAATTTGTTTCTAATTTAATTGTTAAACTTTGTTTTCAACTTTCAAAAACTAATAACCAAAAATAAGAAAATGATAGAAGAAGATATTTTGCTTTGGATCCTCACACCACTAAGCCACGTGAACAACTGGGAATTTGCCATTTAGAAAAAAATAGTTTTTGTGCAGCAAGATCCAAACGCGTCAACAATCCACTCACCTCATTCTCATTGTTTGTTTCCACTCACTCAGAAAAAACAAATTTTCTCATCTCCACTACATGAGGTCCACGCGTCCCCCTCACTCACTCCTATTTACTCCATAACTCACTCACATAGGATACTCCACTCTCTCTCACTGGAAAATTGAAAAAAAGAAGCTCAGATATAAAAGAAGCATCTTCTTCTTCATTGAATACTCCTCTCTTTTCCACCATATTTCCATTCTTCTTCCATTCAAAATCATCATCTACCTCCACTCTATAAGCAAAACAATATTCATAGAACTCACATACCACACATAAAAAACTTGCAACCTCCACACATCTTAAAACCAACCGCCCTTAATATCACCATCAACACCTCTTAAATCTCCATCTAAATTCCTCTGTTTCATTCTCCCGTCGTCATCCCCTAGCACCCTTTTTTCACACTGCTGTTCAAAGCATTCTTCACGAAAACTCATGACTGCAAATATACACCATCAGCCGAAAACAACACCTAACCTCATCTTCACTTCCACACAATTCGTTTTCAAACACACAACAACCAAAAACAACAACAGTTGCGACCCCCTCTGTCAAAACCATACGTGGATATGTTACTTGTTTTCACTACTTGATTTACTCCGTCGTCAGCCAAAAAAAACATCCAACCGTCACCTCTGCAGTACAACCCTTTCCACCATTTCCATGTGATAGTACCATCATCATTTTCCAGCCACGGAACAACAACTATGAAGCTCTCTCTTCGTCGCTAAGCCGACCCTTCTTGGAAAGGATATTGAGGATGCTGTAATGACCAAAGAATATGCTTCACGTCAAACTAGAGTGGGATGAAAATTGACGCCCTTGTTGCTGAGATTGAAGCAGAGAAAAGTCGCTGTTGAAACCGTCACCGCCACCACCACAAACTGGTTTCGATAACTCAAGAAACATCGTCGGTACATATCCTCTTTCTACTTCTGGTTCGGTTTAATGTTGCATCTTGTTCTCATATCGTTTGTGCTACTCTTTTGATCTCGATTTGTGTCAGTGCTGCTGTGAATATGTTGTTCCCATTCTTATATACATGCAGTTTTTTTTTTAGTTTTCTTAAGGTTTTATAGTTACTCGTGTATATACTTAAGGTGTTAATCTTATATATATATATATATATATATATATATATATATATATATATATATATATATATATATATATATATATATATATATATACCAGGAACAGTAGCGCAGCCTGCACCTCAGATTATTTTGGTTACTATTTGGTAAGTTGGGGATTATATCTGAAGAACTTAAGAAAAATTAAGAGAGAAGATAGAGAAACTGAAATTTTATTTAGAAAGAAGAAATATTGTACAATGGAAGCGTGCTTAGAAATGAAGCACAAAGACCCTTATATAGGGAAAAGGTTACCTATTGTAACCGGTAAAAAGCAAAACAAAACACACACTAACAGGTTGCAACTAAAATCATTTAAGTCGGGTGCTCAATGGGCCCTATCGACACTTAATGATAACAAAAGACAACCAAAAGAAAAGTAAAAGAAAAGGCAAAAGCAGATTCTGCTGTCCAATTCCAGCTTTAGTTGGGTGGACGTCCAAATCACTTTAACAAGTGGGAGACAGCTGTGGATTACAGCTCACTGATCCTTATCTCATTGATGAGGGCTCTTTCCTTTGTTGGCCTTTTGTGCCATGGAGACTGTGAGGGAATCCCAAAAGTCTTCAGCAGTGGGTTCTGCCTCTTGTGATTCGCCAGCTAGGATGGCATCTAGGGATCCTTGAGAAGAGCTTGTCTTCATAGAACTATCTTCTTTGACAGTAGGAAAGACTGTGAAGAATTGGTCTTTCATGTGATCAAGAATTCTTATCATAAGATCTTCATCGTCTTCCTGAGGATATTTATTCTGGAAGTATTCTTTGAGTTGAATTAAAGTCATTTGGGCAGAAGCTTGCTTCTTGGCTGGACTAATTTTGTCTTCAGCAATGGTAGCTTCAATTAGCTTGACCTTGTCTTGAAAGGCTTTAACATCCATTTTACTCCACCATTTGATAAAGAAATGTCTTCGCAAAAGCGGAATATTGAGATTATTCTTTGTGACGGAAATTGTCCATCTCCAAATCCATGGGATCTGAAACTTAGCAAAATATAAAAATGGACATTGTCCTGCAATTAAATTTTTAGATACAACCTTTTCAATTAAAGGACTCTCATTACACTATGGTGTATAGAGATCCGTTAACTCCTTGGGTAATATTTCCAAGGATGGTCCAAATTTAGACCACCAAGTATAAAACCAACTTGGTAAAGTTTTTTCCAGAATTTCTGGGTTAACAGAAAAGAACCAAGAATGTTTATTCTTAGGATTCTGGTAATAAAATGCCTTAACAAAGGCTTGGACATAGTCCCAATAATTGTAGTAAACCATTTTTCCATCAGCCAGCTTTATGGATTTTTCGCTGTTTGGATTAAGACCCCATTCTCTGGGATGCAATACCTTATTGATATGGAATTTTGAAAAATTGATAAAACTATCAGGATTATTATTCTGATAGTGATGAGTAATGGTGACCGATCCGGTCATTAGGAGTAATATCTCCATATTGGGTCTGGATTTTCCAGAAAGACCAGCATACCCTCTTGATTTTAGGTATCTAGTCTGAATAGCCCAACCATCATTGTTGGTAATTTGAACGTCTTCATGCTCGACGTACATAATAAACTCCATTGTTGGATTTTCAAAATAATCTGCCGCCTGTTCTTGCAAAGGCTCACTAGTAGCGGCGGTCTTATAAGAATCATTGTTCTTAGACTGAGCTGAGGAAGATTCTTCCTTATTCTTATTCTTGGAGGATGCAGTTAATGTCTGCATTCTTTGTCTATTAGGATAGACAGTGGTCCAATCCCCTATTAGAGGAATGCTTTGATCTGAATGGAGCAACAAATTGCTGCTCCCTCTTCCTCCCCGGCCAAAGGAGCGACCTCCTCCTCTGGTCCTAGATGGGACACTCATTGCCCTGCAAAAGTTCACGGGTTAAAAAGTCAGCAAGAGAATTATTTTCTCCCTTAATATATTGAATGTCAAATTCAAAGACACTTAATTGAACTTGCCATGAAGCAAAAATTTGTTTTGAAACAAGGTTTTTAATATCCTTTTCAATAATTGATTTTGCAGAACTGCAATCAATTTTTAACAAAAATTTTTGATTTAATAAATCAGTTTGAAATTTAGAGACACATTTAATAATAGAAAGCATTTCTTTCTTAACCGAAGAGTACTTAGCCTGTGTCTGGTTCCATTTACCAGAAGTGGATCTAACCAAGACTTCTTTAGAAGTTTTTGGGTTAACCTGTTTAAGAATTCCTTCATAACCTATGTCAGAGGCATCTGTTTCAACTATTTTGAAATAGCTAGTGTTAGCCAGGGAAAGAAAAGGCAAAAATTTGACTTTCTTCTTAATTTCTTGGACTGCAAGAGCATGCTTTTCAGTCCAAGGCTTAGGGACTTTCTTAAGTCTCTGGTAAAGGACGGCTGTATCTTTAGCCAAATCTTTGTAGTAATCAGAAATGTAATTGAGGCTTCCTAGAAACCTCTGTAGTTGTTTCTTCTCAGATAATATGTCTGGGAATTTAGAAGCAAATTCAATGCTTCTGCTGATAGGAACAATTGTTCCTTTGTTGATTTCATGACCCAAAAATCTAACTTTCGTTTGAAAAAGCTTCATCTTAGGAGCTGAAATAACAAGACCGTTATGTCTAATAACACCTTTAAATATTTTTAAATGCTTGATATGCTGATCTAAGGATTGGGAAAAAATCAACACATCGTCAATATAAACAATAATGAACTCAGAATAGGGATTAAGAATATCATTCATAACTTTCTGAAATTCAGAAGGAGCGTTCTTGAGGCCAAAGGGGAGAACGTTCCATTCAAATTGTCCAAAAGGCACTGTAAAAGCAGTTTTATATTTATCGGCTTCATCAATTTGAATTTGCCAATAACCTGATTTCATGTCAAATTTGGAAAAGATTAATGCATTGCTTAATCTATCAAGTAAATCTTTCTTGTTTGGAATAGGATATCTAATCCACTTAAGAACCTTGTTTAAGGGTTTATAGTTGATAACAAGCCTAGGAACACCACGTTCCTTTTCAGCAGCATTGTTAACATAAAAAGTTGTGCAAGACCAAGGAGATTTCGAAGGTCTTATTAATCCTTTGGATTGCCAGGATTCAATTTCCTTATGGCAAAGATTCAAATAATCTTTGTTCATCTGGGCAGGTCTAGCCTTGGTAGCAATTTGATTTTCATTAAATTCATCCAAATACGGAAGAGAAACAACATGTTTCTTTCTCTCCCAAAACGCATTGGGAAGGTCACTGCAAACCTCAGTTTTAAACTGGTTTTCTATGGCCTTAATAGAGTCTTTGCTAAGCTGATCTTCAATGCTTAACAAGTTTATTTCTTCCTGAAGAAAGCATAATTGCCTTTCATTATGTTCAAGGAAAATATCCTTAACTTCATTGATTATCCTTGTTTGAGGGTCAGTAATGAAGTCAAACCTAACAGGTTTCTTACCAACTTCACCTATTATACCATGGTGACTAATTTTAGTTGGCATAATACTGTTAAGGAAAGGGGTTCCTAATATGATTCTTCTTGTGAGATTTTTGACAAGAATGAAGGAAGTAGGAAGGCAGACTTCTTGGTTGCAAATGTGGGTCTTGGATAATTTGTATTTGACCTTAAGTTTTTTCCCGCCTGCTTGAGTGAGGGATTGCGTAGTTTTATCAAAAAACTTGGTAGGGATCATTCCCTCCTGGATGCAATTCAAATCAGCACTGCTGTCAACTAGGGCAATCTCATCTTTGATGATGTATTTTCTATCAATGACAAGGGTAATTTTGATATACCATTTTTGAGAAGTTACTCTATCAAGAAGGTTCAAGTAACTCTCTTCATTAGGAAGTTCTTCTTCCTCATCCCTCTGGGTTTCTTCTTCTTTAGAGGAACCTATTTGTTGAGTGATGGCCTTAAGGGTATTGATTCTTTCTTGAAGACTTAAATACTCTTCATCAATGGTTTGGACAATTTCCTTTCCTTTCTCAAGAGTAGTGACTCTTTGATTGAGAGTCTTATTGGTTTTCTTGATCTGACTTATTTCAGATTTGAGTTGAGAAATTTCTCCTTTGAGGTCATTTAAGGAAGTAGGGACTTCTTTAAGGTTAGATTTATGAAATCTAGTTAAGACTTCGCTAAGTTGGTAAGGGGCTTCAATCATCTTGGGAGCCTCTACCCTGGGTTGATTATGAAGGAAGATCTCTAGCAATTTTCTCTTTATGCTAGGATCAGTAATGGCTTCAATGGCCTTTAAGGCACTGTCTTGATCGCTAGTAAGGACGAACACTCCATTCATATCTGCAATGGACTTCCAATAGTTAAGCTCATTGCATTCACAATCATTAGTGGAAGATTCTGAAGATTCAGAATCAGAGGAATTGACAACGTCAATCTCTTCACTTGAAGATTCCTTTTCTTCAGAACTAGAATTTATCAGCAAGACCTTTTCTAGCTTAGCTCGAAGTTTTTCATCTTCGACTTCGTTAAGGGCCTTCTTGGTCCAGCATCTATTAGCATAATGCCCTGGTTTTCCACATTTGTGGCAGGTTATGTCAAGCTTCTTAGCTTTCCTTTATCCCTTCTTATAAGAGGGTTTAGGTTCGGGTCTAGGTTCTCTTCTTTTGAAATTCTTTTTCTTATAAGGCTGGTAAGGATTTTTGCCTTTGTAAGAATCTTTCTTCTTACCATGCTTAAGAGATTTCTTTTTCCTTTCTCTAGGAGGTTTACCAATATCATAAGCGAACTGGTCACAAAATTCACCTAATTGATGTTTCTCAGAAAGCTTTTGCTTTTTGAGTTGGTGTTTGAGCTTAATGTCATTGCATAACGTTAATCCTTCTGTCATGTAGCTATTAATAATTTGACCATAGGTTAAGTCTGGGTAATTGATATTAATCCCATCATTTTTGTCTCTAAGGGTTTTCCTATCCCTTTCAGAGAAAATATGTGGAAGGCCATCTATAAATTTGGCTTTCCAATGAACAGAATTGGAGTTCTTTAATTGAAAGACCCTAGATAGGAAGGTATCTTTATACCACCTAAAATGTGTCAAAGAGGGACACCTAAGGTTTTAGAGAAGGGTCTGGAGCTTTTCTCCAATGGGCTGGTTATGGCCAACAAAGTGTTGAAGAATAGAAAGACTCAGGGTATAAACTGAGTCTTCTTCTCCAGTAGTAGCAACTGTGGGGGTACTGGTTCCTTCAGTTTTAACTAACTTCTTATGGGAAAGAATCTCTTTCCTTTGAGATTCAGAGAGGTAGGCAACCCACCAACCTCTGAGTTGACCAATAAATCCTGCTGTGATAAATGAAGCAACGGCACTGTCAGAATTACCGTTTTGTTTACAAATTGTGGCATACATAAGCATTCTATGTATGGTGTCAACAATCTGTTTCTTATTAAGGCCATCTATGTTCCATTCATAGATAGCTTTTCCAGAATACGAATTCTGATAATTATCAGGTTCTTCAAAGAGGACATCCTGAGGTATAGGTCTCTTGTAGTAATATTTTTCTACAGGTTTGGTCATATGGACAGGGTTAATCTCAGGACTTTCGTCTTGATCTTTGAACATTTGGGTTAATTGGTTAATGTTTCCAATAACTTCTTCATCTTCTTCAAAAGTATAATCTTCTTTTGAAGAGTTATTTTCACGAATTAAGACCCTAAGGTGAATGTCCTTATGCTTTTGTTCAAGGATTTTTATGAACTCACTGTGGTCTTCTTCCATTTTAAAACCACTGATTTGGACTGGTGGTTGTATAATAGGAGTATCAGGAATGGTTTTAGAAGAGGATTCTTCTTGGAAAGGAATAATTTTGTTCTTAGCAAGCTGATCCATTATCAAGCTATGTTGTTTCATCTGTTTTTCCATATCTTCTTTAACAGATATAATTAGTTTTTCAAGAGAAACCATATGTTCTCCAAGACAAGTTAGGAAGGCATTGGTGAAGTTTTGCGCCCTAACTATAGAGTTTAATTCTCTGATGGAAACATGACTACTTTCAAGTTTCTTTATGGTATTATAAGCACTAGCTTCAGCATTATCTGAAAGTTGTATAGCTCTTTCTGGGGGGTAAGGAGCTTCTAGGGAATCGCCTTCAGGGGTCTTCCAAGACCTTTGTATAACAAGGATATCAGTTTGTGTTTTCTGGATAAAGAACTTCACAAACCAATGGATAAAAGGGATAAGGGTCTGGCCCTTAGATAACTCTTCATAGAAAAGTTTCTTAAATTCAAGGAGGGTGGTTTTAGAGAATTTCTTGAAATACCATTGTCTAAATTCTTGGTTTTCTCTTTTGTTAAACTCATTATTAGTGAGTTTCCTAGTGTCACTTCCTTCGGAGAAATCTATCATAAATGAAATGACATTTCAGACTGGGTCGGAGATTCAACCCTAGGTTCTTTGCCTTGGTAAATTCCAAAGGGGATTTTATTTTCACTTATTTTGATATTTTCTACATATTCTTGATCTAAGGCTTCTTCCCTATTTCTGGAAGTGGATGTGGAAACCCTAGGAAGAATGGTAGGAGCTGTGACATAGTCACTACGGGTGGAATACCTAGCAGACATAGCTCAAGGAATGGTAAACCTACGATGTTGGTTAAATTTAATTTCAACATCTCCTTCAGATGTCTGAACAATTTGGTCTATATCCTGATTAAGGACAGGTTTTGACTCCATCTCTTGAGGCAAAGACCATGGCGACTTCACTGGGCCTGGTTTAAAACCTTTAACCATGCTTGGATTAAACTCCAGTCTTGTGGCATATGTCAGAGATGGGAGATGTGAAAATTTTCTACAATCTTTGGCAGCTGTCATAGAAACTAGTCTATGTCATGGGCCAGTTTATTTTGAAGTTTCTCCAAATTTAAATCTCTCCCTGACTGACAAAAATCTTTTTGATGCCTTGAGACTAACTATTCACACTCATGGTTATAATTTTAAACCAGGTAGTGAAATTATAGCTATATGCTATAGAATTTATTACAAAGTTTTAAACACTTTGAATCCTAGAGTGAAAAATATTTCACCTCAAGGATCCACAACTCTTGTGCAAACAAATTTGCTTACTTCTAATGTTGCTACTAATAGACTTATTAGGTGGAACGAAATTGACTTCCCAGAAAGTTGGTCTTTGCCTCAAGAGATGGAGTCAAAACCTGTCCTCAATCAGGATATAGACCAAATTGTTCAGACATCTGAAGGAGATGTTGAAATTAAATTTAACCAACATCGTAGGTTTACCATTCCTAGAGCTATGTCTGCTAGGTATTCCACCCGAGCGATTATGTCACAGCTCCTACCGTTCTTCCTAGGGTGTCCACATCCACTTCCAGAATGAAGGAAGAAGCCTTAGAACAAGAATATGTGGAAAATATTAAAATAAGTGAAAATAAAATCCCCTTTGGAATTTACCAAGGACAAGAACCTAGGGTTGAATCTCCAACCCAGTCTGAAATGTCATTTCATTTATGATAGATTTCTCCGAAGGAAGTGACACTAGGAAACTCATTAATAATGAGTTTAACAAAAAGGAAAACCAAGATTTTAGACAATGGTATTTCAAGAAATTCTCCAAAACCACGGTCCTTGAATTCAAAAGACTCTTCTATGAAGAATTATCTAAGGGTCAAACCCTTATCCCTTTCATCCATTGGTTTGTGAAGTTCTTTATTCAGAAGACACAAACTGATATCCTTGTTATACAAAGGTCTTGGAAAACCCCTGAAGGAGATTCCCTTGAGGCACCTTATCCCCCAGAAAGAGCTATACAGCTTTCAGAAAGTGCTGAAGCTAATGCTTATAATACTATAAAGAAACTTGAAAGTAGTCATGTTTCTATCAGAGAGTTAAACTCTTTAGTTAGGGCACAAAACTTCACCAATGCCTTCCTTACTTGTCTTGGAGAACATATGGTTTCTCTTGAAAAACTAATTATATCTGTTAAAGAAGATATGGAAAAACAGATGAAACAGCATAGCTTGATTATGGATAAGCTTGCCAAGAACAAAATTATTCCTTTCCAAGAAGAATCCTCTTCTAAAACCATTCCTGATACTCCTATTATCCAACCACCTGTCTAAATCAGTGGTTTTAAAATGGAAGAAGACCACAGTGAGTTCATAAAAATCCTTGAACAAAAGCTTAAGGACATTCACCTTAGGGTCTTAATTCGTGAAAATAATTCTTCAGAAGAAGATTATACTTCTGAAGAAGATGAAGAAGTTATTGGAAACATTAACCAATTAACCCAAATGTTCAAAGATCAAGACGAAAGTCCTGAGATTAGCCCTGTCCATATGACTAAACCTGTAGAAAAATATTACTACAAGAGACCTACATCTCAGGATGTCCTCTTTGAAGAACCTGATAATTATCAGAATTCGTATTCTGGAAAAGCTATCTATGAATGGAACATAGATGGCCTTAATGAGAAACAGATTGTTGACACCATACATAGAATGCTTATGTATGCCACAGTTTGTAAACAAAACGGTAATTCTGACAGTGCTGTTGCTTCATTTATCACAGCAGGATTTATTGGTCAACTGAGAGGTTGGTGGGATGCCTACCTCTCTGAATCTCAAAGGAAAGAGATTCTTTCCCATAAGAAGTTAGTTAAAATTGAAGGAACCAGTACCCCTACAGTTGCTACTACTGGAGAAGAAGACGCAGTTTATACCCTGAGTCTTTCTATTCTTCAACACTTTGTTGGCCATAACCATCCCATTGGAGAAAAGCTCCAAACCCTTCTCCAAAACCTTAGGTGTCCCTCTCTGACACATTTTAGGTGGTATAAAGATACCTTCCTATCTAGGGTCTTTCAATTAAAGAACTCCAATTCTGTTCATTGGAAAGCCAAATTTATAGATGGCCTTCCACATCTTTTCTCTGAAAGGGTTAGGAAAACCCTTAGAGACAAAAATGATGGGATTAATATCAATTACCCAGACTTAACCTATGGTCAAATTATTAATAGCTGCATAACAGAAGGATTAACGTTATGCAATGACATTAAGCTCAAACACCAACTCAAAAAGCAAAAGCTTTATGAGAAACATTAATTAGGTGAATTTTGTGACCAGTTCGCTTATGATATTGGTAAACCTCCTGGAGAAAGGAAAAAGAAATCTCTTAAGCATGGTAAGAAGAAAGATTCTTAAAAAGGCAAAAATCCTTACCAGCCTTATAAGAAAAATAATTTCAAAAGAAGAGAACCTAGACCCGAACCTAAACCCTCTTATAAGAAGGGAAAAAGGAAAGCTAAGAAGCTTGACATAACCTGCCACAAATGTGGAAAACCAGGGCATTATGCTAATAGATGCTGGACCAAGAAGGCCCTTAACGAAGTCGAAGACGAAAAACTTCGAGCTCATCTAGAAAAGGTCTTGCTGATAAATTCTAGTTCTGAAGAAAAGGAATCTTCAAGTGAAGAGATTGACATTGTCAATTCCTCTGATTCTGAATCTTCAGAATCTTCCACTAATGATTGTGAATGCAATGAGCTTAACTATTGGAAGTCCATTGCAGATATGAATGGAGTGTTCGTCCTTACTAGCGATCAAGACAGTGCCTTAAAGGCTATTGAAGCCATTACTGATCCTAGCATAAAGAGAAAAATGCTAGAGATCCTCCTTCATAATCAACCCAGGGTAGAGGCTCCCAAGATGATTGAAACCCCTTACCAACTTAGCGAAGTCTTAACTAGATTTAATAAATCTAACCTTAAAGAAGTCCCTACTTCCTTAAATGACCTCAAAGGAGAAATTTCTCAACTCAAATCTGAAATAAGTCAGATCAAGAAAACCAATAAGACTCTCAATCAAAGAGTCACTACTCTTGAGAAAGGAAAGGAAATTGTCCAAACCATTGATGAAGAGTATTTAAGTCTTCAAGAAAGAATCAATACCCTTAAGGCCATCACTCAACAAATAGGTTCCTCTAAAGAAGAAGAAACCCAGAGGGATGAGGAAGAAGAACTTCCTAATGAAGAGAGTTACTAGAACCTTCTTGATAGAGTAACTTCTCAAAAATGGTATATCAAAATTACCCTTGTCATTGATAGAAAATACATCATCAAAGATGAGATTGCCCTAGTTGACAGCGGTGTTGATTTGAATTGCATCCAGGAGGGAATGATCCCTACCAAGTTTTTTGATAAAACTACGCAATCCCTCACTCAAGCAGGCGGGAAAAAACTTAAGGTCAAATACAAATTATCCAAGACCCACATTTGCAACCAAGAAGTCTGCCTTCCTACTTCCTTCATTCTTGTCAAAAATCTCACAAGAAGAATCATATTAGGAACCCCTTTCCTTAACAGTATTATGCCAGCTAAAATTAGTCACCATGGTATAATGGGTGAAGTTGGTAAGAAACCTGTTAGGTTTGACTTCATTACTGACCCTCAAACAAGGATAATCAATGAAGTTAAGGATATTCTCCTTGAACATAAAAAAAGGCAATTATGATTTCTTCAGGAAGAAATAAACTTGTTAAGCATTGAAGATCAGCTTAGCAAAGACTCTATGAAAAATCAAATCAAGGCCATAGAAAACCAGTTTAAAACTGAGGTTTGCAGTGACCTTCCCAATGCGTTTTGGGAGATAAAGAAACATGTTATTTCTCTTCCCTATTTGGATGAATTTAATGAAAATCAAATTCCTACCAAGGCTAGACCAGCCCAGATGAACAAAGATTATTTGAATCTTTGCCAAAAGGAAATTGAATCCTTGCAATCCAAAGGATTAATCAGACCTTCAAAATCTCCTTGGTCTTGTGCTGCTTTTTATGTTAACAATGCTGCAGAGAAGGAACGAGGTGTTCCTAGACTTGTTATCAATTATAAACCCTTAAACAAGGTTCTTAAGTGGATTAGATATCCTATTCCCAACAAGAAAGATTTACTTGACAGATTAAGCAATGCTTTAATCTTTTCCAAATTTGACATGAAATCAGGATATTGGCAAATTCAAATTAAAGAAGCCGATAAATATAAAACTGCTTTCACAGTGCCTTTTGGACAATTTGAATGGAACGTTCTCCCCTTTGGCCTCAAGAACGCTCCTTTTGAATTTCAGAAAATTATGAATGATATTCTTAATCCCTATTCTGAGTTCATTATTGTTTATATTGACGATGTGTTGATTTTTTCCCAATCCTTAGATCAGCATATCAAGCATTTAAAAATATTTAAAGGAGTTATTAGACATAACGGTCTTGTTATTTCAGCTCCTAAGATTAAGCTTTTTCAAACGAAAGTTAGATTTTTGGGTCATGAAATCAACAAAGGAACAATTGTTCCTATCAGCAGAAGCACTGAATTTGCTTCTAAATTCCCAGACATATTATCTGAGAAGAAACAACTACAGAGGTTTCTAGGAAGCCTCAATTACATTTCTGATTACTACAAAGATTTGGCTAAAGATACAACCATCCTTTACCAGAGACTTAAGAAAGTCCCTAAGCCTTGGACTGAAAAGCATACTCTTGCAGTCCAAGAAATTAAGAAGAAAGTCAAATTTTTGCCTTGTCTTTCCCTGGCTAACCCTAGCCATTTCAAAATTGTTGAAACAGATGCCTCTGACATAGGTTATGGAGGAATTCTTAAACAGGTTAACCCAGAAACTTCTAAAGAAGTCTTGGTTAGATTCACTTCTGGTAAATGGAACCAGACACAGGCTAAGTACTCTACGGTTAAGAAAGAAATGCTTTCTATTATTAAATGTGTCTCTAAATTTCAAACTGATTTATTAAATAAAAAATTTTTGTTAAAAATTGATTGCAGTTCTGCAAAATCAATTATTGAAAAGGATATTAAAAACCTTGTTTCAAAACAAATTTTTGCTTCATGGCAAGCTCAATTAAGTGTCTTTGAATTTGACATTCAATATATTAAAGGAGAAAATAATTCTCTTGCTGACTTTTTAACCCGTGAATTTTTGCAGGGCAATGAGCGTCCCATCTAGGACCAGAGGAGGAGGTCGCTCCTTTGGCCGGGGAGGAAGAGGGAGCAACAATTTGTTGCCCCATTTAGATCAAAGCATTCCTCTAATAGGGGATTGGACCACTGTCTATCCTAATAGACAAAGAATGCAGACATTATCTGCATCCTCCAAGAATAAGAATAAGGAAGAATCTTCCTCAGCCCAGTCTAAGAACAATGATTCTTACAAGACTGCCGCTACTAGCGAGCCGTTGCAAGAACAAGCAGCAGATTATTTTGAAAATCCAACAATGGAATTCATTATGTACGTCGAACATGAAGATGTTCAAATTACCAACAATGATGTTTGGGCTATTCAGACAAGATACCTTGAATCAAGAGGTTATGCTGGTCTTTCTGGAAAATCCAGACCCAACATGGAGATATTACTCCTAATGACCGGATCGGTCACCATTACTCATCACTATCAGAATAATAATCCTGATAGTTTTATCAATTTCTCAAAATGCCATATTAATAAGGTATTGCATCCCAGAGAATGGGGACTTAATCCAAACAGCGAAAAATCCATAAAGCTGGCTGATGGAAAAATGGTTTACTACAATTATTGGGACTATGTCCAAGCTTTTTCCAAAATATTTTATTACCAGAATCCTAAGAATAAACATTCTTGGTTCTTTTCTGTAAACCCAGAAATTCTGGAAAAACCTTTACCAAGTTGGTTTTATACTTGGTGGTCTAAATTTGGACCATCCTTGGAAATATTACCCAAGGAATTAATGGATCTCTATACACCATGGTGTGATGAGAGTCCTTTAATTGGAAAGGTTATATCAAAAAATTTAATTACAGGACAATGTCCATTTTTATATTTTTTTAAGTTTCAGATCCCATGGATTTGGAGATGGACAATTTCCGTCACAAAGAATAATCTCAATATTCCGCTTTTGCAAAGACATTTCTTTACCAAATGGTGGAGTAAAATGGATGTTAAAGACTTTCAAGACAAGGTCAAGCTAATTGAAGCTACCATTACTGAAGACAAAATTAGTCCAGCCAAGAAGCAAGCTTCTGCCCAAATGACTTTAATTCAACTCAAAGAATACTTCCAGAAGAAATATCCTCAGGAAGACGATGAAGATCTTATGATAAGAATTCTTGATCACGTGAAAGGCCAATTCTTCACAGCCTTTCCTACTGTCAAAGAAGATAGTTCTATGAAGACAAGCTCTTCTCAAGGATCCCTTGATGCCATCCTAGCTGGCGAATCACAAGAGCCAGAACCTACTGCTGAAGACTTTTGGGATTCCCTCACAGTCTCCATGGCACAAAAGGCCAACAAAGGAAAAGGTCCTCAAAGAGATTAGGATCAATGAGCTGTAATCCACAGCTGCCTCCCACTTATTAGTGATTTGGACATCCACCCAACTAAAGCTGGAATTTGACAGCAGAATCTGCTTTTCTTTTGCTTTTCTTTTGCTTTTCTTTTGCTTTTGGTTGTCGTTTGTGATCATTGAGTGTCGATGGGGCCCATTGAGCATCCGGCTTAAATGATTTTAGTTGCAACCTGTTAGTGTGTGTTTTGTTTTGCTTTTTACCGGTTACAATAGGTAACCTTTTCCCTATATAAGGGTCTTTGTGCTTCATTTCTAAGCACGCTTCCATTGTACAATATTTCCTCTTTCTAAATAAAATTCCAGTTTCTCTATTTCTCTCTTAATTTTTCTTAAGTTCTTCAGATATAATCCCCAACTTACCAAATAGTAACCAAAATAATCTGAGGTCCAGGCTGCGCTACTGTTCCTGGTATCAATAGGTAACCTTTTCCCTATATAAGGGTCTTTGTGCTTCATTTCTAAGCACGCTTCCATTGTACAATATTTCCTCTTTCTAAATAAAATTCCAGTTTCTCTATCTTCTCTCTGAATTTTTCTTAAGTTCTTCATATATAATCCCCAACTTACCAAATAGTAACCAAAATAATCTGAGGTCCAGGCTGCGCTACTGTTCCTGGTATCACCGAGCCTTTTTAAAGGTAAAATCTACTGTTACTAATGAGTAATAGTAGCTAAGTTACTGTTTTGGTAACTCAGATGGTTATTTTGATTTATAAAGTTTAAGTCTTTTTTATATTTATGGTAGTTCCATACTCTTATCCTTTAAATATTAAGAGGATGTTTTCAGTGCTTTCTGTAGCTCTCTTTTTGTCCGTGGAAGGATGTTTATGAGCATTTTGGAAACTTTTGCTGAAAACTCTTGTTACATCTTTGATTTAGGTCCATTTTTTGATCTATTGGTATATTGGCTGGAAACTTGTAAGCTGGCGCCTGATTTTCAGATAGGCAGTTGTTTTGTTCTTCGGAATAATAACTACCGAATGCCTAACTTCAAGGTTGACAACGCCCCGTACCAATTTATCACAAAACCCTTTGATCACTTTCATGGGTTGACGTTTGGCTCAGCCGAATTCCCCTAATTTTTTGTGATCGTTAAACAGTTCCTGTTTGCAAAGATGATTTGTTAAAAAGATAAGAGTAATGAATTATTATGTTTATAAGTTAGACCTAATCGTTATATTGATAGATTATCCATCTGTGGCTTACCACAACACACTTAGCAGAATCTTTTATGGATTCTAATATTGAAGATGCTACAATTGACAACAATGATTGTCAAAACCCTTTTATTAAAAATGAGGAAAATAATGAATTTCCCAAAGATCTTGAAAGGTTAAACAAATGGATTATTCCATCCGTACCTGCAAAATAAATTTATAAATTTGGTATGTTTGATGTAATGTCCAGGTTTGCTGTAAAAACTACAGAGCTAACCATACCTGTTTCAGGATCAACCCAAAATATTGGGCTGTTAAGCAAAAAAGATTTGCTTCCTTTTAAAGATTACAAATTTATCCATATTGGACTTATCCAAGTTGCTTTAAAACCATTAACTATGCTTGGATTAAACTCCAGTCTTGTGGCATATGTCAGAGATGGGAGATGTGAACATTTTCAACAATCTTTGGCTGCTGTCATAGAAACTAGTCTATGTCATGGGCCATTTTATTTTGAAGTTTCTCCAAATTTAAACCTCTCCTTGACTGACAAAAATATTTTTGATGCCTTGAGACTAACTATTCACACTCATGGTTATAATTTTAAACCAGGTAGTGAAATTATAGCTATATGCAATAGAATTTATTACAAAGTTTTAAACACTTTGAATCCTAGAGTGAAAAATATTTCACCTCAAGGATCCACAACTCTTGTGCAAACAAATTTGCTTACTTCTAATGTTGCTACTAATAGACTTATTAGGTGGAACGAAATTGACTTCCCAGAAAGTTGGTATTTGCCTCAAGAGATGGAGTCAAAACCTGTCCTCAATCAGGATATAGACCAAATTGTTCAGACATCTGAAGGAGATGTTGAAATTAAATTTAACCAACATCGTAGGTTTACCATTCCTAGAGCTATGTCTATTAGGTATTCCACCTGTAGCGACTATGTCACAGCTCTACCGTTCTTCCTAGGGTGTCCACATCCACTTCCAGAATGAGGGAAGAAGCCTTAGAACAAGAATATGTGGAAAATATTAAAATAATTGAAAATAAAATCCCCTTTGGAATTTACCAAGGAAAAGAACCTAGGGTTGAATCTCCAACCCAGTCTGAAATGTCATTTCATTTATGATAGATTTCTCCGAAGGAAGTGACACTAGGAAAATCATTAATAATGAGTTTAACAAAAAGGAAAACCAAGATTTTAGACAATGGTATTTCAAGAAATTCTCCAAAACCACAGTCCTTGAATTCAAAAGACTCTTCTATGAAGAATTATCTAAGGGTCAAACCCTTATCCCTTTCATCCATTGGTTTGTGAAGTTCTTTATTCAGAAGACACAAACTGATATCCTTGTTATACAAAGGTCTTGGAAAACCCCTGAAGGAGATTCCCTTGAGGCACCTTATCCTCCAGAAAGGGCTATACAGCTTTCAGAAAGTGCTGAAGCTAATGCTTATAATACTATAAAGAAACTTGAAAGTAGTCATGTTTCTATCAGAGAGTTAAACTCTTTAGTTAGGGCGCAAAACTTCACCAATGCCTTCCTAACCTATCTTGGAGAACATATGGTTTCTCTTGAAAAACTTATTGTATCTGTTAAAGAAGATATGGAAAAACAGATGAAACAGCATAGCTTAATTATGGATCAGCTTGCCAAGAACAAAATTATTCCTTTCCAAGAAGAATCCTCTTCTAAAACCATTCCTGATACTCCTATTATCCAACCACCAGTCCAAATCAGTGGTTTTAAAATGGAAGAAGACCACAGTGAGTTCATAAAAATCCTTGAACAAAAGCTTAAGGACATTCACCTTAGGGTCTTAATTCGGGAAAATAACTCTTCAGAAGAAGATTATACTTCTGAAGAAGATGAAGAAGTTATTGGAAACATTAACCAATTAACCCAAATGTTCAAAGATCAAGACGAAAGTCCTGAGATCAACCCTGTCCATATGACCAAACTTGTAGAAAAATATTACTACAAGAGACCTACACCTCAGGATGTCCTCTTTGAAGAACCTGATAATTATCAGAATTCGTATTCTGGAAAATCTATCTATGAATGGAACATAGATGGCCTTAATGAGAAACAGATTGTTGACACCCTACATAGAATGCTTATGTATGCCACAGTTTGTAAACAAAACGGTAATTCTGACAGTGCTGTTGCTTCATTTATCACAGCAGGATTTATTGGTCAACTCAGAGGTTGGTGGGATGCCTACCTCTCTGAATCTCAAAGGAAAGAGAATATTTCCCATAAGAAGTTAGTTAAAACTGAAGGAACCAGTACCCCTACAGTTGCTACTACTGGAGAAGAAGACGCAGTTTATACCCTGAGTCTTTCTATTCTTCAACACTTTGTTGGCCATAACCAGCCCATTAGAGAAAAGCTCCAAACCCTTCTCCAAAACCTTAGGTGTCCCACTCTGACACATTTTAGGTGGTATAAAGATACCTTCCTATCTAGGGTCTTTCAATTAAAGAACTCCAATTCTGTTCATTGGAAAGCCAAATTTATAGATGGCCTTCCACATCTTTTCTCTGAAAGGGTTAGGAAAACCCTTAGAGACAAAAATGATGGGATTAATATCAATTACCCAGACTTAACCTATGGTCAAATTATTAATAGCTGCATGACAGAAGGATTAACGTTATGCAATGACATTAAGCTCAAACACCAACTCAAAAAGCAAAAGCTTTCTGAGAAACATCAATTAGGTGAATTTTGTGACCAGTTCGCTTATGATATTGGTAAACCTCCTGGAGAAAGGAAAAAGAAATCTCTTAAGCATGGTAAGAAGAAAGATTCTTACAAAGGCAAAAATCCTTACCAGCCTTATAAGAAAAAGAATTTCAAAAGAAGAGAACCTAGACCCGAACCTAAACCCTCTTATAAGAAGGGAAAAAGGAAAGCTAAGAAGCTTGACATAACCTGCCACAAATGTGGAAAACCAGGGCATTATGCTAATAGATGCTAGACCAAGAAGGCCCTTAACGAAGTTGAAGATGAAAAACTTCGTGCTCAGCTAGAAAAGGTCTTGCTGATAAACTCTAGTTCTGAAGAAAAGGAATCTTCAAGTGAAGAGATTGACATTGTCAATTCCTCTGACTCTGAATCTTCAGAATCTTCCACTAATGATTGTGAATGCAATGAGCTTAACTATTGGAAGTCCATTGCAGATATGAATGGAGTGTTCGTCCTTACCAGCGATCAAGACAGTGCCTTAAAGGCCATTGAAGCTATTACTGATCCTAGCATAAAAAGAAAAATGCTAGAGATCCTCCTTCATAATCAACCCAGGGTAGAGGCTCCAAAAATGATTGAAGCCCCTTACCAACTTAGCGAAGTCTTAACTAGATTTCATCAATCTAACCTTAAAGAAGTTCCTACTTCCTTAAGCGACCTCAAAGGAGAAATTTCTAAACTCAAATCTGAAATAAGTCAGATTAAGAAAACCAATAAGACACTCAATCAAAGAGTCACTACTCTTGAGAAAGGAAAAAAAATTGTCCAAACAATTGATGAAGAGTATTTCAGTCTTCAAGAAAGAATCAATACTCTAAAGAACATCACTCAACAAATAGGTTCCTCTAAAGAAGAAGAAACCCAAAGAGAAGAGGAAGAAGAACTGTAACGCCCGAATTTAATTAATTAGTTAATTAAATTAGTGAAGGGTTTTATTATTGGATTTAGACGAAGTTTGAGAATTAATTGAGTAATTGGGTGTTATCGGTATTATTTTAAGAGGCTAATTGGTTTGATATGTCGATCGGAATTATTAAGTTAAAGTCGGATTAATAGTCGGTTAATCGAAAAATTAATAAGTTGATTATGCTGAAGGAGTAATATTAGTAATAATATTATTATTTATTTGGGTTAGTTGTCGTGTGGTATGTGGCAATAAGGAGGTATGAATAGTACGCCCAATGGATTAGTTAGATTAATTGGTATTATTATTATAAAATAAGGGTTGTAAAGAAAAGAGAAAAGAAGTGGTTGTAAGAAGAGAAGAAAAAGAAGTTACAGAAATTGAACGAGGGTTTTGTGTGGAGAAAGAGATCGTGAAACAAAGTTGCAGTTAAAAAGGGAACGATGGTTTGGAAGCACAAGATTGGAGAAGAGGAATTATGAGAAGTGCGCAGCCGGAACCGGAGAATTCGAACTACCGTTAAATTCCAGGTAAGGGTGGGTTCGGATCTTATAAACGGGATTATGATAATTTTTATGTGGGATTTGGGTTACATGAATTTGCTATCAATCCTGTGTTGTGATGAATTTGTGATTCTGCGAATATCTTGGGTGTATCGCGAAACTAGGTTGTTCTGTGCATTATTGTTGCTCGCAGTGTGCGATTGTGAAGATTTACATTTAATTTCCATGTAATGTATTTGATGTAATATATTTGGTGAATTGAAGTTGTTTATTTTAGAAAGAAAATTAAGAAATGAAATCTGAGACGGGGAAGAAGAAAGGAAAATGGAGGCGGGGGCCTCAGAGGAATTGGAGGAGGGGGCCTCAGAGCAATGGAGGGGGGCCTCAGCAATGGAGGCGGGGGCCTCAGCAATTGGAGGCGGGGGCCTCAGGGCAATGGAGGTATTTAATTGAAGGAAATGAGGCGAGGGCCTCCAAGAAGTGAGATGGGCGCCTCCTAAGGTGTGTGGATGTCTGTTACTTGAACTCAATTTAGTTTAATGCATAAGTAAACTATTTACTTAATTTAATGAGATAGTGTTTTATGATATCCATTAGACCTGATAGTATTTTAACACTTAACTAAGGGAGTCTATATATTGTTTATGGAATGAGACGGCTGTCCTCTTTAGGAGTGGGTTTAATTTTGCTTTGTTGGATTAATTTTGAAGCTTTAGTTGCAAATACATTTAGCACCAATGAAGTGTATCTTTCTGTGCTTTTGTAAAAGGCTATTTAATGAGTTAATTCCAAGAGATATTAATGTAGTAGTTTTAAATGGTGCAAGAATCTATATACATAAATGTATTGAAAAGCATCCAGTTAGTATAGCAGGTTTTATTTTAGCAGCAGCAAATTATACAAGGAGCAGGGATATATTCAGTAGTAGTGCATTCATGTACTGACATGGAATATAAATAAATAGCAGAAAACTGGAAAATGTAGTAGTAGCAGTGTTAACAGAAAATAGAACAAGTAGCAGGAGCAGAATTTTGGCAGAAGCTTGGAAATGATTTTAAGAAAATCGTAACAGAAAGTAGAATTTGGAAATAAACTGGCATTAAAATGACAGAAGTTAAAATAGTGTTGTTTTAGTCGGTTTAGCCGGTTTAGGCGAAAAACTTAGTTGTCCGGAATTTAACGAAAATTATCGGGGTAAGTCGGGTAAATTAGTAGGTGACTTTTGTTGAATTGTTTTGTTGAAATTACGTTGAAAAAGTGGAATTGCAGGTACAGTTGGATAAGTTGTATTGTCCCAATTTACGGGCGAAGTATTTAAGTTGCAGGTCTTATGAACAATGTTGTTTGAGTTGTGTTGTTGTTGATTAAGTTGTAGGTCGAATGACCAATGTTGTTTGAGTTGTGTTGTTGTTGATTAAGTTGTAGGTCGAAGGACCAACGTTGGATTAAGTTGATGCTATTGATGCATGTTTGAGTTGTTATTCGTTGTTGTTGTTCTGGTTGTTCTTGTTGATGATGTAGTTGATTGTATGCCTTTGATAATTGTCGCATACATTGCATTCATGAGTCGGGGCTGTATGCTCACACCACGTTGGCCTTGATGGCATTGATTAAGTTGGCCTTGATGGCATTGATTAAGTTGGCCTTGATGGCACCACGTTGAAGGCTTATGCCTTGTTGAAATGCCTCGATAACCTGGCATATGTTTAAGTTGGGAGTTTTACTCCGATGGTACCACGTGCATGTGCATAGTTATGTCACATTTTGAGTTGTTGTGAAGTTGTTGTTGTTCTTGATTTGTTGTTGTGGTGAAGTTGCTGTTGTTGTGAAGTTGCCATTGTTGTGAAGTTGTTGCTTGTTGTAAGTTGTTATCGCTATGTCTTGTTGCTTGATATAAATTACTGATGTCGTGAGCTGTTGTTATATATGTTGTTCTTACTATGATTTGCATCTTTTATATGAGCTGTTGTTATATATGGTTATTTACCGTCAATACAAGTTGGGGTTGCTATTAAGTTGTTTATTTCTAGTTGTTGCATGATTGTCGTATGAAGAGGTGGAATTTATATGATTCTAATCTAGCATACTAATTATCATATTTTGTTTATAATATTCGATATCTCACCCCTTCTGTAATGATGTTACCTATTATGGGTAACTGAGCAGGTACTCAAGAATAGCTGCAGAAGTTGAGGTATAATGTGAAGTCTTAGATGCGGTTAGCTCGAGTTGGCCTTGCTCTGATACGTAGCACTCGGGGGGATGAACGATTGTTGTTTATTTGTTGTTATGGTCTTAGTAGTTGAATCTTAAATTGTGGTTATTAAAGAATTGTTGTTTCGAAGTTGTTTTGAGTTGGACATGAGGTTATGTCATTATAAGTTGAATTATGTGAAGCCGCTTATTAATAAAAGTTGTTTTGTTTTCAAAAGGATAATTCAGGTTGTTATCAGTTCATCCGAATCAGTGTTATGTATCTGAATTAATTGTGATTAATATGAAGTTGTTTTCTGTTGAAAATGTGACATCCTGTTTATGTTGAAGAATTTTTAAAATAAAAACTCTGATTTTATTACTTATCCGCCGGGTAGAAAAGGGGTGTTACATTAGTGGTATCAGAGCAGGTCGGTCTGTCCGGCCAATGTTGTCTAATGTTATTTCTTCCTTAGTACTCGACATGTGTGTGGAACACTGTCGGTGCTTGTTTGTTAGTAGTTTCTAGTAGTTGTCTACAGGTTGGTTTGAATTAAGTAGGGGAGAAGTTTTCTCCCGTACGTGTTGTTGGTATGTAGAAGTTGTTTCGAGGTGATGTTGCTTGCAAGTGTGCATATGTTGGAGCGATGTTATTGCGGACCGGCGAGAGTTTGGACTCGCGAATCCGTATCAGTCAAGCTAGAGATGTGCGTAGAGTCTGGACGGTGAATCAAAGATGATTGAAATTAAGGAATTATTCCGAATGGAATAATAAGTTGGTGGATTAATTCGGTAAGTTGTATATCTTGAGTATAGTTGGATTAAAGTTGAGTGATTTTCGTAGTTGGCCGAAAAGGAGGATGTTGGTAGATCTTGGGAGCAAGAGAGGGAAATGGAACTTATGTTCATCAACCTCAAATTCTGGTTTTTGTGATTTTGGAGCAGCTGTCGTAAACGAGGTATAACTTTCGACTCGTGATTCGGATGGAAGCGGTTCTGGACATTTTGGAAAGCTTACGAAATTCCCTACAGTTTTCATATAAGATTTGTCTTCAGGAAGTTTGTGAAGAGGGAGAAAGGTGTGTTTTAATATTTGGGTCTGTTGCTGATTTTTTTTTGGAAAATTCTGCATACGGAGATTCTGGACCAGTCCCGTTGTGTAGCTGATAACTTTTTACTCGTAAGTCAGATTTACGCGATTATTGAAGTTCTGAAATATACACAAAATTCTCTTCATTTTGGAATATGATTTTGTGATTGAGAGATCTGTATTGAAGGAGATATATATGGTTGAAGTTTAGCGACATTTGCTGAAAAAATTTGGAAGGATGAAAACAAGTGTGGAATATTATTAAGAATAAAATGTTCGTATTTGTAAGATGTGACTGTATCGGAGAATGCTTGGAGATGCAACTTATGTTGAATGAGGATGATTAAGACGATGATGCTAAGTAAAGGTAAGGTTGAGAGAAATGCGAAAGTTGATTTGTGTTGCTAAGAATTTTCACCTTGGTTGAAAGTTGTAATTGGAGCAAACTGAATTGGATCGTTCTCAATGTTGTAGCGATTTCGGTATTGGAAAAATAGTTAAAGTCGTGTTGTACTATGAACGTGCATAAGAGGATGCGTAATGGATTTTGGACGTTTTTGTATCGTTGACGAAGTTGAAACTACAGAAACTAAGAGTGGCATTGGTAAGCCTTAGAAAGTTGGCGGAGCATTATGCTTACGGACTTTGGGCACAAGTTGAAGTACGCTATTGTGTTGGGTACTGATGATTTATTTCACCGTTATGGTTGTCGGCTGTCTATTGACAAATTGAGGAACTGATCACCCTTAATCTATTGTTGATAGTAGACGAAATCATAATTGATGGATAGATGTGTCGTGCCAACTAGTATAGTATGTACGTTGAATTGGTCGAAGTCAAGCCAAGTGCTTGAAGGTTGTTTGTTTTGCTGATACAAGTTCATATGTTAGAATATTAGTTGAATTTAAGGATGACAGCACGAAGCTGTGTTTGATTGATGAGTAGTATGGAGACTCACAGTCGAGTTCTAGATAACTTGAGTCGTTGTTTGTGATGAAGTGAATGGCTAGTATGCCTTAAGGTGTATGTATGGAGTATGAAGCGTATTTTCCATATTTGTTTGGATGAGTTGGAACTGGTGTTTGTTGCGAATGTTTTGAGCTGTTGTAAAATCAGAGGAAGAACGCGTAGAATATTTGAAGGTTGAATTGTGATTATTAAAAGAAGTTAAATTATAAGTTGATTTGTAAAAGTAGAGTTTTGGTTGGTAAAGATGATTGATCTTGTTGAATTTAAGTGGGCTCAGGTGTCAAATGTTGTTGTAATGTTGTTATGCGCCTAAGGTGATTTTAGGAACTATGTTGATAAAAGATAGTAAAGTTATAATTTATGTGTGGTGTTAACGGGGAGATCCCGAAGAGTTAAGTCGAAAGCCTTGGTATTATGTCGATTTTGATGATTGGAAGTTGGAGGTCAACTGAGTAGAGCTAGTACCTTGAAAGTAATCAGAGTGCGCAGCGAACGCGTAGTGTATTGCGGTTGTTCAAACGTGAATTGTACCGATGTTGATATTTGGTTACGTTGATGTTGTGTTTAAGTTGGTATTCTTAAGTTGTTGTGTTCTGGTTCTTAAACCGGTAAATTCTTAAGTTGGTTACTTCTTGTGTTGCGATGTTAGTTGTCAATTGCATCACTTGGGTAGTATTCGCGTTGTTGTCACCGTGAGGCTAAGAACCGTTGTTTGTGTTATACGTGGGTTTCCTTCAGAGTATGGAGATAAGGATCGTATATGTGTTTTGGTGTTGTTTACGTTGCTGCGGTAATGATACGATGTTGTATAGTCGAGTGTAGGCAAGTGAAGGTTGTTACTATATTGTAAGGTGATTGTTTCCAAGGTATTACTAGAATGGTTGGCGAATAGTAACGGTTATGTTGCAAGAGTAATTGAAGTATCGGAGTATACGTATTGGGTTTAAACCGTGATTGAGTTGTTGTTAAATTGAAAGATTAAAATACGAATGTTGTGTTAAGGATGGTTGTGTCGGATAGATTTTCGAGGACGAAAATGTCCTAAGTGGGGGAGAGTTGTAACGCCCGAATTTAATTAATTAGTTAATTAAATTAGTGAAGGGTTTTATTATTGGATTTAGACGAAGTTTGAGAATTAATCGAGTAATTGGGTGTTATCGGTATTATTTTAAGAGGCTAATTGGTTTGATATGTCGATCGGAATTATTAAGTTAAAGTCGGATTAATAGTCGGTTAATCGAAAAATTAATAAGTTGATTATGCTGAAGGAGTAATATTAGTAATAATATTATTATTTATTTGGGTTAGTTGTGGTGTGGTATGTGGCAATAAGGAGGTATGAATAGTAAGCCCAATGGATTAGTTAGATTAATTGGTATTATTATTATAAAATAAGGGTTGTAAAGAAAAGAGAAAAGAAGTGGCTGTAAGAAGAGAAGAAAAAGAAGTTACAGAAATTGAACGAGGGTTTTGTGTGGAGAAAGAGATCGTGAAACAAAGTTGCAGTTAAAAAGGGAACGATGGTTTGGAAGCACAAGATTGGAGAAGAGGAATTATGAGAAGTGCGCAGCCGGAACCGGAGAATTCGAACTGCCGTTAAATTCCAGGTAAGGGTGTGTTCGAATCTTATAAACGGGATTATGATAATTTTTATGTGGGATTTGGGTTACATGAATTTGCTATCAATCCTGTGTTGTGATGAATTTGTGATTCTGCGAATATCTTGGGTGTATCGCGAAACTAGGTTGTTCTGTGCATTATTGTTGCTCGCAGTGTGCGATTGTGAAGATTTACATTTAATTTCCATGTAATGTATTTGATGTAATATATTTGGTGAATTGAAGTTGTTTATTTTAGAAAGAAAATTAAGAAATGAAATCTGAGACGGGGAAGAAGAAAGGAAAATGGAGGCGGGGGCCTCAGAGGAATTGGAGGCGGGGGCCTCAGAGCAATGGAGGCGGGGGCCTCAGCGATTGGAGGCGGGGGCCTCAGGGCAATGGAGGTATTTAATTGAAGGAAAGGAGGCGAGGGCCTCCAAGAAGTGAGATGGGCGCCTCCTAAGGTGTGTGGATGTCTGTTACTTGAACTCAATTTAGTTTAATGCATAAGTAAACTATTTACTTAATTTAATGAGATAGTGTTTTATGATATCCATTAGACCTGATAGTATTTTAACACTTAACTAAGGGAGTCTATATATTGTTTATGGAATGAGACGGCTGTCCTCTTTAGGAGTGGGTTTAATTTTGCTTTGTTGGTTTAATTTTGCTTTGTTGGATTAATTTTGAAGCTTTAGTTGCAAATACATTTAGCACCAATGAAGTGTATCTTTCTGTGCTTTTGTAAAAGGCTATTTAATGAGTTAATTCCAAGAGATATTAATGTAGTAGTTTTAAATGGTGCAAGAATCTATATACATAAACGTATTGAAAAGCATCCAGTTAGTATAGCAGGTTTTATTTTAGCAGTAGCAAATTATACAAGGAGCAGGGATATATTCAGTAGTAGTGCATTCATGTACTGACATGGAATATAAATAAATAGCAGAAAACTGGAAAATGTAGTAGTAGCAGTGTTAACAGAAAATAGAACAAGTAGCAGGAGCAGAATTTTGGCAGAAGCTTGGAAATGATTTTAAGAAAATCGTAACAGAAAGTAGAATTTGGAAATAAACTGGCATTAAAATGACAGAAGTTAAAATAGTGTTGTTTTAGTCGGTTTAGCCGGTTTAGGCGAAAAACTTAGTTGTCCGGAATTTAACGAAAATTATCGGGGTAAGTCGGGTAAATTAGTAGGTGACTTTTGTTGAATTGTTTTGTTGAAATTACGTTGAAAAAGTGGAATTGCAGGTACAGTTGGATAAGTTGTATTGTCCCAATTTACGGGCGAAGTATTTAAGTTGCAGGTCGAATGACCAATGTTGTTTGAGTTGTGTTGTTGTTGATTAAATGTTGTTTGAGTTGTGTTGTTGTTGATTAAGTTGTAGGTCGAAGGACCAATGTTGGATTAAGTTGATGCTATTGATGCATGTTTGAGTTGTTATTCGTTGTTGTTGTTCTGGTTGTTCTTGTTGATGATGTAGTTGATTGTATGCCTTTGATAATTGTCGCATACATTGCATTCATGAGTCGGGGCAGTATACTCACACCACGTTGGCCTTGATGGCATTGATTAAGTTGGCCTTGATGGCATTGATTAAGTTGGCCTTGATGGCACCACGTTGAAGGCTTATGCCTTGTTGAAATGCCTCGATAACCTGGCATATGTTTAAGTTGGGAGTTTTACTCCGATGGTACCACATGCATGTGCATAGTTGTGTCACATTTTGAGTTGTTGTGAAGTTGCTGTTGTTCTTGATTTGTTGTTGTGGTGAAGTTGCTGTTGTTGTGAAGTTGCCATTGTTGTGAAGTTGTTGCTTGTTGTAAGTTGTTATCGCTATGTCTTGTTGCTTGATATAAATTACTGATGTCGTGAGTTGTTGTTATATATGTTGTTCTTACTATGATTTGCATCTTTTATATGAGCTGTTGTTATATATGGTTATTTGCCGTCAATACAAGTTGGGGTTGCTATTAAGTTGTTTATTTCTAGTTGTTGCATGATTGTCGTATGAAGAGGTGGAATTTATATGATTCTAATCTAGCATACTAATTATCATATTTTGTTTATAATATTCGATATCTCACCCCTTCTGTAATGATGTTACCTATTATGGGTAACTGAGCAGGTACTCAAGAATAGCTGCAGAAGTTGAGGTATAATGTGAAGTCTTAGATGCGGTTAGCTCGAGTTGGTCTTGCTCTGATACGTAGCACTCGGGGGGATGAACGATTGTTGTTTATTTGTTGTTATGGTCTTAGTAGTTGAATCTTAAATTGTGGTTATTAAAGAATTGTTGTTTCGAAGTTGTTTTGAGTTGGACATGAGGTTATGTCATTATAAGTTGAATTATGTGAAGCCGCTTATTAATAAAAGTTGTTTTGTTTTCAAAAGGATAATTCAGGTTGTTATCAGTTCATCCGAATCAGTGTTATGTATCTGAATTAATTGTGATTAATATGAAGTTGTTTTCTGTTGAAAATGTGACATCCTGTTTATGTTGAAGAATTTTTAAAATAAAAACTCTGATTTTATTACTTATCCGCCGGGTAGAAAAGGGGTGTTACAAGAACTTCCTAATGAAGAGAGTTACTTAAACCTTCTTGATCGAGTAACTTCTCAAAAATGGTATATCAAAATTACCCTTGTCATTGATAGAAAATACATCATCAAAGATGAGATTGCCCTAGTTGACAGCGGTGCTGATTTGAATTGCATTCAGGAGGGAATGATCCCTACCATGTTTTTTGATAAAACTACGCAATCCCTCACTCAAGCAGGCGGGAAAAAACTTAAGGTCAAATACAAATTGTCCAAGACCCACATTTGCAACCAAGAAGTTTGCCTTCCTACCTCCTTCATCCTTGTCAAAAATCTTACAAGAAGAATTATATTAGGAACTCCTTTCCTTAACAGCATTTTGCCAGCTAAACTTAGTCGGCATGGCATAATAGGTGAAGTTGATAGAAAACCTGTTAGGTTTGACTTCATTACTGACCCTCAGACTAGGATAATCAATGAAGTTAAGGATATTCTCCTTGAACACAAAGAAAAGCAATTATGCTTTCTTCAGGAAGAAATAAACTTGTTAAGCATTGAAGATCAGCTTAGCAAAGACTCTATGAAAAATCAAATCAAGGCCATAGAAAACCAGTTTAAAACTGAAGTTTGCAGTGACCTTCCCAATGCGTTTTGGGAAAGAAAGAAACATGTAGTTTCTCTTCCCTATTTGGATGAATTTAATGAAAATCAAATTCCTACCAAGGCTAGACCAGCCCAGATGAACAAAGATTATTTGAATCTTTGCCAAAAGGAAATTGAATCCTTGCAATCCAAAGGATTAATCAGACCTTCAAAATCTCCTTGGTCTTGTACTGCTTTTTATGTTAACAATGCTGCAGAGAAGGAACGAGGTGTTCCTAGACTTGTTATCAATTATAAACCCTTAAACAAGGTTCTTAAGTGGATTAGATATCCTATTCCAAACAAGAAAGATTTACTTGATAGATTAAGCAATGCATTAATCTTTTCCAAATTTGACATGAAATCAGGTTATTGGCAAATTCAAATTGATGAAGCCGATAAATATAAAACTGCGTTTACAGTGCCTTTTGGACAATTTGAATGGAACGTTCTCCTCTTTGGCCTGAAGAACGCTCCTTCTGAATTTCAGAAAATTATGAATGATATTCTTAATCCCTATTCTGAGTTCATTATTGTTTATATTGACGATGTGTTAATTTTTTCCCAATCCTTAGATCAGCATATCAAGCATTTAAAAATATTTAAAGGTGTTATTAGACATAACGGTCTTGTTATTTCAGCTCTTAAGATGAAGCTTTTTCAAACGAAAGTTAGATTTTTGGGTCATGAAATCAACAAAGGAACAATTGTTCCTATCAGCAGAAGCATTGAATTTGCTTCTAAATTCCCAGACATATTATCTGAGAAGAAACAACTACAGGGGTTTCTAGGAAGCCTCAATTACATTTCTGATTACTACAAAGATTTGGCTAAAGATACAGCCATCCTTTACCAGAGACTTAAGAAAGTCCCTAAGCCTTGGACTGAAAAGCATACTCTTGCAGTCCAAGAAATTAAGAAGAAAGTCAAATTTTTGCCTTGTCTTTCCCTGGCTAACCCTTGCTATTTCAAAATAGTTGAAATAGATGCCTCTGACATAGGTTATGGAGGAATTCTTAAACAGGTTAACCCAGAAACTTCTAAAGAAGTCTTGGTTAGATTCACTTCTGGTAAATGGAACCAGACACAAGCTAAGTACTCTACGGTTAAGAAAGAAATGCTTTCTATTATTAAATGTGTCTCTAAATTTCAAACTGATTTATTAAATCAAAAATTTTTGTTAAAAATTGATTGCAGTTCTGCAAAATCAATTATTGAAAAGGATATTAAAAACCTTGTTTCAAAACAAATTTTTGCTTCATGGCAAGCTCAATTAAGTGTCTTTGAATTTGACATTCAATATATTAAGGGAGAAAATAATTCTCTTGCTGAGTTTTTAACCCGTGAATTTTTGCAGGGCAGTGAGTGTCCCATCTAGGACCAGAGGAGGAGGTCGCTCCTTTGGCCGGGGAGGAAGAGGGAGCAGCAATTTGTTGCCCCATTCAGATCAAAGCATTCCTCTAATAGGGGATTGGACCATTGTCTATCCTAATAGACAAAGAATGCAGACATTAACTGCATCCTCCAAGAATAAGAATAAGGAAGAATCTTCCTTAGCCCAGTCTAAGAACAATGATTCTTACAAGACTGCCGCTACTAGCGAGCTGTTGCAAGAACAAGCAGCAGATTATTTTAAAAATCCAACAATGGAATTCATTATGTACGTCGAACATGAAGATGTTCAAATTACCAACAATGATGGTTGGGCTATTCAGACAAGATACCTTGAATCAAGAGGTTATGTTGGTCTTTCTGGCAAATCCAGACCTAACATGGAGATATTACTCCTAATGACCGGATCGGTCACCATTACTCATCACTATCAGAATAATAATCCTGATAGTTTTATCAATTTCTCAAAATGCCATATCAATAAGGTATTGCATCCCAGAGAATGGGGACTTAATCTAAACAGCGAAAAATCCATAAAGTTGGCTGATGGAAAAATGGTTTACTACAATTATTGGGACTATGTCCAAGCTTTTTCCAAAACATTTTATTACCAGAATCCTAAGAATAAACATTCTTGGTTCTTTTCTGTAAACCCAGAAATTCTGGAAAAACCTTTACCAAGTTGGTTTTATACTTAGTGGTCTAAATTTGGACCATCCTTGGAAATATTACCCAAGGAATTAATGGATCTCTATACACCATGGTGTGATGAGAGTCCTTTAATTGGAAAGGTTATATCAAAAAATTTAATTACAGGACAATGTCCATTTTTATATTTTTCTAAGTTTCAGATCCCATGGATTTGGAGATGGACAATTTCCATCGCAAAGAATAGTCTCAATATTCCACATTTGCAAAGACATTTCTTTACCAAATGGTGGGTCAAAATGGATCCTAAAGACTTTCAAGACAAGGTTAAGCTAATTGAAGTTACCATTGCTGAAGATAAAGTTAATCCAGCCAAGGAGCAGGCTTCTTCCCAAATGACCTTAATTCAACTCAAAGAATACTTCCAGAAGAAATACCCTCAGGAAGACGATGAAGATCTTATGACCAGAATTCTTGATCACATGAAAGGCCAATTCTTCACAGCCTTTCCTACAGTCAAAGAAGACAGGTCTATGAAGACAAGTTCTTCTCATGGATCCCTTGATGCCATCCTAGCTGGCAAATCACAAGAGCCAGAACCTACTGCTGAAGACTTTTGGGATTCCCTTACAGTCTCCATGGCACAAAAGGCCAACAAAGGAAAGAGTCATCATCAATGAGATAAGGATCAGTGAGCTGTAATCCACAGTTGTCTCCCACTTGTTAAAGTGATTTGGACGTCCACCCAACTAAAGCTGGAATTGGACAGCAGAATCTGCTTTTGCCTTTTCTTTTACTTTTCTTTTGGTTGTCTTTTGTTATCATTAAGTGTCGATGGGGCCCATTGAGCACCCGACTTAAATGATTTTAGTTGCAACTTATTAGTGTGTGTTTTGTTTTGCTTTTTACCGGTTACAATAGGTAACCTTTTCCCTATATAAGGGTCTTTGTGCTTCATTTCTAAGCACGCTTCCATTGTACAATATTTCCTCTTTCTAAATAAAATTCCAGTTTCTCTATCTTCTCTCTTAATTTTTCTTAAGTTCTTCAGATATAATCCCCAACTTACCAAATAGTAACCAAAATAATCAGAGGTCCAGGCTGCGCTACTGTTCCTGGTATCACCGAGCCTTTTTAAAGGTAAAATCTACTGTTACTAATGAGTAATAGTAGCTAAGTTACTGTTGTGGTAACTCAGATGGTTATTTTGATTTATAAAGTTTAAGTCTCTTTTATATTTATGGTAGTTCCGTACTCTTATCCTTTTAATATTAAGAGGATGTTTTCAGTGCTTTCTGTAGCTCTCTTTTTGTCCGTGGAAGGATGTTTATGAGCACTTTAGAAACTTTTGCTGAAAACTCTTGTTACATCTTTGATTTAGGTCCATTTTTTGATCTATTGGTATATTGGCTGGAAACTTGTAAGCTGGCGCCTGATTTTCAGATAGGCAGTTATTTTGTTCTTCGGAATAATAATTACCGAATGCCTAACTTCAAGGTTGACAATGCCCCGTACCAATTTATCACAAAACCCTTTGATCACTTTCATGGGTTGACGTTTGGCTCAGCCGAATTCCCCTAATTTTTTGTGATCGTTAAACAGTTCCTGTTTGCAAAGATGATTTGTTAAAAAGATAAGATTATGAATTATTATGTTTATAAATTAAACTTAATCGTTATACTGATAGATCATCCAACTGAGGCTCACCACAACACTCTTAGCAGAATCTTGTGTGAATTCTAATATAGATACGGTTTCGGTTGACAACAATGATTATCAAAACCCTTTTATCAAAAATGAGGAAAATAATGAATTTCCTAAAGACCTTGAAAGGTTGAACAAATGGATCATTCTATCCGTACCTTCAAAACAAATTTATAAATTTGGTATGTTTGATGAAATGTCCAGGTTTGCGGTAAAAACTACAGAGCAAACCATACCTGTTTCAGGATCAACCCAAAATATTGGGCTATTAAGGAAAAAAGATTTGCTTCCTTTTAAAGATTACAAATTTATCCATATTGGACTTATCCAAGTGGCTTTAAAACCTTTAACCATGCTTGGATTAGACTAGTTTCAACAATCTTTGGCAGCTGTCATAGAAACTAGTCTATGCCATGGGCTAGTTTATTTTGAAGTTTCTCCAAATTTAAATCTCTCCCTGACTGACAAAAATCTTTTTGATGCCTTGAGACTAACTATTCACACTCATGGTTATAATTTTAAACCAGGTAGTGAAATTATAGCTATATGCTATAGAATTTATTACAAAGTTTTAAACACTTTGAATCCTAGAGTGAAAAATATTTCACCTCAAGGATCCACAACTCTTGTGCAAACAAATTTGCTTACTTCTAATGTTGCTACTAATAGACTTATTAGGTGGAACGAAATTGACTTCCCAGAAAGTTAGTCCTTGCCTCAAGAGATGGAGTCAAAACCTGTCCTCAATCAGGATATAGACCAAATTGTTCAGACATCTGAAGGAGATGTTGAAATTAAATTTAACCAACATCGTAGGTTTACCATTCCTAGAGCTATGTCTGCTAGGTATTCCACCCGTAGCGACTATGTCACAGCTCCTACCGTTCTTCCTAGGGTGTCCACATCCACTTCCAGAATGAGGGAAGAAGCCATAGAACAAGAATATGTGGAAAATATTAAAATAAGTGAAAATAAAATCCCCTTTGGAATTTACCAAGGAAAAGAACCTAGGGTTGAGTCTCCAACCCAGTCTGAAATGTCATTTCATTTATGATAGATTTCTCCGAAGGAAGTGACACTAGGAAACTCATTAATAATGAGTTTAAAAAAAAGGAAAACCAAGATTTTAGACAATGGTATTTCAAGAAATTCTCCAAAACCACAGTCCTTGAATTCAAAAGACTCTTCTATGAAGAATTAGCTAAGGGTCAAACCCTTATCCCTTTCATCCATTGGTTTGTGAAGTTCTTTATTCAGAAGACACAAACTGATATCCTTGTTATACAAAGGTCTTGGAAAACCCCTGAAGGAGATTCCCTTGAGGCAACTTATCCCCCAGAAAGGGCTATACAGCTTTCAGAAAGTGCTGAAGCTAATGCTTATAATACTATAAAGAAACTTGAAAGTAGTCATGTTTCTATCAGAGAGTTAAACTCTTTAGTTAGGGCGCAAAACTTCACCAATTCCTTCCTAACCTGTCTTGGAGAACATATGGTTTCTCTTGAAAAACCTATTGTATCTGTTAAAGAAGATATGGAAAAACAGATGAAACAGCATAGCTTAATTATGGATCAGCTTGCCAAAAACAAAATTATTCCTTTCCAAGGAGAATCCTCTTCTAAAACCATTCCTGATACTCCTATTATCCAACCACCAGTCCAAATCAGTGGTTTTAAAATGGAAGAAGACCACAGTGAGTTCATAAAAATCCTTGAACAAAAGCTTAAGGACATTCACCTTAGGGTCTTAATTCGTGAAAATAACTCTTCAGAAGAAGATTATACTTCCGAAGAAGATGAAGAAGTTATTGGAAACATTAACCAATTTACCCAAATGTTCAAAGATCAAGACGGAAGTCCTGAGATTAACCCTGTCCATATAACCAAACCTGTAGAAAAATATTACTACAAGAGACCTACACCTCAGGATGTCCTCTTTGAAGAACCTGATAATTATCAGAATTCGTATTCTGGAAAAGCTATCTATGAATGGAACATAGATGGCCTTAATGAGAAACAGATTGTTGACACCATACATAGAATGCTTATGTATGCCACAGTTTGTAAACAAAACGGTAATTCTGACAGTGATGTTGCTTCATTTATCACAGCAGGATTTATTGGTCAACTCAGAGGTTGGTGGGATGCCTACCTCTCTGAATCTCAAAGGAAAGAGATTCTTTCCCATAAGAAGTTAGTTAAAACTGAAGGAACCAGTACCCCCACAATTGCTACTACTGGAGAAGAAGACGCAGTTTATACCCTGAGTCTTTCTATTCTTCAACACTTTGTTGGCCATAACCAACCCATTGGAGAAAAGCTCCAAACCCTTCTCCAAAACCTTAGGTGTCCCTCTCTGACACATTTTAGGTGGTATAAATATACCTTCCTATCTAGGGTCTTTCAATTAAAGAACTCCAATTCTGTTCATTGGAAAGCCAAATTTATAGATGGCCTTCCACATCTTTTCTCTGAAAGGGTTAGGAAAACCCTTAGAGACAAAAATGATGGGATTAATATCAATTACCCAGACTTAACCTATGGTCAAATTATTAATAGCTACATAACAGAAGGATTAACGTTATGCAATGACATTAAGCTCAAACACCAACTCAAAAAGCAAAAGCTTTCTGAGAAACATCAATTAGGTGAATTTTGTGACCAGTTCGCTTATGATATTGGTAAACCTCCTAGAGAAAGAAAAAAGAAATCTCTTAAGCATGGTAAGAAGAAAGATTCTTACAAAGGCAAAAATGCTTACCAGCCTTATAACAAAAAGAATTTCAAAAGAAGAGAACCTAGACCCGAACCTAGACCCTCTTATAAGAAGGGAAAAAGGAAAGCTAAGAAGCTTGACATAACCTGCCACAAATGTGGAAAACCAGGGCATTATGCTAATAGATGCTGGACCAAGAAGGCCCTTAACGAAGTCGAAGATGAAAAACTTCGAGCTCAGCTGCTAGAAAAGGTCTTGCTGATAAATTCTAGTTCTGAAGAAAAGGAATCTTCAAGTGAAGAGATTGACATTGTCAATTCCTCTGATTCTGAATCTTCAGAATCTTCCACTAATGATTGTGAATGCAATGAGCTTAACTATTGGAAGTCCATTGCAGATATGAATGGAGTGTTCGTCCTTACCAGCGATCAAGACAGTCCCTTAAAGGCCATTGAAGCCATTACTGATCCTAGCATAAAGAGAAAAATGCTAGAGATCCTCCTTCATAATCAACCCAGGGTAGAGGCTCCCAAGATGATTGAAGCCCCTTACCAACTTAGCGAAGTCTTAACTAGATTTCATAAATCTAACCTTAAAGAAGTCCCTACTTCCTTAAATGACCTCAATCAAAGAGTCACTACTCTTGAGAAAGGAAAGGAAATTGTCCAAACCATTGATGAAGAGTATTTAAGTCTTCAAGAAAGAATCAATACCCTTAAGGCCATCACTCAACAAATAGGTTCCTCTAAAGAAGAAGAAACTCAGAGGGATGAGGAAGAAGAACTTCCTAATGAAGAGAGTTACTTGAACCTTCTTGATAGAGTAACTTCTCAAAAATGGTATATCAAAATTACCCTTGTCATTGATAGAAAATACATCATCAAAGATGAGATTGCCCTAGTTGACAGCGGTGCTGATTTGAATTGCATCCAGGAGGGAATGATCCCTACCAAGTTTTTTGATAAAACTACGCAATCCCTCACTCAAGCAGGCGGGAAAAAACTTAAGGTCAAATACAAATTATCCAAGACCCACATTTGCAACCAAGAAGTCTGCCTTCCTACTTCCTTCATTCTTGTCAAAAATCTCACAAGAAGAATCATATTAGGAACCCCTTTCCTTAACAGTATTATGCCAGCTAAAATTAGTCACCATGGTATAATAGGTGAAGTTGGTAAGAAACCTGTTAGGTTTGACTTCATTACTGACCCTCAAACAAGGATAATCAATGAAGTTAAGGATATTCTCCTTGAACATAAAGAAAGGCAATTATGCTTTCTTCAGGAAGAAATAAACTTGTTAAGCATTGAAGATCAGCTTAGCAAAGACTCTATGAAAAATCAAATCAAGGCCATAGAAAACCAGTTTAAAACTGAGGTTTGCAGCGACCTTCCCAATGCGTTTTGGGAGAGAAAGAAACATGTAGTTTCTCTTCCCTATTTGGATGAATTTAATGAAAATCAAATTCCTACCAAGGCTAGACCAGCCCAGATGAACAAAGATTATTTGAATCTTTGCCAAAAGGAAATTGAATCCTTGCAATCCAAAGGATTAATCAGACCTTCAAAATCTCCTTGGTCTTGTACTGCTTTTTATGTTAACAATGTTGCAGAGAAGGAACGAGGTGTTCCTAGACTTGTTATCAATTATAAACCCTTAAACAAGGTTCTTAAGTGGATTAGATATCCTATTCCCAACAAGAAAGATTTACTTGACAGATTAAGCAATGCTTTAATCTTTTCCAAATTTGACATGAAATCAGGTTATTGGCAAATTCAAATTGAAGAAGCCGTTAAATATAAAACTGCTTTCACAGTGCCTTTTGGACAATTTGAATGGAACGTTCTCCCCTTTGGCCTCAAGAATGCTCCTTCTGAATTTCAGAAAATTATGAATGATATTCTTAATCCCTATTTTGAGTTCATTATTGTTTATATTGACGATGTGTTGATTTTTTCCCAATCCTTAGATCAGCATATCAAGCATTTAAAAATATTTAAAGGTGTTATTAGACATAACGGTCTTGTTATTTCAGCTCCTAAGATGAAGCTTTTTCAAACGAAAGTTAGATTTTTGGGTCATGAAATCAACAAAGGAACAATTGTTCCTATCAGCAGAAGCATTGAATTTGCTTCTAAATTCCCAGACATATTATCTGAGAAGAAACAACTACAGAGGTTTCTAGGAAGCCTCAATTACATTTCTGATTACTACAAAGATTTGGCTAAAGATACAGCCATCCTTTACCAGAGACTTAAGAAAGTCCCTAAGCCTTGGACTGAAAAGCATACTCTTGCAGTCAAAGAAATTAAGAAGAAAGTCAAATTTTTGCCTTGTCTTTCCCTGGATAACCCTAGCTATTTCAAAATAGTTGAAACAGATGCCTCTAACATAGGTTATGGAGGAATTCTTAAACACGTTAACCCAAAAACTTCTAAAGAAGTCTTGGTTAGATTCACTTCTGGTAAATGGAACCAGACACATGCTAAGTACTCTACGGTTAAGAAAGAAATGCTTTCTATTATTAAATGTGTCTTTAAATTTCAAACTGATTTATTAAATCAAAAATTTTTGTTAAAAATTGATTGCAGTTATATAAAATCAATTATTGAAAAGGATATTAAAAAAAAAAACCTTGTTTCAAAACAAATTTTTGCTTTATGGCAAGCTCAATTAAGTGTCTTTGAATTTGACATTCAATATATTAAGGGAGAAAATAATTCTCTTGCTGACTTTTTAACCCATGAATTTTTGCAGGGCAACGAGCGTCCCATCTAGGACCAGAGAATGAGGTCGCTCCTTTGGCCGGGGACGAAGAGGGAGCAGCAATTTGTTGCCCCATTCAGATCAAACCATTCCTCTAATAGGGGATTGGACCACTGTCTATCCTAATAGACAAAGAATGCAGACATTAACTGCATCCTCCAAGAATAAGAATAAGGAAGAATCTTCCTCAGCCCAGTCTAAGAACAATGATTCTTACAAGACTGCCGCTACTAGCGAGCCGTTGCAAGAACAAGCAGCAGATTATTTTGAAAATCCAACAATGGAATTCATTATGTACATCGAACATGAAGATGTTCAAATTACCAACAATGATGGTTGGGCTATTCAGACAAGATACCTTGAATCAAGAGGTTATGCTGGTCTTTCTGGCAAATCCAGACCCAACATGGAGATATTACTCCTAATGACCGGATCGGTCACCATTACTCATCACTATCAGAATAATAATCCTGATAGTTTTATCAATTTCTCAAAATGCCATATCAATAAGGTATTGCATCCCAGAGAATGGGGACTTAATCCAAACAACGAAAAATCCATAAAGCTGGCTGATGGAAAAATGGTTTACTACAATTATTGGGACTATGTCCAAGCTTTTTCCAAAACATTTTATTACCAGAATCCTAAGAATAAACATTCTTGGTTCTTTTCTGTAAACCCATAAATTCTGGAAAAACCTTTACCAAGTTGGTTTTATACTTGGTGGTCTAAATTTGGACCATCCTTGGAAATATTACCCAAGGAATTAATGGATCTCTATACACCATGGTGTGATGAGAGTCCTTTAATTGGAAAGGTTATATCAAAAAATTTAATTACAGGACAATGTCCATTTTTATATTTTTCTAAGTTTCAGATCCCATGGATTTGGAGATGGACAATTTCCATCGCAAAGAATAGTCTCAATATTCCACATCTGCAAAGACATTTCTTTACCAAATGCTGGGTCAAAATGGATCCTAAAGACTTTCAAGACAAGGTTAAGCTAATTGAAGCTACCATTGCTGAAGATAAAGTTAATCCAGCCAAGGAGCAAGCTTCTTCCCAAATGACCTTAATTCAACTCAAAGAATACTTCCAGAAGAAATACCCTCAGGAAGACGATGAAGATCTTATGATCAGAATTCTTGATCACATGAAAGGCCAATTCTTCACAGCCTTTCCTACAGTCAAAGAAGACAGTTCTATGAAGACAAGCTCTTCTCAAGGATCTTTGGATGCCATCCTAGCTGGCGAATCACAAGAGCCAGAACCCACTGCTGAAGACTTTTGGGATTCCCTCACAGTCTCCATGGCACAAAAGGCCAACAAAGGAAAGATTCCGCATCAATGAGATAAGGATCACTGAGCTGTAATCCACAGCTGTCTCCCTCTTGTTAAAGTGATTTGGACGTCCACCCAACTAAAGCTGGAATTGGACAGCAGAATCTGCTTTTGTCTTTTCTTTTACTTTTCTTTTGGTTGTCTTTTGTTATCATTAAGTGTCGATGGGGCCCAGTGAGCACCCGGCTTAAATGATTTTAGTTGCAACCTGTTAGTGTGTGTTTTGTTTTGCTTTTTACCGGTTACAATAGGTAACCTTTTCCCTATATAAGGGTCTTTGTGCTTCATTTCTAAGCACGCTTCCATTGTACAATATTTCCTATTTCTAAATAAAATTCCAGTTTCTCTATCTTCTCTCTTAATTTTTCTTAAGTTCTTCAGATATAATCCCCAACTTACCAAATAGTAACCAAAATAATCTGAGGTCCAGGCTGCGCTACTGTTCCTGGTATCAGAGCCTTTTTAAAGGTAAAATCTACTGTTACTAATGAGTAATAGTAGCTAAGTTACTGTTGTGGTAACTCAGATGGTTATTTTGATTTATAAAGTTTAAGTCTCTTTTATATTTATGGTAGTTCCGTACTCTTATCCTTTGAATATTAAGAGGATGTTTTCTGTGCTTTCTGTAGCTCTCTTTTTGTCTGTGGAAGGATGTTTATGAGCATTTTGGAAACTTTTGCTGAAAACTCTTGTTACATCTTTGATTTAGGTCCATTTTTTGATCTATTGGTATATTGGCTGGAAACTTGTAAGCTGGCGCCTGATTTTCAGATAGGCAGTTGTTTTGTTCTTCGGAATAATAACTACCGAATGCCTAACTTCAAGGTTGACAACGCCCCGTACCAATTTATCACAAAACCCTTTGATCACTTTCATGGGTTGACGTTTGGCTCAGCCGAATTCCCCTAATTTTTTGTGATCGTTAAACAGTTCCTGTTTGCAAAGATGATTTGTTAAAAAGATAAGAGTAATGAATTATTATGTTTATAAATTAAACTTAATCGTTATACTGATAGATCATCCATCTGAGGCTCACCACAACATTCTTAGCAGAATCTTGTATGGATTCTAATATAGATACAGTTTCGGTTGACAACAATGATTGTCAAAACCCTTTTATCAAAAATGAGGAAAATAATGAATTTCCTAAAGACCTTGAAAGGTTGAACAAATGGATCATTTCATCCGTACCTTCAAAACAAATTTATAAATTTGGTATGTTTGATGTAATGTCCAGGTTTGCGGTAAAAACTACAGAGCAAACCATACCTGTTTAAGGGTCTTTGTGCTTCATTTCTAAGCACGCTTCCATTGTACAATATTTCCTCTTTCTAAATAAAATTCCAGTTTCTCTATCTTCTCTCTTAATTTTTCTTAAGTTCTTCAGATATAATCCCCAACTTACCAAATAGTAACCAAAATAATCAGAGGTCCAGGCTGCGCTACTGTTCCTGGTATCACCGAGCCTTTTTAAAGGTAAAATCTACTGTTACTAATGAGTAATAGTAGCTAAGTTACTGTTGTGGTAACTCAGATGGTTATTTTGATTTATAAAGTTTAAGTCTCTTTTATATTTATGGTAGTTCCGTACTCTTATCCTTTGAATATTAAGAGGATGTTTTCTGTGCTTTCTGTAGCTCTCTTTTTGTCTGTGGAAGGATGTTTATGAGCATTTTGGAAACTTTTGCTGAAAACTCTTGTTACATCTTTGATTTAGGTCCATTTTTTGATCTATTGGTATATTGGCTGGGAACTTGTAAGCTGGCGCCTGATTTTCAGATAGGCAGTTGTTTTGTTCTTCGGAATAATAACTACCGAATGCCTAACTTCAAGGTTGACAACGCCCCGTACCAATTTATCACAAAACCCTTTGATCACTTTCATGGGTTGACGTTTGGCTCAGCCGAATTCCCCTAATTTTTTGTGATCGTTAAACAGTTCCTGTTTGCAAAGATGATTTGTTAAAAAGATAAGAGTAATGAATTATTATGTTTATAAATTAAACTTAATCGTTATACTGATAGATCATCCATCTGAGGCTCACCACAACATTCTTAGCAGAATCTTGTATGGATTCTAATATAGATACAGTTTCGGTTGACAACAATGATTGTCAAAACCCTTTTATCAAAAATGAGGAAAATAATGAATTTCCTAAAGACCTTGAAAGGTTGAACAAATGGATCATTCCATCCGTACCTTCAAAACAAATTTATAAATTTGGTATGTTTGATGTAATGTCCAGGTTTGCGATAAAAACTACAGAGCAAACCATACCTGTTTAAGGGTCTTTGTGCTTCATTTTTAAGCACGCTTCCATTGTACAATATTTCCTCTTTCTAAATAAAATTCCAGTTTCTCTATCTTCTCTCTTAATTTTTCTTAAGTTCTTCAGATATAATCCCCAACTTACCAAATAGTAACCAAAATAATCTGAGGTCCAGGCTGCGCTACTGTTCCTGGTATCACCGAGCCTTTTATAAAGGTAAAATCTACTTTTACTAATGAGTAATAGTAGCTAAGTTACTGTTGTGGTAACTCAGATGGTTATTTTGATTTATAAAGTTTAAGTCTCTTTTATATTTATGGTAGTTCCATACTCTTATCCTTTGAATATTAAGACGATGTTTTCAGTGCTTTCTGTAGCTCTCTTTTTGTCCGTGGAAGGATGTTTATGAGCATTTTGGAAACTTTTGCTGAAAACTCTTGTTACATCTTTGATTTAGGTCCATTTTTTGATCTATTGGTATATTGGCTGGAAACTTGTAAGTTGGCGCCTGATTTTCAGATAGGCAGTTGTTTTATTCTTCGGAATAATAACTACCGAATGCCTAACTTCAAGGTTGACAACGCCCCGTACCAATTTATCACAAAACCCTTTTATCATTTTCATGGGTTGACGTTTGGCTCAGCCGAATGCCCCTAATTTTTTGTGATCGTTAAACAGTTCCTGTTTGCAAAGATGATTTGTTAAAAAGATAAGAGTAATGAATTATTATGTTTATAAATTAAACTTAATCGTTATACTGATAGATCATCCATCTGAGGCTCACCACAACATTCTTAGCAGAATCTTGTATGGATTCTAATATAGATACAGTTTCGGTTGACAACAATGATTGTCAAAACCCTTTTATCAAAAATGTGGAAAATAATGAATTTCCTAAAGACCTTGAAAGGTTGAACAAATGGATCATTCCATCCGTACCTTCAAAACAAATTTATAAATTTGGTATGTTTGATGTAATGTCCAGGTTTGCGGTAAAAACTACAGAGCAAACCATACCTGTTTAAGGGTCTTTGTGCTTCATTTCTAAGCACGCTTCCATTGTACAATATTTCCTCTTTCTAAATAAAATTCCAGTTTCTCTATCTTCTCTCTTAATTTTTCTTAAGTTCTTCAGATATAATCCCCAACTTACCAAATAGTAACCAAAATAATCTGAGGTCCAGGCTGCGCTACTGTTCCTGGTATCACCGAGCCTTTATAAAGGTAAAATCTACTGTTACTAATGAGTAATAGTAGCTAAGTTACTGTTGTGGTAACTCAGATGGTTATTTTGATTTATAAAGTTTAAGTCTCTTTTATATTTATGGTAGTTCCGTACTCTTATCCTTTGAATATTAAGAGGATGTTTTCAGTGCTTTCTGTAGCTCTCTTTTTGTCCGTGGAAGGATGTTTATGAGCACTTTAGAAACTTTTGCTGAAAACTCTTGTTACATCTTTGATTTAGGTCCATTTTTTGATCTATTGGTATATTGGCTGGAAACTTGTAAGCTGGCGCCTGATTTTCAGATAGGCAGTTGTTTTGTTCTTCGGAATAATAATTACCGAATGCCTAACTTCAAGGTTGACAACGCCCCGTACCAATTTATCACAAAACCCTTTGATCACTTTCATGGGTTGACGTTTGGCTCAGCCGAATTCCCCTAATTTTTTGTGATCGTTAAACAGTTCCTGTTTGCAAAGATGATTTGTTAAAAAGATAAGATTATGAATTATTATGTTTATAAATTAAACTTAATCGTTATACTGATAGATCATCCAACTGAGGCTCACCACAACACTCTTAGCAGAATCTTGTATGAATTCTAATATAGATACGGTTTCGGTTGACAACAATGATTGTCAAAACCCTTTTATCAAAAATGAGGAAAATAATGAATTTCCTAAAGACCTTGAAAGGTTGAACAAATGGATCATTCCATCCGTACCTTCAAAACAAATTTATAAATTTGTTATGTTTGATGTAATGTCCAGGTTTGCGGTAAAAACTACAGAGCAAACCATACCTGTTTAAGGGTCTTTGTGCTTCATTTCTAAGCACGCTTCCATTGTACAATATTTCCTCTTTCTAAATAAAATTCCAGTTTCTCTATCTTCTCTCTTAATTTTTCTTAAGTTCTTCAGATATAATCCCCAACTTACCAAATAGTAACCAAAATAATCTGAGGTCCAGGCTGCGCTACTGTTCCTGGTATCACCGAGCCTTTATAAAGGTAAAATCTACTGTTACTAATGAGTAATAGTAGCTAAGTTACTGTTGTGGTAACTCAGATGGTTATTTTTATTTATAAAGTTTAAGTCTCTTTTATATTTATGGTAGTTCCGTACTCTTATCCTTTGAATATTAAGACGATGTTTTTAGTGCTTTCTGTAGCTCTCTTTTTGTCCGTGGAATGATGTTTATGAGCATTTTGGAAACTTTTGCTGAAAACTCTTGTTACATCTTTGATTTAGGTCCATTTTTTGATCTATTGGTATATTGGCTGGAAACTTGTAAGTTGGCGCCTGATTTTCAGATAGGCAGTTGTTTTGTTCTTCGGAATAATAACTACCGAATGCCTAACTTCAAGGTTGACAATGCCCCGTACCAATTTATCACAAAACCCTTTGATCACTTTCATGGGTTGACGTTTGGCTCAGCCGAATTCCCCTAATTTTTTGTGATCGTTAAACAGTTCCTGTTTGCAAAGATGATTTGTTAAAAAGATAAAAGTAATGAATTATTATGTTTATAAATTAAACTTAATCATTATACTGATAGATCATCCATCTGAGGCTCACCACAACACTCTTAGCAGAATCTTGTATGGATTCTAATATAGATACAGTTTCGGTTGACAACAATGATTGTCAAAACCCTTTTATCAAAAATGAGGAAAATAATGAATTTCCTAAAGACCTTGAAAGGTTGAACAAATGGATCATTCCATCCGTACCTTCAAAACAAATTTATAAATTTGTTATGTTTGATGTAATGTCCAGGTTTGCGGTAAAAACTACAGAGCAAACCATACCTGTTTCAGGATCAACCCAAAATATTGGGCTATTAAGCAAAAAAGATTTGCTTCCTTTTAAAGATTACAAATTTATCCATATTGGACTTATCCAAGTGGCTTTAAAACCTTTAACCATGCTTGGATTAAACTCCAGTCTTGTGGCATATGTCAGAGATGGGAGATGTGAAAATTTTCAACAATCTTTGGCAGATGTCATATAAACTAGTCTATGTCATGGGCCAGTTTATTTTGAAGTTTCTCGAAATTTAAATGTCTCCCTGACTGACAAAAATCTTTTTGATGCCTTGAGACTAACTATTCACACTCATGGTTATAAGTTTAAACCAGGTAGTGAAATTATAGCTATATGTTATAGAATTTATTACAAAGTTTTAAACACTTTGAATCCTAGAGTGAAAAATATTTCACCTCAAGGATCCACATCTCTTGTGCAAACAAATTTGCTTACTTCCAATGTTGCTACTAATAGACTTATTAGGTGGAACGAAATTGACTTCCCAAAAAGTTGGTCTTTGCCTCAAGAGATGGAGTCAAAACCTGTCCTCAATCAGGATATAGACCAAATTATTCAGACATCTGAAGGAGATGTTGAAATTAAATTTAACCAACATCGTAGGTTTACCATTCCTAGAGCTATGTCTGCTAGGTATTCCACCCGTAGCGACTATGTCACAGCTCCTACCGTTCTTCCTAGGGTGTCCACATCCACTTCCAGAATGAGGGAAGAAGCCTTAGAACAAGAATATGTGGAAAATATTAAAATAAGTGAAAATAAAATCCCCTTTGGAATTTACCAAGGAAAAGAACCTAGGGTTGAATCTCCAACCCAGTCTGAAATGTCATTTCATTTATGATAGATTTCTCCGAAAGAAGTGACACTAGGAAACTCATTAATAATGAGTTTAACAAAAAGGAAAACCAAGATTTTAGACAATGGTATTTCAAGAAATTCTCCAAAACCACAGTCCTTGAATTCAAAAGACTCTTCTATGAAGAATTATCTAAGGGTCAAACCCTTATCCCTTTCATCCATTGGTTTGTGAAGTTCTTTATTCAGAAGACACAAACTGAAATCCTTGTTATACAAAGGTCTTGGAAAACCCCTGAAGGAGATTCCCTTGAGGCACCTTATCCCCCAGAAAGGGCTATACAGCTTTCAGAAAGTGCTGAAGCTAGTGCTTATAATACCATAAAGAAACTTGAAAGTAGTCATGTTTCCATCAGAGAGTTAAACTCTTTAGTTAGGGCGCAAAACATCACCAATGCCTTCCTTACTTGTCTTGGAGAACATATGGTTTTTCTTGAAAAACTAATTATATCTGTTAAAGAAGATATGGAAAAATAGATGAAACAGCATAGCTTGATAATGGATCAGCTTGCTAAGAATAAAATTATTCCTTTCCAAGAAGAATCTTCTTCTAAAACTATTCATGATACTCCTATTATCCAACCACCAGCTCAAATCAGTGGTTTCAAAATGGATGAAGACCACAGTGAGTTTATAAAAATCCTTGAACAAAAGCTTAAGGATATTCACCTTAGGGTCTTAATTCGTGAAAATAACTCTTCAGAAGAAGATTATACTTCTGAAGAAGATGAAGAAGTTATTAGAAACATTAACCAATTAACCCAAATGTTCAAAGATCAGGACGAAAGTCCTGAGATTAACCCTGTCCATATGACCAAACCTGTAGAAAAATATTACTACAAAAGACCTACACCTCAGGATGTCCTCTTTGAAGAACCTGATAATTATCAGAATTCGTATTCTGGAAAAGCTATCTATGAGTGGAACATAGATGGCCTTAATGAGAAACAGATTGTTGATACCATACATAGAATGCTTATGTATGCCACAGTTTGTAAACAAAACGGTAATTCTGACAGTGCTGTTGCTTCATTTATCACAGCAGGATTTATTGGTCAACTCAGAGGTTGGTGGGATGCCTACCTCTCTGAATCTCAAAGGAAAGAGATTCTTTCCCATAAGAAGTTAGTTAAAACTGAAGGAACCAGTACCCCTACAGTTGCTACTACTGGAGAAGAAGATGCAGTTTATACCCTGAGTCTTTCTATTCTTCAACACTTTGTTGGCCATAACCAACCCATTGGAGAAAAGCTCCAAACCCTTCTCCAAAACCTCAGGTGTCCCTCTCTGACACATTTTAGGTGGTATAAAGATACCTTCCTATCTAGGGTTTTTCAATTAAAGAACTCCAACTCTGTTCATTGGAAAGCCAAGTTCATAGATGGCCTCCCCCATCTTTTCTCTGAAAGGGTTAGGAAACCCCTTAGAGATAAAAATGATGGGATTAATATCAATTACCCAGACTTGACTTATGGTCAAATTATTAATAGTTGCATAACAGAAGGATTAGCGTTATGCAATGACATTAAGCTCAAACATCAACTCAAAAAGCAAAAGCTTTCTGAGAAACACCAACTTGGTGAATTTTGTGACCAATTCGCGTATGATCTGGGAAAACCACCTATAGAAAGGAAAAAGAAATCTCTTAAGCATGGTAAGAAGAAAGATTCTTACAATGGAAAAAATTCTTACCGACCTTATAGGAAAAAGAATTTCAGAAAAAAGGAACCTAGATCCGAACCTAAACCCTCTTATAAGAAGGGAAAAAGAAAAGCTAAGAAGCTTGACATAACCTGCCACAAATGTGGAAAACCAGGGCATTATGCTAATAGATGCTGGACCAAGAAGGCCCTTAACGAAGTAGAAGATGAAAAACTTCGAGCTCAGCTAGAAAAGGTCTTGCTGATAAATTCTAGTTCTGAAGAAAAGGAATCTTCTAGTGAGGAGATTGACATTGTCAATTCTTTTGACTCTGAATCTTCAGAGTGTTCCACTAATGATTGTGAATGCAATGAGCTTAACTATTGGAAGTCCATTGCAGATATGAATGGAGTGTTCATCCTCACCAGCGATCAAGACAGTGCCTTAAAGGGCATTGAAGCTATTAATGATCCTAGCATAAAGAGAAAAATGCTAGAGATCCTCCTTCATAATCAACCCAGGGTAGAGGCTCCCAAAATGATTGAAGCCCCTTACCAACTTAGCGAAGTCTTAACTAGATTTCATAAATATAACCTTAAAGAAGTCCCTACTTCCTTAAGTGACCTCAAAGGAGAAATTTCTCAACTCAAATCTGAAATAAGTCAGATCAAGAAAGCCAATAAGACTCTCAACCAAAGAGTCACTACTCTTGAGAAAGGAAAAGAAATTGTCCAAACTATTGATGAAGAGTATTTAAATCTTCAAGAAAGAATCAATACCCTAAAGCTCATCTCTCAACAAATGGGTTCCTCTAAAGAAGAAGAAATCCAAAGAGATGAGGAAGAAGAACTTCCTAATGAAGATAGTTACTTAAACCTTCTTGATCGAGTAACTTCTCAAAAATGGTATATGAAGATTACCCTTGTCATTGATAGAAAATATATCATCAAAGATGAGATTGCCCTAGTTGACAGCGGTGCTGATTTGAATTGCATTCAGGAGGGAATGATCCCTACCAAGTTTTTTGATAAAACTACGCAATCCCTCACTCAAGCAGGGGGGAAAAAACTTAAGGTCAAATAAAAATTGTCCAAGGCCCTCATTTGAAACCAAGAAGTTTGCCTTCCTACCTCCTTCTTTCTTGTCAAAAATCTTACAAGAAGAATTATATTAGGAACTCCTTTCCTTAACAGCATTTTGCCAGCTAAACTTAGTCGGCATGGCATAATAGGTGAAGTTGATAGAAAACCTGTTAGGTTTGACTTCATTACTGACCCTCAGACTAGGATAATCAATGAAGTTAAGGATGTTCTCCTTGAACACAAAGAAAAGCAATTATGCTTTCTTCAAGAAGAAATAAACTTGCTAAGCATCGAAGATCAGCTTAGCAAAGACTCTATGAAAACCTAAATCAAGGTCATAGAAAAACAGTTTAAAACTGAGGTTTACAGTGACCTTCCCAATGCGTTTTGGGAGAGAAAGAAACATGTTGTTTCTCTTCCCTATTTGGATGAATTTAGTGAAGACCAAATTCCTACCAAGGCTAGACCTGCCCAGATGAACAAAGATTATTTGAATCTGTGCCAAAAGGAAATTGAATCCTTGCAATCTAAAGGATTAATAAGACTTTCGAAATCTCCTTGGTCTTGCACAGCTTTTTATGTTAACAATGCAGCTGAAAAGGAACGTGGTGTTCCTAGGCTTGTTATCAACTATAAACCCTTAAACAAGGTTCTTAAGTGGATTAGATATCCTATTCCCAATAAAAAGGATTTACTTGACAGATTAAGCAATGCTTTAATCTTTTCCAAATTTGATATGAAATCAGGTTATTGGCAAATTCAAATTGAAGAAACCGATAAGTATAAAACTGCTTTCACAGTGCCTTTTGGGCAGTTTGAATGGAACGTTCTCCCCTTTGGACTAAAGAACGCTCCTTCTGAATTTCAGAAAATTATGAATGATATTCTTAATCCCTATTCTGAGTTCATCATTGTTTATATTGACGATGTGTTGATTTTTTCCCAATCTTTAGATCAGCATATCAAGCATTTAAAAATATTTAAAGGTGTTATCAGACATAACGGTCTAGTGATTTCAGCTCCTAAGATGAAGCTTTTTCAAACAAAAGTTAGATTTTTAGGTCTTGAAATCAACAAAGGAACAATTGTTCCTATCAGCAGAAGCATTGAATTTGCTTCTAAATTCCCAGATATATTATCTGAGAAGAAACAACTTCAGAGGTTTCTAGGAAGCCTCAATTACATTTCTGATTACTACAAAGATTTGGCTAAAGACACAACCATCCTTTACCAGAGACTTAAGAAAGTCCCTAAACCTTGGACAGAAAAGCATACCCTAGTTGTTCAAGAAATTAAGAAGAAAGTTAAATTTTTGCCTTGTCTTTCCTTGGCTAACCCTAGCTATTTCAAAATAGTTGAAACAGATGCCTCTGACATAGGTTATGGAGGGATTCTTAAACAGGTTAACTTTATGTGAGTATCATGATCATGAATACGCATTCCCCTTTAGAACTTTGACCATAGTCAATGGTTCCTCACTTTTAGTGAGGTGAACTACGAATGCTCTGATTCCATCCTCATTAGGATACGTAGGCACGAGATGCGACGTCTTAGCGAGCATATTTAATGTATATACCCCTAGGTCTCTACCTTTAGCACTTTGGTCTTTACCATAGGTCTTTACCTTTTCCCTTAGCAGATTCCCTTAGCAAGAAAACATAAACATAACACATATACAAACAAGAGGTTCCTATAGAGTACTACAGATACTTAGGATGCTAACACCTTCCCTATGTATAACCAACCCCCGATCCCCGATCTCTTAGCTTCGTTGTTACGTAGCTGTTGTGGTGAAAATCGGATAACAAGCTATTAATTAACTTGCATCATATTTCTTTTACAACCGACTTTGATTTATCCAAAGGAAAGGTTCAAGATCGTTTAAAAACCTAAAGGGGGGAGATCTAAAGTTCGGGGGTTGATTATACAAAAGGAAGGTATTAGCACCCTAAGTATCCGTAGTACTCTACGGGAACCTCTTGTTAGTATATGTGTTATATTAAAGTTGCTTGCTAAGGAAATGTGCTAAGGCTAAAGATCTAGGTATATACACTAAGTATGCTCGCCAAGACATCGCATCTCGTGCCTACGTATCCTGACGGGAATGGAATCAGAGCATTCGTAGTTCCCCTCAATGGGGATGATGGTCAAAGGCGCAGGGATTTGCAGGTCTTGTTGTGAATTTTGGTGTAAGCATGGTACGGTGAAGCATGGCAGATGAGGATGGATTTTGGTCAAAGTTGGAGAAGAGTCGTTGTTTTTTTTTCTTTTTGAATTGTATACTTTGTAAAATAAAACAACTAAGTGAACTTTTTGGCCTTTTTTGTGATTGTCATTTTTTGTAAGACTATGAAACCTAATTAAATAACTGATTTAAATTAAACTAATTAAATTAGGCTGAAATTAAACTTAATTAAAATTATTCTAATTAATACTAATCTAAAACAAAGAATAAAAGCCAAACTAAAATTAAAATTAAATTAAGTTAAAAGTATAACTATAATTAAAAATAAACCAAATAAAGTATAAAATAAATTAATTATCTAAATAAAAATAATTAAAAAACAAAGAAGTATGGAATGATAAAGAAACGACTAAAAATGCACGACCATAGATTAATGAGATGTTTAATTAAAAATGCGAGACGACTGACTTAAAATGATACGCGAACGATCAAACGAATCTGAAGGTAAAATTTGGGGTATGACAGTTGTCCCTATTTAAATAGCTTTACCGGATGGCACGAGGGATAGAAATCCTCGAGAGATCAAGGTGAAAGGTATTTAAATATAGCAAACCGAAAATTTTGCCCTTAGATGGAATGCAAATGCTACGGACAGCTAACAGACATGTAAATGCAGACATGCCATGAATTTCTAGTATGATGGAAATGATAGAATGGTAAGTGCAAAATGCAGACGAAGACAAAAGCAGACGGGGACAAAGTCTACACAATGAGCAATCACTCACTGGGGATGACAACAACACTGGGGAAATAGAAGATACTCTTACTAGACATGGAGCCAGAAAGAAGACACGATCTCCACTAGGGATCAATTTGAAATGAAAGGATAGACATCAGCAAAAGATTTTCTGGAATTTTCTTATACTGAAGAGTTCAAACGGGATCTTCAAGAAAAACCAGAAAAGACAGGGAAAGAAACCTCTGGAAAAACATCAGATGGCAAAAGAAACCAGCCATCCAATAACGGCTTTGAATGAAAGGTACAAATCACAATATCTAATAACGGCTTTAGATAAAGTGAACAAAGACTCGATCTGAAAAAACATCAGAAGGAGAGACACATCCGGATAGGCATCGGATGGTAGAGAAACCGGACATCCAATAACGGCTTTGAATGAAAGGTACAAATCACGATATCTAATAACGGCTTTAGATAAAGTGAACAAGGACTCGATCTGAAAAAACATCAGAAGGAGAGACACATCCGGATAGGCATCAGATGGTAGAGAAACCGGACATACAATAACGGCTTTGAATGAAAGGTACAAATCACAATATCTAATAACGGCTTTAGATAAAGTGAACAAAGACTCGATCTGAAAAAACATCAGAAGGAGAGACACATCCGGATAGGCATCGAATGATGAAAAAAATGCCATTCCGGAAAAGCATCAGAATAAACAAAGTGATTATCTAGAAAAACATCAGATAAGTTCTGGAAAAACATCAGAACAAAAGACTCAATCTGAAAAAACATCAGAAAGAGAGACACATCCGGAAGAGCATCAGATGGTAAAACAATGAAATTCTGGAAAAGCATCAGAATTACAAAGGACTATCTAGAAAAACATCAGATAGGTTCTAGAAAAACATCAGAACAAAAGACTCAATCTGAAAAAACATCAGAAAGAGAAACACATCCGGAAAAGCATCAGAATAAACAAAGTGATTATCTGGAAAAACATCAGATAAGTTCTGGAAAAACATCAGAACAAAAGACTCAATCTGGAAAAACATCAGAGGAGACAAATATATATGACATCCAAGAATGGCATTGGACACAAAAGAGGAACAAACATATCCGAAAAAATAATCGGATAAGAAAGGTCATATCTGGAAGAACGTCAGATAGACACGACAATATTTGTTTGGTAGGTGTCATGTAAGTTGGACTTTGACCACAAGGTAAGATGTGGATAACGACACGACCTCGGGAGAAATGCAAATGAGGATGAAACACTCATGCTATGCATATGTATATGAATCATGCAGATGATATAAGATCAAATGCAAATGCAGGTGCAGAGGCTGACGACACAGCTCGACTCTCTGGTGGAGAAGACAAGACTGGAAGGCTGATTCCTCTACACGGAGATCACTGTCATTCTGCTTGGGGGACTAGAGATGCTAACGCTGGACACATCATCTGCCACACTGGTAAACTGTATCCAAATTAATGATCCTTGTGGGAAGGATGGAGAGCTACTTGGGGATTCTTCAAGTAACTTGCCCTAGACTAGCTGATTATTGTTGTAGACGAGCTGATAATTGCTTTAACCTGATTGATTCTGAAATGACTGTTTCATGGTGCTCTTAGAAAGCTTGCCCCAGTCTGAGTCTTGAAAGATGATTATTTTACTGTACACTGGGAAAGCTTGCCCCAGCCTGAGTCTTGCAAAATCTTCTGTATAAACCAATTCTGAGAAGTCGTCATTAAACCACAAATCTTGAACTGATTAATAGGATATGGAAGGAACTTGCCCCTGATTGGATCACCGACCAAGTTTCTCAAATGTTTGAAAATTCCTTGAAAAGATAGCTAGTTTGCAAACAAAAGTATCTGTACAAACATGGTAAATGCAAAGTTCATGTAACTTTTGAAATCAATTATTCCTTTTAAAAGAAGCAAAGTATATGAGTCATTAGTCAGAACACAGGGGTTCAAGACATTTAAAAGTGAAAGGTAAGGCACAAGGCGTGATGCCAAAACAGATGATCCGCAAAGATCTTTTGGAGTCAGTTTACGCAACCTTGCTGTAGTATGCTTTCAAAATGACCTTGCTTCAATTAGGTCTTTTGAGGGTTGTAATGTGGCATGGTTCACGATCTATGAAACAAAGGATAAAGGCTCAAAGTTTATTTGTGCCCACCCAATCTTCGTGATGATCTCCAGTCCTATGCTCAGTTAACTCAAATTATGCACTCAAATTCCCATAAGTTAGGAATTGCACTGATGATAGCGATGATGGTTCAAAATTCAATGGACTTGAGATGGCAGTCACTGCTTCTTGCAACATTCAGTCAACTAGTTTTGTTATCCCTAACTTTTGCCTGAACTGTGTCATTTGAGCTTACAGCCAGCGGGATGCCCCAATTTTTTTGCCTAAGTCTCCTTCATAGGTTTTGACTTAGCGGGCTTTTATTTCGATTTTTTTCTTTCACTCTCTTTTTTTTAGTGACTGCCTTGCTTAATGATTACAGTGAACCCTCATTGGCGTTAGACCTGAAAGACATCTTCGACACTTGCTTGCTGTGTACGAAGGAAAACGTGAATGCAACATTTTGTTGAAAGGGGTTTTGAATGCTATTCTTGTATTTGAATGCACAATCAAGCTAACTGAGAACTACCCTGCCCCAGGTTAAGATTGTGGGTTTTTTATTTGTAAAGAAAAGAAACTCCTACTTCAAGGCTCAAAGGGGTTAAAGAGGGGTTATCTTCCTTATATCTCCGGTGTTTGGGAGTTGAAACAATGCCTTACATCGTCAGCAAAGTCTTGACTTGAAAGCATACCACAACAATTATGAGTATAATGTTTCATCATCCTCCCTCCAATCTTTGCATAATCAAAAGAAAGTAGACAAGGGAATTTTTATTTTTCTTGAAAGAGAAAGCATTAAGAAGTAAATAGCAAACACAAATGAATTGAATCAAAAAGTTGCAAAGCTCATTTCATTAATTTTGAAAGTACAAACATAATTTGAAAGCAAACAACCATTACAAAATAAAGAAAGTGCAAACAACAAGAAACAAAGGCCTAGTGACTAATCAACACAAGGATGAGCTGTCCTGTCTGAAACACTGGCTTTTAGGAGGATAATCTGCTGAAGTCAACTGAAGCTTCATTTAGCGTGCCCTGGTTGAGGGTTGTTCTAAACATTGGGATTGTCACGAAAGCTAAGAATTCCAGTCTTAATCAAATCACGCACTCTAGCCTTCAGTGCATAGCAATTTTCCAAGTCGTGGCCTGCGGCACCTTCATGGAATGCACAGTGGAGGTCAGATCTGAATCTAGCTGGTAGAGGATTTGGAGGAGCTAAAGGCCTTGTGGTAATTAAACCTTGCTCAACCAGACCAGGATACAGTTCGGTGTAAGTCATGGGAATAGGATCAAATTGACCCCTATTATGATATTGGCTCTGTCCTGCACCTGGACGTTGGAAAGCTTGAGTTGGTCGTGGAGCAGTAATCGCAGGAGTGACAGCAGCAATAGTAGGGTGAGCAACATACTGAGGTTGAGGACGAGGCTTTCTCACTTCAACCATTATAGCATTAGTCTGATCTTCCTTCTTCTTCTGAAAGTTCCTGTAGGATTTCTTCACAGCATTAGAAGATTCAGCAACCTTTGATACTTTTCCCTTCTTAAGACCTTCCTCTAATCTTTGGCCAATAGTAACCAAATCAGTGAAATTAGAGGAAACACTTCCAACCATCTTTTCCCAATAGAACGGGGACAAGGTATCCATAAACATTCCAGTTAACTCCTTCTCGGGCAAGGGAGGTTCCACTTGGGAAGCCAACTCTCTCCAACGCTGAGCATACTCCTTGAAAGACTCTTTATCATTCTGAGACATATTTTGCAGTTGATGGCGATCAGGAGCCATGTCAAGGTTATACTTGTATTGCTTCATGAAGGCATTGGTGAGGTCTTGGAAGTTGTGGATAGAGTTTTGCTCAAGACCCATGTACCATTTGAGTGATGCTCCACTCAAGCTGTCTTGAAAACAGTGGATAAGCAACTTCTGATTTTTGGCATGAGCAGTCATCCTGCGAAGATACATGACCAAATGAGCTCTTGGGCAAGAGTGACCCTTGTACTTCACGAAATCTGGAGTTGTAAACTTAAGAGGTATAACAAGGTCAGACACTAAGCACGGGTTTTCTGCATCTACATTAAAGAAGTCATTACCCTCAACAGCTTTGAGTCTCTTCTCTATGCTCTGAAACTGCTCTCGAACAACTTCAGGTTCAACAAAGTCTTCATGGTCCTCACCTTGAGCACTGGCAGCATTATATTCATAGAGGGGATTCTCAAAAGGAGCTCGAGTAGTTTGAACTATAGGTTGAGGCTCGGTAAAAACAGGAGCTTGAAACACTGGTCTGGCAGCCTGTCCTATCATAGCAGTAGATGCAAGAGGTGGAGAATAGTTGTGCGGAAAACCAAACTCTGGCCAAGTTGAAGGTGGCACTTGAACTGGTGGAGGATCAGCACTTGAAACTTCCTGGATGACTGTCCTTTGAGGAGGCTCCCCTCTAGCAAGCAAAACTTGAAGCATCTCAGTGAGTTTAGTCATGCTCGACTTAAGTTCATCGATCTCCATTCGGACCTCAACATTGTGTATCTCTTGCTCTGACATCTTGCGTCTGTAATTAGCTCTAGTCCGATATCGGTGTCGAGGAATCAACTTGATGACTGGAAGATAGAGACAACTGGAGATAAGTAACTGGACAGACAGACGCATGCAATGAAACATGCAAGGATGTAAATGATATGCAATGCAATGCAAACAGGATGCAAAACACATGCAACAGGATCAAAGGTTCGAGATCACAGCATGGAGTCTGGGTAGAGAACCAACCACAGGGTGTGTACTAGGGTTCATAAACTGTAGAACAGGGTTCTAAAAAGTTCCCAGAGTCGACAACCCATCTTTCGGATTTTAAGGATTTCCCAGATGACTTGGTAATCAATAAAATTCTCAAGAGGATCTCGTCTGAGTGTAGTATCGCGTGACAACCAATTCATAAATAGACTCCATCATGGTCTCCGCACTACATCTAAAAGGCTTAAGTGGGGTTTGGTAACTACGGTTCTCAATATCACGGGCTCCTAGGTCGAGAGTAGCATGCTTTCACGAACGAATTCGTTTAACATAACTAGACTCTCGAGAGGGCCTCAACTGAGTGATGGTGTTATCAATTCAACTTTTCAGGATTCGACTCCCTCAAAGCCTCCTTGAATACCATCGTCCTATCCTAAGTACACTCAAGTCCGGGTTAGGACTTATCTCACCACTCAAAAGTAGTACTCTGCACACAGAAGATCCCAAGCAAAAACAGGTATACATATATATACAGATATAAAGATACAAATGTACAAGCAAGCAAACATATAAATAACACAAATATAAACAAGATAGGCTTAACCCTCTTAGGGAGAAATTGGTCCCCAGTGAAGTCGTTATTTCTGTTGCGGTGAAAATCAGATAACAAGCTATTAATTAACTTGCATCATATTTCTTTTACAACCGACTTTGATTTATCCAAAGGAAAGGTTCAAGATCGTTTAAAAACCTAAAGGGGGGAGATCTAAGGTTCGGGGGTTGATTATACAAAGGGAAGGTATTAGCACCCTAAGTATTCGTAGTACTCTACGGGAACCTCTTATTAGTATGTGTGTTATATTAAAGTTGCTTGCTAAGGAAATGTGCTAAGGCTAAAGATCTAGGTATATACACTAAGTATGCTCGCCAAGACATCGCATCTCGTGCCTACGTATCCTGACGGGAATGGAATCAGAGCATTCGTAGTTCCCCTCAATGGGGGTGAGGAACTCTTGACTGTGGTCAAGGTTCCAAGGGAAAGTAGGGTGAAAGGCTTGAAAGCAAAGCTTGTAAGGATTGATTGGTTAGGAGAAAGAGATTAATGGCTATCTCTTGAAAGGATTGTGAAAGGTTGGACCGTCTTAAAGGAAAAGAGATTAATAGCTATCTCTTTGGGAATGTTAGGTCAGAAGGGAGAAGAGATTAATGGCTATCTCTTGTGAAACGATTTGAGGTTAACAGGGTATTTGAGCTATCTATGACATGAAGTCAATAGAGAGACTTCTCCTTTGGAAGGAGGGGAAGTGATATAGAGCAGAGAGGAAAACCTCAAATGTCAAAAGTAAAACGAATAACAATATATACAGTAAATGTAATAAGAATTAAATTAAAATGAACATCAGGAATTAATTAAAGAAAAATGTCAAGATAAAGTTAAAGTTAATTAAAAGTTTAAATAAACAAAATCTAAATAAGTTAATAAGGACTAAAACCTAATTAAAAGACTAACTAGCTAATTCTAAAACTAACTTACATTCTAATTAAACTAGTTAAATAACTAAACCAAATCCTAACTCAACTATCTAAATTAATTCTTGAAATTAGACTAATAATTAATTCTAATAGAAACTAAATAACTAATTCTGAAATTAAAAATAAAAACTATTTAACTAAAATCTGTTAAACTAATTAATTAATAGACTAAACTAAAACCTAATTAGAAACTAATTAAAAAGCTAACTAAGAAATAAATTAATTAAGTTAAAAGACTAATTGATTAACTAAAGTAAAAAATTTAATTTAAAAACTAATTGATAAACTAAGAAAACTAACTAATCTAATTTCTAATTCTAACTAAAGGATAAAAAACTAATTTTGAAAATAATCTAAATAAAAACTATTGACTAGTTCTATTAATTCCAAATTAATCCTAATTTAAATCTAAAACTATATATAGTTAAATTAAGAACCAAAATTAATTAACTAATTCTAAAAAAAAAATTAACTAATTTAAAATAAACCAAACCTAGCTAAATTTATGCAATTGTAGTAGATTCTAAGCATTTGGTATTGAAAAATAAGTTAAGCATTTAGTACCAACGGATACAGCTGGCTCGAGATAAGGAGCACACACGGCCGGCACATTAATGCACCCATCTCTCAATTGATTTTTAAAATTTATTAAATAATAAATAAAAAAAAGAGACCAAGTACTAAGTCATAAATCATTATCAGTCTGAAACGAGAAAGAAGATTAATGGTTTCAGCAACCTTCATCAACACATCCGTTTTCTTCTTCTCTCAAAAACCTCAATACCCAGCTCCCCCTTTTCATCTTCTCCAAAAAAAAAGCAAAGGAACTTTCGTAGTATATCATTAAGCCAAATAACAATATTTACCACAGGGAACACAAATCAAAACACAGAAAAAAACCTATTCCTAAATCGTGAAAACCCTAGCCCCAAATTCGTTTCGAAATCAAAATCGACGATGTGGTCATACAACAGAGGAGTTACATAAAATTAATGCACATCATAAACCATTGTTCAACACTATGTAGCATTTGTCAGAGGCAAATGGGGTTTTAATCAATGATCAAGAACGTTACCTTCCGGAAGTTACCGGAGTGAAGATCCACGGGTAAGGTCTTTCGGACTTGTTTCTACTCTTGACACTTCGTCTTCCGTTCTACTTTCTTAACTCCTTTCTGTTGTGTTACTGCTTGTTTGAGAAATTAGGTTTTGTTGTTAGGTTGGAAATTGGAGGTGGGTTCTGCAGTGGTTAATGAGTGGTTGTTGGTGAATGACGCTATGAAGGTGACGGCGGAAGCTTTTCTCAGATCCTAATAATTGGTAACAGGGAGTATGGTTTGGAGGTTGAGCGATGGTTGTTGTTGTTGATGGAAAGATGAGGTGAATGGGATGCGGTTGGCGGAAGTTGTGTGATGGTAGTTCACCGTTGTTGTTGAAGATGGTTAGGCTGAAGATTGTTGGTTTCGGTGGAGATGATTTTTCAGAATGAAATTTGGGAAGAGGGAAGTCTGAATAGTTGTGGAGCTTGGTCGCAGGTGATCGAAAGTAAAAAGAATCGAGTGGTTATTTTTTGAAGGTCAGTTTCAAAATTTCTGCCTCCTCTCACTCTGCTTCTTCCTCTCTTTTTAAATTCAACTCAATCTTGATGGGTTGCTTTCACTCTGTTCTTCTCTTTTTTTTTTTAAGTTTTTCCAATTAAAATGCTTTGGTCGATAGGTCTCTGAGTCTGTCTTGTTACTTTCAAATGATGCAGGTTGTGTTTGTTTTGTATTGCAGAATTTTCTTGGAAGTGGCATTGTGGTCCAGCTGCTTATTGACTTGTTGATGTTGCTTGCTGCTTTGTTTTAGCACAAGATGTGTACAGGTTTTGGCTTTTTTTTTTGGAATGAGGCTTGTGTTGTATGGTTTTGGTTTAGGGAGGAAAAGCAAAAACCATTTTGGTGCAAGCTCTGTGTCTGGGCAGCAGATGTGTAGCAGCAGGAAGTGGGGTTTTGGTCTTAGGATGATGGTCAAAGGCGCAGGGGTTTGCAGGTCTTGTTGTGAATTTTGGTGTAAGCATGGTACGGTGAAGCATGGCAGATGAGGGTGGATTTTGGTCAAAGTTGGAGAAGAGTCGTTGTTTTTTTTTCTTTTTGAATTGTATACTTTGTAAAATAAAACAACTAAGTGAACTTTTTGGCCTTTTTTGTGATTGTCATTTTTTGTAAGACTATGAAACCTAATTAAATAACTGATTTAAATTAAACTAATTAAATTAGGCTAAAATTAAATTTAATTAAAATTATTCTAATTAATACTAATCTAAAACAAAGAATAAAAGCCAAACTAAAATTAAAATTAAATTAAGTTAAAAGTATAACTATAATTAAAAATAAACCAAATAAAGTATAAAATAAATTAATTATCTAAATAAAAATAATTAAAAAACAAAGAAGTATGGAATGATAAAGAAACGACTAAAAATGCACGACCATAGATTAATGAGATGTTTAATTAAAAATGTGAGACGACTGACTTAAAATGATACGCGAACGATCAAACGAATCCGAAGGTAAAATTTGGGGTATGACAGTAGCGCACTAGGGTTTTCTTTCGATCTTTACCCTTTCCTTTGGATAAATCAAAGCTCGGTAGTGAATTTAATGATTTGTGATTCAAGTTAATTAATAGCTTGACATCTGATTCTCACCACAACAGAAATCAATAGTACAACACCGAATGTAAATTACAAGAATTTTGCGACAATTCCTCGATGTGAGTAATTGTCGCTCTAAAAGTAATTATATGCCTAAACAAAATTCGACAGAGCTTCCGTGTCTAAAATTGGGTTCCAAATACATGAATGGAAGGTCCTATATATAGAAAAGAATCCCAAAAATAACTGCCAAAACGTGTACAGGAAGCAGAGGGAAAATAGGGTGGATAGAACTGCCGAAAGTAGTTGCAGTTTTTAAATTCCGCAACTGCGCTGCAATGGCGAGCGCCACCAGGCCATGGCGAATGCCAGGTTCCTGGCCTTTTTAATGACGTGGTTTCCTTGCTCATGGCGAAGCCATATCAGTAAAATGCAGATTTTTCTTTTCTTTGCTGGATTTTCCTCTTCTTTTGCTCTTTTTCGATCCTTTGCTCGATTTTTCCACAGATGAAGTTATCAACTGCAAAACACATAAAACACGATTAAATACTAATAAAACTTGAATAAAAGCGAACGAAACACATGCGTAATGAGCCAAAAAGTATGATACAATTTCTCGTTATCAAACTCCCCCACACTAAGACTTTTGTTTGTCCTCAAGCAAACTCCCGACATAATTAAAAACAGTAAGTGCAGCATCCGAAACGAAGGCACGACACGACTTTAAAACCGAAAACAACTAATAGGTTAATGTTAAAAGATAGGTACAAGACTTCGACAACGAGGATACCGTGATGTCACATATCCGCACTTGCGGACAAAGACTCCCCATATGCAATAGTAATCCAAATCGCACCATTATAACTCGACCTATATTCCTTGTTTCTTTTCCCTCTTTTTCATTCTCGCGCGATCACATTAAGCCCGTTATCCCCACACTCGCATGGTAAGTGAACCTGTTAGTGTTTATGATCTCGATTTTTCAACTTTTACATTATTTCTTCTTTTCTTTTCTTTCTTTTCGAATTTCAAGAATCCGATCTGTTGTGCTATATGGCTGGGTGAGGGCCACCTAACTTAGAAGGAAACAAATTCTTTCATTCCCTTTTCTACAATACAGCTCAATACAAATTATTATTAATTTTTCGAGATCACCACATATTTGCATCGGTTCATTACTTAGCATGTGTTTTTGGGATGGTGCGGACCACTAACATAAACTACTCAAGAGACTACTACAGAAACTCGGAAATCAAGGTCTCAGCATAATGGTTATTTAGATGGGTGCCGCATACTTAGGGAGTCTAGGGTGCTAAAACGGTACTGACAATGTCAATACTTTCCCAAGTCTAAATAACAAAGCCTAAAGGTGAAAAAAGTGTCATGCAATAGATTCAGGTGAAAAAAAATTATTGGGGTTGCTTTTTATCAATCTTAGGGGAATTTTTCTAACGAAAGAAAAAGGGTAAAGTACTATAAGACTCAATTGCGCATAAACTACTCGACATAAAAGAAACTATCTAGAAAGCATAAAACTAACATGAAAATAACGAAAAAACAAAAAACAAAGCAAGTAAAGCTCTTCCCCCACACTTGAACCGAACATTGTCCCCAATGTTTTAGTACAAAGTGAAAAAGGAGTGGAATAACCTTGAATAATCAATGATGGCGGCCTCGACCGCGTGGTCGTCCAAAGCCTCTGCCAAGGACATGGTTAGGAACATGATGAACATACTCTCTCAAAGTGGTAACCTACATCCTCATGCCCTCCATCTGTTCAGTCAGATCTACCATATCATGCTCTATAGGTCTGCAAAGTCAACCTACTGTTGGTTGGCAAGATCTACAAAAACTATGATATCCTCCTACTGACATGTAAGTTCTGGAGCAGCAAGTCACGCTCCGCCTCTCTGTCATTCTGATACCGCAGTTCAGACAAAATATCATCTAAACTGCTTTGGATGGTGATGTAGTCGTACTCCTCTCGAGGATGGTAAGTACCTGAAAATTGGTCAGAGAAAGTGGGTGTAGTGGGTGCTCTGTGACTCGACCCTGGGATGTCAGCATTGTCACGGGGGCCAGGCTGGTGTGTAAATCCCATGGTCTCAGCATAGGCCCTATTCACAGCTTCATCATCTAAGTTCGGGGCCTTAGTATCAAATAGCCAATTTGTGCTAACACGCACATTAATGCGCGATGCACAGGGTAAATCTATACTCTTCACTTCCCTATTCCAGATCAAAAGCCTATACTTGCCGCTTGGCACATTCTTGATAAGTCCCATATTGCAACAGTACTCTAAATCACAAAAAGGAATGGCCAATCTCTCTAGAGTAGCCAACTCGTCATGCAATCCTATACCTAAAGCAATTGAGGTTATCACGCCTCTGACACAGATGTCACCACCGGATCGACTGGCGATAGAACCAAGATGAGCTAACAAGAAAGGTGTGGGATTAACCTTAGTTTCTGACAATGCACAGTGAATGAAAAATAAATCCTTGGAATTCACATTCCCCTTGTTTTCTCTACCAAAGATAGTGCTCGCTATAACGCGATGAAAGTACCTAATCGCGGGGTTGTGAATAGAAGTGGCTTTTAGGCCTTCCCACGTGGATGTGGTTTTGCCAGTGATTTGGGGCCATAAGCCTAAGGCATTGGCTTTCCATTCGCTTTCAAGCGGTGCTAAACACGCGTACTCTTTGCCACTCGGAAACTAAAAAATCTCACCTATCCTCTCTTGGGGCAGCGAATAATCGCTATTGAACATCCTAAAGTTCACGGTGCCAGAGGTACGTGACGGGTCATACAAGTATTGAAACAAACTTAAAAATTCATAGGTTAGTCTAACAAAAGTATGGCTCGGATTAGAGAAAAAGTAAGAAAAACCTACATTAGTCAGCATCCAGTTGATGTTGTCGAACAATCCTAGTGCACGGACAGAATCGATATAAGCATATCGCGTAGCTTCGACAAGCCTTTTATGGACTTTGAGAAAAACATCCCGTTGTCGCTCACCAAGGATACCTTCGGGAAATTTGATTCCCATGTAGTCAATGTCGCGAGCAACTCTAGGAGGCATTCTAAATTTTTTGGAAAGGTTTTTGGAGAGTTAGGAAGCAAGAACAGTGAATAAGAGAGTTTGAGAATGTTGGTGATGATGCTGTAGAATGAGGTTTGGAAGGTTTATATAGATGGAGAAAGGGTATATGAGTGGTTAGGGGTTAATAGGATGATTAATGGGAAGTTATTTGGGTGGTTACAGATGTGTATGGGAAGTTGGAAGGGTTTTATTTGAAACCCGCGCCTTTTCTGCAACAGAATACATGCAGGAAAAACTGCATGTTCTGTCTCCATAGCGAACCCTATTCAGCACATGGCGAACGCCATGTGTTTAACGTGGGAAATTTGAAAAATAAAGAACGGATGGCGAACGCCATTAGGCAGAATTGTGCAAATTTCAGTTTTTGATTAAGAAGCAGTATTTTTTTTTGGGTTTTGATAATTTAAGAAAACATAAAACATCAGTCCAACTGCAGAATTGCTATTGCGAGATTAAGATTGCAGAAAAATAAAATAAACATTAAATATTACGAAACAATATAAAAGACATAAACGAAAAATCACATTAATTCAAAAACCAGAATATCATGTCTTCGTCGATGAATCGACGATACAAAGAGTACAAATTACAACGGAATGAAAATACAATAAAAACCAGAACAAACTAAAACATAAAAGCAACAAGAACTCCATCGGTACAAATCATAGCTCATTTGCTAAAGTGCCTAGTTAAAGAATGGACTTGCTGGAACAAATGGTCAAACTGCTCATTAGCAACGTCCATGAATCCAATGAGGTCCCCTCGGATGGAAGTGCTCTCATCCCTAAGGGTGTCCACTTAGCACTGTAGAGCACCAATGGCAGCAGCATAATCTACACGAGCTCCAGAGACGTGTGAAGTGGCATCAGGTCTATTAGGAAATTCTAACAGGTTGGCCATTTCGTGATGGGTAAAACGATGTTAGGTGTTGAACAACCTGAATGTGGCTAAACCTCGGCCAAAACCAAAACCTCGGTTTAGGTCATAACACAGTGAGCTAAGAAACTCTAAGGTCAGTATACGGTAAGGGCTATATATGTACCTTACACCAATGTTCACCCAACCAATCTGGTCAAGAAAGTACATCACAATGTCTCTTAATCCTAGGGTGGTCAAGGTAAGACCATCAGGGTATATAGGGAGTGCCAATTCCCTCTAAATCGGAATGTCAAATCTGCGTCTCTGAGCATCGTTCCTAAATACAATCTCCACATCAGCATTGTGATCCATACTCTAAGTTAGTGAAGGCTATCGTAAGCTAAGCTAGCCTGAAAAATAGACAAATAGTACACTATCAATGAATTGTACCGTGAAAGTGTCAAAACTAAAAACAAAAAGGGTAGTAATAATAATAGTAATAATAATAGTAATAATAATGTAATAGCAAGTAGACACATGAACAGATAATAAAAATAAAAGAAAAAGAAAAAGGTAAAGTCTAAAAATCTAAGGGTCGTGGGTTGCCTCCCATGCAGCGCTTGTTTAATGACTTTAGCTCGACATCAGGGTCGAACTAGTCTTTCGAAAGAACGGGTAGCTCCTCCAACTTATAAATTACGCATAAATATTTGTTCTCAATGTTTTGCAGACCAATCCTTCCTAGAGGTCACAACTGTTTTCTCTAAAATTTGCTTGATCTCTCTATTGGAAACCTCCACTTGTCCACTCGTTTGAGGGTGATATGGTGTTACTACTCGATGTCGCACTCCATATTTAAGCAATAGTTTCCCAAAAATATCCGAGATAAAATGGGATGCACCGTCGCTAATGACAACTCTCGAAACACGAAATCAAAGAAATATTACATTCTTTAAGAGTCTTATGAATACTCGTGCGTCGTTTGTAGGAGAAGCTATTGCTTCGATCCATTTCAAAACATAATTGGATGCAACGAGTATGTATTTGTTGCCAAAGGAGGACGGAAAAGGGCCCATGAAATCTATCCCCCAAACATCAAAGACTTCTACTTCTAGAATACCTCTTAGTGGCATCTCATCGCGTCTAGAAATGTTACCAGTGTGTTGGCATCAATCGCAATTTGTAACAGCGATGTGGACGTCCTTCCAAAGGTTAGGCCAGATTGTAAAATCTTTGCTCAGGTCTTTGAAATGCTCGCATGCCCTCCATAAGGTGCAGAGTAACAATGAGATATGATATCTTCAACTTCATATTCAGGGGCACATCGACGAAAAATTCCATCGGCGCCTCGCTTGAAAAGTAGGGGCTTATCCCAATAATAGTGTTTGAGATCATGGAAGAATTTCTTCTTTTGTTGGTAGGATAAATTTGGTGGAAGTACCCCAGCTGCCAGGTAGTTAACAAAGTTAGCATACCATGGCAGTGTGGTCTTTGAGCATATTGATTCTACTGCTTCATTTGTTTCTGTGTCATGATAAATTAAATAGCACTCACTCGTTTCGCTTTCATTTTCTAACAGGGCTACAAGTCTGTCGTATGGAAAATCGTCATTGATGGGGACTCGCTCAGGTTTTTGATCCTCGATTCTAGAAAGGTGATCCGCTACAACGTTCTCGGTTCCTTTCTTATCTTTGATTTCTAAATCAAACTCTTACAAAAGCAAGATCCATCTTAAACGTCTCGGCTTGGCATCATTCTTATTCAACAGATACCTAATTGCAGCGTGATCGGTATAGACAACAATTTTCGCTCCCACCGAGTAAGAACGGAATTTATCTAAAGCGAACACAACAGCTAGGAGTTCTTTTTCTGTGGTTGCGTAGTTCATCTGTGCACTGTCTAAGGTTCTACTTGCATAGTATATAGCATGAAGCCTTTTCGAATGGTTTACTCCAATCGGGAGGTTGCATAATGGGTGCAGTTATGAGAGCCTTTTTCAAATGTTCGAATGCTTTCAAGAAATCCTCATCAAATACAAATTCAGCATCTTTCATTAACAATCCCGTTAGTGGTTTACTTATCTTAGAGAAATCTTTAATGAATCGTCGGTAGAAACCGGCGTGTCCTATAAAACTTCGAATTTCTCTAACTGTTTTTGGAGGTTGAAGTTTTTCTATGATTTCAATCTTTCCTTTATCAACTTAAATTCCTCGGCTAGATACTATATCTCCAAGCACAATTCCTTCTCGGACCATGAAATGGCATTTCTCCCAATTCAGCACTAGGCTGACCTTAACGCAACATTCGAGTACCATTTCTAGGTTCGATAAACATCCTTCAAAACTTACCCCACGCATAGAGAAGTCATCCATGAATATTTCCATTATATTCTCTATAATGTCGGCAAAAATTGCCATCATGCATCTCTGAAAGGTCGCGGGAGCATTACACAGTCCGAACGACATTCGTCTGTAGGTAAACGTACCATAGGGGCAAGTAAATGTAGTCTTTTATTGATCGCCATGATGAATAGGAATTTGGAAAAATCCTGAGTATCCGTCTAAATAGCATAAGTGAGAATGTTTAGCCAATCATTCAAGCATTTGATCTATAAAGGGTAGAGGAAAATGATCTTTGCGAGTGGCTTTGTTTAGCTTTCTATAGTCTATGCACATTCTCCATCCAGTTTGAGTTCGTTTAGCGATGGATTATCCTTTTTCATTACTAACAACCGTAACACCTCCCTTCTTTGGCACGACGTGCATAGGACTAACCCAGTTACTATCAGATATCGGGTATATGATTCCTGCTTCTAGTAGCTTTTGTACCTCCTTTTTGACTATATCGCTTAAGATATGATTTATCCTTCTTTGATGCTCTCTAGAGGTCTTACAATCTTCTTCGAGCATAATGTGATACATTCATATAGAAGGACTTATCCTTTTAGGTCCGAAATGTTATACCCTAATGCTTTGGGATACTTTCTTAGAACATGTAGAAGTTTTTCGGTCTCTATCTGTCCCAAGTCAATGTTAACTATCACTAGTTATTCAAGTTCGGTGTCTAGGAACTCATACCTTAGGTTTTTGGGTAGTGTCTTAAGTTCTATAGAAGGTTTCTTCGGGCTTGGTATTGGATCGGGTGTCAGTGCTAAGCATTCTCTCAGACTGTCATCTACGTATGGCTAGCGCCAATTATCGTCTTCGAGTATAGGAGGTGCTGGAATCTTTAGTATTTATGTACACTTGAATGATTCCATCTCCACTTCTTTTACACATTCATCGATGACATCGAGAAAACAACATGAATCATCTATAGCAGGAGCTTTCAAAAATTGGGCCAGAATAAATTCAACCTTTTCTTCACCAACTTCAAAAGTTAGCCTTTCTTTCTTAACATCAATGATCGCTCCGGCTGTAGCTAAAAAGGGTCTTCCTAAAATAATAGAAATGTTGGAATCCTCTTTTAATTCATTACCACAAAATAGGTAGGAATGTAGAATTGTCATATGCGAACGGGCACGTTCTCTAGCATACCTATAGGAAATTTAACAGAACGGTCCGCTAGTTGTAGAGACATTTTCGTTGGTCGCAACTCTCCTAAATTGAGCTTTTTATAGGTGGATAAGGGCATTAGACTAACATTGGCTCCTAAATCGCATAGAGCGTTGTCTATGATGTACTATCCGATTACACAGGGTATCGAGAAACTACCTAGGTCTTTCAATTTATGAGGCATGTTATTTTGGATGATATCGCTACACTCAGCAGTGAGCATAACAATCTCGTTATCCTTGAGTTTCTTCTTATTAGACAGGATCTCTTTAAGGAATTTGGCATATGAAGGCATTTGTGTTATGGCCTTTGTGAAAGGTATAGTAATATTGAGTTGTTTCAGAAGCTCCATAAAATTTTTGAATTGTCCTTCATTTTTAGGCTTAGCGAGCCTTTGCGGATAAGGTATTGGTGGTTTATATGGTGGTGGAGGCACATATGGTGTTTCTTTCTCTACGGCCTCTTCACTTTTGTCATTTTTGTCATTTTTCGGTTCTGTTACCTTTTCGGTTCCTTTACCAGGATTCTGATACATGGCGAGGTTTTGAAGCCTTGGATCCACTGGTCCATCTAGTTCAGTTCCGCTAAGCAATGTAATAGCATTAGCAAGTCCTTTTGGGTTTGGTTGTGGTTATCCAGGAAATGTTTCTGCAGGGGCTACTATTGTTGCTTGTTGTTGGGCTACTTGAGAAATTTGGGTTTCTAACATTTTGTTATGGGTAGCCATGGAGTCAAGCTTAGTTGTCGTCTGCTTTAACAATTCACTTGTGTGCACATTTTGGTTGGCAAACTCTTTGTTTTGTTGGGTTTGTGTTGCGATCAAATTTTCTAGTAAAACCTCAACGTTTAACTTTCTTGGTGCTTGAGGGGCAGCGGTTGCTTCCTTCTGATATCCTGGAGGTACTGTAGGTGCTTGAGTTGGGGCAAATAAAGCATTGTTGTTCTTGTATGAGAAATTTGGATGATTCCCCCAGCCATGATTGTATGTGTTTGAGTACGGGTTTCCTTGGGCGTAATTCACTTGGTCGGTAGGAATACCGGCTAGTAAATGACACTCAGCGTTACTATGTCCAGGTGTTCCGCACAATTCACAATTTGGCGTCACAACGGCCACGGTGGCTGCTAGAGCTACAGTCAAACTTTCTATCTTTTGAGTAAGAGCATCCACTTTAGCACTGACACGGTCCAAACTGTTAACTTCTTACATTCCATTCCTCGTAGCAGGTTTTTATGTCGGAGTTCTCTCACCTCCCCATTGGAAGTGGTTTTGAGCCATATTTTCAATGAGTTAATAGACGTCTTCATACAGTTTGTCCATCAGAGCGCCGCAATTGCAGCGTTCAGATTCAGCTTTATGTTGTAAAGAAGACCATTATAGAAAGTATGGATTATCAACCATTGTTCAAGTCCATGGTGCGGGCATAGCCTTAGCATGTCCTTATATCTTTCCCAAGCATCGAAAATAGATTCATTGTCTTTTTGCCTAAATCTGTTAATTTGGGCTCTTAGCATAGCAGTTTTGCTTGGCAGAAAATATCGGGCTAAAAATACTTTCTTCAACTCATCCCACGTAGTGATAGAGTTGGATGGTAAAGACTGGAGCCAAGCTCTAGTTCTATCTCTTAAAGAGAAAGGAAAAAGACGTAGTCATATGGCTTTATTACTAACACAATTTGCTTTTACGGTATCAACATATTGTACAAACATCGATAAATGAAGGTTCGGGTCATCCGTGGAACTTCCAGAAAATTGGTTCTGTTGAACGACTTGTACCAGCGAAGATTTCAGCTCAAAATCGTTTCGATTAATGGCAGGGGCAGTAATGCTGTTATGCGGTTCATCTTGTGATGGGACAATGTAATCCTTAAGAGGACGGTTTTGTGGGTTCTCAGCCATGAGTATTGGTAATTCTGGGTAAGGAATTTCAGGTTCAAGAAGATTATACTTAATTCAAAATTCGTTAATTTGGCGTCTTAGATTAATAAAACGCTCGATATCGTCAATCGGTTGCTCAAGCTTGTCGCTCCTAGAATGAGTGTTTGGCATACAATCGATGAATTAGATAAAAAGGAAAAATTTTGGTGCCTTAGTCTATACTACACAACAAAGGATTCACAATATTGACTAAATCAGCCTTCCCCGGCAACGGCGCCAAAAACTTGATGTGTGTCGAGGGAACTAACGTGACTGTCGAGCTAAGACTGCAAGTATACAATTGTTCGCGTAGTTTTAAATAAGGATGTTGAACCCACGGGGAAGGGATAATCAAACTAATGCAATCAATAGTTGCAGTGTAAAGCTAATGCTAAGGATTTACAGAAATTAAACGGAAAGGAAAAGATACTAACCTAAAGACTCCGTCTCACACTCTCGCGCTATTGACAAGAACCAGACCTGACAACCACGGGATTTTGCTCTCATTCGCCCGTTTTAATTGAAAAGCGTATTTTGGAGGTTAATGAAATCCTAAACGATGTCTAAAGCGCTCTCACTGATTTTAGGATCGGTGCCTAGTTTCTACTATCCGTTCTTTTCTCACACTCTCGCGCTATCGGTCCGAACTTAGCATATTCCCCACTTTCGTGTCGGAATAATAAAACATGAAAAATAGATACAAAGACCAAAACTAGCATACATTCAATTAAAGTCACACCTACATTTTCTACGGAGTCCCGTCGGTAACGACAGTCCTCACACGCCGAACTCAAGCAAATTTAGCAACACATTTCGGTTCTAATTATAAACATAGTTACGGTGATTAACATGAATAAGTGCATAGCATACAAGGCAAGAATTGTAAATTGCAAAATAAAAGTAAGCAAAAATAAATAACCTGTAAAAGTAAATACGGAACTTGAATTACAAAAAGAAAACGCTGGAAGGCTTGTTCGAAATCAATAGTACAACACCGAATGTAAATTACAAGAATTTTGCGACAATTCCTCGATGTGAGTAATTGTCGCTCTAAAAGTAATTATATGCCTAAACGGAATTCGACAGAGCTTCCGCGTCTAAAATCGGGTTCCAAATACATGAATGGAAGGTCCTATATATAGAGAAGAATCCCAAAATAACTGGCAAAACGTGTACAGGAGGTGGAGGGAAAATAGGGTGGATAGAACTGCTTTGGCCCAAAGCAGTTGCAGTTTTTAAATTCTGCAACTGCGCTGCAATGGCGAGCGCCACCAGGCCATGGCGAACGCCATGGTCCTAGCCTTTTTAATGACGTGGCTTCCTTGCTCATGGCGAACGTCATATCAGTAAAATGCAGATTTTTCTTTTCTTTGCTGGATTTTCCTCTTCTTTTGCTCTTTTTCGATCCTTTGCCTGATTTTTCCACAGATGAAGTTATCAACTGCAAAAGACATAAAAACACGATTAAATACTAATAAAAATTGAATAAAAGCGAACGAAACACATGCATAATGAGCCAAAAAATACGATACGATTTCTCGTTATCATCATGGCAGAATTTCATTCAAACGGTCAAATAACAAAAGGGGCAAACAACTCATATGTAGTCTTGATTTCGAATAAGAAAAATCCATTGAGAATATCAGATTTCAGACCAATTTCGCTCATGGGGTGTATATTTAAGGTGATTTCTAAAGTCTTTGCTAATAGATTGAAAACAATGGCAAGTTCACTCATCTCAGAAACGCAAATAATATCCATTTCTGGAAGGCAAATATTAGATGGAATTGTAGTTACAAACGAAATAATGGAAGAGGCCAGAGAGAAGAGGAAAGAGGTGATCTTATTCAAAGTCAATTTTGAGAAGGCTTATGATTTAGTTGACTGAAAGTACCTTCAGCATATGATGTTGAATATGAGATTCAATGATAGGTGGAGGAAATGGATAATGGAATGTTTAAAAACTGCATCATTGTCTGTGTTGGTAAACGACATCCCGACAAAGGAATTCAAAATGGAAGGTGGGCTTAGACAAGGAGACCCACTCTCACCATTTATGTTCCTTATAGCTGCAGAAGGCCTTAATTTTTTTGATGCAAATAGCAGTAGAGTTAGAAAAATTCAAGGGATACAAACTTGACAATAGGGAACGAAAGGTTCACACATCTACAGTATGCAGATGATACATTGATCATGGGAGAGGTGAATTGGGAGAATGTTAAGATTATCAAGGAAAACTTATTGTTGTTTGAGGCAATGTCAGAATTGAAGGTAAATTTCCACAAGAGCATATTCGTTGGTATAAACATTAGTCGAAATTGGATTAAAGCTGCAGCAGCTTCCCTTAAATGTGAAAGTGGAAATACACCATTTAATTATCTTGGCTTACCAATCATGGCAAATCCGAGGAGAAAAGGTTCTTGGCTGCCCGTGATTGAAGCTATTAGAGATCGCTTATCAAGATGGAAGAACAAAGTCCTATCCATAAGGGGTCGGGTGGTTGTCCTAAAATCAGTCTTGTCGGCGTTACCAGTCTACTTCCTCTCCTTCTTCAAGGCACCGTCAAGTATCATTCATAAACTTGAATCTTTGTTTAAAATTTTTTTATGGAGAGTGAGTGAGGATGAGAGGAAAACTATTTGGTTAAAATGAGATATAATATGTAAACCAAATGAGGAGGGGGTATAGGCATTAAAAATCTAAGATTCTTTAATCACGCTTTAATGGGGAAATGGGGCTGGAAAATTAAAAACGAGAAGGAAGGGCTTTGCTTTCAAGCACTGTCAAATAAATATGGTTTGAGGGAATTGGTTGATAGATTGGGAGGAAGTGGTTGTTTGGTGGAACGATTTGTGTAAAATAGACACATGGGAATGAGAAACTTCGCATATTAATTTACACAGTGAAAGAGGTATACAAAGATATGATTAATAGTTGCCCGAGCTGTGATAATTCAAACTAGGCAAAAGTTTGGCAAATGAAAGTTCCAATCGAAGTTTCATGTTTGGTTTGGAGAATTTTTCATAATAGAGTAGCCACTAAGGACAATCTTATTAAGAGAAGGGTGTCTTGCCAAGGATCCGTTTGATTGCGTAGGAGGGTGTGGATGTGAAGAATCAGTATCTCATCTTTTTTTTAGTGTTTATTATTTGCAGGTATATGGTATTCAATATGCCAATGGATCGGAATTAAAACGGCATTGCAGAAAGATAGCATGGCTCATCTGAATCACTTCTCGGGACTGATTGATTCAGGGAGGACTTACTCTAAGATCGCTTCAACAACTTGGTTTGCGAGCATATGGAACATCTAGAAGGCTAGGTACAATAAAGTGTTTAACAACAAGGAAGTGGACACATATAAGATGATAGTGAACGTAAAGCTTCATTCTTGGAACTGGTTGAAGAATAAAAACAACAACATCAGCTTTAACATATCAGCTTGGTGGCAGTGTTCGAATTTTAGTCTTTGACGCGAAAGGAAGATCTAATCCAGGAGGTACAAAGGGTTTTGCAGTAAATATTGGTTAGTGGTGTAGAGTTGGAGGATTGTCAATTTGCTTTGTTCCTGTTTTGGCTGGCTTCTTTTTCCTTGTTGTTTGTTAGTCTCGGTGTTGCTCGGTTTTTATTAGTTAGCGTTGGACTGTATAGCTGCTCAGGGAGGAGTCTTCGGTTCAAATTATTGAAGCGATTTTAGAACTTTCTTCTTGTATCTCTGCTGTTTTTTGGGCAGTCCATAGGATACAAATAGCTGTGTTGTGAAGCGGGTGATTTTTTGGTGTATGTTTTATTTGGTTTCGGTGCTGTGTATCTCTATGGAATTTGGAGTTTTGTGTAGGTTTTTAGGGGTCTCTTGTTTGGCTTTAGAGCTGCTGTGCAGTTCTGTTGATTTTTCTTGTATCATTCTGTTACTGATATTAAGCATGACTTATGCCTATAGTATTAAATTACTTTTGCTTATTAAAAAGTCTCATGCTTCCGTACGTACTACGTGAGTGCAATGAGATTTTTTAATTTTAAAATTACATATTTTCATGTTATACGAGGTCTGGTTTTCTCGTTAAAAAAAATAGAATAAGAAAAGAAAGTGCGTCCCACTTTTTTCAAAAAGGAATGTGGCTTCTTTTGCGGCCATATTCATACATTACCTCGTCCAGCGAAATTGCAATCATGTACTAACAAATAATATCACATAAAAATACCTAAAATTATTATTGATCATTTATTCTTTTTTTTTTTATTTCAGGTTGATTTCTTAATTTTAAATGTTTAATTATATCTCTGTTCTTATTTTTTAATTTTAAAATTGATCTCATAACTTTTATTTGTTTCCCTATTCCACAGTAATTAATTTTTCAGTAAAAAATTAAGTAACCTAACTTACAAAATTTATACTGATATATTCCCTTCTATTTTCAACAACAGTCCCATATTTTACAAAAACTGACAAATAACTAAGTTCTTTTATTTCTTTATTTTCATTTATAATAATATCTACATTTTTAAACCCACTATATCCTAACAATCGAAATTCACGTGGATTAACAAATTTATGCATCTCCTATATAAACCTTAATTAAAAGAAGACAATGATAAAAATGTATTAAAACGTGTGTCAGCTAACATAACACTACCCAACAAAAAGGGCCAATATGTAAGAACTTTTCTCTATCCTTACTTCATTTCTTCATCACATTTTCCTATTACAATTTTCATTCATGGTTCTTCAGCCAGCTTTGGAGAACAGTATGCAACAGCCTCTGCAACAGTGAGGAAGATCTTGTCTTCACCAAGAAAGTTTGCGAAATTCGACGTGTGGAGTTTGTCTATCACTAATGGACCGGGATTCGCCAGAACAAGCTGCTCAAAAACGAGGTACATTTTTAGTTAGTATATAGATCAGATACATAGATTATTTATGCTACATGCGTACGCTGCTGTTTATCCAAACAATATTGTAGTTTGGTTACCTGAACTTCTCTCTTTTGAAGACTTCTAAATAACTCTTCCAGGGCATGGATGCCACTGGTATCAATATCAGTAACAGCTGAAAAAAATTAAGAAATTTGAGTTTAAGCGTAAATAATCAATAACTATGTGCCTAGTTGAGTTGAGGAGAAAGGAAGAGCATAGAGATTTACGTGACATCTCGACTATCAAAAACTGGATTCGTGTTTGGTACTCTCTTTTCACTCGTTCTTCTTCGTCCATCAGCCATCTTAATATCCTGCAACAGAATAGTCCAGGTTGGTATTAGAATAATTATAAATACAATCCTTCGAATTTATGTTCGGTAGAACTAGAACACAAAACAAGCCTTAACATTGTTCTTACCTTTCTTTAACATAATTGGAGTTGGAAAAATATATTGCAGAATCAACTCTTATAATCAATACACCAGGAACACTTGTGGCCTCTGGATATTGCTGGATGTTTCTATAGACAGTTGTTCTAGGGATCTTCCCGAGAATAGCCGTTCGGGGCCTCGTGACTTGCAATAGGATCTTTGCAAAGGATATAGAAACCTACCACATCATGTAACAATAATAACCAGATAAATACTTGTACCGATCAAAAACTAAATTTAAAATTATTTGAGAATAATAAGAGATAACTTAGTCTTGGTACTTACGGCAATTAAAAGTCCTATCTCAACCGAGGCAAAAACGACCCCGAAAAATGCTCCCATGCAAGCAACAAAGTCAAATTTATCAATTTTCCATATCAAAATTGCTGCCTTATAGTCTACAAGGTTGATGACTGCACAGATGATAATTGAAGCAAGAATGGCGTTTGGAGTGTATTTGAAAAGAGGTGTGATGAATTGGAGGGTTAAGAACACAACAATGGACATGACAATATTAGAGACCGCAGTTTCGCAGCCAGACATGTAATTTACTGCTGACCGAGAGAAAGAACCTGATAAAAGCAAGAAAAAGTATATCAGCAGCTAGGAAAGGGTAATAAGCCCTTCATTGGTTCATAGTATAAAGTATTAAAATGAACTTTTAATGTCGGTTAGAATTTATGTTACAGATTATCGGATATGTTTTAACACTTTCTCAATCTTACCAGTTGCTACATAACAGGAAGTCATTGAACCAACAACATTCATAGCTCCTAATGCTACCATTTCTTTGTTTCCATCCACCTGATAGTCCTTCATGGAAGCAAAAGTTCTTCCAATTGCTATGGCTTCCTGATATCCAAAATGCAACAGTTTATTGTAACAACACAAGTATATGGTAAATTACTCTGAATGAATAAAAAGTCTCAAAATTTGCTTACAGTCAACGCTATCATGCCAGCCACAATGCCAATTCTAACACCTTTTGCAAGGTAATCACCGGTAAAATAAATTTCCTTCACAGATGAAGGATTGATCCCTTTCTCTATATGGTTTACCTACACACATCGATGGACAAAAACCTTTACTACTTTTGATAAACAACTAATTAAGCGTTTATCATATAAATTCTTATCGATAACCTATTTCTGTAACAAAAGAAACAGTAAAGTCAAAACGTTTTATTATAAGCTATAAGCTACTTTCATAAGCTTTCTTGGAGTGTTTATAAAAATAAGTCGAAAAACAGCTTATGGACATTTCATAAATTGTTTCCATAAGCTTTTTCATATAGCCTCACCAATTACTTATGCAAGTAGACAAGCTCCAATTATTTAATCCAAGCAAGTATATACTTTTACAAAAACCGATACAACTATTTCTGCAATGTTCAGGATAAGAGAAGGGTTATAGATATACTTACAATCGCCACACCATGTTTGTCTGCACGAGTTATGTAGACAAAAAAAGTGGAGAGTACAACAGATATCAATGGAGCAATTGCCGGCACCCAGAAGTATTTTGGGCCCTTCTTCCCCTGATACACAACATATCATATTATGATTAAAAAATTTTTTTACAATCTCAACAATCTGTCAAAGAAATGTATTGTAAAATGGATAAGAGTACATACAATATGCTTGGCAAACAGAAGAAAACAAAGAAAAGTAGCTCCAATTAATATAGTTTGCCAATTCCACTGCAAAATGTTAGATATTAATCAGCTTTAAAGTTTTCACACACCCAGACACAGATCTTAAAAACCCATTATTGATTTTCATGTGCAAGTATAGAGAAAGAAAGGAAAAGCATACTCCATGATGGGCTGATGAGAATACTGAATGCATCACAGAGATTACATCGGTTTTCCTTGTGAACTTTTCAATCCCAAGGAAACCCTTTAGCTGTTGAAGAGCAATTGTGATGGCGGCTCCCCCCATAAAACCAACAATCGCAGCATGTGATAGAAAATCAATCAAAAATCCTAACCTGATAAAAAAATCCACCCAATCGAAATGTCGTCAGCATAAGAGATTGGTAGCACATATATGCATTAACACTAACTACGTAGCACCGATCCTTCAGATTAAAGGCGGGTCTGGTGTCTAACACACCATCACTGATGGTTACATTCAATCACTTTCATTTTCTTTAAGTATTATTGGTGTCAGTGACATGTTCAGTGTCTCCTATGTTTTTTGTTTCATAGAACTCTAGTGCTAGAAAAAATCAAATGTAAATTCCCTTGGAATCAATATGTCATACCTAAAAACGCCAAGAGTTGCCTGCGTAATCCCAGCAAAAAACGTGGCAGTAAATGCGAGTCTTCTATACTCTGTAGGATTTGTTTTGGGATCAATCTCATTCTGAAGTAAAGTCCCTAACAAGAGAGAAATCACCGCCACTGGTCCTATTGCAATATCGCGTGAACTACCCATTACCGCATATATCAGTGGTGGAACAAAGCTGGAGTCTATAAAGAGTAGAACAAAACACAACAGAATCTCAGTTTTAAATCCAAAGAAAAACACAAAAAGCTTGATCTGGTGGTGAGAAACAAGAATCTTACAAAGTCCATATTGTGGTGACAAATTAGCAAGCTTTGAGTATCCAATGTCCTGTTTTTAACAAAACATTAAAACACGGGGCACGGGGTAAGTAATCAATTACAATCTCATAGTTTCTTAAAGATCAAAATCAACATTTTGAAGTAAATCTACCTGAGGAATGCAGAGACTTGCAATAGTTAAACCAGCAATAAGATCCCCTCTAAACTTTTGGAGGTTATAAGTTCTTCCCCAACTAAGTATGGGGAATATGGCTTCAATTCCCAAAACAAACTTCCGGGACTTTGTCTGATCCTTGAAAGACCGTAGAGGATCATCTGAGAAGAATGTTTCTTTTACGGTGTATATGAATTCCTTGAAGAAGCTTTGTTTTGGAGGAATTCCAACCTTATGTACATATGGTTCCTGTCCATTTGAAGACAAACTTCTGCTATCCATCTCTTTTGTTTCAACATTTTCATCAGCTAGATGACTCATTGAGGACCTCAACACCGGCTTTCACTGTAATTCACATGACAAACTTACATCTATTAGCTACTAAAATTAAAATAGTTTAACCGCGGTATTATTACTAACTAAAGTGATACTAATGACAATTTTACAATTGAAACGTCATCGATTCATAAGACGAATTTAGTTTATATTGCATTCCAATCAGGCTCCAATAGGCTAAATATACACTACTATAATTCTAGAGTTTCACAGTTAAGTACACCATGCTACATACGGCATAACACAAAAGTGAAGAACAAAATAAGGTACATAAGCATGCACCGTATGAAAGGGATTGGAAGAGATTTTACCAAGTAAGAAATAATTTAGAAACAATAAACCAACCTGAATGAAAGGGATGGGAAGCTCACAGAAGAGTGTAATTAACTGGTCAGAACTTTCAAGACTTGTTGAGAAGCTAGTTTGCTTTATATAACTCAAGTCAAAAGTTGGAGCTGGCTGAAAGAATAAATGTAGCAAAATAAGCGCGGACGCAAATCACAAACGTCACTGTCGTGGATAATTAGAAATTTTAAATAAATAATAGCAGGTTAGTGTTAAACCGTGACTGACAGATTATGGAAGACTTAGAAATTAAGGCTCTCGTGTAGAAATCCAATTATTTACTTCATATGAAGAATGCATAGGACTAAGAGGATATATATAGTGTGAGAAGGAGCAAAGGAAGGTTACTTAGCAGCAGGAAAATTTTATTATTATCATTATTATTATAAATAATAAATTATTAAATCATAAGACAGGTTGTAATTGTTTTGCTTAATCTATAACAAAGAAGTCAAAAAAGTGAAAACAAAGAGAAGTTGAACTTTGGTTTGTCACTACTAACAATTTCACTAACAATTTATCTTGGATTCTCATGCCAAATTTGGAGGCTGATTTAATCAAAAGAAAAACTCAATTGAAATATAAGGAAGTTGAAAGTGAAATTTCATATCTGATGATGTGCAAGTATCCTGTAAGTAAAGTGTGTATTTTGATTAACTTAGTTAACACAAACTTTCTCGAAATTGTACATACAGAATAAGTAATTCTAAGGATACACATACGTTAACATCGACACTTTAAACCTATTGATAACAAATTTTACAAAAACGTGTGTTTATGTCTCGGAATACCAATCTAACTGGTATAACAATATAATGGCTTCAACATGTGAAACACCAATACATCATAGAAAAACAAGTGCAATGCAAGTGCCACCCGGTTTATGTTGTTTCTTAGAAATAACATTCCAGCTTCTACATTACATTAAGTACACCAATCTCATAAAAAAGTTAAAAATGAATCAGATTATTATACCTTAATGTCGTTCTATGTTTTTTATGAATACCCATCTACAAGTTTACTCCTTCGAAATATTCTTGTCGAGTAATTGTAGCAGCTCAATCAGTCTATAAATGGAATTAGAAGTTTTAAGCAAGATTACTATTAACTTGTTGTTAACATTTGCATAAAAAAACTGTTGTTTTTCACAGTATTCCAATTTGTTCTTCACAAGATTTCAACTAAGGACCTCTCACTTCAGAGTACAATGTACATATTCATCCTCTCCAAACATAGTGAGGTGCCACAGAGGAAACTTGTTAGAGTTAAACCTTAATAATGTTGTTTGACCAAGAAAAAAAAACAAAAACAACAATCTTGCTTGACCCATCAATAGCAATGCTCAATAAGAAAACCATAACTAGTACTAGTAAGTTTGAAAAACGCTAAAATCATGGTGTACTAGAAGTTATACAGTTAATATATGTTTTGTTAAGCGTTATCTCATCCATTCTTGCTTCCCAAAGCTCAATTGACGTGATTTTTCCAAAGTAAGTAATTGTAGCTTCAATAATGTGTGCGTTTTATTTGATATCCAACGTGAAAACAAACATAAGACTTGGTGTGTGTTTAGTTTAACCGTAATAAAATTTGATTTTGCAAAATTGATTTATGTTTATAATATACATTCATGTAAAATGGTGTTGAACAACAAATTCAATGTGAAAAATCAACTGCATAGGCACAAGTTCTAAACTCTAGTTTCAAGTTAGAATGAATCACGAAGAAACTGAATTCTACCGGAGAACATTCGGCGTGCGTCTAGTTTTGCAGTGGAAAAAATTGATTCTAAGTGAATTTACTCTCGCTAAAAGTGACTTGAAAGTAAAGTGATACAATCTTGCAAAAGTCACGTTTAGACTCAAAAGCTATAAATTCTATCTTCAAATAAAATCAATTCTGAAATGCAGAATCAGTTATACTCGAGAACAACCAAGTATGTCAAAATCAATTATACACACCTAGAATCAATTCTAAGTGCTCCGACGCCGAAACCAAACATACACTCATTCATGTGAGAATCAATTCTAATCATCTTAGAAGTTAAAAATGAAATCAAACCTACACTTTACTAAAACTCAAGAGTATAATCATGGAATAACCAAACATATGCTCAATGTACACCATCCAATAAAATAACACCAATTAAAATATAGTATCAAAGATTATCATTAACGGGGTGCCGCACCATTTGCTTTTCAAAAAATCCACACTTTACAAAAGCACTATACACACTAGAAACACAAATTGCACTTTTCAATTCAAAAGAGAAACAAACAAACAGAACCCAAATTTGAACTTTTCCAAACAACCAAGAACCACTAAAATCAAATATAAAAAAAACAATTCAACTTTAAAACAAGAATAAAGTCAAAAACCTAACTAATAGACTCAACCAAAACTAACCTCTCTTTTTCCTATGCTTGTCATGCAAACCATTGATAGTGGAAGATTCCCATCTAAACCTATCAACATTTTCAACGAAGCAAAAAAATAATCAAAGAAATGAATAAACAAACACATCAAAGAGGAAATGAAACGAGAGATACGCACATGAAATAGTTTCAGCTTCGTTTTCAATTCGCTCCACAATCGATGGTGCTCGTGAGTCGGTGAAGAAATTTGTATATTTATTATTGTGAAAGATTTGAAAGCCATTAATAGAATAATTGAGTGACACTAAATTAAAGAAACTAATTACGTCTTGGTTCGATGAATCTGAAATTTCATACCTGAATCGTTACTTTAATCTTGCAAATTAGTTATTTTGTTTTCATTGCCCAGATATATACGGCAATGTGTGACATTTTGAGGAAAAATCACAAATATTTTTTTATTGAAAATTAAAATGTTTGATATATACATACAGAGTTTAATGGTGATGTACTGACATTATAAAAATGTTTTACTAAGGGTGTTTGTGGACCGGTTTGGTTCGGTTTCGAAAGAATCTGATACTCGAATCAATGAAAAATAAAAAATTTTACCTCATATCCTCACACTTATCCCTCTATCCCTACATTAAATTTTTTTTTACCAAAATGCCCTCATATAAAATAAATTGTTTTATTTTATCACATTTCCATCATTTATGTTTCTAAATTCTCATACAGAAAAAAGTTATCATCCCGTAACACTTTATGAAAGTATTCCGCTTAAATAATATTCGTGTTTTAAAAAATTTCAAAAAAAATTAATACCCAAAAAAAGTGTTCCGGTTGAAAATCTTTCAAAAGTAAAAAAAAAAGTCATACCGAAACACCTTTAAGAGTGTTCCAGATGAGTATATTATAAAATCCGGAAAATTAGTTTCGGCAACAGGCTAAAACCGTTGCCTAAAGTAAATAGACAATGTTTGTAAAGTGTTGCTGAAACTCATTTTGCAATTTTTTGAACCGGAACACTTTCAAAAAGTGTTCTGGTGTTATTAATAAATTCAACCGGAACACTTTTAAAAAGTGTTCCGGTATGATAATTTTTTCATTACTTTAGGCCACGATTTTGAACTGTTGCAGAAACGCATGTAGCAATTTTTAAACCGGAACACTTTAAAAAAGTGTTCTGGTGTTATTAATACATCTAACCGGAACACTTTCAAAAAGTGTTCCGGTATGATAATTTTTTCGTTACTTTAGGTCACGGTTTTGAACTGTTGCTGAAACTCATTTAGCAATTTTTTTAACCAGAACACTTTCAAAAAGTGTTCCGATGTTACTTATACATTCAACCGGAACACTTTCAAAAAGTGTGTTGGTATGATAATTTTTTCGTTACTTTAGGTCACAGTTTTGAACTGTTGCAGAAACTCATTTAACAATTTTTTTTAATCAGAACACTTTCAAAAAGTGTTTCGATGTCTTAATAATATACCTAACCGAAACACTTTTAAAAAGTGTTCCTGTATGAAAATTGTTTTTAAAAGGTGAAAAATAAATGATGGAATGTTGAAAAAATAAATAATGAAAATGTGAAAAAATAAAACAAGTTAACGTTTTATATGAGGGCATTTTGGTAAAAAAAAAAGTTCAATGTAGGGGTAGAGGGACAAATGTGGGGGTGTGAAGTAAAATTTTCTGAAAAATAAATGGATTGGTTTGGATTGGATTTCTATATTTTTCATTATAGCCCAAACCAAACCGATCCGAAAAAACAATGGATTGGTTTGGATTGGATTAATCGGATATATTAAAAATAAATATATATAAAAATATTTTCTTTTAATTATTTGTTTACACACTAAAATATGAAAAATAAATATTGAACACATGACACAGATATGTTTAAACAAGTTATGACCACCATAATCATATAGTTGTTGTATTTCATTTAAATATTCAATAACTTAAAATAATTTTACTGCATACTCATACTCCATTTCATAGCATAAAATTGAAGTTTTGTAGTTTGCAGATACTTGTGATTTGAGGTTTTGCAATTTGGGAAGAAGGTTATGGCTTGCGGATACTTGTAGTTTGCAATTTGTGCGTTTGAATTATAATGGTTGTGATGTTTGGTTTCTCTATATTTCATTATTGATTAATATGCTTGTGATAATTTGAAAGATGTCATTCTATTTTTCATTGGAAATGTCCATAGAGTATGCCTCTTTATTTTTTTTCCATTATGGTTTGTACTTGGTCATTGCCATAACAATTATTCTCTTCATTCAAATAAATAAGTAATAACTCAATTAAAATTAGTAATTTATTATATGAATTAATTATGTTGATTTTTATTGGTTTGGTTCGGGTTTACAGGTAGCAATTTAGAAATTCGTTGCCCGAACCAATTAACATCGGTTTTAATTGGTTCGGTTCGGTTTTTGTCCAAGCTGAAAAAATGTCCAACCCAAACACATTGGTTTGGTTTGGATTCCGGTTTGGTTCGGATTTGCCCGAACCAATGAACACCCCTATGTTTTACACTATCATCCAATGAGAATATATTATTTTGCCATATCATACAAGTATTTTAAATTTGAGGATTTCTTAATGCACCACCCAAGTTTCTTAGGCACCACGTGAAATTATTTTTTTGCCCTCTGATTCCGGATGTGCACATCCAGACGCACCGTATCCTTAAAAAATAAAAAGTTTCTCCGGATGTGCATATCCGGAATACCTCCGGATCTGTATATCCGGACAAAAAAGGTGATATATTTGAAGCTGCATGATCACTCCCCCCTTCCCATTCTTAACATTTCTCCTACTACACTCACTCTCACCAACTCAAAAAACCCTACTTCATCAATCTCATTTCTCACTCAAAAAGTTCAAGTTTTTGGTGCAACAAATCAAAGGGAGCAAGGAAAGACTGAATTTCAAGTAAACATTCAACTTCATCCACTACATTGCTCACATTATCAATCTACATTTTTGAAAAAACAAGTCACGCTGCTTCCGGATCTGCACATCCGGAACAAATTCAGCATGAACATTTCCGGATGTGCACATCCGAAAAAATGCCTGAAGCTAATTAATTTAAATTTTCAGCATTTTTGAATATATTTTATTTATACATATTAATTGTTCTACTCTTGTTTATAAATAGATATGGTGCACCCCGATAACATGGCAAAAGAATTAGTTGCGCCGATTTCCCCGAAAGATGAAGGCATGCTCGTAAAGTCGGTTGATGTCGGCGGTGACTTTAACAATAAGCAATACTTTGATGATCGTGAAAGTATGATCGCATACATTCGTAGGACGGCTATTGAGCTTGGCTTCGGTGTAAATATTGGGAGATCGGATAATGGGTCGGATAGAAGAAAAGCTTTTGTAATTTTGGGTTGCGAAAAAAGCGGCAAATATCAAGCACCTCTACGAAAGTTAAAGAAAGACGAGATCGGTACTAGAAGATGTGAGTGCCCTTTTAAGATTGGTGGTTACATGTTAGTTTCCAAGAAATGGAGATTTACCGTTCGTTGTGGTATACATAACCACGAAATATGCTCAAAGCTTCAAGGCCATCCAAGTGTATGCCGGCTCAATGTGGAAGAGAAGACATGTATAGCCTACATGACTTTGAACCTTGTCCAACCAAAGAATATACTTGCAACGTTGAAACGGAAAGAACCCAAAAATGTTGCAAACATAAAGCAAGTGTATAACATTCGGTATCAAACGAACAAGGCAATTAGGGGAGATAGGAGTGAGATGGAACAATTGTTGAAAGTGTTGGAGGACAACGATTACGTGTCTCGGTACTGTCGCTCCTGGGATTTTCATCCAAGTACAAACGCGAAAGTGGCGCAGAAACAGAGTCGTCAGCAATGTGTATTTATCCCAAGAGAGGGAAAGGAAACACTGCGTAAACCTGAGGGAAAGGAAAGAGCATGGTCTTGTGACCAAGAGTTTTGGGTTCGGTAGTCGGTTACGTGAGAGGAAGGTATTAGCACCCCCTCGCGTCCATCGTACCCGATGGGATCCACGCTTGCTGCTTCAATCAAAGGGTGTCGTCATCTGGAGCTCCGATGCTACCGGAAAAGATAAGGAACAGGAACGAAAGAGAACGGAAACAAATGTAGGGAAAATAAAAGAAGTGCTCGAATGGGCCCTACCCCACTGCCTACCTATCTCATCGGGAGCATGAGAATCAGAGCGACGTAGTTCCCCTCACCAAGGGAAAAGTTGTTTGTGTTTTTTAGTGGAAACGTCAACGTTCGCGTCCTAGCAGTTTAGGTGTTGCATGTAACACCCCCAATCTATACCCCCAATTAAATAAAGCGGTAAAAGAAAATTCAAAATTTCATCAGAGTATATTTAGAAATTCACAGCATAGACCGAGGGGTCACATCAATTTGAAACAAACACAATAAACCTGCTCATAAAGATATGCAACAGTGGGGTAGCAATCAACAGAGGAACTCAGTTCCTTACACCCACATTTCAGATTTTAGAATAAGAGCGGAAAATCTAAAACTGAATATCATATGTATATATATATCACATAAAGGTTTATCTGTTATCAACAGAATCATGTATATATACAACTCCAAAAGATAAAGATGCATATACACAACATCACAAAATAACCCTAATCAATCTCCCGACTACCCGGTGCTACATATCAGAGCCGACCGACAAAAGAATGAAGACATAAGCTTCACAAAAGACCTCTAGCATCTAATCTACAATGCCTCATAGAGCATTATAAAACAGCAGAAGGGTGAGAAACACAATTATAATATAAATGCATATAATTATATATATCGACATAAAAATACACATATCAAGTATTCTCACCACCATTATCACATGCCAACACATAAAGCATATATAGATTATATTCACATAATCATATATTCACACATAATGCATATGTTTATACACAAAACATATCATTCATAATTCAATGCATTTAACACGAATGCACATCAATTCACAAATGCTATCACAAGCTCAATAACATAATTACTCCATTCCCAATTGCATATTAATCATGCACAATACATTTATCACTAATGCATATCACAATGTCTCACACATAATCAATTAAATCATGATTTTCCACATATAAACAATGCAATCATAATTCATGCAAATGCAAAGAGACCGACACAACGACTCTATGAAAATGCACATGCGGTACCGATTCCATCATTTCTCAACACTAGTTCACTCAGGAACTCTGCTGGAATCATTGCTCGTTACTTAATGTAACTCCCCGTCGGGCATACGATGTTCCCCGTCGCTTTCGGTCCTCTTTGTATAAAGCTCACGACGTTTATGGATTGCTTTCGGTCCTTTTTGTATAAGGCTCACAATCCGATCGCTTTCGGTCCTCTTTGTATAAGGCTCACGATCGTCTATAATCATCGATTTCAGTCCTCTTATTTTTAAGGCTCACGATCCAATCAGATCGCTTTCAGTCCTCTTATTTTTAAGGCTCACGATGTTATAGCGGATTCCCTCAGGAACCAATCCGTCGCTCACACCCCACATGGGCACACGACATCACAAGATGCATATCATGATGCTTGACACACAAGAATTCATGACAACCAATGCATCTTCACACATATATGCAACCATAAACATGCATATATACCCAAATACAACACATTGCATTTATTTGCCTTTCGGCCACAATTCATCACCACAACATGTCATCGCATGCATTCACATCATATATCATCACACAAGTCATACGATATCCATATTAAAAGCACATTACATGATACACATCAATTACACTTAATTAATACGGTAAAAGTCGACAGAACGACACTATTCTAAATACCGACACAATTTAATCGGCTAACAACTTCCAAATAATCGTAATCATATAGTATAGCTCAATAGCTTTCCAACGATACCAAGAATATAAAAATCGGATAAACGGAACCCAAGTTACGAAAGAAAAACGGAAACGATATTTTGAAAAGTCCCATTTTTACACTTCTCCTGCCCATACGCATATGGCCCCTGTCATACGCGTATGGCAAAGCCCTCGTACGCGTACAATATGCATCTCACCAGATGGCCGGGAAAAATACATCCCATGCGCGTATTGGCCCATCCCATACGCGTATTGGCCCCAAAACTCGCCCATGATACACGTATTGCCAAGGCCCATACGCGTATGAACATGCCCCATACGCGTATGACCTGGCTGAACCAGAATTCTGCAGGTTTCTTGCTGTTACGGGTTTTACACCCAAAACCTTTCCAAATCATCATCCCAATTCAGAAAAACACCAAGTTAAGGTATATCAATACATACCCAACATGCATAAATAACAAGGAACACAACAACATGAGTTTAGACACATTTGGATCAAATTCTACCAATTTCCAAACATTATGATTTTTGCTCTAAATTTTCATACATTCCAAAATCAACAATACAAGCACATACATAATCATACACATGCATAGAATAATTGAATTTCACACCCTTACCTGATTAAATCGATTCTAGAAGTTGATTTGATCCCACCTAGCTTTTCCTCTTTTTCTCTCTTTTTCTCTTCTCTTCTTTTTCCTTCTTCTCTTTTTCCTCTTCCTATTTCTTTCTCTCTATTTTTCTCTCCTTTCTATTTCTATCTCTTTTCTTCTCTTTTTCTTTCTAAGTTATAAAAATATAATATAAAATGACTAAAATGCCCCTACTCTCAAATACCCCGCAAACGCTCTCAAAATGCTATAAAACATAAACATACCGATGAAATATATTTCGGGAAATAAAAGTTGAAAAGAAATAATAATTTAATACAAATATTTTATCTATCAGAGAAATTAACCAAATAGCTCAATTAGCAGGTAAAATACAATAAATCCACACATTTCACAAAATTTACATAAATGAAATAAATAAATACAATTAAACAAATCGGGGCGTTACAATTCTCCCCCACTTAGACATTTTCGTCCTCGAAAATATAACTGAGACGAACAACTCCGGATACGACTCTCGCATCCGACCAACAAACTACATGCCAACAAAAGACACACCACGAATAGCACAAACTGACAAACCACCTCGCTAACAGCAACAACAACAACAACGACACGACAACGGCAACAATCACAACTCAAGAATACACAAGTTACGAACACACAGGTTCACTCAGGAACCGAAACACAACAAGAGCGTTACCATCACCATGGAAACGAGACAACAATAAAGGCAAAAACCTAAGTCCCACGACTTAACAACATCCCAACAACCTCTTCATAACCGCAATACCCACGTCCTTGTCACACAACAATATTACCATAATGCTACGATTCCCCAATCGAACATACCACCAGAACATCCATCTACCTAGTAGCCCATGACTACTATTTAAACCTTTCACTTAACACTTCCATTCTGAAACATCCAATGGTCTCATCATTCCAATCGGTTTCCAATGTCCAACCTATAAACTCCTACAAGTTCCACGCAAATACAAAATGTGCCACATCACGCTTCCGCTGCGCACTCTGATTACTCGAAACCATCAAGTCTACCAATCTCACGTCCAAAGTCTAACTCTTTCTCATATTCACCAAAAATCACTGTTCACTTTAATATTTCCAACCTCACACTCTCCTGTGTTACCTCACACACCAGACACAAGCCTCGGAACTGCTCAAATAATTCTAATTCTCTGACCATCAAAACAGACATGCCTAACAACTCTCGACTTAAGTCTTTAGGCACAACATCAGCTTTTTCCGAAGGATAATCCAAGCCAAATTTATATCTCGTCACGAATTCTAACCATCCTCGTTGTCCCATACTCTATCCCTTCAGACCAAACAAGCACTCTAAACTCTTGTGATTACCAAACACTTCGAACCTAGAACCTTAAAGATAATACCTCCAAATCTTCCAACACAATACAACCACGACTAATTCCAAATCCTGAATAGTATAGATCCTTTTATGAATCCTCAATTGTCGTAATCATAAGCCACGAATTAACCATATTGCATTAACACACTGACTAAACTCATCAAAGACGCATCCCAATACCTCACAAACGGTTTATCGGGATCACGCAGTATCAAAACTGAAGCCATAGACAACTTCTACTTTAACTCACCAAAACTTACTCACAACGAACATCCAAAACAAACGACTCACCCTTTGCAAGTCAATTGAGATAACAGAAGTACGAACTTAGCAAAGTCTTCCATAGCTTGCAGTAACAACCAACTGAGCCCAAAAGTTTCTAATCTCCTTAACCAACTTCGGAACCTCCCATATAGAACTACATCTACTTCCGATGGATCCATAACCATACTCTCATCTGAAATAACATATCCGAGAAAAATAACCTTTTTCAATCCAAAATTCTCACTTGAATAACTTAGCATTAAACTTCGTCTCTTTTCAACACTTGTAATTCAAATCTCAAACACTTTACTCGTTCTTCCTCTGAGTTTATAACAGATCCGAATATCCTCAATCAACACCACTACGAACTTATCCAATTAAATATGGAAGATACAATTCATCTACTCCATAAACATTAGAGACACATTACTAACACCAATTACCATCATTGTACGTTGCAATTCCCAACCAAAATCCAAAAGATATAAATTCTTAAAGCTTTTGTAAAACGTTCACTGGGTAACTGGTTACTCATATACAAGTTTAACCGAGTAAATAACCCCCTAATTCGACGATAACAAACATAACCAGTCACATTAAATCAATCAAAGCCTCAACTCACACAATTCACCACTCTTATCAAACATTCCAAACAATTGTAATTTCAATCAAACTCAACCAAACCATTCCAATCATCTATTCCCGAAAGTGGACACTTATTCTCAATCGTTACCTTATTCAGCCGTCAGTAATCCATACACCATTCCTTCTCGTGACAGTTCAGATTCCATAAATCCCAACATATATTAACCACCAACCAAAAAGAACTCTCAAATATTACATCCGCACCTAAGGGTTTTCTCAAGATTTCCATAGTCTCAATACCCTCAAGGAATTTCAAATCGTTTACGATTCGTCACAATTCAAAACTCAAGTTATCCAGAATACAACCGCAAGTTTCCATACTACTCACTGATTAACACGCAACCTCCTGCTCTCATCTTTTTCCTTACCAACCATGCTGGACCTCTTCAAGTTGACACACTAAAGTTTCATCCAAAAACACCTCTGAAAACTAGTCACAACTGACGGCCCATCACTGTGACTTTCCTGCCAATTTCCAAAACACTACCATCACGGACAAAACACACCTCTTAGTCCCATCTACCAAGAGTTTCCTACTTACTTAGCAGATATAAACCTCAACTATTCACCTTCGTCCAATTTAAGTTCACTTTCTACCCTCTGAGAAGCAGCCATAAATAACACCCAATCATTCTCTCTCAACGACTTCCCAACTTAACCAACATGCCAGAACCTCTAATCCGCCTCCTCTTCCGATATAAGAATCTTCATCGACTCAACAAAACAATCTGTAACCATTTCCTTAAATTCCAAACAATTCATTGAACACACCATCAAAGCCGGAAAGACACGTCTATTCCATCCAACATAATTCTCGTCTGCTATCAACAAGAGATTAAGGCTGATCAGTTCCTCAATTTGTCAATAGACAGCCGACAATCATGATGGGGCGTAAACCGTCTTTACCAACCTATAATAGTATTCCTTACATCCTGTGCTCAAAACTACCTAAGGCACAAATCCTTAGTTAACATAAACCTTACCTCCGCATTCCCTCCGGAACCGAGAACCACACTGTCCAAACAACACTTACAATCTTGCAATCTACAACACACTGAGCCAACACTCCACACCTGAAGCAACTTGGAGAAGTACCAGCTTCTCCCCCACTTATCTCATTCTAACTCCTAAAAACAAAGGATTAGGAAACCAGAAAGCACTGACAGTGTTTCCCACACATATCACGTACTAAGGGACAAACAACAACGACAGTATTCAACTGTCACACCAACTGACTCAACAACTTGGTCGGACGGACCGACCTGCTCTGATACCACTAATGTAACACCCCCAATCTATACCCCCAATTACATAAAGCGGTAAAAGGAAATTCAAAATTTCATCAGAGTATATTTATAAATTCACAGCATAGACCGAGGGGTCACATCAATTTGAAACAAACACAATAAACCTGCTCATAAAGATATGCAACAGTGGGGTAGCAATCAACAGAGGAACTCAGTTCCTTACACCCACATTTCAGATTTTAAAATAAGAGCGGAAAATCTAAAACTGAATATCATATGTATATATATATCACATAAAGGTTTATCTGTTATCAACAGAATCATGTATATATACAACTCCAAAAGATAAAGATGCATATACACAACATCAAAAAATAACCCTAATCGATCTCCCGACTACCCGGTGCTACATATCAGAGCCGACCGACAAAAGAATGAAGACATAAGCTTCACAAAAGACCTTCAGCATCTAATCTGCAATGCCTCATAGAGCATTATAAAACAGCAGAAGGGTGAGAAACACAATTATAATATAAATGCATATAATTATATATATCGACATAAAAATACACATATCAAGTATTCTCACCACCATTATCACATGCCAACACATAAAGCATATATAGATTATATTCACATAATCATATATTCACACATAATGCATATGTTTATACACAAAACATATCATTCATAATTCAATGCATTTAACACGAATGCACATCAATTCACAAATGCTATCACAAGCTCAATAACATAATTACTCCATTCCCAATTGCATATTAATCATGCACAATACATTTATCACTAATGCATATCACAATGTCTCACACATAATCAATTAAATCATGATTTTCCACATATAAACAATGCAATCATAATTCATGCAAATGCAAAGAGACCGACACAACGACTCTATGAAAATGCACATGCGGTACCGACTCCATCATTTCTCAACACTAGTTCACTCAGGAACTCTGCTGGAATCATTGCTCGTTACTTAATGTAACTCCCCGTCGGGCATACGATGTTCCCCGTCGCTTTCGGTCCTCTTTGTATAAAGCTCACGACGTTTATGGATTGCTTTCGGTCCTCTTTGTATAAGGCTCACAATCCGATCGCTTTCGGTCCTCTTTGTATAAGGCTCACGATCGTCTATAATCATCGATTTCAGTCCTCTTATTTTTAAGGCTCACGATCCAATCAGATCGCTTTCAGTCCTCTTATTTTTAAGGCTCACGATGTTATAGCGGATTCCCTCAGGAACCAATCCGTCGCTCACACCCCACATGGGCACACGACATCACAAGATGCATATCATGATGCTTGACACACAAGAATTCATGACAACCAATGCATCTTCACACATATATGCAACCATAAACATGCATATATACCCAAATACAACACATTGCATTTATTTGCCTTTCGGCCACAATTCATCACCACAACATGTCATCACATGCATTCACATCATATATCATCACACAAGTCATACGATATCCATATTAAAAGCACATTACATGATACACATCAATTACACTTAATTAATACGGTAAAAGTCGACAGAACGACACTATTCTAAATACCGACACAATTTAATTGGCTAACAACTTCCAAATAATCGTAATCATATAGTATAGCTCAATAGCTTTCCAACGATACCAAGAATATAAAAATCGGATAAACGGAACCCAAGTTACGAAAGAAAAACGGAAACGATATTTTGAAAAGTCCCATTTTTACACTTCTCCTGCCCATACGCGTATGGCCCCTGTCATACGCGTATGGCAAAGCCCTCGTACGCGTACAATATGCATCTCACCAGATGGCCGGGAAAAAGACATCCCATGCGCGTATTGGCCCATCCCATACGCGTATTGGCCCCAAAACTCGCCCATGATACACGTATTGCCAAGGCCCATACGCGTATGAACATGCCCCATACGCGTATGACCTGGCTGAACCAGAATTCTGCAGGTTTCTTGCTGTTACGGGTTTTACACCCAAAACCTTTCCAAATCATCATCCCAATTCAGAAAAACACCAAGTTAAGGTATATCAATACATACCCAACATGCATAAATAACAAGGAACACAACAACATGAGTTTAGACACATTTGGATCAAATTCTACCAATTTCCAAACATTATGATTTTTGCTCTAAATTTTCATACATTCCAAAATCAACAATACAAGCACATACATAATCATACACATGCATAGAATAATTGAATTTCACACCCTTACCTGATTAAATCGATTCTAGAAGTTGATTTGATCCCACCTAGCTTTTCCTCTTTTTCTCTCTTTTTCTCTTCTCTTCTTTTTCCTTCTTCTCTTTTTCCTCTTCCTATTTCTTTCTCTCTATTTTTCTCTCCTTTCTATTTCTATCTCTTTTCTTCTCTTTTTCTTTCTAAGTTATAAAAATATAATATAAAATGACTAAAATGCCCCTACTCTCAAATACCCCGCAAACGCTCTCAAAATGCTATAAAACATAAACATACCGATGAAATATATTTCGGGAAATAAAAGTTGAAAAGAAATAATAATTTAATACAAATATTTTATCTATCAGAGAAATTAACCAAATAGCTCAATTAGCAGGTAAAATACAATAAATCCACACATTTCACAAAATTTACATAAATGAAATAAATAAATACAATTAAACAAATCGGGGCGTTACAATTCTCCCCCACTTAGACATTTTCGTCCTCGAAAATATAACTGAGACGAACAACTCCGGATACGACTCTCGCATCCGACCAACAAACTACATGCCAACAAAAGACACACCACGAATAGTACAAACTGACAAACCACCTCGCTAACAGCAACAACAACAACAACGACACGACAACGGCAACAATCACAACTCAAGAATACACAAGTTACGAACACACAGGTTCACTCAGGAACCGAAACACAACAAGAGCGTTACCATCACCATGGAAACGAGACAACAATAAAGGCAAAAACCTAAGTCCCACGACTTAACAACATCCCAACAACCTCTTCATAACCGCAATACCCACGTCCTTGTCACACAACAATATTACCATAATGCTACGATTCCCCAATCGAACATACCACCAGAACATCCATCTACCTAGTAGCCCATGATTACTATTTAAACCTTTCACTTAACACTTCCATTCTGAAACATCCAATGGTCTCATCATTCCAATCGGTTTCCAATGTCCAACCTATAAACTCCTACAAGTTCCACGCAAATACAAAATGTGCCACATCACGCTTCCGCTGCGCACTCTGATTACTCGAAACCATCAAGTCTACCAATCTCACGTCCAAAGTCTAACTCTTTCTCATATTCACCAAAAATCACTGTTCACTTTAATATTTCCAACCTCACACTCTCCTGTGTTACCTCACACACCAGACACAAGCCTCGGAACTGCTCAAATAATTCTAATTCTCTGACCATCAAAACAGACATGCCTAACAACTCTCGACTTAAGTCTTTAGGCACAACATCAGCTTTTTCCGAAGGATAATCCAAGCCAAATTTATATCTCGTCACGAATTCTAACCATCCTCGTTGTCCCATACTCTATCCCTTCAGACCAAACAAGCACTCTAAACTCTTGTGATTACCAAACACTTCGAACCTAGAACCTTAAAGATAATACCTCCAAATCTTCCAACACAATACAACCACGACTAATTCCAAATCCTGAATAGTATAGATCCTTTTATGAATCCTCAATTGTCGTAATCATAAGCCACGAATTAACCATATTGCATTAACACACTGACTAAACTCATCAAAGACGCATCCCAATACCTCACAAACGGTTTATCGGGATCACGCAGTATCAAAACTGAAGCCATAGACAACTTTTACTTTAACTCACCAAAACTTACTCACAACGAACATCCAAAACAAACGACTCACCCTTTGCAAGTCAATTGAGATAACAGAAGTACGAACTTAGCAAAGTCTTCCATAGCTTGCAGTAACAACCAACTGAGCCCAAAAGTTTCTAATCTCCTTAACCAACTTCGGAACCTCCCATATAGAACTACATCTACTTCTGATGGATCCATAACCATACTCTCATCTGAAATAACATATCCGAGAAAAATAACCTTTTTCAATCCAAAATTCTCACTTGAATAACTTAGCATTAAACTTCGTCTTTTTCAACACTTGTAATTCAAATCTCAAACACTTTACTCGTTCTTCCTCTGAGTTTATAACAGATCTGAATATCCTCAATCAACACCACTACGAACTTATCCAATTAAATATGGAAGATACAATTCATCTACTCCATAAACATTAGAGACACATTACTAACACCAATTACCATCATTGTACGTTGCAATTCCCAACCAAAATCCAAAAGATATAAATTCTTAAAGCTTTTGTAAAACGTTCACTGGGTAACTGGTTACTCATATACAAGTTTAACCGAGTAAATAACCCCCTAATTCGACGATAACAAACATAACCAGTCACATTAAATCAATCAAAGCCTCAACTCACACAATTCACCACTCTTATCAAACATTCCAAACAATTGTAATTTCAATCAAACTCAACCAAACCATTCCAATCATCTATTCCCGAAAGTGGACACTTATTCTCAATCGTTACCTTATTCAACCGTCAGTAATCCATACACCATTCCTTCTCGTGACAGTTCAGATTCCATAAATCCCAACATATATTAACCACCAACCAAAAAGAACTCTCAAATATTACATCCGCACCTAAGGGTTTTCTCAAGATTTCCATAGTCTCAATACCCTCAAGGAATTTCAAATCGTTTACGATTCGTCACAATTCAAAACTCAAGTTATCCAGAATACAACCGCAAGTTTCCATACTACTCACTGATTAACACACAACCTCCTGCTCTCATCTTTTTCCTTACCAACCATGCTGGACCTCTTCAAGTTGACACACTAAAGTTTCATCCAAAAACACCTCTGAAAACTAGTCACAACTGACGGCCCATCACTGTGACTTTCCTGCCAATTTCCAAAACACTACCATCACGGACAAAACACACCTCTTAGTCCCATCTACCAAGAGTTTCCTACTTACTTAGCAGATATAAACCTCAACTATTCACCTTCGTCCAATTTAAGTTCACTTTCTACCCTCTGAGAAGCAGCCATAAATAACACCCAATCATTCTCTCTCAACGACTTCCCAACTTAACCAACATACCAGAACCTCTAATCCGCCTCCTCTTCCGATATAAGAATCTTCATCGACTCAACAAAACAATCTGTAACCATTTCCTTAAATTCCAAACAATTCATTTAACACACCATCAAAGCCGGAAAGACACGTCTATTCCATCCAACATAATTCTCGTCTGCTATCAACAAGAGATTAAGGCTGATCAGTTCCTCAATTTGTCAATAGACAGCCGACAATCATGATGGGGCGTAAACCGTCTTTACCAACCTATAATAGTATTCCTTACATCCTGTGCTCAAAACTACCTAAGGCACAAATCCTTAGTTAACATAAACCTTACCTCCGCATTCCCTCCGGAACCGAGAACCACACTGTCCAAACAACACTTACAATCTTGCAATCTACAACACACTGAGCCAACACTCCACACCTGAAGCAACTTGGAGAAGTACCAGCTTCTCCCCCACTTATCTCATTCTAACTCCTAAAAACAAAGGATTAGGAAACCAGAAAGCACTGACAGTGTTTCCCACACATATCACGTACTAAGGGACAAACAACAACGACAGTATTCAACTGTCACACCAACTGACTCAACAACTTGGTCGGACGGACCGACCTGCTCTGATACCACTAATGTAACACCCCCAATCTATACCCCCAATTACATAAAGCGGTAAAAGGAAATTCAAAATTTCATCAGAGTATATTTATAAATTCACAGCATAGACCGAGGGGTCACATCAATTTGAAACAAACACAATAAACCTGCTCATAAAGATATGCAACAGTGGGGTAGCAATCAACAGAGGAACTCAGTTCCTTACACCCACATTTCAGATTTTAAAATAAGAGCGGAAAATCTAAAACTGAATATCATATGTATATATATATATCACATAAAGGTTTATCTGTTATCAACAGAATCATGTATATATACAACTCCAAAAGATAAAGATGCATATACACAACATCAAAAAATAACCCTAATCGATCTCCCGACTACCCGGTGCTACATATCAGAGCCGACCGACAAAAGAATGAAGACATAAGCTTCACAAAAGACCTCCAGCATCTAATCTGCAATGCCTCATAGAGCATTATAAAACAGCAGAAGGGTGAGAAACACAATTATAATATAAATGCATATAATTATATATATCGACATAAAAATACACATATCAAGTATTCTCACCACCATTATCACATGCCAACACATAAAGCATATATAGATTATATTCACATAATCATATATTCACACATAATGCATATGTTTATACACAAAACATATCATTCATAATTCAATGCATTTAACACGAATGCACATCAATTCACAAATGCTATCACAAGCTCAATAACATAATTACTCCATTCCCAATTGCATATTAATCATGCACAATACATTTATCACTAATGCATATCACAATGTCTCACACATAATCAATTAAATCATGATTTTCCACATATAAACAATGCAATCATAATTCATGCAAATGCAAAGAGACCGACACAACGACTCTATGAAAATGCACATGCGGTACCGACTCCATCATTTCTCAACACTAGTTCACTCAGGAACTCTGCTGGAATCATTGCTCGTTACTTAATGTAACTCCCCGTCGGGCATACGATGTTCCCCGTCGCTTTCGGTCCTCTTTGTATAAAGCTCACGACGTTTATGGATTGCTTTCGGTCCTCTTTGTATAAGGCTCACAATCCGATCGCTTTCGGTCCTCTTTGTATAAGGCTCACGATCGTCTATAATCATCGATTTCAGTCCTCTTATTTTTAAGGCTCACGATCCAATCAGATCGCTTTCAGTCCTCTTATTTTTAAGGCTCATGATGTTATAGCGGATTCCCTCAGGAACCAATCCGTCGCTCACACCCCACATGGGCACACGACATCACAAGATGTATATCATGATGCTTGACACACAAGAATTCATGACAACCAATGCATCTTCACACATATATGCAACCATAAACATGCATATATACCCAAATACAACACATTGCATTTATTTGCCTTTCGGCCACAATTCATCACCACAACATGTCATCACATGCATTCACATCATATATCATCACACAAGTCATACGATATCCATATTAAAAGCACATTACATGATACACATCAATTACACTTAATTAATACGGTAAAAGTCGACAGAACGACACTATTCTAAATACCGACACAATTTAATTGGCTAACAACTTCCAAATAATCGTAATCATATAGTATAGCTCAATAGCTTTCCAACGATACCAAGAATATAAAAATCGGATAAACGGAACCCAAGTTACGAAAGAAAAACGGAAACGATATTTTGAAAAGTCCCATTTTTACACTTCTCCTGCCCATACGCGTATGGCCCCTGTCATACGCGTATGGCAAAGCCCTCGTACGCGTACAATATGCATCTCACCAGATGGCCGGGAAAAAGACATCCCATGCGCGTATTGGCCCATCCCATACGCGTATTGGCCCCAAAACTCGCCCATGATACACGTATTGCCAAGGCCCATACGCGTATGAACATGCCCCATACGCGTATGACCTGGCTGAACCAGAATTCTGCAGGTTTCTTGCTGTTACGGGTTTTACACCCAAAACCTTTCCAAATCATCATCCCAATTCAGAAAAACACCAAGTTAAGGTATATCAATACATACCCAACATGCATAAATAACAAGGAACACAACAACATGAGTTTAGACACATTTGGATCAAATTCTACCAATTTCCAAACATTATGATTTTTGCTCTAAATTTTCATACATTCCAAAATCAACAATACAAGCACATACATAATCATACACATGCATAGAATAATTGAATTTCACACCCTTACCTGATTAAATCGATTCTAGAAGTTGATTTGATCCCACCTAGCTTTTCCTCTTTTTCTCTCTTTTTCTCTTCTCTTCTTTTTCCTTCTTCTCTTTTTCCTCTTCCTATTTCTTTCTCTCTATTTTTCTCTCCTTTCTATTTCTATCTCTTTTCTTCTCTTTTTCTTTCTAAGTTATAAAAATATAATATAAAATGACTAAAATGCCCCTACTCTCAAATACCCCGCAAACGCTCTCAAAATGCTATAAAACATAAACATACCGATGAAATGTATTTCGGGAAATAAAAGTTGAAAAGAAATAATAATTTAATACAAATATTTTATCTATCAGAGAAATTAACCAAATAGCTCAATTAGCAGGTAAAATACAATAAATCCACACATTTCACAAAATTTACATAAATGAAATAAATAAATACAATTAAACAAATCGGGGCGCTACAATTCTCCCCCACTTAGACATTTTCGTCCTCGAAAATATAACTGAGACGAACAACTCCGGATACGACTCTCGCATCCGACCAACAAACTACATGCCAACAAAAGACACACCACGAATAGCACAAACTGACAAACCACCTCGCTAACAGCAACAACAACAACAACGACACGACAACGGCAACAATCACAACTCAAGAATACACAAGTTACGAACACACAGGTTCACTCAGGAACCGAAACACAACAAGAGCGTTACCATCACCATGGAAACGAGACAACAATAAAGGCAAAAACCTAAGTCCCACGGCTTAACAACATCCCAACAACCTCTTCATAACCGCAATACCCACGTCCTTGTCACACAACAATATTACCATAATGCTACGATTCCCCAATCGAACATACCACCAGAACATCCATCTACCTAGTAGCCCATGACTACTATTTAAACCTTTCACTTAACACTTCCATTCTGAAACATCCAATGGTCTCATCATTCCAATCGGTTTCCAATGTCCAACCTATAAACTCCTACAAGTTCCACGCAAATACAAAATGTGCCACATCACGCTTCCGCTGCGCACTCTGATTACTCGAAACCATCAAGTCTACCAATCTCACGTCCAAAGTCTAACTCTTTCTCATATTCACCAAAAATCACTGTTCACTTTAATATTTCCAACCTCACACTCTCCTGTGTTACCTCACACACCAGACACAAGCCTCGGAACTGCTCAAATAATTCTAATTCTCTGACCATCAAAACAGACATGCCTAACAACTCTCGACTTAAGTCTTTAGGCACAACATCAGCTTTTTCCGAAGGATAATCCAAGCCAAATTTATATCTCGTCACGAATTCTAACCATCCTCGTTGTCCCATACTCTATCCCTTCAGACCAAACAAGCACTCTAAACTCTTGTGATTACCAAACACTTCGAACCTAGAACCTTAAAGATAATACCTCCAAATCTTCCAACACAATACAACCACGACTAATTCCAAATCCTGAATAGTATAGATCCTTTTATGAATCCTCAATTGTCGTAATCATAAGCCACGAATTAACCATATTGCATTAACACACTGACTAAACTCATCAAAGACGCATCCCAATACCTCACAAACGGTTTATCGGGATCACGCAGTATCAAAACTGAAGCCATAGACAACTTCTACTTTAACTCACCAAAACTTACTCACAACGAACATCCAAAACAAACGACTCACCCTTTGCAAGTCAATTGAGATAACAGAAGTACGAACTTAGCAAAGTCTTCCATAGCTTGCAGTAACAACCAACTGAGCCCAAAAGTTTCTAATCTCCTTAACCAACTTCGAAACCTCCCATATAGAACTACATCTACTTCCGATGGATCCATAACCATACTCTCATCTGAAATAACATATCCGAGAAAAATAACCTTTTTCAATCCAAAATTCTCACTTGAATAACTTAGCATTAAACTTCGTCTCTTTTCAACACTTGTAATTCAAATCTCAAACACTTTACTCGTTCTTCCTCTGAGTTTATAACAGATCCGAATATCCTCAATCAACACCACTACGAACTTATCCAATTAAATATGGAAGATACAATTCATCTACTCCATAAACATTAGAGACGCATTACTAACACCAATTACCATCATTGTACGTTGCAATTCCCAACCAAAATCCAAAAGATATAAATTCTTAAAGCTTTTGTAAAACGTTCACTGGGTAACTGGTTACTCATATACAAGTTTAACCGAGTAAATAACCCCCTAATTCGACGATAACAAACATAACCAGTCACATTAAATCAATCAAAGCCTCAACTCACACAATTCACCACTCTTATCAAACATTCCAAACAATTGTAATTTCAATCAAACTCAACCAAACCATTCCAATCATCTATTCCCGAAAGTGGACACTTATTCTCAATCGTTACCTTATTCAACCGTCAGTAATCCATACACCATTCCTTCTCGTGACAGTTCAGATTCCATAAATCCCAACATATATTAACCACCAACCAAAAAGAACTCTCAAATATTACATCCGCACCTAAGGGTTTTCTCAAGATTTCCATAGTCTCAATACCCTCAAGGAATTTCAAATCGTTTACGATTCGTCACAATTCAAAACTCAAGTTATCCAGAATACAACCGCAAGTTTCCATACTACTCACTGATTAACACGCAACCTCCTGCTCTCATCTTTTTCCTTACCAACCATGCTGGACCTCTTCAAGTTGACACACTAAAGTTTCATCCAAAAACACCTCTGAAAACTAGTCACAACTGACGGCCCATCACTGTGACTTTCCTACCAATTTCCAAAACACTACCATCACGGACAAAACACACCTCTTAGTCCCATCTACCAAGAGTTTCCTACTTACTTAGCAGATATAAACCTCAACTATTCACCTTCGTCCAATTTAAGTTCACTTTCTACCCTCTGAGAAGCAGCCATAAATAACACCCAATCATTCTCTCTCAACGACTTCCCAACTTAACCAACATACCAGAACCTCTAATCCGCCTCCTCTTCCGATATAAAAATCTTCATCGACTCAACAAAACAATCTGTAACCATTTCCTTAAATTCCAAACAATTCATTGAACACACCATCAAAGCCGGAAAGACACGTCTATTCCATCCAACATAATTCTCGTCTGCTATCAACAAGAGATTAAGGCTGATCAGTTCCTCAATTTGTCAATAGACAGCCGACAATCATGATGGGGCGTAAACCGTCTTTACCAACCTATAATAGTATTCCTTACATCCTGTGCTCAAAACTACCTAAGGCACAAATCCTTAGTTAACATAAACCTTACCTCCGCATTCCCTCCGGAACCGAGAACCACACTGTCCAAACAACACTTACAATCTTGCAATCTACAACACACTGAGCCAACACTCCACACCTGAAGCAACTTGGAGAAGTACCAGCTTCTCCCCCACTTATCTCATTCTAACTCCTAAAAACAAAGGATTAGGAAACCAGAAAGCACTGACAGTGTTTCCCACACATATCACGTACTAAGGGACAAACAACAACGACAGTATTCAACTGTCACACCAACTGACTCAACAACTTGGTCGGACGGACCGACCTGCTCTGATACCACTAATGTAACACCCCCAATCTATACCCCCAATTACATAAAGCGGTAAAAGGAAATTCAAAATTTCATCAGAGTATATTTATAAATTCACAGCATAGACCGAGGGGTCACATCAATTTGAAACAAACACAATAAACCTGCTCATAAAGATATGCAACAGTGGGGTAGCAATCAACAGAGGAACTCAGTTCCTTACACCCACATTTCAGATTTTAAAATAAGAGCGGAAAATCTAAAACTGAATATCATATGTATATATATATCACATAAAGGTTTATCTGTTATCAACAGAATCATGTATATATACAACTCCAAAAGATAAAGATGCATATACACAACATCAAAAAATAACCCTAATCGATCTCCCGACTACCCGGTGCTACATATCAGAGCCGACCGACAAAAGAATGAAGACATAAGCTTCACAAAAGACCTCCAGCATCTAATCTGCAATGCCTCATAGAGCATTATAAAACAGCAGAAGGGTGAGAAACACAATTATAATATAAATGCATATAATTATATATATCGACATAAAAATACACATATCAAGTATTCTCACCACCATTATCACATGCCAACACATAAAGCATATATAGATTATATTGACATAATCATATATTCACACATAATGCTTATGTTTATACACAAAACATATCATTCATAATTCAATGCATTTAACACGAATGCACATCAATTCACAAATGCTATCACAAGCTCAATCACATAATTACTTCATTCCCAATTGCATATTAATCATGCACAATACATTTATCACCAATGCATATCACAATGTCTCACACATAATCAATTAAATCATGATTTTCCACATATAAACAATGCAATCATAATTCATGCAGATGCAAAGAGACCGACACAACGACTCTATGAAAATGCATATGCGGTACCGACTCCATCATTTCTCAACACTAGTTCACTCAGGAACTCTGCTGGAATCATCGCTCGTTACTTAATGTAACTCCCCGTCGGGCATACGATGTTCCCCGTCGCTTTCGGTCCTCTTTGTATAAGGCTCACGACGTTTATGGATTGCTTTTGGTCCTCTTTGTATAAGGATCACAATCCGATTGCTTTCGGTCCTCTTTGTATAAGGCTCACGATCGTCTATAATCATCGATTTCAGTCCTCTTATTTTTAAGGCTCACGATCCAATCAGATCGCTTTCAGTCCTCTTATTTTTAAGGCTCACGATGTTATAGCGGATTCCCTCAGGAACCAATCCGTCGCTCACACCCCACATGGGCACACGACATCACAAGATGCATATCATGATGCTTGACACACAAGAATTCATGACAACCAATGCATCTTCACACATATATGCAACCATAAACATGCATATATACCCAAATATAACACATTGCATTTATTTGCCTTTCGGCCACAATTCATCACCACAACATGTCATCGCATGCATTCACATCATATATCATCACACAAGTCATACGATATCCATATTAAAAGCACATTACATGATACACATCAATTACACTTAATTAATACGGTAAAAGTCGACAGAACGACACTATTCTAAATACCGACACAATTTAATCGGCTAACAACTTCCAAATAATCGTAATCATATAGTATAGCTCAATAGCTTTCCAACGATACCAAGAATATAAAAATCGGATAAACGGAACCCAAGTTACGAAAGAAAAACGGAAACGATATTTTGAAAAGTCCCATTTTTACACTTCTCCTGCCCATACGCGTATGGCCCCTGTCATACGCGTATGGCAAAGCCCTCGTACGCGTACAATATGCATCTCACCAGATGGCCGGGAAAAAGACATCCCATGCGCGTATTGGCCCATCCCATACGCGTATTGGCCCCAAAACTCGCCCATGATACACGTATTGCCAAGGCCCATACGCGTATGAACATGCCCCATACGCGTATGACCTGGCTGAACCAGAATTCTGCAGGTTTCTTGCTGTTACGGGTTTTACACCCAAAACCTTTCCAAATCATCATCCCAATTCAGAAAAACACCAAGTTAAGGTATATCAATACATACCCAACATGCATAAATAACAAGGAACACAACAACATGAGTTTAGACACATTTGGATCAAATTCTACCAATTTCCAAACATTATGATTTTTGCTCTAAATTTTCATACATTCCAAAATCAACAATACAAGCACATACATAATCATACACATGCATAGAATAATTGAATTTCACACCCTTACCTGATTAAATCGATTCTAGAAGTTGATTTGATCCCACCTAGCTTTTCCTCTTTTTCTCTCTTTTTCTCTTCTCTTCTTTTTCCTTCTTCTCTTTTTCCTCTTCCTATTTCTTTCTCTCTATTTTTCTCTCCTTTCTATTTCTATCTCTTTTCTTCTCTTTTTCTTTCTAAGTTATAAAAATATAATATAAAATGACTAAAATGCCCCTACTCTCAAATACCCCGCAAACGCTCTCAAAATGCTATAAAACATAAACATACCGATGAAATATATTTCGGGAAATAAAAGTTGAAAAGAAATAATAATTTAATACAAATATTTTATCTATCAGAGAAATTAACCAAATAGCTCAATTAGCAGGTAAAATACAATAAATCCACACATTTCACAAAATTTACATAAATGAAATAAATAAATACAATTAAACAAATCGGGGCGCTACAATTCTCCCCCACTTAGACATTTTCGTCCTCGAAAATATAACTGAGACGAACAACTCCGGATACGACTCTCGCATCCGACCAACAAACTACATGCCAACAAAAGACACACCACGAATAGCACAAACTGACAAACCACCTCGCTAACAGCAACAACAACAACAACGACACGACAACGGCAACAATCACAACTCAAGAATACACAAGTTACGAACACACAGGTTCACTCAGGAACCGAAACACAACAAGAGCGTTACCATCACCATGGAAACGAGACAACAATAAAGGCAAAAACCTAAGTCCCACGGCTTAACAACATCCCAACAACCTCTTCATAACCGCAATACCCACGTCCTTGTCACACAACAATATTACCATAATGCTACGATTCCCCAATCGAACATACCACCAGAACATCCATCTACCTAGTAGCCCATGACTACTATTTAAACCTTTCACTTAACACTTCCATTCTGAAACATCCAATGGTCTCATCATTCCAATCGGTTTCCAATGTCCAACCTATAAACTCCTACAAGTTCCACGCAAATACAAAATGTGCCACATCACGCTTCCGCTGCGCACTCTGATTACTCGAAACCATCAAGTCTACCAATCTCACGTCCAAAGTCTAACTCTTTCTCATATTCACCAAAAATCACTGTTCACTTTAATATTTCCAACCTCACACTCTCCTGTGTTACCTCACACACCAGACACAAGCCTCGGAACTGCTCAAATAATTCTAATTCTCTGACCATCAAAACAGACATGCCTAACAACTCTCGACTTAAGTCTTTAGGCACAACATCAGCTTTTTCCGAAGGATAATCCAAGCCAAATTTATATCTTGTCACGAATTCTAACCATCCTCGTTGTCCCATACTCTATCCCTTCAGACCAAACAAGCACTCTAAACTCTTGTGATTACCAAACACTTCGAACCTAGAACCTTAAAGATAATACCTCCAAATCTTCCAACACAATACAACCACGACTAATTCCAAATCCTGAATAGTATAGATCCTTTTATGAATCCTCAATTGTCGTAATCATAAGCCACGAATTAACCATATTGCATTAACACACTGACTAAACTCATCAAAGACGCATCCCAATACCTCACAAACGGTTTATCGGGATCACGCAGTATCAAAACTGAAGCCATAGACAACTTCTACTTTAACTCACCAAAACTTACTCACAACGAACATCCAAAACAAACGACTCACCCTTTGCAAGTCAATTGAGATAACAGAAGTACGAACTTAGCAAAGTCTTCCATAGCTTGCAGTAACAACCAACTGAGCCCAAAAGTTTCTAATCTCCTTAACCAACTTCGGAACCTCCCATATAGAACTACATCTACTTCCGATGGATCCATAACCATACTCTCATCTGAAATAACATATCCGAGAAAAATAACCTTTTTCAATCCAAAATTCTCACTTGAATAACTTAGCATTAAACTTCGTCTCTTTTCAACACTTGTAATTCAAATCTCAAACACTTTACTCGTTCTTCCTCTGAGTTTATAACAGATCCGAATATCCTCAATCAACACCACTACGAACTTATCCAATTAAATATGGAAGATACAATTCATCTACTCCATAAACATTAGAGACGCATTACTAACACCAATTACCATCATTGTACGTTGCAATTCCCAACCAAAATCCAAAAGATATAAATTCTTAAAGCTTTTGTAAAACGTTCACTGGGTAACTGGTTACTCATATACAAGTTTAACCGAGTAAATAACCCCCTAATTCGACGATAACAAACATAACCAGTCACATTAAATCAATCAAAGCCTCAACTCACACAATTCACCACTCTTATCAAACATTCCAAACAATTGTAATTTCAATCAAACTCAACCAAACCATTCCAATCATCTATTCCCGAAAGTGGACACTTATTCTCAATCGTTACCTTATTCAACCGTCAGTAATCCATACACCATTCCTTCTCGTGACAGTTCAGATTCCATAAATCCCAACATATATTAACCACCAACCAAAAAGAACTCTCAAATATTACATCCGCACCTAAGGGTTTTCTCAAGATTTCCATAGTCTCAATACCCTCAAGGAATTTCAAATCGTTTACGATTCGTCACAATTCAAAACTCAAGTTATCCAGAATACAACCGCAAGTTTCCATACTACTCACTGATTAACACGCAACCTCCTGCTCTCATCTTTTTCCTTACCAACCATGCTGGACCTCTTCAAGTTGACACACTAAAGTTTCATCCAAAAACACCTCTGAAAACTAGTCACAACTGACGGCCCATCACTGTGACTTTCCTGCCAATTTCCAAAACACTACCATCACGGACAAAACACACCTCTTAGTCCCATCTACCAAGAGTTTCCTACTTACTTAGCAGATATAAACCTCAACTATTCACCTTCGTCCAATTTAAGTTCACTTTCTACCCTCTGAGAAGCAGCCATAAATAACACCCAATCATTCTCTCTCAACGACTTCCCAACTTAACCAACATACCAGAACCTCTAATCCGCCTCCTCTTCCGATATAAGAATCTTCATCGACTTAACAAAACAATCTGTAACCATTTCCTTAAATTCCAAACAATTCATTGAACACACCATCAAAGCCGGAAAGACACGTCTATTCCATCCAACATAATTCTCGTCTGCTATCAACAAGAGATTAAGGCTGATCAGTTCCTCAATTTGTCAATAGACAGCCGACAATCATGATGGGGCGTAAACCGTCTTTACCAACCTATAATAGTATTCCTTACATCCTGTGCTCAAAACTACCTAAGGCACAAATCCTTAGTTAACATAAACCTTACCTCCGCATTCCCTCCGGAACCGAGAACCACACTGTCCAAACAACACTTACAATCTTGCAATCTACAACACACTGAGCCAACACTCCACACCTGAAGCAACTTGGAGAAGTACCAGCTTTTCCCCCACTTATCTCATTCTAACTCCTAAAAACAAAGGATTAGGAAACCAGAAAGCACTGACAGTGTTTCCCACACATATCACGTACTAAGGGACAAACAACAACGACAGTATTCAACTGTCACACCAACTGACTCAACAACTTGGTCGGACGGACCGACCTGCTCTGATACCACTAATGTAACACCCCCAATCTATACCCCCAATTACATAAAGCGGTAAAAGGAAATTCAAAATTTCATCAGAGTATATTTATAAATTCACAGCATAGACCGAGGGGTCACATCAATTTGAAACAAACACAATAAACCTGCTCATAAAGATATGCAACAGTGGGGTAGCAATCAACAGAGGAACTCAGTTCCTTACACCCACATTTCAGATTTTAAAATAAGAGCGGAAAATCTAAAACTGAATATCATATGTATATATATATATCACATAAAGGTTTATCTGTTATCAACAGAATCATGTATATATACAACTCCAAAAGATAAAGATGCATATACACAACATCAAAAAATAACCCTAATCGATCTCCCGACTACCCGGTGCTACATATCAGAGCCGACCGACAAAAGAATGAAGACATAAGCTTCACAAAAGACCTCCAGCATCTAATCTGCAATGCCTCATAGAGCATTATAAAACAGCAGAAGGGTGAGAAACACAATTATAATATAAATGCATATAATTATATATATCGACATAAAAATACACATATCAAGTATTCTCACCACCATTATCACATGCCAACACATAAAGCATATATAGATTATATTGACATAATCATATATTCACACATAATGCTTATGTTTATACACAAAACATATCATTCATAATTCAATGCATTTAACACGAATGCACATCAATTCACAAATGCTATCACAAGCTCAATCACATAATTACTTCATTCCCAATTGCATATTAATCATGCACAATACATTTATCACCAATGCATATCACAATGTCTCACACATAATCAATTAAATCATGATTTTCCACATATAAACAATGCAATCATAATTCATGCAGATGCAAAGAGACCGACACAACGACTCTATGAAAATGCATATGCGGTACCGACTCCATCATTTCTCAACACTAGTTCACTCAGGAACTCTGCTGGAATCATCGCTCGTTACTTAATGTAACTCCCCGTCGGGCATACGATGTTCCCCGTCGCTTTCGGTCCTCTTTGTATAAGGCTCACGACGTTTATGGATTGCTTTTGGTCCTCTTTGTATAAGGATCACAATCCGATTGCTTTCGGTCCTCTTTGTATAAGGCTCACGATCGTCTATAATCATCGCTTTCGGTCCTCTTATTTTTAAGACTCACGATCCAATCAGATCGCTTTCAGTCCTCTTATTTTTAAGGCTCACGATGTTATAGCGGATTCCCTCAGGAACCAATCCGTCGCTCACACCCCACATGGGCACACGACATCACAATATGCATATCATGATGCTTGACACACAAGAATTCATGACAACCAATGCATCTTCACACATATATGCAACCATAAACATGCATATATACCCAAATACAACACATTGCATTTATTTGCCTTTCGGCCACAATTCATCACCACAACATGTCGTCACATGCATTCACATCATATATCATCACACAAGTCATACGATATCCATATTAAAAGCACATTACATGATACACATCAATTACACTTAATTAATACGGTAAAAGTCGACAGAACGACACTATTCTAAATACCGACACAATTTAATCGGCTAACAACTTCCAAATAATCATAATCATATAGTATAGCTCAATAGCTTTCCAACGATACCAAGAATGTAAAAATCGGATAAACGGAACCCAAGTTACGAAAGAAAAACGGAAAAGATATTTTGAAAAGTCCCATTTTTACACTTCTGCTGCCCATACGCGTATGGCCCCTGTCATACGCGTATGGCAAAACCCTCGTACGCGTACAATATGCATCTCACCAGATAGCCAGAAAAAATACATCCCATACGCTTATTGGCCCATCCCATATGCGTATTGGCCCCAAAACTCGCCCATGATACGCGTATTGCCAAGGCCTATAAGCGTATGAACATGCCCCACACGCGTATGACCTGGCTGAACCAGAATTCTGCAGGTTTCTTGCTGTGACAGGTTTTACACCCAAAACCTTTCCAAATCATCATCCCAATTCAGAAAAACACCAAGTTAAGGTATATCAATACATACCCAACATGCATAAATAACAAGGAACACGACAACATGAGTTTAGACACATTTGGATCAAATTCTACCAATTTCCAAACATTATGATTTTTGCTCTAAATTTTCATACATTCCAAAATCAACAATACAAGCACATACATAATCATACACATGCATAGAATAATTGAATTTCACACCCTTACCCGATTAAATCGATTCTAGAAGTTGATTTGATCCCACCTAGCTTTTCCTTTTTTTCTCTTCTCTTCTTTTTCCTTCTTCTCTTTTTCCTCTTCCTATTTCTTTCTCTCTATTTTTTCTCTCATTTCTATTTCTATCTCTTTTCTTCTCTTTTTCTTTCTAAGTTATAAAAATATAATATAAAAAGACTAAAATGCCCCTACTCTCAAATACCCCGCAGACGCTCTCAAAATGCTATAAAACATAAACATACCGATGAAATATATTTCGGGAAATAAAAGTTGAAAAGAGATAATAATTTAATACAAGTATTTTATCTATCAGAGAAATTAACCAATTAGCTCAATTAGCAGGTAAAATACAATAAATCCACACATTTCACAAAATTTACATAAATGAAATAAATAAATACAATTAAACAAATCGGGGCGTTACATTGCAGCTCGTTGTTGGGAGACTTACGCGTTACCTGTTTGCGGTAGAACGGAAATGACGAGTCCTTAAGGAAGGAGTGAAGGAGATGAGAAGAGAATTGTTTGTTTGAAGTTTTTTAGAAAGAAGTGTTTTTGAAGTTGTTTGTAACTCGTATCGTATTTAAGTCCTTCATATAGGATCGAATGCCTCGCATATCGACCCAAGACAGGACGTATGCTAAACATTCTAAGAAAGTGAGAGAAGACCCCACGCCTCCTTGTTCCCATATGAAAGGCCTAAATGCAATAGGTGTTATGCCTTTATTAAGTGTTTTTACCTTTATTATAAGATGAGAGAAGAGACTCAAAAGAGGCAAAGGTGAAAACTAAGGGAGACTAAGACTCAATCTTAATGTTAGCATGCTTGGAGATCCTATGGTTAATGTGGTTTAACAAACCTACTTCTAAAAGAAAGAAGAATAAGAGCAAAAGAAGCAACTTACTTCCAAAATGGAAGTTAAGTTGGTCTTAACGAGGGGTGAAAGAGAAGTTATTCAAGGAAAGCATATAAATGCTCAACAAACACAAGTAGAAAGTTTAGAAGAAATAAGAGAAGATAAGAGAGAAAAATGTATGTGGAACTAAGTCGACACACTTACTTACCTTTAGCACCTACATGCAAATGTTAGTTCAAAACAATTTACAAGTAGTGCAATAAGAAAAAGATTAACAAGTGGTGAACAAACAAGTTAAGCGTTAAAGGATAAAGTTCCTAAGAGATGAACCTCAATCAAGGTCATAACCTAGGCTCTAAGGGTGTTCTCTAATGTTAATTGATCAAACAAGAACAAACTATACACAACTAAAGATCTTAAACATCAAAGAAGTGAATCATGGAAGAAATAGATGAAGAATGAGTGGATATGCAAGGTGATCATGCAATAATGCTTCAAGTAATGTCAAAGTCAGAATGTGGATGACCTAAACATGTGCCTAAACATGATGTCCCAATGTCACATAAGGCAAGTAATCAAGTATTCAAGCATTATGAGTGATTAGGAGAAGAGGTGAGAAGATATGAACATGAATTTAACATGGAAAGAAAACATTCAAGGCATAAGTCAAACCTAAAAAGACTCAAGATGAAACTCAAGTATCAAAGTCAGAAGTGATATGACATGTTAAAGATGCATAAATGATCATGGCAAAAGCATATAGCAATCAAGCCCATACAACATAGCAAACATATAAGAAGAAGCCATATAAAAGAATGAATGCCTCATACTTGAAAAGAAATGCAAAAGATGCAAAATGGCCTACAAATATGAATGCTTATGGATAGGTAAATAGAAAATCATGGATCAAAATGCAAATGAGATGATAATATGATCATATTATAAGCACACAACCAAACATGAAAAGCATAAGAAGAAGACATAAGAAAAATTAGGTCAAAAAGTCCCATAAGATGCATCATATAAAACAAAGGATCAACACATGTCAAATGGACTTAACAATGATCAAACAAAGTTTCTAAGAGTCTAAACATGTTACCCAAATCCAAACAAAAGACCTCAAATAATGGCATAAATGCCTCATGCAATGAAGGTTAAAGAAAGGCACATAAAGTTCAAGCAAAACTTCCTTCAAACACAAGCACTCAAACATATGTCAAAGTGCATTCAAAAATTATAGAATTAGAATGCAAATGACCTAAACCAGGGAATAATCACATATCAAAATCCCATACAAAAATTCAGAAAGGAAAGACCTCAAACAATCAAGCAATAGTCACTTATGAATCATGAACCAAAGTGCAAAGACGGGGGACCTAAATGCAATAAAAGAAAGTTATAAAAATGAAACAAAAATATTTTTATGATATTTTGGCTATTACTGAATGGATGCAAAAATATTGATGCAAAAATGTTTAAGGAGCTATGAGAAATAAATCTTTGAAATGAAGATATGAAAATAGAAACAAGTTTCAAAAGAAATAAAAGAAAAATATGGAAGGATATGCAAATATTCACAAAATCAAAATTAAAAATAATAAAAAATTATTTTAACATGTTAAGATATCACATGAATTTTTGTAGAATTCTTCATGAGGTTTTGGTATTTTTAAAAATAGGAAATCAAACAAGTATATAAAAAGAAATAAAAAAAAAGTAAAAGAAATAAGGAGGGGTGCAGACAAAGTAATTTCCACGCTGAGAATAATTGGGCTCAAATATGTGGGTGTGCAAATAGCAATTAATCAGTTCAGTCCAACATGCGTGTGATTATGTGTGATGAGTGTACATGCAATTAATGATCAAATGCAATCATAGCCATACGATCAGGTCAACCAAAATTAATCACCAAAGCAATCACATCTAACCATTCACAACGTGCGCACACCAAAATAATCATGCACACATACACACAATAACACTCAGACTAAGATAAATTACACGCGTGATGCATATGATTTCATTATGCGTTGGCAACATACCAACCATTGGATCAGTTTTGATAGGATCAATCATACATGATGAACGGATCATACTGAAGACACACAATAATAATCATGGACAACATGCACTCAAACATTCAGGTTATAAAAGGATTTTAATGTGTTGGCAACATATCAACCACACGATGCAAATGATCAAACAGTCCTGATTTAAAACCACAAACCCTAACTGAATAAATGCCACTGGCCGGAGAAGGACCTCCGGTTGTCTTCTCCGGCGATACGCCACCACCTGTAATTCTTATATCTTCCAGAAATCCACAATTCGCACATCAAAATGAAGAGGAAGTGAAGTACATAATGAATACGCAATCAGTTCCCAAAGGTCATGCACATACACCACAAACCGAACCAATACATTTTGCCCTACAATCACACCTAACTCCTAGAGAGCCTATCAACTAGCCAGGACTCACGCATAGCTTCTAATAAGCTCTAAACACCATGAGACAAGTTTAAATCACATGAATACGAAGCATTAAGGTTGAGTAAATTAAAACCTGAAAATGTGGAGAAACTTGAAGTGTTGAGAAAACCAGAGAACTTGATCTTTTGAACTTGTTGAACTTCAACTTTCAAGCAAAATAAATGCTACTGATTCTTGAGTATAAGAAGAGGATAGATGATAGCAGTGGTGTTGAGCTTGAATAGATGAAATTCCTCTTGAGTGTTCTTGCTCAGAAATGAAACGATGATGATAATGTAGATGAAATGTAGCTGAAACTTGTTGAAGTCGTGTGGAATCAAAGAGAGTGAAGAGAGAAAAGTAAGAAGAAATTTGAAGTGAGTGTGGAAAAATGAGTTCCCAAAATGGATTTGTGAGTGAGATTCAAATATATAGGTTGGGTTAAGTGTTTAAACTATGGTTAACTGAGTTGTTTAAGGTGAGTCAACTGAGTGCACCCTAACTAACTGAGTAAAGTTAGTTAGGGGCGAGTTGCTTGGATGTGATGTAGTGAGGTTGAGGTTTATGGAGTTTATGGTGAGGTTAAGTGAAAACAATGGTGGTGATGGCACGGATCAGTGGTACAAGAAACTTGTTGAGCAAGTTTAACTCATTTCCTCTTTGGTGCATGATAGCATGGTGTGTGTATGATGTAAGGAAAGTGTTTGGTTAAAAGGAGAAAAGAGAAATATGGAGAAGTGTGCGTGTAAACTGGTGAAACAACAACCATAATGTTATACTTTTTTTGGTTTTATAGCAACAACACATTCAATGCAACAGTGGATGTTTGAGGGTGAATATCTCTCATGTTAGTGCATGGTTTAATGGGGTTTTGGTGTCAAATGAAAGAGGAGATATCATGGAACAAGTTTGATGTTGGTTTTGGATTGAAATGAGGTTTGGAAGAGGTTGGAAAATAGCTTAGAACATCCAGGTTTGAAACTGGTGGAAGGGCGAGGCATGTTGTGGCATGGCGTGGCAAGATAGCACATGAACTTTCAGCATGATCATAACTACTTGGGACCCTTATAACTCCATCATAACTTGCTCAAATGAAAATTTATCCAACATCAAAGTTGAAGAGGACATTGAGATGAACAACTTTGATGTTCAACATTTTTTCATTTGGAGCTTCCATCATTGAGAAAAGTGGCTGGACATTTGGCACACCAAGTGTTTGTCAAAATGATGGCGCGTGGGCCTAGTCTTGCCTTGCCATGACTTGGTTTTGGACCTAGTTTTACCAAACTTTGATTGATCATATCTCCATCAATTTTGATCCAATGGAGATGTTCTTTATATGGATTTGAAGCTCAGAACATGAACTTTAATTGGCTCAACTTGGGCCTGAAGTTTGGAGCTTTTATCTTGGAGAAAGAGAGCCTCAAAGTAGGGTACAACATGGTCCAAACTTGCCATTTTTGGAAACCCTAAAGTTTCTATCTTTGGCAGTTTTGTGATTTCTTGATTTTTCATAATTCCTCCATCATTTCTTGATAAAATCTTGTCCAATGAACCTATATAACATGAATTTCATGAATTTGACCTTAGAAAGTCAAGAGTTGACTTTTTTCACTGCACAGATGACTTTTTCCCCAATTTCTTGATTATCAAGCAACTGATCAATTGAAACCCTTCTGAAACCAATTGATGAGCAATTTTCCATCCATATACACTTAAGAACATAAGGAATACCATGAGATCAAGTCTTGCCCAAAAAATCAGAGATAAACTGGTTTTAGGTCAAACCCTAATTTTGGCACCCTCTGATTAGGAGGAAATATCACATCCTTCAAATCCAGATTCCTCTGAATATGATGTATATTCTATCTAACAAAGATGAGATATGGAATTTGGGGGTGATTAAAACTCAAAGAGCTTGCCCATTTGAGGGTCAGATCCCCATTTTGACTGCCTTGTGTAGGAGATGGTGCACTGTCTAATCTTCTTGATGAATTCTCCTCTTCTCATTCCTTGTGGGACCAATTGAGATGACATATGACATAATAGACCCTTTAGGCTGGTTTGAAGACCCTTGGTTCTTGTTTCCTTTGCTTTGGATGATCAACACCTTTGAGAATCACTGATCCCATGCCCTTATGCAAGATGCAATGCAATGCTTGATGTTTTATTTTTCTATGCTTGAATGCAATGCAATGCAATGCTTGATGTTTTATTTTTCTATGCTTGAATGCAATGCAATGCAATGAAAGTTCATGCCAAATGATATGAAGAAAAGAGAGGGAAAATTTTGGGATATTACAGGTACATATATTGCGATGATGGAATTATGGTCCGAGATATTTTTTGGACTCATCCGGATTCCATCAAGTTGTTCAACACGTTCTCGACAGTGCTCATTCTCGATAGCACCTACAAGACAAACAAGTATCGTCTTCCATTGTTTGAGATGGTTGGAGTTACGTCTACGGATAAGACATATGCCGCCGGCTTTGCCTTTTTGGAGTGTGAGAAAGAGGACAATTTCACGTGGGCGTTGGAGACATGTCAATCACTTTTGAAGAAACATGTTCAAATGCCAAAAGCAATTGTTACGGACCGCGACAACGCCTTGATGAATGCGGTTGCAAAGGTCTTTCCTTCTTCCAATGCACTACTTTGTCGATTTCACATAACAAAGAATATGCGAAGTCAGGTTAAGACCGCGGTGGGTGCGAAACAAGTGGAGTCGGAAGACGGAAAAGTGGTCAAGTCGGGTGTCATTGTAGAGAAAATTATGGATGCATGGACTCATATTCTAAATTCTTCCACAACGGAATTATATGCCGATTCGGTCATTAAATTCCGGAAAGTGTGTGAACGGTACCCCGCTTTGTTGAAATATGTTGAATCCACCATTCTTGATCAAGTGAAAGAAAAGATTGTTTGTGCGTGGACCGATAACGTACGACATCTTGGAAACACTACCACCAATATAGTTGAGTCGACACATGCCAATTTGAAGAATTGGTTGGGGAATAGCAAGGGGGATTTATGTCAGGATTGGGACTTCGTGCATCTAATGATCAAAAACCAACACAATGAGATACAAACCACTTTCGATCGGAGCATCACAGTTTTGGAACATCGGTTTAAAGGTAACTTCTCCTACCTTACGGAGACAAACGGAAGGTTGTGAAGCTTCAGTATCGTTCACCTTCGGTTGACAACGAAGGGAACGTCGCTTACAGCCTTGCTGAGCTCAAGAATCAAGACGATGTTAGAGCAATGTGGCAAACTTATTTGGGTTACGAAGAACAATTCCCGTTCGAGTTCGAGGCGACCGTCAAAATCCGAAGAACGGTCGATGACATCTTAGAGATGTGCAAGCGTCCACCGGGCTATTGATCTTGTACTATTTAAATTTCTGTCGATGTAATGCCGAATTTCTGAATGTAATCCCGATTTAATTTTATGACTGTCATTGCTGAATTTTTGGAGTTCTGTCTCAGGATTTAATCCGGATTTGCAAATACGAATTTGTTCCGGATGTGCACATCCGGAAAAAACTAAAAACTTTTAAAAATACGGTGCGTCCGGATGTGCACATCCGGAAAGCAGGGGTATTTTCGTCAGCGCGCCAGGTGCCTAAGAAGGCTGGGTGGTGTGTTAAGAAATTCTCTTAAATTTTACAGTGTGACTTGGCAGGATGCATCGTCGTCATTGATTGACAGTGTAAAATTAATTTATACGGTCAGTTCATAACCCCTTTTCTGATACATATATTAACGTTAATATGTTATCATCTCTAATATTTTTAATCAATTTATTTTAATGAAATGACAAATAATTTATATAAACATTCTTGAATAAAATGATAAAAAATTTCTACCAACTTAATTAAAAGTTGTAAGCAATATTCATTTGAGAAGTGTTAAATTTTTTTAGAGATAGTTTTTGTACCCATTATAGTCTTCCTAGGGATTAATCTCACATTCCTTTAACATTAAACGTAATATTCTTTTTGTTCTATTTATACAATATTATTTTTTTAATTAATTCAATGAAGGTCTTATTTGTAAAAGACAATTTAGTTCTATTCTGCAAAAATCTCGAAAAAAAATTTAAACAAATATAATTGAGAATGCGTGATTAAAACTTTGATCAATTAAAACAAATGAGGATGGCGTGAATCCAACACTACAACTTTTAAATTTAAATCTTTTAAATTTTAAAATATAAAAAAATTATATTAATATTAATGCATAGAAATAACTACAAAGTAGAATAGATATGAATCAGTTGATGGGCATGTTTTTTTTTATTTTTTTTAAATGATTTTTATAGTGTAACAAAATTTTGTGTGAAAAAATGTATAAAGAAATTTTTCATAAAAACTAGTACAAGACCCGTGCGTCCGCACGGATAAGTTCATTTATATCTTAAATTATTTGATAAGATTTTATTGTTGCTAATATATTGTTATTATAAAATCACTAATAATTAAAAATATTTAAAAAATAAATAGGTAGAAAATCACCAACATAATAAATCTAATAGATCTAATAATTATAAATATTTACAAATATTTTATTGATTAAAATAAAAACGGTATTATGGTGATAGTGATCCGTAAAAATAATGAGTTTCAGTGATAAAATTCACAGGAGTTGTCAACCCTATTCTCATCAACAGATAATAAACCCTCCTCAGTATATTGCAAAGTGTAAAGTGATGATATCATTAAAAATGACTTACAGCAGATATATTAAACTTTGGGTTAAATATGTTTTTGGTATTTATAAAAATCTTGCATTTCATTTTTAGTCCATATAAAAAAATGACATATTTTAGTTCTTACAAAAATTTTATGCATACAGTTTTAGTCCTTGCTATTTTCTTAAACTTTTGAAAACTATTTAATTACCCCTAAACTTTTAAATTTTTGAATAAATTTTTTCATACGTGTTCAGATTACTATAAAATGTTTCTTTACCAAATTATATAATTTTTTAAAACGAGAAGAATTAAATATAAATTTTTTAAATTTCAAAAGATAATGATAAAAAAAATGAAAAACTCAACTTATAAATCAAATTTTGAATTCCTTTTTTTCAAGGAACATTTTATAACGTTATAAACATATTTGCAAAATAATCATTCAAAAATACACATTGGTTTAACAGTATGGACTAAAATTACGCGTTTAATTATTTTGTAGGGACCAAAACACACTATTTTTTATAAGGACTAAAAACAAAATTTGGTAATTTTACAGGGACCAAAAACATATATAACCCTTAAACTTTAATGGAATTGTTACTGCCGATAAAAACAACAAAAGACATGCTTAAGAAATAACTAAGATTAGTATAGTTATAGTTGGATCACAACAATGTGGTTGTACTCTTAAGAAGTGTTATTAGTTAATGTCCAGTTGTCCTAGGAGTAGATTGAAAGTGGTTTTTGCTGCAAGTAGACAAATCTTCATGTACTTGAAAGAGTGGATATCGTTTTTTGTTGTAAAGTAATAAGTAAGGACAACCTCAGGAGGGATAAATGCCACATACTTTATTTATTAGGCTTATATAATTGAAAAAGGGAAAAATGAGAGATATGATGGGACTGATGATTTATTAATTATCATATCATATGTAAAGCATCTAATTAATAATGAGTAAACCATGAATATTGTTCCTAAACCATATACAAATGATAGATAGTCTTAAAGTATATAAAACCCGTATTTTAGTCCTTAAAGAATATGAAAGTGAGGAAGTACTTGAAATAAGCTATATCATGTTCTTGCCATGCAAAAAAACATAAAAACCTAGGACGTACAAATGTGTGTGTGGTCAGATGAATTATCATCTTACATCTTTGAAATGAAGGATTAAATATTTGCATTAACCATAAAAGTAGAACATAAAAGTCAAAAGTAACAAGTATAGGATAAAGAATATTCACCAATTATTCTCCAAACCGATCAATAACTACACCTTACCATTTTGAGCATCAATATTCCTAACTGGCCCCTTAAACCATTTTCTAGCATCCAATACCCACCAAACCATTATTAAACCCAAACCTACCCCTAGAGCAATAGGTGCATAATTGAAAGTATCCCAAGTTATTGGATAAAAAGTTGGCAAAAGGAACACACTACATGTATAACAAATCCATAAAAATGCTACCAAACATATTGTCCAACCTTGAAATTCTTCTCTGGCATCACCATTCTTGCAAATATTGGAACTGCATAGCCACCAACCCAACCAATTGTGCATATTGTAGTTATAGCAGTAAACACTACATTCACCTTTAAAATTGGTAGACCAAGAAGAATGCATATTGCTGCACATAGCCATACTGCATTTGTAGGAACCTTGTGCTTTGGATGCAGTTTTCGCCATATGAACGAAAATGGTCCCCATTTTAGACCGGCTAAATGTGCAGCCCAAAAGTACAGAGAACCAGTTGTCTGTTATAGATTGAATCAAAACTGAAAATTTGTTCGGGAAATTATTCATAGATTCATAAATTACATGCATAAACTTTATGAGAAGAGACAAATCGGGAAAGATGAACATATCTCAGCCATAGCAATTTAAACAAACCATGCGAAGAAACAAACAACTACCCATCCCTAGACAAGACTTGCAGGGCCTGCATATTGAAGGCTAGAACCATACAAAGGTGTGATTCCAGTGAAAAATGTCATTGTTGAAAATGATATCCCAAGAGTTTTGAACGTAGTCTGCAAAATACAAGAAAAAAATGTTATTTTCATAGTGAGAAAATTTAGATCAAGATGGTAAAAGAACAAAAACCATTTCTCTTCTTAGTTCTTGCTTGTAACCAAGCTCATTGAGTCTCTTCTCTGCCGAATCCATAGCTATGTTCCTATGCTTGCATAAAAAGTCTGAATGCTCAGTATGATATGAAAAGGAAAAAACAGGAAAAAAACCATCAAACAAGAAAAAACTGTATGATATGAAAAGTCTGAATTCCATTTACATCACTGCCATCGAACATTTCTTCGTTCCTATGCTTGCATAAAAAGTCTGAATGCTCAGTAAATCTAGCCACATACTACAAAAGCTCAATCAAAACAATCAAATGGAGACATGTTCATTCAAATTGTGTAACCGAAACAAATGAAATGTTCTGAAGTAAAAAAAGTTTTGCACGTCCCACGCGTAGTTAAGTCAAATATGTATTTCTTTTTACACCACTCGTACTATTGAAAGGTCTTTTACTCAATCATAATACTGAGTAAGTGTTTACTATAAGAAAACTAAATCACTGCAGTGTGAAAATAATGACTTATTGGCAATAATAACACGGAGACAAATTCGTTCCAGCATCAATAACAATCAGTAGTCAATGTTAATTTCCCAAAAATAATCAGATTCATAAACCCATCTAACCATGGGTTTATGCTAAAAGTTGCCTTGCAAATTACCAGACATAAACTTACTGGCGAGGATGATACTTGATCAACTCAAGAATACTTCAATTTCCCTGGATAAAAAGGTAATTTATCAACTGTTGACGTTATACATAATAGGAATGATCAAATCATTCAAGTGTAACGCAAGCAGTTTTTCACTGCTCATGTATATATCATATAGTAAAGCCTAATGTTTTTTGGCGATCAAGTTGAAATTCTTACCTTGCCTTGCAAATCCATGTCACGATAGATGTGCCATTTCCTGTATCTCTGCTCTCCAATTAAAGCAGGTCTAAGCCTATGCGCAATAGTACAAGTCAAACAACAACATCCTTTTAGATCCTCTACACATTTTCTACAGCATCTGCAAAACAAAGGTTAAAATGCTTTAATTGAATGAATCATATTTCAAATTGAAGAGAAAAATATAAATCACCAAAAAGCAGGTTCAGTCATTTTCTGCAGCATCTGCAAAACAAAGGTTAAAATGCTTTAATTGAATGAATCATATTTCAAATTGTAGAGAAAAATATAAATCACCAAAAAGCAGGTTAAGTCTTGGTTTAAGAGAAGACAAATGCAACAAAGAGACTTACATAGTGGTCTAAAGAAACGAAGACAACAAAAAGAGTGGCAGTATAGTTTAAGCAATTGTGATGGTCAATTGTGTTAATATTTCAAGCTAAAGTTAACTAATTACCATGGCCAATGTAACATATAGTTAACTATTAGGCTGTTCAAGCTAAACATAACTATGTTATGTTAAAAATGTATTCAACAACATATTAGTAACCAATAAAGCAATGCAATAGAAGAAATGTGCCATAATGAACATACCCTCTCATGGACAGGGGTTGTGGTTTACTCTTCTTCAACTACTGCCACTTTATCACCACTTCCGCCCTTCATTACAATGTTATTATTAGCCACTACCTCTAAATGATTGTAAATAGGATCCTGAGCTCTTAATGCAACATGTTCTAGCAGGACCTCACAAGGTTCAGGATTCAAATCGATCAAGCTTGTCACTTACGGTCACCTCATTCAATTTCAACGATTGCCTGCAATAGTTTGAAAATTCATGTAAGCATGGTGGACTTGCTTGTGATTAGTAGAGCTCACTTGAATTTTACTCAATAATAAAGTGTTGAAATATCATGTTAGAAAATATAATAATATAACACTTACAAATGTTTATCCTTTTTTACGGTATTCTCATACGAAAATATAATAATAGGATACTAAGATCATAAAAGAGTAGTCGAATTGACCTTGATAAACACCTTTTGCTTGTCCACATAAATGAAGGCAGAATTGGACGTCACAATAGAAAATGCGTGAGCAACGGGACAACATGCCACATCGTTTCCGCGAATATTATATAGCCAGGCAACCTGTATTGGGTGACATTGAATAAAATGAAAAATAATCTTTAAAAGGATGAACATTTGATAAAGAAACAAAAATGACGAGCTATTAAGAGGATACACTCACTTCATCGAGTGTTTTTACAACTAAGCATTAAGTGTGCTCTTGTACAAACTTTTTTCTCAAATCTTGCAACTTATCTATGACAGAGCGACCTGCAAACTTTAATGGTTGTTTAACGACCTCTTTAATCACTTCTGGTGGACGATTTGTCCATATTTCATCTACGGAATTTTTTGTTGTTTGGACCAGCTTCTGGTGTTTTTTTTCAAAAGCGCCTTTGAGCAATATCAATTGAAATATACCAAGGGTCAATTCTACATTTGCAACAGAAACGATTTTCAATTGAAAATCATGTTGAAATTAAAAAATTTTCAAACTTTTATAATAAAACACAAACATGTTAGACGGTGTGGCTAGTGATCGAGAGGGGGGTGAATAGATGACCTCCTTGAAATTCAGGGATTTAAAAATGCTTATCAGAGTCTTTCAAGTTAGCGGAAAAAATACGATCCCGAATCGACTTCCGTCTATTCTGAACCAGCTACTAGAAAATCGGACACACGAGTTTATGCTGGATTTATTAGGATGACAAAGATTTATTAACACCGGATTAGAATCGAATCAAATGCACTATCATACAAATACTATTTCCAATGAACAAAAACTCAGCAAACAATTTTGTCAAACACTTGGTGTGTATGTGTTCAATGATTGACAATAATGGTGATTTTGACAAGAGTTTTCGTACCACTATTGTATCTTGAAACTTTAATACACCATACACCAAACGAATCACAAAATTGTTGAAAACGTAAAGAGCTAAAGATAGAATACAATACGCAGAGATTTGGTAAGGAAGTTCCCCACTTTCGTCCTCGCGGGTGGGTACGTCTCCCTCTCAATTTCAAACTGAAATTGAGACCTGTTATATCAATAATGCTTAATTCATTATTTACAAGGTTACAATACAAAGCCAGAAATCTAAACCCCAAGATCTTCCTATTGTATGAACCTTCACTTGATCTGAGCTTGATCAAGAATTTTCCCTGCAAGAAATACAAACAATTCACCGGTTCCACGACCTGTTTGCGAAATATCCAAATTTCTAAACCCTACGCTGCGGCTGAATATGTTCTGCAATTGTGACTAACAAACCCTCAAGAACACACCCGTTCTTGAAGGACAAACTAGATGGTTTTTCCTCGAAACCCCCTTTGAATCTTCAACTCAGCTAGATCCTTGATCGTACCACTGAACGTTATCTCGAAGATCCTTTAATCCGAAGAACAAAAAATGATTATGTGTTGATGTTCTTGAATTAAAGAGATTGAGAAGATGATGAAGACAAAGTATCTTTCAGGTCTCTAAAGCTGCTCATAGAATTGATGCACACCAAACTTGCCTTTTGCTTTGATTGCACAATTTTCACTTTTACAAATTCTTAACTCAAACTGAACTGTCATAACATCTTATATGTGAAAAACAGAAACGGTTAAAAGCAACAAACAGCTTTATGTATCGATACAAATATCGTATGAGTCGATACATAGTGGGTATAACACATACATGAGTCGGCACATAATTGTATGCATCGATGCATACTGTAACTATTAATTTCCAGAATGTAAAGTCAGTCATGCATCGATACATAACACAATTACAAAGGAGCATGCATCGATACATGATGCGAATGAATCGATACATAACACAATTACAAAGGAGCATGTATCGATACGAGATTCGTATGAATCGACACATACTGAAGCAAAATTGTTTTTGTGAATTTATCAAAGGTATGTGTCGATGCAAGACACATATGAATCGATGCATACATAAGGAAAATTGTTTTTATGATTTCAATGATGATATGAATCAATTTGCATTGTCTTTTAAAGCATAATATAGGTATGAAATCATATGTATGTACCAACTAATCATGCATACTAATCTTATATCATGCATATCACACAATTTGCATTTATCACACAATTTGCTATCATACAAAAACTTAAAGGCTTGCTCACAAACTCCCCCTTTTTGATGATGGCAAATTTACAAGATGTGATGGAACACTCCCCCTGAGTTTGTGCATGGCTGTCAACATCTTGGTGTCTTGCTTCTCCCCCTTTGTCAACATCAAAAAGAAGAAACAGACAGTCCCAAAGCTAGACAGCAAAATTGATGTAACAATAGACAGCAATATTGATATAGAAGCTCACAATCACCAAGAAAGAAGCTTAACATAAAAGAATCATTCACAAAGAATGACAAGAAAAGGGCAAGACTAACACAAGTAAACAAAACTAAAAGAAATAAGCATTAAATTGTTAAGAAAGTACTTAGAGTTTACATAAGCAAAACCAAAGCATATAAAGTTTGAACAATTTAACAAGGAAACTGAAGCAACATTATGATGAAATGAAATGTAATGAAATGACATGATGATAGCTTAAAAAGGGTTATGGCCTCCACAGGACTCCTCATCATCTCTGTCAGGATCTCTGAAGCTTGGTGGAGGCGGAGGAGGAGGCATCTCATCAGGATTATGGCCCATAAAACTATATCGCCGGAACCGGTTCTGAACTTCAACACTTCTGAATCTGTCCATGATACCAGGATTGGCACGACAATCGTCCATAAAACCAGACATTTCATTGTAAAAGACTTGATGCCATTTAACCAAGTCCGTGTGCCAAGCATGCTGATTATGATACATCCGTGTGTGTTCATCATGCCACTCACGATGCTCCTTATGCAACTTATTTTGCTGATTATGCCAAGCGAGCGCCTGTTCATGACGGGCTTGATTAGTAAGCTCCATTTTCTGAAACATTTGAGTCAAATACGCAGGAGCAGTTGAAGAAGAAGCAGCAGCAGAGAACGGAGGAACATTTGGACCGGGTTCATAATTTGTTGGAGACCACCTTTGTGGCACCCAATCACCCCAGCCAGCATTAGTATTTGCTTCAGGCTGATTCTCTTCATTTGCATCATTCATTTCTTCATCCATCTGGTCTTCAGGCACAAACACTTGTTCAGAAGGCACATCAAAATTATATACCCTTGTTTTGGATCCTCTTTCCAGAAAATAGAAACATTGACACTCCTTATCCCACTGGTATCCCATATGAGATAACGTGGCAGTGTTGAACTCTTGAGCAGAAGAGGGAGATATGAGAGGTATTAAGGGTATGGTTATATTCTAGTATTTGATGATTCTCATGATCTGGGCAGCATATCCAAGTGTAATATTCTTCGCACGATTACGCATAAGAAACATGCGTTTCACGAAGTAGTTTGGCCAATTTAACGAAACCCTATTGTGAAGAAGATACACAAGATGAATATCTGATTTATCCAACCTAGAATGACCACCGGACTTTGGACGCAAGATGTGCGAGACAATCCAGTGAAGTATTCTAGGTACGCTTGTGATCATACCAGATGTGAGTGATTCATCCTCACCCAGAGGTCTATCCAATTTTGAAATTGATGCCACATATTCCCTTATTTTAAATTCTGTATCAAAACTCTGGTCATGCCAGTTCTTCAGGCCAGGCACCCCAAACGGAATTTGAAACACTTTGTCCCAATCAGTGGCTTCAAAAGTGTAAGTTCTGGTGCCAATAGAGCATTTGAACATATAGCCTCTACCAGATTGCAGACCAGCATAGAATATACGAATAAAATCCTCATGATAATCATCATTTATGGTCAAAAATGTACCAAGGGTTTGTGCATTCAACAAATCAACGACATCGTTGAGATGGAGGGCAGATGCATCAGTTTTATCAAAGACATGGGGTTTCATAACTAACCTTGTCTTGAAAGAGGCCTCAAACTCCTCAGCGATGGCAGGATGAAGAAGAGTGAGAGCACTAGGAGGGATTTCTGGAGGTTGTGGAGACTGACGAGACGTCCCAATGGGTTCCTTTCCTTTTCCTCTTCCTCTTTGTCTAGTCGGGATGATTCTTGGAGGCATGGTGATGAATTGGAGAGGAGTTAAGATGAAGGATAGGAAGTGAATTAGGGTTTTAGAGATGAAGATGTTTGAAGAAGTTAGGGTTAGCCGTGTGGGTATGAGAGGAGAAAAGAGTCTAGAGTGAATTAACCCTTTAAAAATGGCTGATGTGTCGATCCACAACTTAACTTAACATGCATTTATGGTAAAAGAGACAGTATGTATCGACACAAGGGGATATGGATCGATTCATTTCACGAATTGATTGGTTTTGAAAATGTCCTATGTGTCGACACAAAGCATGGATGCATCGACACATACTGAAACAAGTTTTGAAAAATTTGAAATAAAAGGACATGTATCGACTCATATCACGAATGCATCGACCGGAAACGCTAATGTATCGACACATGCACTTGTTGCATCGATACATACTGATGCTAACCTAAATTTGAACTAATTTTTTTTTTGACTATATGTTGAGTGTAGAAACCTGTTAGCAGCTCTAAGTCAATGCAGTATGAATTATGTCATGATGATGATGCTCAAGTATAATTCACGAATCAAACATTTATGTTCAAACAACATATGCAATGAAATACATATAAACGATCTTAAAGAATTTGTTCTACCATACACTAATCACAAAGTTCCAAAGAGATTTAGAAAGGAATGATATTACCTCTGTTGATGTAACCTTATGAAGTCTGATTGAGGTCTAAAAACAAATCTCAACAGCCAAAGTGAGACATATATAAATAAGAACCAACATGCTTAAGACATCGATGAGGAGAGATCTAAAATCCCCAATTCACGACGAATGTTGAAGAACGGTTCCGTTGCTAATGGTTTAGTAAGAATGTTAGCAAGTTGGTTTTTAGTATCAACATGCTCAAATACAACGTCCTCTTTTTCAACATGATCGCGAAGAAAGTGATGCCTAATCTCTATGTGTTTAGTGCGTGAGTGTAAAACAGGATTCTTAGTAAGATTTATAGCACTGGTGTTGTCACACTTTATTGGAATACGTTTGAGTTGAATATCGAAATCTTGTAGTTGTTGCTTTAGCCACAAGATCTGAGCGCAACAACTACCGGCTGCAATGTACTCAGCCTCAGCAGTTGACAATGCGACAGACACCTATTTCTTGCTATGCCAACTGACCAAAGAGTTTGAAAATAAGTGACATGTACCACTAGTACTTTTCCTATCTGATTTGCAACCAGCAAAATCAGAATCGGAGTAACCTACTAAGCTACAATCGCTTCCTTTGGAATACCAGATCCCATATTTAGATGTTCCATGAAGATATCCAAATATGCGCTTGATAGCTTTCAAGTGTGACTCCTTAGGATTCGATTGATATCGTGCACACATGCAGACACTAAACATGATGTCAGGTCTAGACGCAGTAAGATACAAGAGAGACCCAATCATACCTCTATACTGTTTGACATCTACACTCTTACCATGTTCATCTTTATCTAGGTTTCCGTTGGTAGGCATAGGTGTGTCTATTGATTTTGACTCGTTCATTCCAAAGCGCTTGAGCAGCTCTCTGCAGTATTTTGTTTGACTCACAGCTGTACCCTCATCAAGCTGCTTTATTTGGAGACCGAGGAAGTAATTTAGCTCCCCCATAAGACTCATTTCAAATTCACCCTGCATAACATTTGAAAACTCTTCGACCAAGTGTATGTTAGTTGAACCAAAAATTATATCGTCTACATAAACTTGAACTAAAAGAATGTGTTTTCCCTTGTGTTTAATGAAGAGGGTGGTATCCACTTTACCTCTTGAATATCCATGATCAAGTAGAAATTTGCTAAGCCTTTCATACCAAACCCGAGGGGCTTGCTTAAGACCGTACAAAGCTCGTTTTAATTTGTAAACATAATCTGGATATTCAGCATTCTCAAAACCAGGAGGTTGTGAGACGTATACCTCTTCATTTAGGACACCGTTTAGATATGCACTCTTTACGTCCATTTGGTAAAGCTTAAAATCTTTAGAATACGCATAAGCAAGCAAGAGACGTATAGCTTCGAGGCGAGCAACTGGAGCATAAGTTTCCTCATAGTTTATGCCCTCCTCTTGGTTATACCCTTGTGCCACTAAACGTGCCTTGTTCCTAGTTATCACTCCGTTTTCATCAAGCTTATTTCTAAAAACCCATTTAGTACCTATGATATGATGATCTCGCGGACGAGGAACAAGTTCCCAAACGTCATTTCTTTTAAATTGATTAAGCTCTTCTTGCATGGCCATTAGCCAAAATTCATCAATCAAGGCCTCTTTGGCATTTTTAGGTTCTACTTGTGAAACAAAAGTGAAGTGAGAGCAGAAATTACTTATCCTAGAATGAGTCATTACTCCCTTTGAAATGTCTCCCAAGATATTGTCAATAGGATGGTCTTTTGAAGATCTCCAAGCTGGTGGAAGATCATTCACTTCAGCTTGTCCTTCTTCCTTATCTTTTACATGACTGGTATCTTCCTCCTCCTCATTGTCTTCTGTTTTGGACTGATCAATTTCCGAAACAGCTTCTTTGAGTATGTCTTCTGTAGATATACCTGTGTCATCAAAAGAAATACCTTTTCCGACATTTTTTTAATAAGACTCATCAAAAGAGACATGAATAGATTCTTCAACAGAAAGTAAACGCTTATTATACACTCTATATGCTTTACTTGATTGTGAATAACCAAGAAAAATACCTTCTTCCGCTTTTGCATCAAACTTCCCAAGTTTTTCCTTACCATTATTCAAAACAAAACACTTACAACCGAATACGTGAAGATGTGACAAGTTTGGCTTCCTTCCTTTTAAAAGCTCATAAGGGGTTTTGTTTAAAATAGGGCGAATTAAAATCCTGTTTAAAACATAACAAGCTGTACTAACTGCATCAGCCCAAAAATATTTTGGCAATCCACCCTCATTTAGCATTGTTCTTGCCAGCTCTTCTAAAACGCGATTTTTGCGCTCCACAACGCCATTCTGTTGTGGAGTTCGAGGAGCTAAAAAGTTATGCTCAATACCATTCTTATCATAGTACTTATCAAAGAGATAGTTTTGAAATTCTCCTCCATGATTTCTTCGAATTGTAACTATTTTAGAATTCATTTTATTTTGGGACAGTTTTGCAAAACTCTTAAAAGCGGAAAACGTTTCATCTTTGCTATGAAGGAATATAGTCCAAGTAAATCTAGAATAGTCATCAACGATTACTGAACCATAATAGTTTCCACCTAGACTCTTTGTCCTAGAAAGCCCAAAGAGATCCATATGGAGAAGCTCAAGGGGTCGTGAAGTTGAAATTACATTTTTGGATTTAAAAGAGACCCTTGTTTGCTTTCCCATTTGGCACGCGTCACATAGGTGGTCTTTTGAAAACTTTATTTTTGGAAAACCGACTACTAGATCCTTAGATACAACCTTGTTAAGCAAATCGAAATTAACATGCGCTAAGCGTCTGTGCCAAAGCCAAGAATCATCATTCAAGGCAACTAGACACTTAGAGCTTGTTAAAGGTACATAAAAAAGATCAAGCATATAGATATTGTTTACTCTTACACCCTTAAACACAATATTCTGTTCAGTATGTTCAATTATGCAGCAAGTTTTTGTGAAAGAAACCTTGTAACCCTTGTCGCACAATTGACTAATACTTAACAAATTGTGTTTAAGCCCCTCTACTAGATGGACATCAGAAATAGTAGTGGTAGAGGGATTACCTACACTACCTTTGCCAAGTATAGCTCCTTTGTTATTGTCTCCATAAGTAACATATCCCTTCTTCTTTGCTTTGAAGTCTATAAAAAGCGATATGTCACCCGTCATGTGCCTTGAGCACCCGCTGTCTAGAAACCATCTTCTATCTACGGATGCAAGACACTCATCCTACAATATCAAAAGAGAGAAACAGGTACCCAATTTTCATTGGGTCCATGTGGGTAAGTGGTAACATGGTTGCCTTTAGGCCTCCATTGATAAATGCCTTTAGGAACAAGAAATCTCCTAAACTTGCATTTTTCAATGGTATGACCAGCATGACAACAATAATGACATAAGCCACGATGATGTATTTGTTTATTTTTTGTCATTAAATCCTTTGGAATAAAAGAGTATTTTGCATATGGTGGATTTAGTGACTTCTTAAACAACCTAGAATCAACGGCATAAGTAACCTTGGGTTGTAAAGCTTTTTCCAATTTGACTTTAAGAGTTTTAACCTCTTGTTGCCAAATATGACAAGCTTCACAATACCTAACTTTACTGCATCCGTTAAAATTAATATCTTTTGAATTTTCTGCTATACTAGCTTTCAAGCTTTCTAAATCTTTTTCAGCTTTGTATACTTTACCTTCCAAGAATGAAAAAATTTGTTTATCGGAAGATAATCTTTTAAAAGCATCTACAGCTTCGTTATGCAGTTTTTTAAAAGCTATTTTCAGTTCAGAAAAAGACATAGAGGAAACATTACTATAGTAGGCTTGTCTTACTTTCTTATCGTTGATTTTCTTCTTGTGGTAGGACTGATTTTTGGTGTGAGCCATAAGACACAGATTTGTTGTCTCATCACTATCATTTGAACTTTGTGAGCTTGATGAATCGCTATCACTTTCCCATGCTATGTAAGCTCTTCTTTGTTTATTTGACCTTTTTGGTGGAGCTTTTCCTTTGTCCTTTTTCTTCATAGGACATTCTGTTTTATAATGTCCAGATTTACCACAATTAAAACACGATCCTTTTACTTTATGCTTCTTATTCTCTTCCTGTTTTGACTCTATAGATTGTCTTTGAAACTTAATGAGATTTTTGTCGGAATGCTGGATTCCATTCTTTCGAATGAATCTATTATATCTCCTAACAAAAAGTCCCATTTCTTCATCACCCGAATCTTCGTCACTACTTGAATCATTGTCGCTTTGCTCTTTTTGTGAGGACTTTGAGTTAGAGGCCACAAGAGCTATTGGCTTCTTCTCACTCTCTTTGTCTTTATTCTTTTCCTTTTTGCTCTTTTTCTCAAATATTTCGAGACTTTCCAGTTCTTGCTGATGTTCTTCCAGCTTGCCGAATAAAGTTGTAATCGTAAGCGTCGTGAGGTCGTTGGATTCCTTAATAGCTGTTACTTTAGGTTGCCATTCCCTGCTAAGACATCTCAGAATTTTATTAGTGGCTATTTCATTGGAAACAGGTTTTCCAAGTGCATTCAACCGATTTATGAGATGAACGAATCTCTTTTGCATGTCATAGATAGATTCTCCTTGTTTCATGCGAAAGAGCTCGAACTCTTGATTAAGTGTGTTAATACATGACTATTTTACTTCAGTAGTACCCTCATGGGCAATTTCTAAAGCATCCCACATTTCTTTAGCTGTCGAGCAATGGGATACCCGATAATACTCATCAGCACTAAGTGCTGAAATTAGCATATTTCGAGCTCTCCAATCACTCGACCACTTTTTCTCATCTTTCTCATCGTAATCATCTTCTGGTTTAGGAACTATGGCGCCAGCCTCATTTCTCATAGTAATTTGAAAAGGACCATTTTGGATGGCAGCCCACACATTCCTATCCACAGAATTTATGTGAAATCGCATGCAGTCTTTCCAGTAGCCATAATTTTCACCGTTGAAAACAGGCGCTCTATTATACGCCCCCTTTGGTTCAGAATCCATATCGTTACAAGCAGCCACAAAGCACCAGCGAACTGACGCTCTGATACCACTTGTTAGACGGCGTGGCTAGTGATCGAGAGGGGGGTGAATAGATCACCTCCTTGAAATTCAGGGATTTAAAAATGCTTATCAGAGTCTTTCAAGTTAGCGGAAAAAATACGATCCCGAATCGACTTCCGTCTATTCTGAACCAGCTACTAGAAAACCGGACACACGAGTTTATGCTGGATTTATTAGGATGACAAAGATTTATTAACACCGGATTAGAATCGAATCAAATGCACTTATCATACAAATACTATTTCCAATGAACAAAAACTCAGCAAACAATTTTGTCAAACACTTGGTGTGTATGTGTTCAATGATTGACAATAATGGTGATTTTGACAAGAGATTTTGTACCACTATTGTATCTTGAAACTTTAATACACCATACACCAAACGAATCACAAAATTGTTGAAAACGTAAAGAGCTAAAGATAGAATACAATACGCAGAGATTTGGTAAGGAAGTTCCCCACTTTCGTCCTCGCGGGTGGGTACGTCTCCCTCTCAATTTCAAACTGAAATTGAGACCTGTTATATCAATAATGCTGAATTCGTTGTTTACAAGGTTACAATACAAAGCCAGAAATCTAAACCCCAAGATCTTCCTATTGTATGAACCTTCACTTGATCTGAGCTTGATCAAGAATTTTCCCTGCAAGAAATACAAACAATTCACCGGTTCCACGACCTGTTTGCGAAATATCCAAATTTCCAAACCCTACGTTGCGGCTGAATATGTTCTGCAATCGTGACTAACAAACCCTCAAGAACACACCCGTTCTTGAAGGACAAACCAGATGGTTTTTCCTCGAAACCCCCTTTGAATCTTCAACTCAGCTAGATCCTTGATCGTACCACTGAACGTTATCTCGAAGATCCTTTAATCCGAAGAACAAAAAATGATTATGTGTTGATGTTCTTGAATTAAAGAGATTGAGAAGATGATGAAGACAAAGTATCTTTCAGGTCTCTAAAGCTGCTCACAGAATTGATGCACACCAAACTTGCCTTTTGCTTTGATTGCACAATTTTCACTTTTACAAATTCTTAACTCAAACTGAACTGTCATAACATCTTATATGTGAAAAACAGAAACGGTTAAAAGCAACAAACAACTTTATGTATCGATACAAATATCGTATGAGTCGATACATAGTGGGTATAACACATGCATGAGTCGGCACATAATTGTATGCATCGATGCATACTGTAACTATTAATTTCCAGAATGTAAAGTCAATCATGCATCGATACATAACACAATTACAAAGGAGCATGCATCGATACATGATGCGAATAAATCGATACATAACACAATTACAAAGGAGCATGTATCGATACGAGATTCGTATGAATCGACACATACTGAAGCAAAATTGTTTTTGTGAATTTATCAAAGGTATGTGTTGATGCAAGACACATATGAATCGATGCATACATAAGGAAAATTGTTTTTATGATTTCAATGATGATATGAATCAATTTGCATTGTCTTTTAAAGCATAGTATAGGTATGAAATCATATGTATGTACCAACTAATCATGCATACTAATCTTATATCATGCATATCACACACTTTGCATTTATCACACAATTTGCTATCATACAAAAACTTAAAGGCTTGCTCACAAAACATGCTTCATCATAACCCACAAATATTTTCTCATATCCACACCAAATATTTTCATCATACCTATAAGAAAACATCTCCTGTACATCTCTTATATGGGGAAAGAAAGAAACAATTCGCTTTGCTCGAAACAAGTATCCATTCATCATACCAGCAACATTGAATAACTATTAACAATCATACTCAATAGAATAGCAAAAAACAGGACCACCAAAGCCATTACTTAAATATTAATTATCGACATAATGAAAGGAAAGAAAAAGAATTCAACAACACTGTTAGAGTTGAGTTCAACCGTTACTCATTACTATGAAACCAACATTACTTATGATACAGTAACTACGGCAGAAAGGCAAAGAAGAACCAGTTACAGTAATAATTCCTTACTCTCTCCCACCAAAACAAAATCAACACATATAACTTATACATGTTTAGATCTAGAAATTTTATAAAGCTAGCTGGACTATATGAACTATATGAATCTCAAACAATTGTAAATTACAAATTTGTGAAACACATTTCAAACATATGAACTATATGAATCTCAAACCATTGATAAATTACAAATTTGTGAAACACATTTCAAACATACATTGTCAGGACATACAACCTTAATTTGATTTTATCTCAAGAAGTTTTCAACCTTCAGCATGACAAAGCATTTCACAAAGTATTTTCCAAATCATATAATCAAAATGTCGTATGAACATGAAACTCAAGATTAAAGAAGTCCAAAACAAATCCGGATCAGCATGTAACCGTAAATTGAAACCAGTTAGCTAACACTCATCAATGAAATTCAAATGTCGAAAGTTAACCACAACATTTTCAGAATAATATCCATCGCAATTACCACGCGTTTCAACATCGAAATGCATCAAAACCGAACCGAAGTTCAAATATAACACCAGCAGCATAACAAGTGACTAAGATGCAAATGTAAATCGAGACGCGACAAAATTGAATCAAGAATATGCATGTAGTCACAATGATGTCGAACCGGAAATTATACTTAGTGAGAACAATAGTTCGCATAACACACAAAATTCAATTCAAAAATTTACCAAATTGAGATTCAAGTACCAACAAGTCGTAACAGTGTAATGTCATAACAGCAGCAGCAACATATTTACAACAGTATGTCAGTTCAATCTTGAACAAAAGAAACTACAATATTGCAACCAAATTAAAATCACAAAATTATATACATACACTATACAATAAAGATTTCAAATCAATTTGTCAACCACAATGCAATGTCAACAACATGTACACCGAAAATACGAAATCGCAGCAGCAACAACATTAATTAACGACCAATCAGTTGTTACAATGTTCACAAAGCTGTTGTTGAATTGTATACGTAATCGAAATGCCGATATCAAATGCCAAAACAGTATAACCGACTCAGAAAGAAAGTAAATAAGAAACAAAATTATAACCAAAATTGTTAGGCGTTGAGGCGGCAGATCACATCAACTTGTATTGCAGCCGATAGCAACATATCAACCTAAGCACAGTGTATTCGAATTGCAACCGATATAAATATCAATTGAAATATACCAAGGGTGAATTCTACAACTGCAACAGAAATGATTTTCAAACCTAAACAACAGAAACGATTTTCAATTGAAAATCATGTTGAAATTAAAAAAATTTCAAACTTTTACAATAAAACACAAACATAAACTAAAACTAGATCTCAAAACACAATAAAATCAAAACTTTCATCCAAACAAAAACAAAACAAAAGCGATTTTTGACCCAAAAAAAATCTTAAACCCATTTGTTCAAATGATAAAAATTCAGAAAAGAAGCAAATCAAAACAAGAACCCACAAGTATGAACTGACCTTTAAAAATTTTCGTCGATCTGGACCTGGGTGACTGGAACGTCGGGAAGAAATAGACGAGAGAGAACAGAGGAAATTTGCATACGAAAGAAAATGGGGAACAATTGAAAAATGAAAATGAGTTGGATCTGGATGAAGGAAATTGTCATTTTCTTCAAGCTTGAAACACTGATATAAGAGATGAAAGGTTTTGAGTTTGAAAATTGGAGAGGGAGAAGGTTGTGACGGGAAAGAGAAGAGAAAATGAGAGAGAGAGAGAGAGAGAGAGAGAGAGAGAGAAGGGGGGGGGGGGGAGGTACTGATGAGAGAAAAATGAGGCAATGTTTGAAATTTGAAAATGTAGTGGCTTGTAGTTAGTAAATTACCATTAAGGGTATTTGTTAAGTATAAATTAATTTTAATGAAAGGGTAAATGAGGGTGTTACTATGTATCTTCCATTAATAGTTAGGTAGTTGATTTCAAATGAAAATTTGTTTAGAATAATTATTCTTAAAATGTTATTTTAGATATTTTATCATTTTATTGAAGTTTTTATTGGATATCAAAATTTTAAAAAAATCACTTAATTTTGAAACTAATTCAAATAGATTTTCATAAAAATCATTTTTGAAATATAACTTTTTGAAAAAATTGTGATTTCGACTATCTTTTCATATTCAATAATGCATGTTTATGTTATAAAATGTCAAAATTAATCATTCAATTTAGAAAAAACGAATATAAAAAAATTTACAATATTTTAAAAAACATTTTTGTAAAATCTAGTTTTGAAAATATAAAAAAAAATCAATTTTTTTATATTTGAAACAATCAGGCCCTTCGACTATAAAAAATGGATTTTTTTCTTTGTACTTTTTAAAATAGATTCTATAAAAATCTTTTCCAAAATTACTACAAGGTTTTTTAAATTTGTTTTTTATAAATTAAAAGACAAATTTTGACATATTATAAAATAAACATATATTATTAAAGATTAAAATATAGTCAAAATCACAGTTTTTTTAAAAGTTGTATATCAAAAATGATTTTTTATGAAAAACAATTTAAAATAGTTTCAAAATTAAGTTAATTTTTGAAATTTTGACATGAAATTTTGACATCCAAAATTTTTTCGATAAAATGATAAAATATATAAAATAACATTTTAAGAATAACTATTTAAACTAATTTTTCATTTGAAACTTTTATAAAAAAATTTCTTTATAAATATTTTTTACACCAAAACATATTAAACTAGGGGTGAACAATCGGTCGGTTATGGTCGGTTTCGGACCCAAAACTTAAATTCAACGTAAACCACAGTTTTATTTTTATGACCTAATTTCGACCGATAAAATTTCGGTTTTCGTCGGATTCAGTTAAGTCGGTTTGGCAGTTTAGTCGGTTTAATATTTATTAGAACAAACCTATAAAAATATTTTTTTTTTAAATTTTTTTTATAAAAAATATTAATACTTTAAAATAGAACTATTTTTTATTATTAAAAAAAATTGTTATTATGAGATAATATTTTCAATATTATTTGGCATTAATTTTATCCATTATCATATCTTAAACTATAAATTAAATAATATTCAAAATTTTATATTACATATCTTGTATTTTTTGGGAGTATACAATATAATCATTAAATTATAAAAATGATAATATCCTGCAACATTATAAATCTCATTTTTATAGTGCATATAGTAATAAAAATAAATAAAATATATATTAATTAAGTTCAGTCGGTTTCGATTTTCGTCGGATTCAAAATAAACATCCGAGTCCGACCGAAACAACCTTATATTATCCAAATTAAGCAACTGAATCAACTCGATACCCGATTTAACCCGATTCATTTGCGCAAAAAAACAACTATCGATTTCAATCGTTCGGTTCAAATTTATCCACTCCTATATTAAACTATTAAAATCATTAAAAAAAAAGAAGACAAAACTTGAAAATAAAAAGTGCGGACATGATTGAGATGTGAATCCATTTTAGCACCCCCTACTAAAAGGTAATGGAAGGGTCAACTAACCTAACATAAAGAGTAAGACTCTGCACGTATCAACAATGACGCGGACACTTGTAGCGGCAATGAGTACAATTAATAAGTCAAACTAGACCCAAAAAAAGTCAAAAGTACGAAAACTTAGATTTATTGGTTTTGCATTCCTTTCCCCAAACATGCAACAATACCAAACTCATGAACAAAGCCAACCCCATGACCACATTCATTATGTAGTTTTCTATTGCCATATTTTTTCATTTCAATCCATTAAAATATCCGTTATTTTTTTATTGATATGTAAAATGGGTTTTAAAAATAGAAAAATAAACCATGAATATAGATTTTGATTGAAGAAAATATTTCTTCTTAAAATATCAATGAATTTTTCCTTTAAATTTTTTTTTCTAATTTTAAAAATAATCACTTCTTTAATTATAATTTTCAAATTTTAATTATTTCTATCTAATTTTAAAAACTATTTTCATTGTTCAAATCTACAAAATTAAAAATATAAGTTTTTTTTTTTTTAAAATAAAACAATTTAAAAGAAATCAAAGTAATAGTCAATAGTCAACCTAGTAGTTATTGTTTTACTATATTAATATTTACACATGATTATTTTATTTATTAATTTTGTTTGTACTTTAATTCTTCTGGTCTTATTATCCTATATAGTACAAATGTTTGATATGTTGAGAATCAACCTTGATAAGTCTCGGATTTTTTAACATCGAACATATTGTAATATAGACTCAAAAATTATATATTGAATTTGATCTTTTACGAGCTTTAAGCTATCTGACCCTAAAAGAATTATTTTTCAATTATATTTAAAAAAAAAAAAAAATCAAAATTTCATAATACTTAATTTAAATTTAATAAAAAAATTATATTATTTTAAATATAGTACATATTTACCTGCTATATAATTTTTATAAATAATATGATAGGTTTAAATTGCATAAAATAATAACAAATATTTAACAATAATATAAATTAATAGTATACAAGAAAAATGTTAAGTAAAGCACAAAAACAATTAGTTTGATTATATTAATATATAATATCTAAAAGAGAAATATTGAATAGAATAGAGATAAAATTAATGAGTTGAAAAAATTCTATATGTTAATTTAGTGTGAAACAATATAAATATTTATATAAACTTTTAAAAATTATAATTATACGAGTCCTACAATTCATATAAGTTAACTCTAATGGATTGCAGATTTTTAGGGTCGTGCTAAAAAAATCCTAAAAAAATATCAACTTTATTTTTAAAACTCAAATGCTGAGATTTATTGAATTTAGCATATTGGTCAGACCAATATAGAGTAGACTATATCATATTTTCGGACTTGTATCCTCTCTTGTTTCTTTTGTTATGCTGTCCATTTTGCTTTGATCTAATGGTTGGAAAAAATAGAGATAAAAAATCTGCTTTAAAAAATAAGTAAAATAAAATGGTTAGATTAAATCTAAGGGCTGTAAATTGAGCAGGAGAGATGGAATAGAAGAAATGCATGAGAGGATTTATTTCCTATAAGATTTGAGTTTGAACAAAAATTTGAAATCGACTGAAATACAAATACCAAATTGTCCTTGCATCATGTTATGCAAATATTGCTCATATTTAAATTGTCTTTGAAGAATGATCCTTGTTTACTAAGATCATTCTATGTAACTATACAAATTTGAAAGATTATAAAAAAAGATTTAAACAAATTACTAATTTTATTAGAATGTCTTTGAGATATTTCAAGTGTGAGCTACAACACAAAATCCTAAATTTTTATTGTTAAATTGTAATTAAATAAGATCTCATCACTATTATAAATAATACATAATATCATGTTTATTTTATCATAGTTAATTGTAGGGTTGTTGTGACATTTTGAAAATCAGACATCATCATTTTATGTATTTTTAAATTAAAAATAATGTACATTTTACCACGGTTGGATATAGAAACCGTGGAGTAATCCTATAAAGCTCATGAGTTCAAATCACAATATCTGCAAGTGTGTGATTTCTTTAATATTATAGTGATGTCTTTCTTTTTAATTTATTTTTATACTTATATAATTTCCAACTGTGGTGAAATATGTTCCCTTTTTTAATTTTAAAATAGTTAAAAACTAACGCTTTGATAAAATTAAATTAAATAAATAGGATTTCACCATGGTTGGAATATCCAATCGGGGTGAAATGTTTTATTCATATTCAAGAAACAAATATTACTTTGTCTTGTCTATTCAGTTTCCATTGCCTTACAAAACTCACATTCAATGCTTAGGAAAATCATTTTGAACCCTAACAATTTTTTCACTTCCATTAACGAAGAGAACCTTAAACGCGTTTTATCTCGAACTCTTTCACCATCATGTCATCTCCATTTATTTACCATCATATCTTTTAAACCTAATTTTTGAGTAAAATGGGCATTGCATGTGAACTAATTTTATATTTGGGTTGAATAGTATGGGCCTGATACAGATTGGGCCTTGGTCAATATGGAATTTGGCCAGTCTAGAACAATTACCCCAAGGCTTAGACTGGCATTGAAAAAGTCGATGTAAGTCTTAAGTATCATTGACTGACCTCTGTGTCGTAGTCCGATGTGAAGTAGAACTAAATCGCTTGAGATTAGTTATGAAATGTAATGGGGAACAGACACATTTAATTCAGTTTTTATCATTGAGACGCTTTGTCACCCATTCCTGACACGTGCAACGACGTGGCCAACTAAGGTGTGGCGTAGTTCATAGAATGCTTAAGTTCACTTGAGTTTGGCGTGCTTCCATGAATGAAGTTCTAGTCGTTGATCTTGTGATCCCTGTTCATAATTGGTCTTGATCCTTCAACTATTGTAGTTTATAAATATGGTGAGTTGAATATTTTGGGAGTTTTTGCAACCTTTTAACTTTCAAGCTTTTAGTTGCTTTTTCAGAGAAACGTCTTAGTTCCTTTTTTCTGAGAGCATCACCAGAAGTGATTCAGAGCTTTGCTTAAAGCTTTCGCTTTTTATTCTTCTTACTTCATCAATCACTTTTAACTAGGTACCTTTATAACTCAAGCTTTTTCTTCAGCGTTTCCTTCTTTTTAGTTAGGATGAGTACCACCGCCGATTTAGTCATCATCCTTTCCATAATAATGATCGTGAAGAATCATAAACTCTATCCATATCTGACAATTCTGGGTCAAAATGGGTGTCTGAAGCTTTTTGGAGGAAGAAACTTCTTTTTATAGGTTTTTAGATGCCTTTAAAACAAATGTAGGCAGAGTAATGAATCGCGTCGAGGTCTTAATGCCCCCGGGTTGTTTAGGAATAGGATGTACAAACCAATTATCTAAGGAAGGAACACCCTAGAGATTTTATTCAAGTTCTTCTGAGGACTGAAGTTCGCGAGCCTAGCGATACTGAGGTGTTATAACACTTGAACCTTCGGGCCTGGTGGGATATGCTGATGTCTGACTGGGTGGATGCAAAGATAATGAGTAATCCCTTTTCTTTAAGCTCTAAGGCTGCCCTTGGTGATGTTAACATTGTGGTCGAAGACCCTTCAAAGTGGTCGATCTTTCTAGTGTCAGGATATAATAGGATATGCAACTCTTTTCATGATTTCATGGTCCCGTTCTATGTGTTCTTGTTTACAATGATAGGACTTCGACTTCCCTTTCCCGAATTTGAGATAATTGTCCTTAAACATTTAAAGATTGCACATTTCCCAGCTTCATCTAGTGTCATGGGCGTATGTGAGGTTCTTCCAATTGTGTGTTGAGTATAAGTTCTTGGAGCCCTTTCTTAATTTATTTTTTGATCTTTTTCATCTAAGGCGTACATCCCTGAGCAACTTTTGCAAACAGGGGCTTCTTCATCTTCATTCAGTAGTCTCTTAGTTTGAACCCTTTATTCTGGATGGGGATGATTTTTTGAGACATTTTTTATTGGTGAAGCCCCTCACCCTTTACCTTTCACTCTATTTTCTATTATATCTCTGTTGACTCCCCTCGATAATGTCAAATTTCATATCCGAAGTACTGGTCTAAAATCCACTTCAACCGGGATGATGGATCCTATTGTACCCAGTCAGGCTCTCTTTCTCTGGACGAGATGACAATGAAGAAGGAAATGCAAACCTGGTTTCAGGGGCTTGGCTATGAGAAAGGGTTCGGTCCAAGAGAGGTTCCCCTTACCGAACTGAGGAAAAAGTAGATTAATGCTCATGTTATCTTAAGTAGAAATAATTTTGAGGAGAGGAAGAAGATTTTTGGTGAGAGCAGAGTCTTCACATTTTTTTAACATCTGTAATTGCCTTTTGTAGATAACATGGATAGAGTGAGCAAGTTGTTCCACAGCCTTGTTGATGCTCTAGGTATCCGGGTTGTAGTGAATACTAGGACTTCTTCTTCTGCACCCATTCATGTTCCAGTCCTTTCTCTTACCCCGGATGTAGAAACTTCGGCTCTTGTACTCGAGGTGGGTCTTATGGATGTTGTAGTCACTTTAATAGTGGAGGAACCAACTTCGCGTCTAGTTTTAACTAAGAGGGCTTGGGATGAGGAACAACAATCTCCTTGGGGTGAAGTTTCTCCTAAATTGACTTGTGTCGTTGAGGGTGATGATTCTGGGGAGGTGACTCCCTTTATAAAGATTCCAAATGTTTTTATTCCCAGCTTCCACACACTCCTGAGGGAGGTGCTGATATTGTTTCTACATTGGATTTATCCTTCGTCTAGAATCTTCCTGAGGAGGATACGATGAGAATGGTTTATGAGCTTGCTCATAACATGTTCAAAGATGCTTATATTTTTTCTCTTATTTTTGTAGGACAAGTGTCGCACCTCGAAAAATGATACGACCTTCGTGATGGGACGCGAAAATGTTGTTCGAATAGAATCGTCACCGAACTTTATTCATTCCAATGAAGGAATAGGAAAATATCGAGAAAACCTTTAAGAGATAAGAACATGGTCATCGCAACCAAATTCTAGGTTCGGGAGTCAATTACGCAAAGGGAAGGTATTAGCACCTCTAACGTCCGTTGTACTTAACGGGAACCTCTTAGTTTGACTTGTGATGAATGTTAGCTAATGTTATTTGTTTTCTTCTAAGCGAGTAAGGCGAAAAGTAAGAGAAAAGGGTTTTCGATTGCTAAGGGGAAATGAGTGGTTTTTTTATTAGGGTGTTCTCCAAGGATTAAGGCCCTTGTGCCTACGTATTCTCATTGCGAAATGAGAAATCAGAACATCCGTAGTTCGGACTACGGGAGAAAGGTTTGGATGGGAAAAAGAAAAGGTAGAAGGTAGAAACAAGAAGGTAGAAAAAAGTGGAAAAAACAAAAGGTAGATCGCCAAGGATTGGGGCCCTTGTGCCTACCTATCTTTATTTGGACAAGAATGAAGAATCATAGTGTTCGTAGTTCGTGGAACTACGACTTGTTGGTTTGTGTTTTTTTAATGAACAAGTGTTTAGATCGCGTTCTAACGATACAACCTGGCTTGCTTACTCGTTGGGGAGGCTTAAGCGCAAATTTGTATGCATTAGAAAGGATTAGACAAATGTTTTTTTTTGACGAAAAATGATTTGAATTTGATCAGATTTTTAAGGGTTTCAATCGCACGGGGCGAGAAAATGAGGTTCGATTGGTTGAGTATTTTAAGGAGAATGACGATTATTTGATAAGCATGAGGCGTGGGCCTCGCAACCAAGTAATTGGAGTATTACTGGGATGCTAGATCCCAATGATACCTTTTTCATTCGATTAATTAGGAAATTTATTTTGATGGACAATGAACTTTCCAAAGATTGTTCAAAGGTACCATATAGAATGTTAGATTCCAATGGGCTCTCTTTGTCCAAGTAACTAGGGCAAGTATTTTAGAAATGAAAGATTGAATGAAAAACAACCCAAAGCTCCTTTGCTAGGGTTTATGTACAAGGTCCAAACTCTAGTGCTCGAGATAGTAACCATAGTCCACAGATGTTTTTTAGGGGTTTCGACCATTTTATCATGTTTTTATGTTTTTGAATAAGATGAACAAGATATGAATAATATGATAATATGAATGATAATATGATCAAGGATATGAAAGATATAATAATAGTGATATATTGAGAGAAAGATAAAGCAGGATAATAATGAACAGAAATTAAAGTCAGTTGTTAGTTGTTAATTGTCATTGATCGTATGATCACTTTTCGAATCAGGTCCAATGCAGCGCTATGTTAAGCAATCGTAGCACGATCTATAAGGAAAATCATGCTATGGGAGGCCGGTCAATAACAATGTTTGTGTTAAAACACGATAGAGAAATGATATGTAGATCATTCTCCAAAAATCGTGCCACACGAAAAGAAAATAGAACGGTCTCGTCTTAATCAAGAACCTCTATCGATTAATCGAAGGTAACCTATCACGATCCCAAAGTATAGAGAATGATCCAAAGGATCATTCCCTACATATTTGAAATAATGAAGGTTAAACAACCTTGATAATCAATATTCGTAATATTAAAGACTTCATAGACCAAAATCGAAATGAAAAAAAAATCGAAATAAAAAGAAAAATGAAAAGAAAATAAATCATGAATTAATGATTCAAGAACATATTCAAATATTACAAACAAAGAGTTTATTAAAGAAAATAGGGAAAATAAAAAATGAAATAAATAAAGAAAAGATAGAAAAAAGAAGAGAAAATAGAAAAGGGGGTGGAGCAGTAAGTGCAAGGGTGTGCCTAGAAGAATCCAACGGGCCATGAAACCCACAACAAAACGACAAGGCTAGGTGCAAGAAAGTAATAAGGTGGGTGTGTAAAATGAAACCAAGACGGGCTCGCTAGCCCATGATCCATCCGCCTCACCAAATAATTATCAGAATAAAAAAATGAAGGTCAAAAAAAAAAAAAAAAAAACACCAAAAACAAATGCATCAGCTAAATCAAAAGCTTAAAGTTCAATTCAAAACAACATGCTCAGAAAAAGAAAAAAATTCCTCTCCATCATCAACTGAGTATCGAACATTAAGAAAGAAACAAGGTTTCATCCCTAACCTTTATCAACGAACACAATCTCCCTCCGTCTCGCTCACTTCGTGTTGATTTCTCAGGTTTGTTTCGCTTCTTTCCTCTCAATCTCTTTCGTTCCTCTCCTTCTCTTTCTGATTTGGAATCACGATTTTGTTTTTTTGGTGGTTTGAAAGGGTATTGAAATTGTCTGATGGTTTGGTTGGGATTAATTCGTGAAGGATTTGGATTGATATTTGAGTGATGCGTTTTGTATGTTGTTTTTGTGTGAGTATTGAGAGTTATTGTGAAGATTTGTAGTTATGGTTTATGAACAAATAAGTTTCATTTTGGTGGTTGCTGGAATTTTGTGGAATGAAGATAAATATGGAAGTTTTGGAGAAAATTGTGCAGGGTTCTTGTGGCTACTTGATCTTTTTTTCTCAAGAGTGATTGGGAGGGATTGTTTTATAGTAGAGTAAAGGGAATTTGAGGGAAACTTTGAGAGAAAGTTGTTGTGTGGAAAAAAAGGTATGTTACTGCTGTGTTTTAGGATGCTGAAAGTGGTGAGGTTGTTTTTCAATTCGTATGCTTCAGCTTGTTGCGTTATTGCATGATGACGTGGTTTGATGTTGGGGCTGAAGTTTTGGCTTGGTTTGTCGTATGAAGGCTCGAGGTGGGGTCGGCTTATGAATTGTAGTGGAAACGTTTATTTTGCTGTGCAGGAGTGTCATGTTGACGCTTGTGAATCATGTGGCAGCTTGTGTGGCTCAAGCTTGTAGAAGTTGCTTTGGCTTGGCAAGGTAGTACAAAGGCTTTTCGAAATCATACGCTTGTGGAAGGCTTGGCTTGTAGGAATTGCAGTTGGAGTTGCGGCTAGTCGTTGGCTGGAAAATAATTACGTATTGCTTGGAACTTGGCGGTAGTAACGCTTTATGGTTGGCTGTTGTTGTATGGCTGTTGACGGTTTGTGAAGATCATGGATTGAATATGTGTAGCACGTAGCTTGATACTTGGAATGAAAGTTTGCAATCTCTGTGAATTGGACTCGAAACAAAACAATAGGTTTGTAGTGATAAACTTTGTTTTTATGAACCTCTATACAACTTTTCCTTGTTGTAAATTTGATGATGTAGGTACTAATGAACTTGTAATAATTTTTTTTTTTTGATTTTGGGAATGTGAAATGGGCTTTGTAATATTATGATGGGCTTCACATGTGTTTTTTCTTTGTGACATTTTTTGCAATTTGCCTTGTAAAGTTACTTGACATGGGATTATTTTGGAATAATGGTACCATTGACTCTTATTTTTGAATTGCAATTTGCACCTCCATGTGATGAAATATAATGGGTTTGATATGAACTTTAGAATGAATAAAATCTTTGAATTTTCACGTGGACACTACTTTTGACACCAATCAAACATCTTAAATTCATTCTGAACTTGGAATAAATTGGATTGAAATTCTGAATCATTAAATTGATCTTGAGTTAATCTTGAACGGAGAATGAACTGATGCCTTGAATCAGTAAATCCACCTGAAATTTTCCACTTGAATATTGGTAAAACCAAGACTTCACTGTGGACCTTCTTGATCAAAAATCATGCCTTGAAATTAGAGGAATTATGAATTGAGATATGGACTTCAAAACGTTGCATAAAACCCTAATTGAATCCTGATGGTTCTCAATCATGAAGCACTTTCTTTGGCACAACCTGAGAACCTAATTCATTCACAACTGACCTGACTTGGCACAAAACCCTATTTGGAACCTGAGCCACACACCACTTAAATTATGTACCTTGGCCTTGATCTTGAAACAAACCTTTGCCTGACTAATAAATTAGGTCAAAACTAGTGAACCTCAATCAAACTGCCTACACACCCTTAACCTGATATCTTCAAACGAAACTTGGACTTAGGCAATAAGAAAAATGAAAGTGAAAGCAACATATTTTTGGATTTTTGAATAATGGTTAGTGGATGGAAATACAGGTGAAAGCAATATACAGGTAGGACAAATTTGGGGTATGACAGATGCCCCTATCTAATTGGCTTAAACCTAGTAAGATGAACTGCCACGATGTTCATTCTTTCAAGGTAGAAGTCAATTAGATATGAAGAAGACTCTGAATTTGTCTAGAAAGAAAGAAAAATGTTTGGGAAGTGGAATACCAGATCAATGTCGACACTCGGGTGGACACTGAATAACTTGCAAAGGTCGTTATCAGCAAAAGAATAATAACGAAAATTTCTGACACCAAAAGGATGACAAACCTATTACCAAAAGGATGATAGTGAACTTACACGACTCGACTTGTTATTACAAAAAGGATAACAGTAAGCACACACAATGACCCTTCACCAAAAGGATGAAAGTAAGGTCAAAACATGCTATTACCAAAAGGATAATAGTAAGTATACAATGATATCAGAGGTTGTCATTCACCAAAAGGATGATACACAAACCAAAGATCCAAGGATTACCGACACCAAAAGGATAACAGATCTATCACCAAAAGGTTGATAGAGAACACACACACAAAGATATCCGACACCAAAAGGATGAAAGACCTATCACGAAAGGATGATAGTAACACACGCCAAGATTTCTGACACCAAAAGGATGACAGACCTAACACCAAAAGGATGATAGTAAGCTCACACGACTCGACTTGCAATTACCAAAAGGATAATAGTAAGTACCCATAATGACCCTTCACCAAAAGGATGAAAGTGAGGTCAAAACCTTCTATTACCAAAAGGATAATAGTAAGCATGTAACACCCCAATTTATTTTATTATTTTTCGTAATTAGAATTATATGATGTTGCGTATATATGTGTGTGTATATGCGTGTTTTAGTTGTGTTTGGGTTACCCTTAGTATGGGGTAGTGACCTTAGAATTATAGAGATTAAGGTGTTGGGGGGTGTGCGACTAATTATGTAGGACTTGGCGGTGTGGGGAGAATGGTTAATTAATATTAGGAGTGTTTGATTAATATTATTCATTTAAATTATTAAAAGATATTGTTATTATTATTTAATTAGTAAAATATTAATAATAATAATATTGATATCATAATAATAATAATAATAATAATAATAATAATATAAAATTAAAAGGAATATTAGAAAATGAAAAGGGAGTTAGGAGAGGAAAAATCATTCAGTACGTGTTTTTGGAGGAAAAAAGAAAGAGGAGAGCAAGGGCAAAAGGGAAGAGAAAAGTCATTGTTGAGGCCGAGGTTTTTGTCAAGAACTCTAAGGTAAGGGTGGGGTTCTCTAATCTCTAAGGGTTGCATAATGTTTATATGAGGGTAGATAAACCATTAGGATCATCTCTATATGTTGTTTGTGTTGATTTGGGATTGGGGTTTTGCGTGTTGGAGGTTTTGATAAGAGGAAAAATGCATAAATTGATCGGTTGAATTGTGATTTATATATTCCTATTTGTTTATATGATAACCTATGATTGTATGTGTATTTTCGGGGATGGATGTGGGTAGAATTGGAGAAAGGTTGGGGTTGGCTTGTGCTGAAATCGCAACCGCGGAATTGCAGAATCGCGCAATTTGCTATGCGAATGTTTGCCCCAGATTCGCTAAGCAAATGAGGTAGCGAGCGAAGAGAAAGAAGAGAAATTCTGGAATGAGAGGTGGAGAAGTTCGCCCCAGATTCGCTGGGCGAACTCTTGGCAAACTCCAGTTCGCTGGGCGAATGAGAAGCGAATGGGGAGGAGAAAAAGTGGGTCTCGGTTTTTGTATGGGAGGGGCTGTTCACTAGAGACTTTGCTAGGCAAACTCCTAGCGAATGATAGTTCGTTGGGCGAACTCGCAGCGAGCATGACAGTGTTGTTTTGCTGCTGTACGGACATAATTTTCTTAAACTTTAAAAATTCATAACTTTTAACCCGTATGTCCGTTTTAGTCGCCGTTCGAATCGTTGGAAAGATGGTTTCATATACTTTTTGTTAAAATTAATTTCAACACCAGAATTCTAACTATTGAAGTGTTAATTGGGTTTCGTGTATTTTGTTATGTGTTGCATGTTGAAATGGTGAATTCGGTTGTGTGAATGCGTGTTGTAGTTGTAGATTGCGATTTTTGCATGTTTTGCCAAGTATATACTGCTTGTTGGATAGTTGTGGTGTAATGTATTGGCTTATTGTTAGTCATATGCATTTAGTTGTCGTTGTATGTTGTCGTTGTATGCATGCCATGTTGCATAAGTTGTGTGATAAGTCGTGTGCCCATGTGGGGTGTGAGCGTCTTATCCGGATTCTTTGAAATAGAATCGTGTTGTTGTTGTTGAGGTGATCGTGTGCCCATGTGGGGTGTGAGCGATCACGGATGTCATGTGCCCATGTGGGGTGTGAGCGACTTATATGGAAATTCCGACGGGAATTATGATCATGAATAAGGGATCGAATTGGTACCACATGCATTGAGTCGAGTTGTGAGTCTCATTGCATTGCATTATGTTGTGTTCTATTTGAGAATCGTGTGATTATCTGTTGAGTGTGGGAATTGTAATTTCATGATGTTGTGAGGATATGGTGAGTTGTATATGGATTATGTGCTTTTATACTTATCTTATGCATTCCTTTTGTTGATTTGAGAATATCACCCCTTCTGTTTGAATGTTACCTTTATGTGGGTAATGTGCAGATAATCAAGATTAGTGCGGAGTTGAAGTTAGTGAAGATGAAGTCTTCTATTTTATTTTGTTGAGTCGGCGTCTGCTCCGATGTGTAACACTGGGGATTTGGAACGCTTACTGTTATTTCTTTTATTGACCGTTGTGGCTTTTATTTAATTGATGATGGTATTAAACATGTTATGTTTTAGTTGAATTTCCGCTGCTATATGTCGCGGCCGGCTAAAAATTATCGAGTCGCCATCATATTATTTTAAGGGAAATAAATGATAAACCTAAGATCCTAATCCCAAGGGCAGAGATTCCTAAGGTTCAGGAGTCGGTTAAGTGAGGGGAAGGTGTTAGGCACCCCTTACTTCCATTGTACTCAATGAGATCCTCCTTGTGTTTTAGGGTATGTTTGTTTGTTGTCTTTCTACTTATTTATTTACAAAAGGAATCCTAAGTTTTTTATTACTGTACTCGCTAGGGTTTACAACCCTATGCCTACGTACCTTCATTTTGAAGGATCAGAGTAACTGTAGTTCACCTCCCCTATTCCTACCCCCTAATCCTATTCCCATTCCTAATCCTAAACCCGATCCACTATTTATACTCTTGGATAAAGAGTTCTATCCCTTGATCTATTGTTTATACTCCTAGATAAGGAGTTCTATCCCTTATCCATTGTTTATACTCTCGGATGGAGAGTTCTATCCCTTAATCCCTTATCCATTGTTTATACTCTCGGATGGAGAGTTCTATCCCTTAATCCCTTATCCATTATTTATACTCTCGGACGGAGAGTTTTATCCCTTAATCCCTTATCCATTGTTTATAATCTCGGATGGAGAGTTTTATCCCTTAATCCCTTATCCATTATTTATACTCTCGGACGGAGAGTTTTATCCCTTAATCCCTTGGCCTTTATTTATACTCTTGGAACCTAAAAGTTTCATCCCCATATCCCATCCCTTATTTAGCCTCTCGGACAAAGAGCTTTATCCCTTGTTTTGAAATCCTTGAAAACCTTTTATATTCCTTAAAGTGAATTTCTAAATTTCCATAAGAAAAGAAACAATAAAGTCCCAAATGTCTTCATGCTAACAATAGCAAAATTTATCCCCAAATGATTTAAAGTAAAATGAATTTAAAATTTAAAATACTCCCAAAAATTGAATTAAATCTAATTTAATTTATTTTTATCCCCAAACCCAATATTTATCCCATAAAAAAAAATGCTAATCTCCTTAAAACAACTCCTAAGCTTAAATTTTATAAAAAAAATTAAAAGACCTCATCCCCAAGAAAAAAGAATCAAAAACCAAATTCATTTACAAGCAAACCTTTACTAAAATAAATAATTAAATACATTTTAAATTAATATGTAAACCATTTATACAAAAAAACAACCTAAAGTAAAATTAAAACAAAGAAAATAAACAGTTAATTATTTACCAAAATCCTTAAAGTCCCATTTCCAAATCTTAAAAAAAAATTAAATCCTAATCAAGTAACCAAACTAAGTCATTAGAACGCACGGTCCAGATTGAGAATTACCATATGCCTTCAAGGGCGTGTGTACGTGAGACCTCAGTTGACCCCCAACGGTCAACTTTATCTTACCGTCTGGAGGGCACCACTTGGCGTAGATCTAAGGTCGCACGGAGGGAGTATATAACTCCAAGTTCTCTCAAACTCCCTCTCATTTCCATTTTCCTCTCTCTCTCTCTCTCTCTCTCTAACTCACCCCGTCTCTCTCTAAAACTTCTCCCTTCTCTCTTCTCTCCCATCGCCGGTATGGCCTCCGACCACCGTGCACCACCCCAAACCACCACAAAATTCCAGATTTCTGGTTGAAGTTCAACCGGGATCTTCATCCTTGTTCATCTGGGCGATGAACATGTACCTAGAAAATCCAGAACCCTAGCCCAACCCAAGAACCCTAACCTAAGCCCATGAACCCTAACCCCTTCCCCACCTAGATCTCTTGGTTTTTTAGGGTCCGCGAGGAACCCTAAGAACCCTAACCCTACACCTTCATAGAAACCCCGAACCCCAAGAACCCTAACTGGGTTCTTACGAACCCTAACCCTAATTTACCCAGAAATACCAACAAAAATCCAGATTAAAAAACAACAGATCAAAATCAGGACCTAAAAGCTAAGTTTTTTCGTTACATTCCTTGCAGTGAATCTCGTAGTAATTTATTTATCCCTTCCTCTAATCTCCTTCTCTTTTCCTTTGTTTGCAGGTGAGCGAAGGAAGTCTAGCTCAGAGGGGTTAGGGTTCTGATATAAACCCTAATTCTCAGTTAGTAAAAGCTTTGAGTGGTGGTTGGGGAATCACGACTGCGAAAATCTCCAAGGGTTCTCCTTTCTCAGAAATTTCTTTAAGTTTATATAGGCAAAAATTAGGTCTAGAATTAAATTAGATTTGATTTGTTCTTAGGAATTTTTTATTTGATCAGATTGTAATTTGATTCGATTTGTATCAATTAGGATTAAGGTTTTGATTAATGATTTGTAATCTGAGATTTGATTGGATTTTGTAATCGTTTTGTAATTTTGATTCAAAAATTAATAAAAAAAAGATATGATTTGATCCATTTCCCTCTGATTTAGCGTGAAATTAGGGTTTGAGTTTTGGGGAAGAAGAAGACAAGATTGGTCAACAATTTTGACCAAAAAATAAAAACAATAAATAATAATAAAATAAGGAATAAAAAATAAATAGTAAATATTAAAACCGTAAAAATCCTAATACGACTACCATTTTTAAAAAGAATAAGAATGATAATATAAGTAATAATTATAAACTATATTAATAAATAAATAAAATCCAATCCTAATCACTCCGAAACCTTAATTAACAAAAAGATAATTATCCCTAATTAACAATATATATTTAACATCTAAATCTTACTTAAAACAAAATTTCTAATTAATTAAAAGAATAATAGAAAGCCCAGCAAAATATAAATTAAATAAAAGGATACTAATAATATATTTAAACTAATAAAAACCTGATTATTTATCTACAAAAACCCAAATTTTAAAATAATACCCACTTACATCTATCATAATAAAATCTAAGATAATAAACTCTAAAATATAAGAAATCCCAAATAAAAACTTTTTATTTCTTAATAATTAACCCAAAATTCTAACAAATAATCTAAGACTTTTAATCCCTAACTAAAAATAATAAATAAAACCTATACATGAACCTCAAACCCCAAAATAAGTCCAAATATACTAGCAGACCCCCCAAAAGCCCAAATGACACTGAATGACACCCCCTGGTAGCACAAGAAAAATACCAAAAGATGAGAAAAACACCGGTCAAAATTTAGGGTACTACAACTGCCCCTATTTAATCGTCTTTGAATCAAAAAGAGGAAGTTGATGCACCTTCCTCTTTTGAAGAGGAGATGATTAAATACAATAAGGACCCTAATTTTGACCGTTGAGCCAGACAAGTACCACGCTGACTATCCTGAGATCCCTAGTGAAATATCCAATTAAACCCTGGTACCCTTGAGAGAAATTATAATCCTTATGCCATGCATGTATGTTCAAACGTATGTGTGCTCTTATGCATGATGCATTGTTTGGGCTAACGCCTCTTTTATGATATGCAGTGCATGTTTTTACGGAAACCAAATCTTTTGTAATATTCCGACTTCCCAACCCTTAAACCCTTGACTCCTTTGATGAGTGCAACAAGTCATATGCTCTTGGAGATGCGTATTATTCCTTTTAAAGAAACTTCCACAATGATTGAATTGTGACTGTTAATCTATAGACCCTGTGTTTTAACTTGGAAGAAATATGATCCCTTTACTGTTCCCAAATTGAAGTAAAATACCTTTCCTTTTTCTCTTTTTTTTTGAAAGCTTTTGATTATGCCTAATGTTTCAATGCATTATTCTATAATTAATCAGCATTTTGTAATTAAGCGGAATAATTGGATAGAAAAGAAAATTTTATTTATTGAAAAATGGCCCATAAACAGACAATAGTACATAAGGAACGTAATCCTCATAAGGAGGAATTACTATAAATCTACAAGATGAAAAATGGCAATACGAAAAAAAACAAATTTACCTATGTCCCTATTGAATTCAAACACCAGCTAATATCCCTAAGTCTCCGAGGCCATGACACTTCACTTCTGAAGATGACGATTGGATTGATCATTCCTTTCTGAATCCCCGTTGTGTGGCCGTAAGTGCTATCAGTCATATGCCTTTTGGATATCCTTAATTTTTCCTGGACCGCTCTTTTCGAGTCTTAGTCCACTAGGATGATATACCTTTTTTTTTCAACTAGCCGCCCTTTAGGGTTTTTGATTTGTCGGGTATCATTTGTATTTAAGTCCCTAATTTTTGCCTGGATTGCTCTTTCAAGTTTTCAATCCACCAGGACACCCTAATTTTTTCCTAAGTCGCCCTTTAGGGTTTTTGACTTAGCGGGCTATTATCCTCTTTTTTTAGGCATAGTACCTTTTGACTGAATCGGAATTTACCGGTCGCGGTAAATCCGCTCCATCCATAGTAGTCAACATTGAAGCCCCACCAGAGAAGGCGCTCTTTACGACATATGGTCCTTCATAGTTTGGGGCCCATTTGCTACGAGGATCTTTGTAGATGGGTAACACTTTCCTTAATACCAAGTCTCCTTCTTCAAATAGGCGAGGACGAACTTTCTTGTCGAATACCTTTTTGAGTCTTTGCTGATATAGTTGACCATGACATACAGCAGCCATGCGCTTTTCCTCTATGAGATTCAGTTAATCAAGTCTATTTTGTACCCATTCTGCTTCATCCAGCTTAGTCTCCATTATGACCCTTAGTGAAGGAATTTCTACTTCAATAGGGAGTACCGCTTCTGTGCCATATACCAAGGAAAAAGGAGTAGCTCCTGTCGAAGTACGGACCGAGGTTCTGTAGCCATGAAGTGCGAAAGGGAGCATTTCATGCCAATCTTTGTAAGTCTTCACCATTTTCTGGATAATCTTCTTGATGTTCTTGTTGGCTGCCTCCATCGTGCCATTCATCTTTGGGCGATAAGGCGACGAGTTATGGTGATCGATTTTGAAACTCTCGCATAGCTCATCCATCACTTTATTATTTAGATTGGGCCCATTATCCGTGATGATCTTATTAGAAATCCCATAGCGACAAATTATCTCTTTCTTGATGAATCGTGCAATTACTTGCCTCGTCACATTAGTGTAGGAAGCAGCCTCTACCCATTTGGTGAAGTAGTCAATAGCAACTAAAATAAAGCGGTGTCCATTTGATGCCTTCGGCTCGATCATCCAGATTATGTCTATCCCCCACATAGAGAAGGGCCATGGGGCAGTTAAGACATTCAAAGGAGTTGGTGGCACATGAATTTTATCCGCGTAGATTTGACACTTGTGGCACTTCTTGACATATTTGAAGCAGTCCGATTCCATAGTCAACCAATAGTACCCTGCTCGGAGAATCTTCTTAGCCATTGCATGCCCGTTGGCGTGGGTTCCAAAGGATCCCTCGTGTATTTCTTTAATAAGCATGTCCTGTTCATGTCCATCTAAACACCGGAGTAACACCATGTCATGATTCCTTTTATACAGTACCTCTCCGTCAAGGAAAAACTGGGCAGCCAGTCTTCTAAGTGTTTTCTTATCCCCGCTTGAGGCATTTGCAGGATATTCTTGTTTCTGGAGGAACTATTTGATATCATAAAACCACAGTTTATCATCTACTTTGGCCTCTATTACTGCACAGTAAGATGGTTCATCCAGGCGATTGATTCTTATAGCCGGTGCTTCATTATACCACTTGAGTTTGAACATGGATGCCAAAGTTGCCAAAGCATCTGCCAATTGATTCTCATCTCTAGGGATATGATGGAAGGTGATCTCATCAAAGTATGTTATCCTTTTCCAGACACAATCTCAATATCGAGTTAGTTTGGCATTAAGTGTTCATTCTCCTTTGACTTGATTGATGACAAGAGCCAAATCTCCATATACTTCTAAGATCTTGATTCCGAGGTTAATGGCTTCATTAATCCCCAAGATACATGCCTCATATTCTGCCATATTGTTAGTACATGTGAAGCATATCCTTGAAGTAAAAGGTATGTGAAACCCCATTGGGGAAGTTATAACAACTCCCACCCCATGTCCTTCTGCATTTGAGGCACCATCGAATATAAGTTTCCACCGAGATCCGGGCTCAGGTCCTTCGTAAGAATCCAGAATATCATCGTCTCTTACAGCTATCACATCTTTATCGGGGAAGTCAAATTGCATTGGTTGATAATCATCGACCGGTTGATGAGCGAGATGATCAGCTAATATACTCCCTTTTATGGCCTTTTGGGTAACATACTGGATATCATACTCAGTTAGTAACATCTTCCACCGAGCCACTCTCCCAGTCACTGCAGGCTTCTCGAATATATACTTGATGGGGTCCATTCTTGATATCAATAAAGTAGTATGGCACACCATATATTGTCTTAGTCGGCGGGCGGCCCATACAAGAGCACAACAAGTCTTCTCCAAGAGTGAGTATCTGGATTCACAATCCGTAAATTTCTTACTCAAGTAATAAACTGCGTGTTCCTTTCTCCCCGTTTCGTCTTGTTGTCCGAGTACACAGCTCATCGAATTGTCAAGCACCGTTAGATACATTATGAGTGGTCTTCCAGGTACGGGTGGTACCAATATGGGTGGCTCTTACAAATATTCTTTGATTCGATCAAAGGCCTTTTGATAGTTTTCACCCCACTCGATGCTTTGACCTTGCCTCAACAGCTTGAAGATTGGCTCACAAGTAGCAGTAAGGTGTGAGATGAACCTAGCAATGTAATTTAGTCTCCCCAGGAATCCACACACTTATTTTCCAGTCCTCAGTGCTGGCATTTCTTGAATGGCCTTCACTTTATCAGGATCAACTTCTATACCTCTTTGACTGACTATGAACCCCAACAACTTCCCAGATCTGACCCCAAAAGTACACACTGCAGGATTTAGTCGTAGTTTGAACTTTCTCAGTCGTTCAAACAGCTTTTGTAAATTGATTATGTGATCTTCCTCGGTTTGTGATTTGGCAATCATGTCATCTACGTAAAACTCTATTTCCTTATGCATCATGTCATGAAAAAAAGTGACCATCGCCCTTTGATAAGTTGCCCCAGTGTTCTTTAACCCGAAGGGCATTACCTTGTAACAGAAGGTTCCCCACGGCGTAATAAAAGTAGTCTTTTCCATGTCAGAGGGAGCCATCTTGATCTGATTATATCCAGAGAATCCATCCATGAATGAGAAGACTGAGGATTGAGCAGTGTTATCCACCAACACATCAATGCGGGGTAGTGGAAAATCATCTTTAGGACTTGCTCTGTTGAGATCTCGATAATCTACACACATTCTGACTTTTCCATCCTTTTTTGGCACAGGCACAATGTTGGCTACCCATTCTGGATACTTCACTGCGGCTAAGAACCCTGCATTAAACTGATTTTTAACCTCTTCCTTGATTTTGAGAGTCATATCTGGTCTAGTCCACCTTAACTTTTGTTTAACTGGTGGGCATTCAGGTTTGAGTGGTAGCTTATGCTCAACAATGTCCGTATCCAACCCGGGCATATCTTGGTAAGACCAAGCGAACACATCTACATACTCTTGTAGCAATTTGACCAACTTTTCCTTTACGTCCCTGTTTAAAGAAGCACCAAATTTAACCTCCTTTTTGTCCTCTTCAGTTCCCAGATTGATCACATCCACTGGTTCCTAATGAGTCTGTATCACTTTGTCCTCTTGCTTTAATAGTCTGGCCAACTCTTCAGGAAGTTCACAATCGTCCTCATCACCCTCTTCTGCTTGGTTAATCGGGAACTCGAAGTTGTAAGGAATTATAGCAGTGTCGTTTTCAATAGGTTCATTTTTAAATCTGCATGAGGGAGATTTTTATCGTTTATTATCCTTTGAATTGATGGGAATGAAAGTACTGAAAAAGTGTATTGCCATTTGAGAAGAAAAAAGAACAAATATGAAAGAAAAAGATCTTGATTGAAAACAAAAATGCGATTTTATTATTAAATAATTCAAAGAAACAAAAGGTGGCCCTACAAAGCTTGTCCATTTGCCTTGGGCATAACAAAGGACTTATTATTATTTTAAAGAAAAAAGTAAATTACTTCGAAATAGAAATCATCTCAGGAATCTCGATGGCCCTCCAATTGTTGAGAACTGTATCTGGTGAGCAATGGCACACCCAATCTGGTATCCCTCTATTTTCCTCTTCAATTGCAGTCACTTGTTCTTCATCTTTGAATCCGGCATTATGGAAAGTTTCTTCAAGAGGAGGAAATGTCATCCGACGAGACTTCTGAACCCCTTTATTAGCTGGTTTGTAACCCAGCCCGAATTGATCCTTCTTTTCATGTATCTCTATCACCTTGCCCCAACCCCTAGTATCCCCATTCTGGATTAAGTCTGTGATCCTTCTTGGCCTTTCCTCTTGTCGAACGACTTGCTTACGAGTGACCGTTGCGACCTCCAAAGTTTGGAAAGGTATTTCGAATGTCTCCCCATCCACTTCTATGTATCTGAATGATGAGAGATGGCTAAAAAACATGTCTTCCTCCCCATAAACAATTATCAATTTGTCCCCAGATATGAACTTTAATTTCTGATGAAGCGTGGAAGTAACTGTGCCTGCAGCATGAATCCATGGTCGTCCTAGCAGACAAGTGTAGGAGGGATTGATGTACATGACTTGGAAAGTGATCATGAGGTATGTGATCCCACCACTGTAGGTATGCCCACCTCCCCAATTACCATTTTTTCGAACAGTCGAAAGCCCTAACAATCAGGGAACTGGTCTTCATAAAGGTCCTTACCGATGTTAATTTCATAAGGGTATCCTTAGGCATGACATTTAGGGCAGACCCTGTGTCCACTAGCACCTTTGAGAGAATAGTATCTTGACATTTGACTGATATATGCAAGGCCTTATTATGTGCTTGCCCCTCGGGAGGTAATTCCTCACTACTGAAACCCAGACAGGTGCTGGCGGCGATATTGGCGACTACCTCGTCGAACTGAATCACTGATATATCTTTAGTGACATGGGCTTCATTCAGGACCTTCAGCAGGGATTCCCTATGTGCCTCCGAGCATAACAACAAGGACAGAATAGAGATCTTGGACGATGTTTGATTCAGTTGGTCCACCACCCTATAATCACTTTTCTTTATTATTCTCAAAAATTCCTCGTCGTCTTCTTGAGATATTCCCTTCTTGGAAGATTCCTCCCCTGTATTTGTGGTCTCCTTCCCCTTTGAGCTTTCGGGGGTATCCTTCTTGGGTTGTTCTGAGGAGTATACTCTTCCACTACGGGTCATCCCTCCAATACCAGCTATGTTAGTAACAGCTGGTGATGGTATTATAGTCTTTCCTCCCACGTACGCAGTGATGTCGTACTTCCAAGGTACAATCTTAGTGCTTTCATATGGAAATGGTGCTGGAACATGGAAAGTGATATGGCCTTCTGACTTTGCAGGCACTGGAGCTTTGACTGGTGCAGGAATAGGTATCTGAATTGGTGTTCGTGCAGGTACCAAAATTGATATCTGAATAGGAGCTTGTGCAGGCCTTGAAACTGGTATTTGAATGGGTGCGTATGCAGGCCTGGGATCTGGTATTTGAATAGGAGTTGCAGCTCCTCTTTTCTATTATGGAATCTCAGAAGGTACTTGCCCCTGGGATTCTAAGGCAGCCACCTCATTCATATTCTTTAAGTACCCAATTTGAACTATCCCTTGGTCCATTAATTGTTGGAGGACCTCCTTCATCTTCTTACAGTTATAGGGATCAGACGCGCAATCCCCGCAGTCACCGTGCAGCCTTTCAAACTCCTCGTACCCAATTAATACTTCCCTTACTTTCGTCATAGGGGTCTTTATTTGTTCTACCCCTCTGATTAGAACATTCTCTCCTAGTCCCTCAATGGGGTTAACAGTTGGTCCAGCGTGCCCTGGGAAAGGATTATCTCCTACATTTGGATTGTTATAACTGAAGTTAATGAACTTCTGATCCAGCAAATCTTGCACCCTAAACTTGATGGCTAAACACTTTTCAGTCGTATGTCCTGGCGATCCAGCATGATACTCACATCTAGCATTAGCATTATACCCTCGAGGAGGAGGCGTATGAAGGGGCCTTAACGGCTTAATTTCTACCAATCCCTTTTGAATTAACATCGGCAGGATCTGAGTATATGTGGTGGGTATAGGGTCAAAGTCCTTCCATGGCCTCCTTTGTTCCCTTCGGGGATACTTCTGTTGTTGCTGATTTTGCGGAGGTGGCGCCCTTGGCTGCTGGATTTGGAGCGTAGGAGACGCTTGACTAGGGACCGTAGCCGCCACGTAAGGGTTATAAGGTACTTGAGTATACCTATCAGCAGAAATGGTATTGGCCTCCTTCTTCAAGCTGTTTCCAGAGTACCTTTTGTTTTGTGTTGACTGGAAGACGACTTTCCAATCTTTTCGCTTTTTAATCCATTCTCGATCCTTTCCCCAATGATAACTAAATCCGCAAATCCAGTTGAGACAGACCCAATCATCTTTTTGTAGTATAGCCCTTGCAAGGTTCCCATGAATATATCTACCAGCTCACTTTCCCAGCAATGGAGGTTGCACACGAGAGGCAAGTTCCCTCAATCTTTGGGCGTATTCCTTAAAAGATTCATTCCCTTTTTGAGACATGTTTTGTAATTGCATGCGATTAGGCACCATGTCCACATTATATTGGCACTGCTTCAAAAAGGTGCTTGCAAGGTCTTCCCTAGTCTTAATGTGGGCCCTCTCTAATTGCATATACCAGTCCAAGGTGTCGCTCCCCCCGGGATTTTCATTCACGTACAAACGCGAAAGTGGCACCGAAACAGAGTCGCCAGCAATGTGTATTTATCCCAAGAGAGGGAAAGGAAACACCGCATAAACCTGAGGGAAGGAAAAGAGCATGGTCTTGCGACCAAGAGAACTGGGTTCGGGAGTCGGTTACGCGTTAGAAAGGTATTAGCACCACCACGCATCCATCGTACCCGATGGGATCCAGCTTGCTTGTCTCGATCAAAGGGTGTCGTCGTCTGGAGCTCCACTGCTACTGGAAAAGATAAGGAACAGGAACGGAAGAGAACAGGAACAAATGTAGGGAAAATAAAAGAAGTGCTCGAATGGGCCCTACCCCACTGCCTACGTATCTCATCGGGAGCATGAGAATTAAAGCGACGTAGTTCCCCTCACCTAGGGAAAGTTGTTTGTGTTTTTAGTGGAATACGTCAACGTTCGCGTCCTTGCAGTTTAGGTGTTGCAGCTCGCTGTATGGAGACTTAGGCGTTACCTGTTTGCGGTAGAACGAATATGACGCATCCTTAAGGAGTGAGTGAAAAGATGAGAAGAGAATTATTGTTTGTTTTTTGTCTTTTAAGAAAGAAGTGTCTTATTTTATTTGGTGTTTTGAACATATATTGGATTTAAGTCCCTCATGTAAGATCGAATGCCTCGCATATCGACCCAAGACGGGACGTACGCTAAACATTCTAAGAAAGTGAGAGAAGACCCCCCACACCCTTATTCTCACATGAAAGGCTCAAATGCAATATTTGTTTTGCCTTTACTAAGTGTTTTTTTTACTTTTGTTTTGAGATGAGAAAAGGAGACTCAAATGGGAGCAAAAGGTGAAAACTAAAGGGGACTAAGAATCACCCTAATGTTATCATACATGGATGTTCCTATGGTTAATGTGGTTTAAGAAACCTAATCCTAAAAGAAAGGAGAAGGAGATTGAATTCAACAACTCACTTCTAAAGTAGAAGATGAGTTGTAACTCAAAAGGGAGAAGAAAGAAGTTATTCAAGGAAAGCATGTCAATGCTTATCATGATCACAATTGAATTATTAAAAGAAATAAGAGAAGATGGAAGAAAGAAGTGTATGTGGAAGCATATCCACACACTTACTTACCATTTGCACCTACATGAAAAGGTTAGTTCAAAAACTATTTACAAGAAATCCTAAGTAAAAGAACTTGGTCAAACAAGCAAATGGAAGGAAATAATGAAAACAGCAGCTATTACAGCCCACATGCAACAGAACAGCAGTAAACTCAGCTTCATATACCAAACAGCAAACAACAGCTCATGTTCAGTATTCAAAATGGGTGTAACAAGCATTTGGCAGCACATACTACAGCATATATGTGTATAGTCAGCAGTGGAAGATTAGAGACAACATGCATTAACACACAATTTCAATCATGAACAACCATTATCATGCATCAAGCCTTGCACATTCATCAAACAAACACGATCACAATCACCTTACAAATCACGGTGAACAGTCCTTGAAATCAAACATGTTATAATGCACATTACAAAAGAATACACATTGTCGAGAATATGGCAAGTCAAAAGCAAGTATACATCTCTTGAAATGGAAAGCAATTGAACACGCGCATAGTAATTCTAGCAACATAACATCAATTAGCAATTAATAAACTCAAAGCGTGTGCATCATGTGTTCATCATATCAATTAATCTACGATGCAAACATTATGTTCAATGATGAATAATCAAAAGCCGCGTGTTGAAAAATCAAGTTCGTACCGTGGTGTGAGTTAAAATAGCTCAAAAATAATCCACCAATCGTCAATGCATTGATCCATGAAGTTTAAACATGTTAAGGACCTCAAACAAGCAAGAAAATGCACAAAAATACACATTCTGTCCCAGAGTAACCGGTTAACAAACGGTGAGTAACCGGTTACTTAGTTAAAAATCAGACAGTTTACGCAAAAATACACATGTTAACCGGTTAACAAACGGTGAGTAACCGGTTACTCTGGGTCAGTGGCCAAAAAAAACCAGTTTCAAAAGCACTTTTCAGCAGCAAATCACTTCTCTAAACTTCCAAATGAACATGCAATCAATTAGGCACGAAATTACATTGAATTACAGTCAACAAAAATCAATTGGATTCAATAATCAACAACATCAAGAATCATATTCAAGCATACGAATCCAAACCAAAAATCCACAAAGATCTACATCGAATAAGTTGCGAATAAGCTAAAACGAGTGTAGATTTAGGGAAAACTAACCTACAAAGCGGAGACTTGCTTTGGTAATTGTTGCAAAGTAATCTTGGTGCAAAAAATGAAAGAAAACTAGAGATTCTTCAATCAATAGCCGAAATGCGTCGAAACCGAGCAAAATCGCGAAAATCCACCAAAATCCAACTTGCACCAAAATAAATGGTGAGAAGCCTTTGGATTGAAGAAGAACAAGCTGAGATTCCAGAAAATCCAACCAATGCAAACCAAGAGATGAAGTTTAGCTCAAGAATTAATCACTTTTAAATGTAAAAAGTGATTATTCTTCAAGAAATAAGAGCTTTTGTGTGTGGTTTTGGAAGAGAGAAGTGGAAGTTGTAGCAAAGTGAAGAGAGAAAGTGAGAGAGAATTGAGAGTGAAATGTGAGAAATTTGAGAAAATGGTTGAAGGTCCTTGAAAATGAGTGAAGCATCTCTTAAATAGATTTTAGGTTTGGAGTATGAGAGGTTTGGAATGAGGTTTGAGTTTGGAGCTAGGGTCGGAGTTAGTTAGACTCAACTCACCGAGCACCGAGTCAAGTTAGTTAACTCGGTTAGTTAGGATCAACTCGGTTGCTTGGAAAACAAGGAACCACAACTAGCGTATGGGTGTGTGACTTGGGCTGCAAGCAAGGCCTTGTGACTTGTGAACTTTCAGCATAAAACCACCATGTTTGAGCCCTCGTATGACCTTCATAACTTGTTCAAATGAAAAAATGTCCAACATCAAGATTGAAGAGGGCATGGAGATGAACAACTTTGATGTTCAAAATTTTTTCATTTGAAGCCTTCTTGATGGAGAAAATTGGCCTTGACATTTGGTACGCCAACAAATCGATGAAATTATGGCCTGGAGGCCTGAACTTGCCTTGCCATGACCTGAGATTTGCCTTGATTTTACCAAACTTTGATTGATCATAACTCCCTCAATTTTGATCCGATGGAAGAGTTATTTATATGGATTTAAAGCTTAGAGTGTGATCTTCAATTGGGCTCAACTTGGGCCTGAAGTTTGGAGCTTTCATCATGAAGAAAGGAAGCCTCTAAGTATGGTGAAAAATGGTCCAAACTTGCCATTTTTGGAAACCCTAAGTTTCTAAAAATGGAAACTTTATATATTTCTTGATTTTTCATGATTCCTCCATCATTTCTTGATCAAATTTTGTCTAATGAACATATATAACTTGAATTTCATGAATTTGACCTTAAAAAGTCAGGAGTTGACTTTTTTTCCCCGACACAGTTGACTTTTCCCCAATTTCTTGATTCTCAAGCAACTGATCAATTGAACCTCTTCTGAAATAAAACCCATGGCCAATCTTCCATCCCTAGACACTTAGGAACATAAGGAATACCATGAGATCAAGTTTTGCCCAAAAAATCAGAAATAAACTGATTTTATGTCAAACCCTAATTTTGGTACCCTCTAGTTAGGAGGGAAATATCACATCCTCCAAATCTAAATTCCTCTGAATATGATGTACATCCTATCTAACAAAGATGAGATATGACACTTGGAGGTGATAAAAAACTCAAAGAGCTTGCCCATTTGAGGGTCAAATCCCAACTTTAGACTGTTTTGTATAGGAGATGATGCATTGTCCAATCTTCTTGATAAATTCCCATCTTTCAATGACTTGTGGGATCAAATGGGATGATATATGATATAAGAGACCCTTGAGGCTTGTTTGAAGACCCTTGGCTCTTATTCTCTTGCTGTGGATGATTAACACCTTTGAAAAATCTTCTTGATAAATTCCCATCTTCCAATGACTTGTGGGATCAAATGGGATGATATATGATATAAGAGACCCTTGAGGCTTGTTTGAAGACCCTTGGCTCTTATTCTCTTGCTGTGGATGATTAACACCTTTGAAAACCACTGATTACATGCCCTTATGCAACCAATGATATGCAATTTATGACCTATTATGGAATGCAAATGAGTAAAGCATAGACCAATTTATTGAGAAATCATGAGGGAAAATTTTGAGGTATTACAGCTGCCCCTATTCAATCAACTGTGAATCTGAATGGATGAAAGCAACGACTATCAGGAATTCAAGATACATAGGGATTGAATACAAAAATAACCGAGAAAGTTTGCACTGTGTGGATAAAGAAAAAATGTTGTAAATGAAACAATGGTAAGGAAGAAAAGTTTGTGAGAAAGAATTTGGAACCATTGGATCCCATAGGAAACCTGTCGGGAACTGGTGAACTACCTGTCGGGAACTGGTGAAATACCTGTCGGGAACTGGTGAAATACCTGTCGGGAACTGGTGAACTTGGACCTGAGTTACCTATCGGGAATGGGTATGTATACCTGTCGGGAACTGGCAAGGTTCAAACTAAAGGGAGCTGTCGGGAACTGCTACAGTTTATAACCAAGGCTTACCTATCGGGAATGTCGGGGACATGAGCTTACAACAAACTCTGCTGGGGAGAACCACTTCGGAGCGTCTCGTGCTGGAAATGTCAATTGAGAGGATTTTACAGAAGACTGTGCCTCTTCAAACTCTACTGGGGATAATAGATTTGTAACACCTCCTGCTGGGGAATTTTCAAAATGCTCCACGCTTGGGATGGCGACTTCACTAGGGATTCACAACCGTTATCGACACAGAAAAGCTTGTAGCTGTTGGAAGTACTGAATGGGAGAATCGACTTAATAAGATACAACACTACCCATTTGAAACTGACTTATTAATATCGAATCGTCGTGCGCGACCGTCGGCCAGACGATGGATTCAAGCAGCAAACATTGTGACAAAAGAGTGAAATGAGAATCTTTTCCTGAACATGATGGCTTCAGCACTACCATTTGACAATGTTGTTGGGAATCATGAAGCTCTGTAAATACGCTGGGGATGACCACCTCCCAGAATAACTTTCCTGCTGAGGAACTGTCTCTGCTCGGGGAGGAACGATCATTTGCTCTTCGTAAAGGGTTTTGGCCTTACAGACGTCATACACCTTTGCATAGCTATCAAGTGAACTCTCAACACCCGCAAACAAAAGAATGCACACATATGCCCCAGGATAACATGGGTTTTGTAGTATTCACCCAAGCACCCGTCATTTAAAGCAATTTTAAATGTTTTCCTTTTTAGGCATGTTATTGTAGAACCCCAATGTTTTCACATGCAAATGTTTATAAAAAATTTGGACGTTTGTGTAAACAAAACAAATTATAAAAACAAAACAAACCGATAGAATTATTCTGAATAACGACCATTTTATTGATTGAAGCGCCTGAAAATAGGCATTTACATCAAGAAGCAATTCCTGGAAAGAGGTAATTGCCAAAACGGAAAAGAAACTGTCCTAATGGCAATGTGAAACTGGAACCCCATTGAGTTCCAACCCTGCTATGGTTCATATGTCTTCAAGACTCTCCAATTACTTTGCCTTCAAAGGGGGACGATTGAACTGATTCCTATCCTTCTGAGTGCTTTTTGATTGAGACGAGACAATACATATTACTCAGATCGCAGTTTTCGGTAAATCTCTCTTTTGCCTGGATCGCCCTTTACGGGTTTTCAATCCACCGAGATACCCTTTTTTGCCTAAGTTGCCCTTGCAGGTTTTCAACTTACCGGGTGTACTTTCTTTTTTATTTTTATCCCTAATTTTTTCCCGAACCTTTTCTTTTCTCTTTTTTTTATTATGGTTCGCAGGGATGCCCTTTTTTGCCTGGACTCTCTTTTTACTGTCCAGCGGGTCTCTTTATGCGAAGTATTTTTTAACTGCGTCTGAGTTCACAGGTGACAAAAAATCCTCACCGTCCATTGTTGTAAGCATCAAGGCTCCTCCTGAGAAAACCTTCTTAACAACATATGGACCTTCATAATTAGGAGTCCATTTGCCCCTGTGATCTGTATTCGGTGGAAGAATCCTTTTCAATACCAAGTCGCCCGTCTGGTAAGTCTGAGGACGCACTTTCTGGTCAAATGCCCGTTTCATTCTCCTCTGATACAGTTGTCTATGACATACTGCAGCCAACCGTCTTTCTTCGATGAGACTCAACTCGTTGAACCTCGCTCAAACCCATTCAGCCTCGTCAAGTTTAACATCCATCATGACCCTTAAAGAAGGGATCTCAACTTCAACCGGTAGCACTGCTTCCATACCGTATACAAGAGAAAACGGGGTTGCCCCAGTAGATGTACGAACAGAAGTACGGTACCCATGCAAAGCGAAAGGCAGCATTTCATGCCAATCTTTATACGTCACCACCATCTTTTGCACAATCTTCTTGATATTTTTGTTGGCTGCCTCAACGACACCATTCATCTTCGGGCGATAAGGAGGAGAATTGTGATGTTCAATTTTGAAGCTCTGGCATAGCTCTTGCATCATCTTATTGTTGAGATTAGAACAATTGTCAGTAATGATCCTTTCGGGCACCCCATATCGGCAAATAATCTCCTTCCTAATGAATCGGGATACCACCTGCCTGGTTACATTTGCAAAAGAGGCAGCTTCCACCCACTTGGTAAAGTAATCAATAGCCACCAGAATGAATCGATGTTCGTTGGAAGCAGTAGGCTCAATCTTCCCAATCATATCAATGCCCCACATAGCAAAAGGCCATAGAGAACTCATCACATTCAGAGGATTTGGTGGCACATGCACCTTGTCAGCATAGATTTGGCATTTGTGACATTTCCGGGCGTACTTAAAGCAATCAGCCTCCATAGTTAACCAGTAATACCCAGCTCGCAATAACTTCTTCGCGATAGCATGCCCACCAGCATGGGTACCGAAAGATCCTTCATGCACTTCCTGCATTAACAGGTCTGCTTCGTGTCTATCCACGCATCTGAGCAACACCATGTCAAAGTTTCGCTTGTAAAGCACATCCTCATTCAAGAAGAAGCTTCCTACCAACCTCCTCAGAGTCTTTTTGTCATTGTTTGATGCCCCAGCCGGATACTCTTGACTCTTCAAGAAACGCTTGATATCAAAATACCAGGGTTTAACATCAGTCATCGTATCAGCGACAAACACATGAGCGGGTCTGTCTAGCATCATCACATCAATCTTGGGTATATGGTTCCACCAATTCACCTGGATCATGGAAGACAATGTTGCTAAAGCATCAGCCATTTGATTCTCGTCACGAGGTATATAGTATAATTTTACTATTGTAAAGAAAGTCAACAGTCTTCTCGCGTAGTCCCTGTAAGGAATCAAGTTCTGCTGGTGGGTATGCCAATCTCCATTGATCTGGTTGATCACTAGAGCAGAATCACCAAATATATTGAGAGTCTTGATCCTTAAATCAATGGCTTCTTCAATACCCATGATACAAGCCTCATATTCCACTTTATTATTAGTGACATCAAACGTTAATCTGGCAGTGAAAGGTATATGTGATCCTTTTGGAGTAATAAGGACTGCCCCAACACCACTTCCATTCATGTTAACGGCCCCATCGAACATCAGTTTCCATTTGCCATCAGGATCCGGCCCTTCGTCAACCGGAGGCTCTTCACAATCTTTAGCCTTGAGAAACAAGATGTCTTCATTAGGAAAGTCAAACCTCATTGGCTGAAAATCATCAATAGGCGACTCGACAAGATAATCAGACAACACACTCCCTTTGATAGCTTTCTGGGAAGTGTATTGTATATCATATTCAGTCAAAACCATCTGCCACCGAGCGACCCTTCCATTAAGAGCTAGCTTTTCAAAAATGTATTTGATTGGATCCATTTTTGAAATCAGTAGGGTTGTATGAGTGAGCATATACTGTCTCAATCGCTTAGCAGCCCATGCTAGTGCGCAACATGTCTTCTCAAGCATCGAGTACCGGGACTCGCAATCGGTGAATTTTTTGCTCAGGCAGTATATATCATGCTCTTTCCTACCTGTCTCGTCATGTTGACCGAGAACGCAACCCATTGATCCATCACGTACAGAGAGATACATAATCAGTGGCCTCCCAGGAACTGGAGGCATGAGAATTGGAGGATTTTGCAAATATTCTTTTATTTTATCAAAGGCCTTTTGACAGTCATTGTTCCACCGGATTGATTGATCTTTTCTCAATAATTTGAATATTGGTTCACAAGTCATGGTGAGATGAGATATAAATTTTGCAATATAATTCAGTCTTCCCAAAAATCCACGAACTTGTTTTTCTGTTCTTGGCTCCGGCATTTCTTGAACGGCTTTTACCTTTGCTGGATTCACCTCGATTCCCTTTTCACTAACAACGAAGCCCAGAAGCTTACCAGATCTTACCCCGAAAGTACACTTATTAGGGTTCAGCCTCAGTCTGAACTTTCTCAACTGTTCAAACAACTTTTTCAAATTTATCAAATGCTCTTCTTCCGTTTGCAATTTGGCAATCATATTATCCACATAAACTTCAATTTCTTTATGAATCATATCGTGGAAAAACGTCACCATGGCACGCTGATATGTTGCCCCAACATTCTTTAAACCAAACGACATCACCTTATAGCAAAATGTACCCCAAGGGGTAATAAATGTAGTTTTCTCCATATCCTCCGGCGCCATCTTGATCTGGTTATATCTGGAAAACCCGTCCATGAAAGAAAACACAGAGAATTGAGCCGTATTATCTACCAACACGTCAATGTGTGGTAATGGAAAATCATCTTTTGGACTCGCCCTGTTCAAATCTCTATAATCCACGCACATTCTGACTTTGCCATCCTTCTTCGGCACAGGCACAATATTAGCGACCCATGGCGGATAACTAGTAACAGCTAGAAACCCCGCATCCAACTGCTGTTGCACCTCCTCTTTAATTTTGATGGCCATTTCAGGTTTGGTTCTCCGAAGCTTCTGCTTGACAGGAAAACAACCCTCTTTCAGCGGCAATCTGTGCACCACGATGTCCGTATCCAACCCCGGCATATCTTGATAAGACCAGGTGAAGATGTCAACATGTTCTCGCAACATCTCAATCAACTCTTTCTTTACATTCTCTGCCAGGCTTGCCCCTACTTTGACCTCTTTTTTTACCTCTTCAGTGCCGAGATTGATAACTTCTATAGATTCCTGATGAGACTGAATGGCTCTTTCTTCCTGTTTCAATAATATAGCCAACTCTTCAGGAAGTTCACAGTCTTCCTCGTCCCCCACTTCAGCTTGGTATATTGGATTATCAAAGTCATAATAAACCATAGCAGGGTCGTCATCAATAAGATCTAGAGAATTATTTCTGCATGAATGATAATTCATGCTTTTAGAAATTGCTTTTTTGAAAGGAAAAGAAAAAAATGCAAGAACTGCGAAGAAAACATTGCCATTTTTATTTATTTTTTAAATAAAAATAAAATGAAAGACAGGGAACACAATTTTGAATACAAAATGTCCTTTTATTAATGATAAAAATTTGTATGAGAACAAATGGGGGGCCCTACAATGAAGTCACTATGCCTTGGGCAGAATGTCATACCCCAAATTTTGACCACTAAGATGTCCCATCATTGTGTCAATCATCATCACAATATGGATGAACCATCATGCCTCATCAAATGCCTCAAGGGTTGTTGAGCATTCACTACAATCAAAATTAGGGTTTTAAGCCCTCTCAGAGCCTTAGACAAAGGATCAGTCAAGGAATGACTTAATCTTCAACTTGTCTAACCTCTCAAACATCTACAAAGGATCAAAAGGACTCCCACTTCAAGGATTAAGCACAAGGATGCTCCCTTCTAGGTGGATCAAACCTCAAGATCGCCAGTGTCACCAAATTAGGGTTTTGGTCAACCAGGGCCTCCAGATGAAAATTTTTCATCTGGGCACAAGCCAATGATCCAAAACACAACCTAATGTACTCCATGGAACCTCACGGACCCATTCATCAAGTCAATTTTGCCTTAGGGGATGCATTTATCAAAAATCAGGAATTAGGGTTTCTTGACCTAATTCACCCCTAAGTTGACTTTTGGGACAAATCATGAGCCAAAACCTCAAGATAGGGTTTGAGGGTCTCTAATGAACTATATTGATCCATTTGGGACAATGGATTAATCCAAGAAGCTTGAGCAACAAGTCTCAATTTCATCTGCACCACAATTAGGGTTTTAAGGGAAAAGTCAATTGTAACTTTGACTTTTGACCAGGACATGCTCCCAAGCCCTAAGACATGATTCAATATGCCCTATGACACCCATGGAACATGTCCATCAAGTTTGATTTAGGTCAAGGACATGATTTCATGAAGAATGGCACAGTTTGGAATTCATCTGATAAAAAGTCAACTGTGCACAAAAGTCAACTTTGACTTTTTGAGATTTTTCACCAAAATGGATTTTTAACCCTAAAATGATGTTAATGTATGATTTGAATCATCATTCATCAAGAAAAATCAAGAAAAGTTGGATAACTTGTAAAAGGGGTAACCATAAAAACTTAGAAAATTTTCTAAGTTAAAAATAAAGTGGCTAGGGTACCAACTTTGGAGGATCATAACTCCTAAACCACAAAGCCATTTTTCCTTATCCAAATATGGATTTGTAGCCCTCATTACCCTCTACAAAAACTTCAACTAGACCTAATTCTAATTCATTGTGGATTTTGAGTTATGGAGTGATCAAAATCAAGAAAAGTCACTTTGTTCCAACACTTAGTGAAAATTTCACTAAGTCAGATTTTACCCTACTTTTTGCCAAATGTAGGGGGATTTTTCACTTGGATTCAAAAGAGATCAAAACCAAACATGTTCAAACAGTTGTTGTATCATGTAAGGGCTTTCCAAAATGGCCAAGAACATTGCCAAATTCCATTTAAGTCATGAGATATGACATTGGCAAGTTGCCTTGCTGAAATTTGTCAAGGCAAGGCAGAATTTGCAATTTTGGTCGATTTGCCAAAATTAGCCAAATTCAAATGCTCCTATCCACTTGGACACATCTGAGGATTGAATCTAAAGGGGATAATCACTGAGCCAAGCCTCCAAAGTCCATGGAACAAGAAATAATATGTTGAACCTAGAATGGCCAAAATAGGGACAAGACTCCAAATTTGGATTGAAGCATTCAATGGAAGCATCAAGGTGGCATGGACTGAGCCATTCTCATCTAAAATCAGTCAAGACTTATCCAAGACCAAGGGAACCACAACCCTGCGCCCTAACCTCTAGTCAATGGCTAGAGGAGACTTGCATTTCCATTGGCCAACATTGAACAAACACCTGCTGCAGTTGCCATTCACTGTGGATCCCAAAACAAACTTGCTTTACTATAAATAGAGCTCAATTGTGTTCAGTTTGAGTACACCAAAGCCATCAAACAGATGCTTTCCTCAAAATCTCTTCTTTCACCTCAAACTTGCCTTCCAAAGCAAGTAATTCTGAGTTTTTGAGCTAGAGAACAATTCCACCCAAACTAATCACACACACACACACCTCATATATATCATATGTAAGCTGTGCAAACCATCAAAAGTGACCTGTAATCACAACATCACAAAGTCACCTCTCAAAACCTCAAAATAGCACTTTTTTGCATTTTTCAAGCCATGTCTTGATTCAGTCACTTTCCAAACCAGATAAAACCTCAAACACACTCCAAATATCATCCTTGAACTGTCCCAAATGGCTCCCACCATCTGGAACACCATTTGAGGGAGTTGCTATTTTGGTCACTTTTAACCCCTTCTGCAAGAAAGGGACAGTTTGTGTTTTTGCAGGTACCAGCTGATTCCAATCATCCTAAAAGCATCCAAGGGATCATTTGAGGTGGTTCAAAGCATAAAATCATATCTGGAGTAAGAGGGTTGGCAGATTGCAGAGAAACCTCCAAAATCTCAAAGAAGGGTAAGCCTCTCAACTTGCACTCACCAAAACATGTGTGCATTTGAAGTTCATTGATCATAAACATCTCATACATGTCATATATGTTGTGTTTGAGCTAATTCACCATGTAATCCATGCTTGTACCAAGTCGTAGCATAGAAAATGCATTTATAGGTCATTTTCAAAACCACTATCAGGTTTTGAGGAGGGAGTGTGATCTGAAAAAACTACCACCACCATTGGATTCCTTATGAAATTCTGGCCCAGATGCATATAAATTTTGTCTCAAACCATTAAGAATTTAGAAAGTTATGACCTTCACGTTTTTGAGCCAAAACTTACCTTGGGCAAGCCAAAACCAAGGCATGACTTGTGTATTTGTTGGTTTGTTTCAAACAATGGATGTATCACCACCCCAGTGGTAAGGCGTGCGCCTTGTATGCTTGAGGTCGTGGGTTCAAACCCCACCCATGCCATTTTGTGATTTTTTCACATTTTGCTATTTTTACAACTATTTTCATGTTTTGTTAATTATTTGGAAAATTAATAACTCTTTCAATTTTAATTATTTTTGATTGGTTCTTTTTGAAAAAAATCACAAAAATGTTGAAATATTTTATTCCACAAAAAATTGAGCTTGTATTATTTATTTAATATAATTAGTATTTTTGTGAATAAATTCATTTTTATTGGTTTTTAAGCATTTTAAAATGAATATTCATCTTGAAAAATCAAGACCAAATGAGTTTTAATATCTCTTGTGATTTATACCTCATTTTTCAAACCCTAAACAAAAATCACAAGCGGTTTATTCAAACCTATTTGGTAATTTTCATTGATTTTCTTTAAATATTTACTTTTAAAGAATAAAATTAGGGTTTATTTGATTTTCACTCAAACAAATCATTGTCAAACACTCATGGGCCTCTATTAGAGTGTAAGACCCAACCCCCTTGTACAGAAAACATTTTGGGCTTCATTCGTTGTATAAGTCCCTCTGTACATTTTCAAATAAACGACGCGATCGTTGCCTTTTCAAAATAACCCTTGGGCCTCTCCTTGAGCTATAAGACCCATTCAAAACTTTTGGGCCTCTATTAGAGTGTAAGACCCAATCCCCTTTTAACCAAAACCATTTTAGGCCTCACTTATTGTATAAGTCCCTCTGCGTTAAAAGAAAATCTCGGCGCGATCGCCATTTTAAACGATAGAACCCTGGGCCTCTCCTTGAGCTGTAAGCCCCAAATCTTTCTTTTTCCAAGCACTTTCTCCTTTGATTTTGAATATACTGTTGTTTTCAATCTTTCTTTGTTGAACAACTAACCAAACAGCATGGAAGCTCTACAACCGAGTAAGTGGTTATTGCTTTCATTTACCGCTTTAATATACATATAACTGTATTGTGGGGCTGTTTCGCTGTAAGTCTTCTTTCATAAACTCATATCAACCGTGTAATAATAGTATAGATATTTTGAGTTTCCCCGGCAACTACGTCTAGAACTAGGTGACGTCGTCTCGTTTATTCGTAGAAATAGACAACTAGATCCCCAATAGGATCACCAGATACAGTCTTCTCTTCGGTTGTCCTCATTAGGAATTGTCAAGAAACTCTATTCCCAGAGACGAATGTATTCTCCGTGAATGGCATCTTGAGTTTCTTCCGAATTCTCGAACTTTCCTGACTTGATCTATTCCTTGTGAATAGCTTGCCTTGAATTTCTCGAGGTTTGGGGACCCACGGGCTTCTTAAAAGCATCGGCCTCCTCTTGGGCATCGTACAAGGACCCACAGGCTTCCTAAAAGCAACCCCGCCTCCTCTTGGGCTTAGTACAAGGACCCTCTGGCATCTTAGAAGTATTCACAGCCTCCTCTTAGGCTTCGTATAATGATCTCTTCCTCCGGGAATGATAGCTTTCTCTTGGGCTTAGTACAAGGACCCGTCGGCTTCTTAAAAGCTTCCAGCCTCCTCTTGGGCTTCATACAAATTGTCCCGACGACCTCCTAGAGGTATAGGAACAGAACCTAGTCATCCTCATAGAATAATCCTTTCATAGAGTCTACTACTATTTCTCAAAGCACAGTACAAAAGATTAAACCCTAGACTCGGACGGTCTAACTTCCTTGAGTCTCAAAGACATTCTCAAGTGACTCCTTCGTTAAATAGGAAGGAAACCCGTAGACTTGGACAGTCTCAATACCCTTCGGATTTCCCGCTTCCTTAAAGAACAGGAATAACCCGGATCCTTGAATCAAATCCTTGAGTACAGTATTGCTCATATAAGAACTGATTTTCTCTTTAAAATCAGTATACTGGACCTGTCACTTAACTGAAACAGTTACCATAGCCTCCTCTTAGGCTTTGTATAATGATCCTTCTCCGGTGAAGTTAGCCTCCTCTTGGGCTTTATACAATGATCCTCCTCAGCGGAGTCAAACAACATTTAGCCTCTCTTACGGGCTTTGTACGAGACACATAAGAGACTCCCTCGTTGAGTCAATCACCCCTTTTGCCTCCATCTCGGGCTTTATACGAGATACAAAAAGGTTCTTATTGAGCCAAATAAACAACAGCCTCCATCTTGGGCTTTGTACGAGGTACAAAAAAAACTCTCTTGTTGAGTCAAATCGCCTCCATCTCGGGCTTTATATGAGATACCAAAAGACTCCATCGTCGAGTCAAAACCTTTTAGCCTCTCTCTCGGGCTTTGTATGAGACACATAATAACCTCCTCTTAGGCTTTATATAAGAAAACCACTGGTTGATCCAATTAACCTTTTAGCATCAAAACTGTGCCTCGTTCACAGTACACAAACATCAACAACTCCTTCCCCTTTCATCTAATTGCTGTAAGCGGCAAGCCTCTGGATCATCTACATCCATGCCACTGTCCCTCTTTTAGCATGAGAAATTCCTAAGGAAAGATAGCATTGCTCTACACTGAGTTAAAGTCTTCTCCTTCAGGTTAAAACCCCCTATAAAGGAAATTATGGCATTGCTAGGATCCGCGTATCCCGGTTAAAGTAATTCTCCTTTATATAAACAGTTGTGACATACAACCCCCTCTTTAGAGATGACAAATTCTCTCTAAAGTTGAGACCTTTTAGGTTCATATCTTGGGCTTTGAACAAGATACAAATAGACTTTTCAGCTTCACATCTTGGGCTTTGAACAAGACACCAAAACACCCATTTCCTCCCATAGAATAGGAGGAACTAAGAACGCTCTGATTTCCCTGTTTCGGTAAATGGGAATACGTAGGCATAAGATTGAAAGAAAAATCTTAGCGAGCACACTAAACAAAAACCCAAAATCCCATATCTCCATCAATCAAAAGCAGTAATTCAAAAACATCAGTCCTAACATCCTAATCCTTGTTCCCCGCCAGAAACCTTCTGCCAAGATAAAAAGAAAGAAACCAGTATTGGCGAAAATACAAATAACCAGTACAAAGGCCCCCCCACATTGATAGCATCCGTAACTTAACAGACCACTGTTTAAACTCAGTATGCAAAGCAGGGTTAATTGGAGACATCTATTTCCCTTCCTTATTCAGCTCACAATAGGATAAAAAATGAATCGACCTGTAGTTTAAGCTCAACCGCAGAGAGCGACCAGTGCTTAAGAACCGCGTCCAAAATCGCTCGCTACAGAAAAATGGCGCCCACCGTGGGGCCGGTTCCTTCTTTCTCACAATTTAAACCTTGGGTAAGTCATTTTCATGGCGGTGGCCGCCAACAGAAAAATGGCACTCACCGTGGGGCCCTTTAAAGTTAGATCTAGGCACGGACTACCTTTTCACCTCTTGTGTGAAAACCACAGATTGGGGCTTCCGCCGGGGAACCCATTTTCTGTCAGGAACTTAGGATTCGTAGCTTTGAAGGTCTAGGATGATTAGGACAAATATATATACCACTTTTCCTAATTGCTATACGTGTTTATTTTTCTGCTAATGGGAATGCGGGTGATGCCGTATGTGGAAAGATTGAGTATACACTTAAGATAAGTGATGGCGACGAGGTCGACCATCAACCTCAGTGGAGGCTGACCAATGCAACCCATTCTCTCACCTAGCCAATGGGCCGATTGTTAAGTCTGAGAAGCTGAGGAGCCAAACCCTTTCGTAGTGCGGAAACTATCGGAAATAGTTATTACGCGATACTACCCTCATTTGAGGCTGGTGATCTATTCTCGATGAATGGCACTTACTCTAAGATTGCACTACAACTCGCTGGCGATCCGTTTGTTGTTTTGCTTTCTTGGGAGGAGCTGATGATAATGAGTACAGGTACAAAAATCACCCTAGTATAAACCTTTGGGGATGGGTAGAGCCTTGACTTCATGACAACGACCCCTTGACCCCATGTTTTTTCTATGTTTTTGTGTGCTGCATTCATGTATTCATCTAAAAAAACATTAAAACATTCAAAAAACTTCTCTTCTAGTCTCTCTATTTTTCAAAATAAACTAAGACTGTGATTGCAAATATCAGAGAAAAGGATTGTACTAATGGATTTCGGTAGAAGGAGAACTCACCAGTATACCTTCAAGGTTCCAAAGCTAGAGGATTTGAGAAGGTTAGCGAGGATGATTATTAACCCAGAGGCTTTCAGAGCCAAGCACGGAGGTTTGCTACCACTGTTAAGAGTCCATGTGATTGAGGGAATCATGGATGCGCTCATTCAATTTTATGATCCAGTTTATCACTGTTTCACATTCCCGGATTACCAGCTCGCACCAACGTTGGAGGAGTATTCTCACCTGATCGATCTACACATTACAGGTCGAGCTCCATTTTCTGGACTGGAAGAAATTCCAAAGAATCAGACTATTGCAAGAGCAATTCATTTGGACGAGTCTGAGGTTAGGACTCACCTAACTACTAAGGGTGGCATCCAAGGTTTGCCAGCCCAGTTCTTGACAAAGAAAGCCCTGTATTTCGCCAGTATAGGAAACGTGACTGCTTTTGAAAGCATCTTTGTCTTGCTCACCTACAGGTTATTTTTGTTTCCTAACATCAATAACTTCGTCGATATTAACTCCATTAAGGTTTTTCTCATTGGAAACCCTGTACCGACTCTGCTCGCAGATGTGTATCATTCTGTACACTTGGGAATTTGTACAGCGGAGGGGAGATGACATGCTGTGTATCTTTGCTTTACAAATGGTTTATCTCTCACTTGCCCAAGTCTGCTGCTTTTTGGGATTGTAAGAGTGCCTTACGTTGGTCGCAGAAGATCATGTCTCTTACCAACTCTGACATTGATTGGTGTAATAGGATTTATGAGGGAATTAGGATCATTGACCGTTATGGAAACTTCCCCAATGTACCCCTCATAGGAACTAAAGGAGGAATCAACTACCATCCGGTATTGGTTCGTCGTCAATTTGGATACCCGATGAGACACATCCCACTGGGTGTTCATCTGGAAGGTCTTTTCTTCAAGGAAGGGGAAAATGACAGAGCACTAAAGATGGAAATAGTGCGCGCTTGGAAGCATGTTCATAAGAAAGGACGAGAGTCTTTAGGAAAACCGACTGTGTCTCGGTGGAGCCTTATCTCCATTGGGTACAAACTAGAGCTCTCAAGCTAAAGATGCCTTATCCTCGTTACGAAATTCTTCTGCCAAAGGAATCTGTCATGTACTTCATGACGGAAACTGAAAAGCTTCAGGTTACTCTCAACAAAGTTCAAAAGGAGAGAAGGTCTTGGAAGAACAAGTACCGCACTCTCGACGTAGAGTGCATCAAAATACAGCAACTACTGAAAGAGAAAGACGCTCTGATTGAGATTTTGGAGCAACATGCTGTGGATAATCAGGATGACCAAAGGAATTTGCTCGCTCCTTTCACTTGGCAAAGGAATGACAACCCGACAACGGTCCAAGAGCCCTGGTCAAAGAAAAGGAAGATACCAGAATCAGCACCCGATTTCTCTTCAGAGAGGACTCGGGGCCCATTAGCTTAGGTTTCTATTTCTGCACTTTGTAATCTACTGTATTTCCATTGCTGTAATCCTTTGAATTTCAATAAAAAGGGGTTTCCCCACTGTTTGATATTTTCAATCTAATTGTCAAAGTTTATTTTGATTAAACCTTAAATAATTAATCTAATCATTGCATTCATCATTCTCACATCGCGTATTCTTCTTACCTACGAATCTCACGTTTGTGTCTCGGTTCTAGAGTCAAACTGTCTCATTCGTATAATACTCGGGCCAATCGTCAGAAAAAGATGGATGATCTTGAGGAAGAAAACAGAGAGTTGAAAGAAGAGATCGACGCTCTGAGAGAGGATATGAGAAAGCTTCATAACGACATGCAAGCCATGGCAGAAACTCAGCTACAAAGAACTGTGATCTCAGAGATCACCTCAACGCCCATAGTGGAAAAGTATGATCCTAGGTATCAAATGCCGAAAGATCGTCCTTGGGGCATGCCTGTTAACTATATCCCAGAAGGATATGTTCCGCCGATCACTGAGGATCAGGGAATCACAACAGAAGCCGCTGGGCCTGAAGGTTACAAACTTCGGGAAAGCGAAGATGCCAGAGGCATACTGAAGACTCCTGAAGGTTACAAACTTTGGGAGACGCCAAGATTCATTGTCGTAGTCACGGTACCACCCCCTGTGGTGCACACTGTCCCAGAAGGACAGATTCCACAGACACCTTCTGGTAAGAAAGAAACTATGTTTGACAGAATGGAGGAATTCCAGGAGCAATTCTTGGAAATGCAGAAGGAGCTGCAAGCCATTCGCGGTCAGGATCTATTTGGAAAGGACGCCGCAGACCTCTGCTTGGTCCCAAATGTGAAAGTCCCGCACAAATTTCAAGTGCCCGACTTTGAAAAGTACAAGGGTAACTCTTGCCCTCAAAGCCATCTGGTGATGTACGCTCGGCGGATGTCAGCTCAAACGGAGAATCAGGACCTACTGATTCACTACTTCCAGGATAGTTTAACCGGTGCCGCACTCAAATGGTACATGGGTTTAAACCGTGCCACGATCAGCACTTTTAGAGATCTTGGCACTGCCTTCGTCCAACAATACAAATACAATTTGGACATGGCACCCAACAGAGATCAACTCAGATCGATGTCGCAAAAGGACAAGGAAACCTTTAAGGAGTATGCTCAAAGGTGGCGTGAAATTGCCGCTCAAATTTGTCCACCTCTTGAGGAAAAAGAGATGACAAAGATCTTCTTAAAGACCTTAAGCTCATTTTACTATGACCGAATGGTTGCCAGTGCGCCCAGTGATTTCACCGAAATGGTCGGCATGGGCGTACGTCTTGAGGAAGCCGTCCGAGAAGGACGTTTGGTAAAAGACACTGGATCGACGAGCGGTACTAAAAAATACGGTAGTGCTCTCCCTAAGAAAAAAGAGCAAGATATTAGGAATATCTCTCTCGGAAAGCAAAGGCGTCGATATCAACCAGTAGCAGCTGTAACTCCTGCTATCTGCCCTGCGCCTATTCCTACGTATCAACCTCAGGTTGCGCAGAGCCAACCTGATCAGCAAAGGACACAACAGCCTCTTCGGCAGGCTCGTCCTCCATACAACAACAACCGTACAACACGGCCACCAGGATTTGATCCTATACCCGTAACGTACACAGAGCTGTTTCCATTACTACTGGCTAAGGGGCACATTCAGACTAAATCTCCTCTTACAGTACCGGAAAATCCACCTTTTTGATTTAAGGTGGATCAAACATGCCCTTATCATCAAGGAGGTTCAGGGCATAACATAGAGACTTGTCTCAATTTCAAGTCCAACGTGCAAAAACTTGTTAGGAGCGGGGTCTTATCCTTCAAGGATACAAATCCTAATGTTCTCACGAATCCGCTGCCTCAACACGAGAAGGCTGCCGTCAATTTGATAGAAGGAGAGACTAACAATGTCTATCAAATTCACGATGTACTCTTGTTGAAAACCAATCTGGTCAAGATGCATTGTAGACAGAGTGGATATGGCCATGTTCCACCTCATAACTATCATCAGTGTGATATCTTCTCTAAAAACAATCAAGGATGTTCTGTGGTGCAAGCAGCTCTGCAGGAACAGATGGATCTCGGATGGATCCAAGAGCACCGAGTTCGTGGAGTTAACATGGTCTACACAAATTCTAACGTCATTCAGAACCATGACATCCGCGCAATGAATGTCAACTTGGTGGCGATGCACTCAAGGCAAAGCCAACATCATAATCTGCCGCGACACGATTATAGTTCCTGTCTAATTTCCTCGGTAAACAAACAGGGATGCTCTTTCATACAAGAGGCCCTCCAGCGTCAGATGGATCTAAGACTACCATGATAGGAATTCCTATCAAATCAACATGGTTCAGATCTTCGATATTTGCGTGATGAATACCAACCTGGTAGAGTTACATGCTGAGCAGGTCCGACTCGGATTCTTAATATCACATGACTATCAAAGCTGTAAAGCGGGTTGCGAAAACGATCGAGGTTGTACCCTTGTCCAGGAGGCACTTCAGCACTTGTTAAATCACTAGTGGATGCCAATCTATATGGATGAAGATACTCAGCAGATTAGTATCAGTAATAGAAACCCCACTCGGCGTCAAAGTCAGGATGTCTGATCAGTTGAAGCTAACCTAGTAAGGTTACATTGTATTCAAAGTGGGCGTGGCCAGGTGCCACCACACAACTATGACAGTTGTAGCGTCTGTTCGGAAAGTAACCAAGGGTGTTACCTTGTGAGAGCAGCTCTTCAGGGTCAGGTCGATCGTGGATAAATTCGTCCATATCCGGGTTCTGGACCCATCGACTGGGTGTCGGACTACCTTGCCGATCAAGTCGAGGATGTTGTCACGATCTCTGGTCATCACAGGACCAGGGATGTTTTTGCCATTATTCCTCTACTTGACGAATCTAAAGTTCCCAACCGGGAACGAATCGAGATCACTTATGATGGTCACAAAAATTAGAAGGTTCCCATAGTCATCTATCTACCGGGACCACTACCGTATGAATCAGCTAAGGCTATCCCTTACAAATACGGTGCAACAACAATTGAGAATGGAAAGGAAATTCCATTATCCTCCGTCGTGAATATTGCAGACATCAGTCGCGTAACACGGAGTGGTAGAATCTTCAACCGAGGGGTTGGAGAACTTAACAAAGAAAAGGAACTTCAGACGGAAGCTCCCGATCCACCAGTCGGTCAATCCAGTAATCCCGACCTTTCGAAAAATAATGATGAGATGCTGAAGCTCATCCAAAGGAGTGCGTACAACATTGTCGATCAGCTGTTACAGACTTCTTCAAAGATCTCGGTATTATCACTGTTACTCAGTTCAGAAGCCCACAGGGAGGCTCTACAGAAAGTCTTGGAGCAAGCCTTTGTGGAACAGGATGTAACAATCAGACAGTTCGATAGCATTGTCTCTAACATCACTTCCTGCAATAATTTGGGATTTAGTGATGAGGAATTACCCGAAGAGGGTCGCCGTCATAACATGGCACTCAATATCACAGTTAACTGCCAGGACGATGCTTTAGCCAGCGTACTGGTAGACACAGGGTCAGCCCTGAATGTTATGCCGAAGTCCACTTTGATGCAATTATCATTCAAGGGCCCTCCGATGAGAATCAGCGAGGTCGTCGTCAAAGCATTCGACGGATCCAGAAAAACAGTTATCGACAAAGTTGATCTTCCTATAACTATCGGTCCTCACACTTTCCAAGTCACTTTCCAGGTCATTGACATCCGAGCAACATACAATTGTTTATTAGGAAGACCTTGGATACATCAGGCTGGAGCGGTTACTTCAACCCTCCACCAAAAGCTAAAGTTCGTCAAGAACGGCCAACTTGTCACAGTCTGTGGGGAACAGGCCTTGCTTGTAAGTAACTTGTCATCATCTGCTGGTATAGAACCCGAGGAAGTTATTGGAACTCAGTTCCAAGCACTGTCGGTGAGCAAGGACAATCATTTCAGAGGAGGAACCTCGATTTCCTCATACAAAGATGCTATCAAAGCGGTCGAGAGTACTGATACAACAGGATGGGGACAACTTGTCATTCCTACTGACAATAAAACAAAGAAGGGTCTTGGTTTTTCTGCAACTTGTACCCAGACAGCTGCCAGCAATGAAAGTCTTCATCCCCTTCAAAATTTCTTCCACAGTGGAGGTTTCCTTCACCCAGTGTCTCAAGCAGTACATGCTATCAATGAGAAAGATCCCTCTGACCCAGATGAAGAATGGAAATCCTATCTTAATGAGGACGATTATATGTCTCAGGAAGAGGTGCCTACACCATTTTGCTATCCCGCACAGAGTTTGAGATTTATACCCAGGTCAGATATCGAAATGATATACAGGGATTGTGATCCTGAAGGGTGCCGTGCTCCACCAAATTCATTAGAGGAAGACACTCTGATGAAAGACAACTTTGACCACAATTACTATGGCCCAATGGATGGTCTGCCAATGTGGCAACCTTATCCAGGAAACTTGGGGCAAGAGAGTCAGCCGAGCAATGAAAATCAGCTGACCGTTATTGAATAGAATACCTGTGTCCCCACCATGTCATGGGATCAACACTCAGGTCATTCAGAAACTACTCAACATGAAGATGAATTTGCAACGTTTGCAGGACTTGAATTCATCAACTATGCTTTTCCCGAGGTCAACGTCATCGAGAAAGATGACTCCTCCAGTTCCAAAGAAGTTTGGGACACTCTGGGAGAACCAAGTGGAAAATACGACTTTATAGTCAAGTACACCGCTCCCGAAAGCTCTCGTATCAGGCTCGAAGATATCCAGCCAACTGGATGGGGAGATACAGCTGAGAGCACAAATACTATGCAAAATGCAACAGAGGAATTCTCCTACAACAATTCTTCCTGGGAGACAGATTCCAATGATCCCGCTCCACCAGAAATCAGCGTCATTTCTGAAGACAAATCAAGGAAGGTGCCAGACTTTGTGATTCACCGAGGAGTTCGCCGCCAATGGGTTGCTGTCGAGGTTCCGAAAATCGTTCATCAGTCAAAGTAATTGCCATCTTTAACCTTTCACCCTGCCCAGGTGAAATGGATGTTTTGATAGGGCTCGCTTTCTGTAATTTTCCCTCTTCGCTTTGCCCAAAGCGACAGAGTGTTGTTTTATAGGGCTGTAGTTTCAAGGATCGACTTGTTCACTAATAAAATAACGTCGTTCTGTAATTTCCGCATTAATTGCTGTTTTCTCTTTTTGCTTTTTCAGAAAATGGCAATCCTAAAAAAGAATCAATAATAAAAAACAAGCAGTAAAATAAAAACACTGCACACACTTGCATTTTCTCTATCTCTTCTAAACACGAATCGTCACGTCATGCAGATTGCTTGTTTTAAACCCCGTTGAAACATATGATCCGATGCCTTCTCCCAACTTTGAGTTCCCGGTATTCGAGGCTGAAGAAGAAAATGATGACAAAATTCCAGAAGAGATCTCTCGACTACTCAGACAAGAGGAAAGGTCCATTGAACCTCACAAAGAGCCGTTGGAAATGGTAAACTTGGGTTCAGAAAAAGAGAGAAAAGAAATCAGGGTTGGGGTACTGCTCAGTCCAACTGCCAGAGAGAGTTTGATAAAGCTTCTCAGAGAATTTCCCGATGTATTCGCTTGGTCCTATCAGGATATGCCAGGGTTAGATACCAGCATCGTGGAACATCACTTACCATTAAGATCGGAATGTCCGCCAGTAAAGCAAAGGCTGAGACGGACTCACCCGGACATGGCCATCAAAATCAAAGAGGAGGTGCAGAAACAGATTGACGTGGGTTTCCTCGCTACATCTGAATATCCTCAATGGTTAGCCAACATCGTACCTGTTCCCAAAAAGGACAGAAAGGTCAGAATGTGTGTCGACTACAGAGATCTGAACAAGGCAAGTCCAAAGGACGACTTTCCTTTACCACACATTGACATGCTGGTAGACAGTACAACAAAGTTCAAAGTATTCTCCTTCATGGATGGATTCTCGGGCTATAACCAGATCAAAATGGCACCGAAAGACATGGAAAAAACTTCGTTCATTACCCCATGGGGAACCTTTTGTTACAAGGTAATGCCGTTCGGTTTGAAGAATGCCGGGGCAACCTATCAAAGGGCCATGACTACTCTGTTTCATGACATGATACACAAAGAAATCGAAGTGTATGTCGATGATATGATTGCAAAATCAAAAATATAGAGTGAGCACGTTGAACATCTGTCAAAATTGTTCGAACGTTTAAGAAAATTCAAGCTCCGCTTGAATCCCAACAAGTGCACCTTCGGTGTCCGTTCAGGGAAACTATTAGGGTTCATCGTCAGCCAGAAAGGAATTGAGGTTGATCCTGACAAGGTCAAGGCCATTCAAGAAATGCCTTCTCCGAAAACTGAAAAGTAAGTCAGAGGATTCTTGGGACGTTTGAACTACATCTCCAGATTCGTATTCCTTATGACCGCTACGTGTGCGCCGATTTTCAAATTACTGAAAAAGAACCAGGACTGCGTTTGGACAGAAGATTGCTAAACCGCATTCGATAGTATCAAGGAATATCTGTTGAATCCTCCAATTCTATCACCTCCAGTGGAAGGAAGACCACTGATCATTTACCTCACAGTCCTAGAGGACTCAATGGGATGTGTACTTGGCCAACAAGACGAAACTAAACGGAAAGAGTCTGCCATTTACTATCTAAGCAAGAAATTCACCGACTGCGAAACTCGGTACACGATGCTTGAGAAAACTTGTTGCGCTTTGGCTTGGGCAGCCAAACGTCTTCGCCAATACATGATTCGTCATACTACTTGGTTGGTCTCCGAAATGGATCCAATCAAGTACGTCTTCAAAAAACCTGCTCTCACAGGAAGGATTGCCCGTTGGCAAATGCTGTTATCAGAATATGACATAGAGTACCATGCTCAAAAAGCCGTTAAGGGAAGTATTTTAGCCGATCATTTGGCTCATCAATCGATTGACGATCAAGAATCAATCGGGTTTGACTTCCCAGACGAAGATGTCATGTATCTAAAAATGAAAGATTGCGATGAACCGTTACCCAGTGAAGGGCCAGAACCAGGTTCCCAGTGGGGACTTATCTTTGATGGAGCAGTTAATCATTATGGAAACGGAATTAGGGCAATCATTGTTACCCCTTAGGGTACCCACATTCCTTTCACTGCCAGACTTACGTTCAAATGAACGAACAACGAGGCCGAATACGAAGCCTGTATCATGGGTCTCGAGGAAGCAATTGATTTAAGGATCAAAAACTTGAACGTATACGGCGACTCAGCCTTGGTCATTAACCAGATAAAAGGAGATTGGAACATATACCAATCAGGATTGATTCCTTACAAAGACTATGCAAGAAGGTTGTTACCTTTCTTCAACAGAGTTGAGTTTCATCACATCCCTCGTAATGAGAATCACATGGCTGATGCATTAGCTGCTATCTCTTCCATGATTAGTGTAGGTCAATGGAATGACATACCTAAGATCGACATCATGCGCCTTGAACGACCCGCTTACGTCTTCACGATTGAAGCAGTCATAGACGACAAACCTTGGTATCACGATATCAAGTGCTTCATTCAAAAACAAGAGTACCCACCTGGGGCATCCAGGAAAGATAGAAAAACCCTCAGAAGATTGGCTGGAAACTTCTTCCTGAGCGGTGACACTCTTTATAAGAGGAATTTTGACATGGTCTTGCTCCGATGCGTCGACAGACCATAAGCAGAAATACTAATGAAAGAAATTCATGAAGGATCCTTTGGCGCTCATGCCAACGGACACACAATGGCGAGAAAAATTATAAGGGCAGGGTACTACTGGTTGACCATGGAATCCGACTGCTATAAGTACATGAGGAGGCGTCACAAATGTCAGATATACTCCGACAAAATTCATGTACCGCCATCACATCTCAAAGTTCTTTCTTCCCCGTGGCCTTTTTCCATATGGGGAATCAACATGATTGGTATTATTGAACCCAAGGCTTCGAACGGACATCGGTTCATCCTGTTAGTCATTGACTATTTCACCAAGTGGGTTGAAGCAGCGTCATTCACTAATGTAACCCGACAAGTGGTGGTCCGATTTATCAAAAACAATATCATCTGCCGTTATGGTATTCCAAGCGAGATCATTACTGATAATGGATCTAACTTGAACAACAAGATGATGAAGGAGTTGTGCGCAGAGTTCAAAATCGAACACCATAACTCATCTCCCTACCGACCCAAGATGAACGGAGCGGTAGAAGCGGCCAATAAGAACATCAAGAGGATTATTCAGAAGATGGTTGTAACCTACAAAGGTTGGCACGAAATGCTACCCTTTGATCTTCACGGTTATCGCACATCTGTCCGCACTTTGACAGGGGCAACCCCTTTCTCTCTAGTATATGGCATGGAAGCAGTTCTCCCCATAGAAGTAGAGATCCCGTCAATTCGAGTATTGATGGAAGCTAAGCTCACCGAAGCTGAATGGTGTCAAAGCCGACACGATGAACTGAATCTGGTAGAAGAAAAGAGAATAACGACACTATGCCACGGTCAGTTGTATCAACAGAGAATGAAGAGGGCGTTCGACAAAAAGGTCCGACCTCGTGTCTTCAGAAAAGGAGACCTCGTGCTCAAAAGGATGCAATCATTTCTCAGTGACTCTCGGGGCAAGTGGACTCCGAATTATGACGGCCTCTATGTGGTCACGAAAGCTTTCTCAGGCGGCGCCTTGAGACTTGCAACCATGGACGGAGAGGAATTTGCCTACCCCACAAATGTTGATGTAGTCAAGAAATACTTTTCCTAAACTAAAAAAAAAAAGTCTCGGTGGATTGAAAACCCGAAAGGGCGGTCCAGGAAAAAGTTAGAGACATGAAAAAAAATCATACCGATGGATTGGAAACATCATAGTACAATCCAGGCAAAAGTTAGGGATAATGGCAAGTAACTATGTTCAACAGAGGCAAGTCTCTCAGCAGCAGTGGTTACATCACCTGTCAGAAAACTCCAGTCAAGGTCATCTTCGACAGAAGTTCAGGATGTCCCGAATTCAAAGTTGGTAGAAGGATAGTGATCGTTATGTTTCCACGTAGCCCTTTTCCCTGTAAATTACCATTTTTCTAACTTTGTATATACTCTTTGGAATCACGCGTTTGGCTGATCTCCATCTTATCAATAAAATTTGAGCCCTTGTGCTTTTGTTTATAATTCTCATTTGTTTTAGCCTTACAGAACGACATTTTAACATGATCAACGATTCTTGAAATGAAACAAAAATGAATTTACTTGTTAAAACTTTTTTCTGCTTTTAATAAAGACGGCAATTTCTTTTGACTATTGAACATCAGAAGAACATCGGTCACTTCTCCAGAAGTAATCAAACCTCAAAGTGCAGAGTCAAAGTACTCCTTCTGACCCAGTGCGCCTGAATGAAGGGATCAACTGTGTCAGAGACCTTGTTTCGTCTGATACGCCTCGGCCTAGTTCTTATCTCCTAAGCCCGATCACCGGTATTCCCTGCAGGGAATATTTCTCCTAAGCAAGGTAGAATTGCTACTTTTGGACCAACGGTACTTCTTCGCCCCGCGATGGCCGAGTATCCAGTCATGTTCACCTGTCAGTTTGTATGTCGCGTCCATCTTGTCAGCATAAACATACATGCATCATTGTATTATTGATTTGCATTCACATTTCATATTGCATCACTATCACTCTAGTCGGTCTTGTCCCCTGGTGATAAAAGTTCTCTCAATCGAGTTGTCAAACCTTTCCTCATTAGGAAGTGAATCACCTAAGCAATCTCTCTCCCATTTACCTCTGGATTAGAGACGGTCCTTGACCACTTTGATAACTTGAACCTCTGAGAAACAAGAAAGCTTTCAATAAATGCCACTCTTCGCCATTGAAGATGATATCCTTGCTTTCCCGGATTAAGGAAAATCCACAGAGAAAGCCCCCTAATCGGAGATTTGGCAGTACGGCAGTTTTTCTCCGAAAAGATCGCTGATGAAATGGTCATCGGCACCTCAAAATTGGACCCCATCACATGGCATTTCTCCGGGAAGATCCCGAGAAAAGTATGATGTAAGATCCCAAACGAAAACAGTCTCTCAAGAGACTCGCTTTCCCCAGTAGAATTGACAAATAGCGTCTCTAACAGAGAAGTTTGTGCACCTCTACAACTCAGACGACTGGGTTCCCCAGCAAGTCTGACATCAAAACTTTTTCCACTCAAATGGTATCTCCCCAGGAAAATTCGGCGAGAAGTTTGAGGAAAACCGTTACGCATAGCGTCCCATGTCAATTAAGTTTATTGACAAAAGAAACTAAGACCAGTTCCTTGGTAGGAAACCAGGAAAGAGGGGAAGTTTAAATTAGAAACTAAGACCAGTTCCTTGGTAGGAAACCAGGATCGAGGGGAAGTTTAAATCAGAAACTAAGACCAGTTCCTGGGTAGGGAACCAGGATCGAGGGGAAGTTTGTTTCCGCAACTGAGACCAGTTCCTTGGCTGAAGACCAGGATCGAGGGGAAGTTTTACCTTTTCTAAGCATCATTGCTTAGCAAAAGAAGATGAATGCGTGCGCTACCATTCATGACCATCATCAAAATTTCGGGTATTCCGATATTTAATCCTCTTGCACCCCGAATGCCCGAATACCTTCTCCATTCACACCTTCGGGTCCAAGAAGATTAAATAGGGGCATCTGTCATACCCCAAATTTTGACCACTAAGATGTCCCATCATTGTGTCAATCATCATCACAATATGGATGAACCATCATGCCTCATCAAATGCCTCAAGGGTTGTTGAGCATTCACTACAATCAAAATTAGGGTTTTAAGCCCTCTCAGAGCCTTAGACAAAGGATCAGTTAAGGAATGACTTGATCTTCAACTTGTCTAACCTCTCAAACATCTACAAAGGATCAAAAGGACTCCCACTTCAAGGATTAAGCACAAGGATGCTCCCTTCTAGGTGGATCAAACCTCAAGATCGCCAGTGTCACCAAATTAGGGTTTTGGTCAACCAGGGCCTCCAGATGAAAATTTTTCATCTGGGCATAAGCCAATGATCCAAAACACAGCCTAATGTACTCCATGGAACCTCATGGACCCATTCATCAAGTCAATTTTGCCTTAGGGGATGCATTTATAAAAAATCAGGAATTAGGGTTTCTTGACCTAATTCACCCCTAAGTTGACTTTTGGAACAAATCATGAGCCAAGACCTCAAGAGAGGGTTTGAGGGTCTCTAATGAACTATATTGATCCATTTGGGACAATGGATTAATCCAAGAAGCTTGAGCAACAAGTCTCAATTTCATCTGCACCACAATTAGGGTTTTAAGGGAAAAGTCAACTGTAACTTTGACTTTTGACCAGGACATGCTCCCAAGCCCTAAGACATGATTCAATATGCCCTATGACACCCATGGAACATGTCCATCAAGTTTGATTTAGGTCAAGGACATGATTTCATGAAGAATGGCACAGTTTGGAATTCATCTGATAAAAAGTCAACTGTGCACAAAAGTCAACTTTGACTTTTTGAGATTTTTCACCAAAATGGATTTTTAACCTTAAAATGATGTTAATGTATGATTTGAATCATCATTCATCAAGAAAAATCAAGAAAATTTGGATAACTTGTAAATGGGGTAACCATAAAAACTTAGAAAATTTTCTAAGTTAAAAATAAAGTGGCTAGGGTACCAACTTTGGAGGATCATAACTCCTAAACCACAAAGCCATTTTTCCTCATCCAAAGATGGATTTGTAGCCCTCATTACCCTCTACAAAAACTTCAACTAGACCTAATTCCAATTCATTGTGGATTTTGAGTTATGGAGTGATCAAAATCAAGAAAAGTCACTTTGTTCCAACACTTAGTGAAAATTTCACTAAGTCAGATTTTACCCTACTTTTTGCCAAATGTAGGGGGATTTTTCACTTGGATTCAAAAGAGATCAAAGCCAAACATGTTCAAACAGTTGTTGTATCATGTAAGGGCTTTCCAAAATGGCCAAGAACATTGCCAAATTCCATTTAAGTCATGAGATATGACATTGGCAAGTTGCCTTGCTGAAATCTGTCAAGGCAAGGCAGAATTTGCAATTTTGGTCGATTTGCCAAAATCATCCAAATTCAAATGCTCCTATCCACTTGGACACATCTGAGGATTGAATCTAAAGGGGACAATCACTGAGCCAAGCCTCCAAAGTCCATGGAACAAGAAATAACATGTTGAACCTAGAATGGCCAAAATAGGGACAAGACTCCAAATTTGGATTGAAGCATTCAATGGAAGCATCAAGGTGGCATGGACTGAGCCATTCTCATCTGAAATCAGTCAAGACTTATCCAAGACCAAGGGAACCACATCCCTGTGCCCTAACCTCTAGTCAATGGCTAGAGGAGACTTGCATTTCCATTGGCCAACATTGAACAAACACCTGCTGCAGTTGCCATTCACTGTGGATCCCAAAACAAACTTGCTCTACTATAAATAGAGCTCAATTGTGTTCAGTTTGAGTACACCAAAGCCATCAAACAGATGCTTTCCTCAAAATCTCTTCTTTCACCTCAAACTTGCCTTCCAAAGCAAGTAATTCTGAGTTTTTGAGCTAGAGAGCAATTACACCCAAACTAATCACACACACACCTCATATATATCATATGTAAGCTGTGCAAACCATCAAAAGTGACCTGTAATCACAACATCACAAAGTCACCTCTCAAAACCTCAAAATAGAACTTTTTTGCATTTTTCAAGCCATGTCTTGATTCAGTCACTTTCCAAACCAGATAAAACCTCAAACACACTCTAAATATCATCCTTGAAGTGTCCTAAATGGCTCCCACCATCTGGAACACCATTTGAGGGAGTTGCTATTTTGGTCACTTTTAACCCCTTCTGCAAGAAAGGGACAGTTTGTGTTTTTGCAGGTACCAGCTGATTCCAATCATCCTAAAAGCATCCAAGGGATCATTTGAGGTGGTTCAAAGCATAAAATCATATCTGGAGTAAGAGGGTTGGCAGATTGCAGAGAAACCTCCAAAATCTCAAAGAAGGGTAAGCCTCTCAACTTGCACTCACCAAAACATGTGTGCATTTGAAGTTCATTGATCATAAACATCTCATACATGTCATATATGTTGTGTTTGAGCTAATTCACAATGTAATCCATGTTTGTACCAAGTTGTAGCATAGAAAATGCATTTATAGGTCATTTTCAAAACCACTATCGGGTTTTGAGGAGGGAGTGTGATCTGAAAAAACTACCACCACCATTAGATTACTTATGAAATTCTGGCCCAGATGCATATAAATTTTGTCTCAAACCATTAAGAATTGAGAAAGTTATGACCTTCACGTTTTTGAGCCAAAACTTACCTTGGGCAAGGCAAAACCAAGGCATGACTTGTGTATTTGTTGGTTTGTTTCAAACAATGGATGTATCACCACCCCAGTGGTAAGGCGCGCGCCTTGTATGCTTGAGGTCGTGGGTTCAAACCCCACCCATGCCATTTTGTGATTTTTTCACATTTTGCTATTTTTCCAACTATTTTCATGTTTTGTTAATTATTTGGAAAATTAATAACTCTTTCAATTTTAATTATTTTTGATTGGTTCTTTTTGCAAAAAATCACAAAAATGTTGAAATATTTTATTCCACAAAAAAATTGAGCTTGTATTATTTATTTAATATAATTAGTATTTTTGTGAATAAATTCATTTTTATTTGTTTTTAAGCATTTTAAAATGAATATTCATCTTGAAAAATCAAGACCAAATGAGTTTTAATATCTCTTGTGATTTATACCTCATTTTTCAAATCCTAAACAAAAATCACAAGCGGTTTATTCAAACCTATTTGGTATTTTTCATTGATTTTCTTTAAATATTTACTTTTAAAGAATAAAATTAGGGCTTCTTTGATTTTCACTCAAACAAATCATTGTCAAACACTCATGGGCCTCTATTAGAGTGTAAGACCCAACCCCCTTGTACAGAAAACATTTTGGGCTTCATTCGTTGTATAAGTCCCACTGTACATTTTCAAATAAACGACGCGATCGTCGCCTTTTCAAAATAACCCTTGGGCCTCTCCTTGAGCTACAAGACCCATTCAAAACTTTTGGGCCTCTATTAGAGTGTAAGACCCAATCCCCTTTTAACCAAAACTATTTTGGGCCTCACTTATTGTATAAGTCCCACTGCGTTAAAAGAAAATCTCGGCGCAATCGCCATTTTAAACGATAAAACCCTGGGCCTTTCCTTGAGCTGTAAGCCCCAAATCTTTCTTTTTCAAAGCACTTTCTCCTTTGATTTTGAATATACTGTTGTTTTCAATCTTTCTTTGTTGAACAACTAACCAAACAGCATGGAAGCTCTACAACCGAGTAAGTGGTTATTGCTTTCATTTACCGCTTTAATATACATATAACTGTATTGTGGGGCTGTTTTGCTGTAAGTCTTCTTTCATAAACTCATATCAACTGTGTAATATTAGTATAAATATTTTGAGTTTCCCCGGCAACTACGTCTAGAACTAGGTGACGCCGTTTCGTTTATTCGTAGAAATAGATAACTAGATCCCCAATAGGATCACCAGATACAGTCTTCTCTTCGGCTGTCCTCATTAGGAATTGTCAAGAAACTCTTTTCCCAGAGATGAATGTATTCTCCGTGAATGGCATCTTGAGTTTCTTCCAAATTCTCGAACTTTCCTGACTTGATCTATTCCTTGTGAATAGCTTGCCTTGAATTTCTCGGGGTTTGGGGACCCACAAACTTATTAAAAGCATCGACCTCCTCTTGGGCATTGTACAAGGACCCACAGGCTTCCTAAAAGCAACCCCCTCTCCTCTTGGGCTTAGTACAAGGACCCGCCGGCTTCTTAGAAGTATTCACAGCCTCCTCTTAGGCTTCGTATAATGATCTCTTCCTCCGGGAATGATAGCCTTCTCTTGGGCTTAGTACAAGGACCCGTCGGCTTCTTAAAAGCTTCCAGCCTCCTCTTGGGCTTCATACAAATTGTCCCGACGACCTCCTAGAGGTATAGGAACAGAACTTAGTCATCCTCATAGAACAGTCCTTTCATAGAGTCTACTACTGTTTCTCAAAGCACAGTACAAAAGATAAAACCCTAGACTCGGACGGTCTAACTTCCTTGAGTCTTAAAGACATTCTCAAGTGACCCCTTCGTTAAATAGGAAGGAAACCCGTAGACTTGGACAGTCTCAATACCCTTCGAATTTCCCGCTTCCTTAAAGAACAGGAATAACCCGGATCCTTGAATCAAATCCTTGAGTACAATATTGCTCATATAAGAACTGATTTTCTCTTTAAAATCAGTATACTGGACCTGTCACTTAACTGAAACAGTTACCATAGCCTCCTCTTAGGCTTTGTATGATGATCCTTCTCCAGTGAAGTTAGCCTCCTCTTGGGCTTTATACAATGATCCTCCTCAGCGGAGTCAAACAACGTTTAGCCTCTCTCTCGGGCTTTGTACGAGACACATAAGAGACTCCCTCGTTGAGTCAATCACCCCTTTCACCTCCATCTCGGGCTTTATACGAGATACAAAAAGGTTCTTATTGAGCCAAATAAACAACATCCTCCATCTCGGGCTTTGTACGAGGTACAAAAAAACTCTCTTGTTGAGTCAAATCGCCTCCATATCGGGCTTTATATGAGATACCAAAAGACTCCATTGTCGAGTAAAAACCTTTTAGCCTCTCTCTCGGGCTTTGTACGAGACACATAATAGCCTCCTCTTAGGCTTTATATAAGAAAACCACTGGTTGATCCAATTAACCTTTTAGCATCAAAACTGTGCCTCGTTCACAGTACACAAACATCAACAACTCCTTCCCCTTTCATCTAATTGCTGTAAGCGGCAAGCCTCTAGATCATCTACATCCATGCCACTGTCCCTCTTTTAGCATGAGAAATTCCTAAGGAAAGATAGCATTGCTCTACACTGAGTTAAAGTCTTCTCCTTCAGGTTAAAACCCTCTATAAAGGAAATTATGGCATTGCTAGGATCCGCGTATCCCGGTTAAAGTAATTCTCCTTTATATAAACAGTTGTGACATACAACCCCCTCTTTAGAGATGACAAATTCTCTCTAAAGTTAAGACCTTTTAGCTTCATATCTTGGGCTTTGAACAAGATACAAATAGATTTTTCAGCTTCACATCTTGGGCTTTGAACAAGATACAAACCACCCTTTCGCTTCACGTCTTGGGCTTTGAACAAGACACCAAAACACCCATTTCCTCCCATAGAATAGGAGGAACTACGGACGCTCTGATTTCCCTATTTCGGTAAACGGGAATACGTAGGCATAAGATTGAAAGAAAAATCTTAGCGAGCACACTAAACAAAAACCCAAAATCCCATATCTCCATCAATCAAAAGCAGTAATTCAAAAAAATCAGTCCTAACATCCTAATCCTTGTTCCCCGCCAGAAACCTTCTGCCAAGATAAAAAGAAAGAAACCAGTATTGGCGAAAATACAAATAACCAGTACAAAGGCCCCCCACATTGATAGCATCCGTAACTTAACAGACCGCTGTTTAAACTCAGTATGGAAAGCAGGGTTAATTGGAGACATCTATTTCCCTTCCTTATTCAGCTCACAATAGGATAAAAAATGAATCGACCTATAGTTTAAGCTCAACCGCAGAGAGCGACCAGCGCTTAAGAACCGCGTCCAAAATCGCTCGCTACACAGAGCATAGGACCTTTGCATGCTTAATGAAAGAAAACATAGAAAATTACTTATTTGGAAGAGTAACTTGGATGAGATTCTCTGAAAACCAATTGTTCAGCTTCACTCCTGGGGCACAGGGGCGTACCCAATTGTCCAGGCCACAATCACTATCTTCACCATCTTCAACTGCTGCACAAATCTGGCTTGGATGTATGACTCCTCCACTTGAGAAAATAACTGGCCCTTGGCGCTCTTTACCCTTTAGCAGTGGAACTTGAGAAGGTTTATAACCAATTCCACTCTTATCATCCTTGAAAGGTAGCTCAATTACTTGACCCCATCCTTCCACATGACCAGACTGCACCACTTCCAAAGCCTGCTTATACGAAGTCATAGAGGTTCCCACTCTTGCCTCACCAGAAGGAGAGTCTCTCACCATATTCATAGTTTCAAATGCCTGACAGAGAGTTTCGTGGATTTCTCCATCCATCTCCACGTATTTGAAGGATGACAGATGACTAACAAAAATATCTTCCTCTCCGCACACCGTAACAACCTGACCATCAATTACAAATTTTATCTTCTGATGCAAAGTTGAAGACACGGCCCCAGCAGCGTGGATCCATGGACGACCGAATAGACAACTATAGGCTGGTTGGATGTCCATCACATAAAACACTGTATTAAAAACCTGGGGTCCGATCTGGACAGGTAGCTCTACTTCTCCAAACACTGATCTCTTTGAACCATCAAATGCTTTCACCACTAGATCACAACGTCTAAGTACAACCCCTTCCACATCCAACTTTGCTAATGCTTTCTTAGGCAACACATTGAGGGACGAGCCAGTGTCCACCAATACATGAGATAACATAGCACCTTTACATTCCATCGAGATGTGGAGAGCCTTATTGTGGTTCCTTCCTTCTGGCGTTAAGTCAAAATCTGTGAACCCTAGACCGTTACCGACGTTAACATTGGAAATCATACTTTCAAGCTGGTTCACTGATATTTCTTGCGGTACGTACGCCATATTCAAATTTTTTAGCAACGCCTTCCGATGGGCTTCAGAACATAGCAACAATGACAAAATGGAGATCTTAGAAGGAGTTTGATGTAGGTGGTCAACGATCTTATAATCACTCTTTCTGATTATTCTCATGAATTCCTCAGCATCTTTCTCCAATGAATTATCAGATTCTTCCCTTGGCACTGGTTCACCACTTATCACCTGTTTTCATTTGGTCCACGTTAATGCTTCAGTATCATCTTTCCTGAGTATCTGAGGAGCAAAAAACCTTCCGATGCGAGTGAAATCACCCATTCCCCCAACATTTCCTATACTTGAATCACTTTATTTAGGAGTTTGCACCTCTTGCCTCTGTCCTTAACTATTAGTTCCATAGTACCACTGAATCGCGATCTTGTTCTCATTTGGGACATGACTGGGAACAATTATAGTTATAGGAGCTACTCGTTCAGGCGCAGACGTCTGTACGAGAGTAGGCGCCGGAATTTCCACAGGATCAAAATAGATTGTAATAGTAGAAACTTTATCATCCTTCTTTTTCAACTGATCAAACTGTAAACGTCCTTCATCCATCATGCTCTGAAGGCTATTTCTCAACTTCACACAACCATTATCAGGAATCAAACAACCTTCACAACTCTCTGAACAACCAGGCAATACAACCCCTTTCAGCAGGCGGTCTTTCACAACTTTCAACAGAGTCTTGACATCATTAATGTCTCTTACCAGATTCAAACTTCCATCTTCTTCAATGGAATTCACCCCTGGTCCACTATGCGGAGGCATGGGATTTTGAATTAAATTAGGCCTCGGAGCAAAATTAATAGCCTTTGAATCAACAAGATCTTGAACCACATGATTGAAAGCCTTGCAATTTTCCACATTGTGACCTGGCGCATTTGAGTGAAATTCACACTTTTCATTCGCATCATGCCCAAAAGGTAATTTGCCCGCTGGGGGAGCCAAAGTCCTCAACTGTACCAACTTCAAACGAAGTAAATTCTGTAGCATTTGTGAGCATGTCATAGGAAAAGCATCAAAATGTCGGTCATTCATTCTCTTTCTTGGGTGATACTGCCTCTGATCTGCAGGTTGAGCCTCAGTACCCGAAGTTGGAATAGTTATAGATGCAGATTGGTGATATGGACCCTGTCGTCCTCTACCTCTCCCCCCTTGTGCATATGCAGCATTAGCGTCACCTTCACGCTTTCTGTTATTGTTACCAAAAAACTTCTTCGCGGGAGCTGAACTTGTACCACTTCCGTCCTGAATTTTCCCCATCTTTAGCAAACTCTCGATCCTCTCTCCAACAATTACTATGTCAGCAAAACCAGTGGATGGACAAGCAGCCAACCGATCGAGATACGGACCTTGCAGAGTATTCATGGACATGTCAGCCATTTCTCTATCTGCCAAAGGAGGTTGCACCTGAGCAGCAAGTTCACGCCACCTCTGGGCGTACTGCTTAAAACATTCCTTAGGGTCCTGTGTCATGCTTTGCAACTGAGTGTGATTCGGTGCCATATCAATATTATACTGGTATTGCTTCAAGAAAGCCAAGCACAACTCTTTCCAACTTCGAATGCGAGCCCTGTCCAACTTTATATACCATTCCAGTGAGGCTCCAGACAAACTGTCCTGGAAAAAGTACATCCATAACTTCTGATCATCAGAATAAGCAGCTATCTTCTGGTTATATGCCTAGAGATGAGGTTTAGGACAAGTGCTACCATTGTACTTGTCAAAAGTAGGTGGTTTAAACTTCGGGGGAATCTTGACACCCTGTACTAGTCCCATATCTTCAACATCGATTCCCAAAGGATTCTGATTTTCTATAGCCTTCACTCTTTCAGCCAGTCCCTCGTATTTCCCGTCCTCATGGTAGAATCCCATATCAGCATTAAGTACGGAAAACTGATCATCCTGAATATCTTTCACCAGCCCATTGTTGCCAGGAACAAAACCCAAGTTAACTCCAACCGGAGGAGGAGTAACAACAGGAGGATTGACAACAGGAGGGTTAACAACAGGAGGGTTAACGTGATCACCAGTAGGAATCTATGTCTCCAACCTCTGGATGGTAGCTCGCATGTCTTCTTGCCCTGCTCTTAGGTCCTGTTGTCCCTGGGCAACGCCCTGCATCAAATTCATAAACTGTTCCATGCATGCCCTTAACTCATCCAACTCTGTCTGTACCTGGTCCATGACTTTAGCTTGGTTTTGTCTGGTTGCGTATCAGTGAATGTGGGAATCAGCTATTATGCCTGAAACCAAATAAAGGTTAGAGAGCTCCTGCAACAAGTACCTGCTATGCAAAAATGAAATGTTATGCTATGCAAATTCTATGCAAATGCCATGTTTATTCATTTTGAAGCGTTCCTTCCTTCGATTCCAGTTTGACCGAAAGGGAACAACGTATACTCCTGCAATTACGAATAGTGACAGAACATCAGAGGTGCATATTAATAATTCAAAATACCCATCATATATGGCCCAGTGAGTGTGTGAATCATTGTATAATTTGATGAAGAATCCACCTCAATAATACCAAACGAAACACCATTAGCATAAATGAAAACCCACAGCCAGGCGTGGAACAGTCAAATACAAATTATTTCTGAACAAATACAACTGAATAGCATGAATACAAGCAAAAGAAAACCCATCAATAAGCCAGATGGTGAGTTCCCAGAATAACAACAAAACAACTCAGACACTGAGCCTATACAAATCCTCCCGGACCTCCTTAAGAAGCGCTTCAGTAACTGGATCATTAGGGCGCTCCGTAAGACTTCTGATCAGCTGACTCCTTATCTTGACAGTTTCCTCCAGCTTTTTGATTTGATCTTTAACATCTAACTCTTTGGCTCTCTTTACTCCGGTGCGGACTTTCAGATCTTCAATCTCTCGGTTGGCTGAACTAAGCTGCTTAAGGAATTCACCTTCTTTACTCTTCAAATTCTTTCTCAACTCATCATTTTCAGCCCTGATTCTCGCTTCGATCTCCCTTCGGCACTCGAAGAACTCATCCCATCTTTGCTACCCTTTGGCAAGTGCATTTTCAGACTTTAACAACTGCTCGTTGATACGCTTGCACGCCTCTTTTAATGCCATCTCATTTTGCTTGACCTTGCGAATATAGATAGTGTCCTCTGCAATTCTTTTCTCATTAGCCTCATGACGCCCAGTCAACTTTTGCAGTTCATACTCAACATTACGCTTTTCACAAAGCGTCTTTCGGAGTCCTTCACTTAACTTCTCATTCATTTTGACTGTCTCATCCATCTCTGCCTTAAGCTTGTTATATTCAGCAACACTTCTCATGGTCACTGGTTCAACAGCAATTGGATCTGACGGACTTTCCCTGGAGAATGGTAAAAGGGTGATTTGAACTCTTCTTTTCAACCATGCATCATACTGAGGAGACGACACGTTGTTGCACTTGCCAAAGACAACTTTACCCTTCTCGAAGGATCTATTAAAGCAAATCCCAACTGCCTCTTTAGAATAAGAGGATTGTAATTGATGCAACCCCTTATCCCCAAGAGTGGCACATTTGGATGTCTTCCACAGCTATTGATGAAATCCCCACCCATCGTTCTTTGATTAAACCAACGAATATCTTTTGCCGTCAACAGAATCATCCTTTTACCCCAATTCTTTGCAGGATGAGGATCCAGGAAAGCCTCAGAATTTGGTAAGTGTCTCATGAGCCATTTATGAAACAGAGGTGCACAACATCTTACCAAACCCCCTCTCTTCTTCTCATTCTTATAATGCACAGAATAATACAAGTCACCCAAGAGCGTAGGTACAGGATTCTTCAACACCAAGATATGGATGGCTCTCATATCTGTAAACTTGGGCTCATCAGCAAACAACATAATCCCATAAATGCTCAAGGCCAGAATAGCACAAACTGTTTCCCATTGAGCTTTAGCAGCACATTCTTCAGCTTTGGCAACCAAGAAATCCAGATGAAAGCCAGATAAACCTCCTTTGGTGGCGAGGTTATCTGCTACCCCAGGTATGCTCAGATGGAGGGCCTTAGCTATCTCCTCAGGCTTTGGAGGGCGCATATCAGAGTTAAAAGGAATCTGGTATTTGAGAGGCACCTCTAGAAGATGGGCATACTCTTCTAGCATCAGGGCCAACTGAAAGTTCGAGAAAGTGAAGCACCTTAACTGTGGGTCATAAAACTGTAAACAAGTATGAATGACACTCCTCTCTAAAGCATTCAAGTCATCAACCATAGTCAGAATTTCCCCATAAGCCTTCTGGAACAAACCCACATGATGTGGAGTAATAAGAGAAACCATCCTCTGCAACTGACCCACCTTGGTGTCAAAGAACGTGTAATGCACATTGTTCTTCCTTGGAACATCCATAACTGCAAAGGGAACTGTCAACCGGAATCGAAAGGAAGTATCCCTGCAAATGAATAAACATGAAGGTTAAATGCAAGAATGCTAATGATGATATGTATGCAAGGGCATGTGATCAGTGCTGCACAAATAATGCTGAACCCACTGTACTGCAGTATGAATTTGGTGAGATATACAAAACCAGGATAAAAAGTCCAATAATAAATCCAGAACAAATGTGAACTGGTCAGGATCAAAGGTTCAGTAACCAATCCAGAACACATAAGAAAACCGGGTATTCTGAAAGTCAAAGGTTCCTGCACACCTGTAAACAATCCCCCCAATCTCACATGTATGTACTAGAATGTGAGGATCCTCAAATTTAAATCTCAGAATGAGAAGCAATAGCACATTCAGCCTGAAGGATACAATGTTATCGCCAAACAAAGAGATCGTCCTCTGATTTACCTCAAAATAAAGAGGGGTCATCCTAAAAGGTCATCCAGACTTAACAGCTCTTCCAGATAGCTCTACCATCGTGGAAGATCCATAACGCAGAATTCTCTAGAGAGAACCACATCCATATTGTGCTTCATATTCCCTCCTCGCATCGAAATGGAACGCGAGAGGATATGAAACACACTAAACATAAGTGCAGTCAGGCCTGTGTATTGGGCCTATCTCTCAGAATACCCCATCCCACCAAACAGAAAACAACACAGTCCATCATAGCATAATATAGCATATGCAATGAAAATGCTAAAGTGCGGTAAATACAGTAATATACAGTAAAGCAATAATACAGTAAATAGCAATACAGTACAACAATACATACAACACAACAGAGTAAACACCCAATGAAAGAAAAACAGACAAGCGCTAGGATTGACTCGCTTAGGGAACCAGAGATTCTGGGTTCGATCCCCAGCAGAGTCGCTAGCTGTCGCTCCCGGGATTTTCATCCAGGTACAAACGCGAAAGTGGCACCGAAACAGAGTCGCCAGCAATGTGTATTTATCCCAAGAGAGGGAAAGGAAACACCCCATAAACCTGAGGGAAGGAAAAGAGCATGGTCTTGCGACCAAGAGAACTGGGTTCGGGAGTCGGTTACGCATGAGGAAGGTATTAGCACCACCACGTGTCCATCGTACCCGATGGGATCCACGCTTGCTTGTCTCGATCAAAGGGTGTCGTCGTCTGGAGCTCCGCTGCTACTGGAAAAGATAAGGAACAGGAACGGAAGAGAACAGGAACAAATGTAGGGAAAATAAAAGAAGTGCTCGAATGGGCCCTACCCCGCTGCCTACGTATCTCATCGGGAGCATGAGAATCAGAGCGACGTAGTTCCCCTCACCTAGGGAAAGTTGTTTGTATTTTTAGTGGAATACGTCAACGTTCGCGTCCTTGCAGTTTAGGTGCTGCAGTTCGCTGTATGGAGACTTAGGGGTTACCTGTTTGCGGTAGAACGGATATGACGCATCCTTAAGGAGTGAGTGAAAAGATGAGAAGAGAATTATTGTTTGTTTTTTGTCTTTTAAGAAAGAAGTGTCTTGTTTATTTGGTGTTTTGTAACACATATTGGATTTAAGTCCCTCATGTAAGATCGAATGCCTCGCATATCGACCCAAGACGGGACGTACGCTAAACATTCTAAGAAAGTGAGAGAAGACCCCCCACATCCTTATTCTCACATGAAAGGCTCAAATGCAATATTTGTTTTGCCTTTACTAAGTGTTTTTTTTACTTTTGTTTTGAGATGAGAAGAGGAGACTCAAATGGGAGCAAAAGGTGAAAACTAAAGGGGACTAAGACTCACCCTAATGTTATCATACATGGATGTTCCTATGGTTAATGTGGTTTAAGAAACCTAATCCTAAAAGAAAGGAGAAGAAGATTGAATTCAACAACTCACTTCTAAAGTAGAAGATGAGTTGTAACTCAAAAGGGAGAAGAAAGAAGTTATTCAAGGAAAGCATGTCAATGCTTATCATGATCACAATTGAATTATTAAAAGAAATAAGAGAAGATGGAAGAAAGAAGTGTATGTGGAAGCATATCCACACACTTACTTGCCATTTGCACCTACATGAAAAGGTTAGTTCAAAAACTATTTACAAGAAATCCTAAGTAAAAGAACTTGGTCAAATAAGCAAATGGAAGGAAATAATGAAAACAGTAGCTATTACAGTCCACATGCAACAGAACAACAGTAAACTCAGCTTCATATACCAAACAGCAAACAACAGCTCATGTTCAGCATTCAAAATGGGTGTAACAAGCATTTGGCAGCACATACTACAACATATATGTGTATAGCCAGCAGTGGAATATTAGAGACAGCATGCATTAACACACAATTTCAATCATGAACAACCATTATCATGCATCAAGCCTTGCATATTCATCAAACAAACACGATCACAATCACCTTACAAATCACGGTGAACAGTCCTTGAAATCAAACATGTTATAATGCACATTAGAAAAGAATACACATTGTCGAGAATATGTGCAAGTCAAAAGCAAGTATACATCTCTTGAAATGGAAAGCAAATGAACACACGCATAGTAATTCTAGCAACATAACATCAATTAGCAATTAATAAACTCAAAGCGTGTGCATCATGTGTTCATCATATTAATTAATCTACGATGCAAACATTATGTTCAATGAGCCGCGTGTTGAAAAATCAAGTTCGTACCGTGGTGTGAGTTAAAATAGCTCAAAAATAATACACCAATCGTCAATGCATTGATCCATGAAGTTTAAACATGTTAAGGACCTCAAACAAGCAAGAAAATGCACAAAAATACACATTCTGTCCCAGAGTAACCGGTTAACAAACGGTGAGAACCGGTTACTTAGTTAAAAATCAGACAGTTTACGCAAAAATACACATGTTAACCGGTTAACAAATGGTGAGTAACCAGTTACTCTGGGTCAGTGGCCAAAAAAACCAGTTTCAAAAGCACTTTTCAGCAGCAAATCACTTCTCCAAACTTCCAAATGAACATGCAATCAATTAGGCACGAAATTACATTGAATTACAGTCAACAAAAATCAATTGGATTCAATAATCAACAACATCAAGAATCATATTCAAGCATACGAATCCAAACAAAAAATCCACAAAGATCTACATCGAATAAGTTGCGAATAAGCTAAAACGAGTGTAGATTTAGGGAAAACCAACCTACAAAGCGGAGACTTGCTTTGGTAATTGTTGCAAAGTAATATTGGTGCAGAAAATGAAAGAAAACCAGAGATTCTTCAATCAATAGCCGAAATGCGTCGAAACCGAGTAAAATCGCGTAAATCCACCAAAATCCAACTTGCACCAAAATAAATGGTGAGAAGCCTTTGGATTGAAGAAGAACAAGCTGAAATTCTAGAAAATCCAACCAATGCAAACCAAGAGATGAATTTAGCTCAAGAATTAATCACTTTTCAATGTAAAAATTGATTATTCTTCAAGAAATAAGAGCTTTTGTGTGTGGTTTTGGAAGAGAGAAGTAGAAGTTGTAGCAAAGTGGAGAGAGAAAGTGAGAGAGAATTGAGAGTGAAATGTGAGAAATTTGAGAAAATGGTTGAAGGTCATTGAAAATGAGTGAAGCATCTCTTAAATAGATTTTAGGTTTGGAGTATGAGAGGTTTGGAATGAGGTTTGGGTTTGGAGCTAGGGTCGGAGTTAGTTAGACTCAACTCACCGAGTCAAGTTAGTTAACTCGGTTAGTTAGGATCAACTCGGTTGCTTGGAAAACAAGGAACCACAACTAGTGCATGGGTGTGTGACTTGGGCTGCAAGCAAGGCCTTGTGACTTGTGAACTTTCAGCATAAAACCACCATGTTCGAGCCCTCGTATGACCTTCATAACTTGTTCAAATGAAAAAATGTCCAACATCAAAGTTGAAGAGGGAATGGAGATAAACAACTTTGATGTTCAACAATTTTTCATTTGAAGCCTTCTTGATGGAGAAAATTGGATTGACATTTGACACGCCAACTGTTCGATGAAATTATGGCCTGGAGGCCTGAACTTGCCTTGCCATGACCTGAGATTTACCTTGATTTTACCAAACTTTGATTGATCATAACTCCCTCAATTTTGATTCGATGGAAGAGTTCTTTATATGGATTTGAAGCTTAGAGTGTGATATTCAATTGGTTCAACTTGGGCCTGAAGTTTGGACCTTTCATCATGAAGAAAGGAAGCCTCAAAGTGTGGTGCAAAATGGTCCAAACTTGCCATTTTTGGAAACCCTAAGTTTCTAAAAATGGAAACTTTGTACATTTCTTGATTTTTCATGATTCCTCCATCATTTCTTGATCAAATTTTGTCCAATGAAGATATATAACTTAAATTTCATGAATTTGACCTTAAAAAGTTAGGAGTTGACTTTTTTCACTGCACAATTGACTTTTTCCCCAATTTCTTGATTCTCAAGCAACTGATAAATTGAACCTCTTCTAAAATAAACCCATGGCCAATCTTCCATCCTTAGACACTTAGGAACATAAGGAATACCATGAGATCAAGTTTTGCCCAAAAAAATCAGAAATAAACTGATTTTATGTCAAACCCTAATTTTGGTACCGTCTAGTTAGAAGGAAATAACACATCCTCCAAATCCAAATTCCTCTGAATATGATGTACATCCTATCTAACAAAGATGAGATATGACACTTGGAGGTGATAAAAAAACAAAGAGCTTGCCCATTTGAGGGTCAAATCCCAACTTTAGACTGTTTTGTATAGGAGATGATGCATTGTCTAATCTTCTTGATAAATTCCCATCTTCCAATGACTTGTGGGATCAACTGGGATGATATATGATATAAGAGACCCTTGAGGCTTGTTTGAAGACCCTTGGCTCTTATTCTCTTGCTTTGGATGATTAACACCTTTGAAAACCACTGATCACATGCCCTTATGCAACCAATGATATGCAATTTATGACCTATTATGGAATGAATATGAGTAAAGCATAGACCAATTTATTGAGAAATCATGAGGGAAAATTTTGAAGTATTACACAAGGACGCCCCACTAAGGCTGTCTTGGAAAGTGTGTATCATCAGCTTCTCATTCTTAGCATGGGCACCCATCTTTCGGGCGAACATCTAGATGTGGTTTTTTGGGCAACTAACCCCTTTACACTTCTCGAAGTCAGGTGCCTTAAACTTAGGAGGTATGCCCATATCGGGTACCAGACACATTTCCAAAGCATCAACCCCAAAGACCTTGGATCCTTCCACAACCCTTAATCGCTCTTCAATTATCTTATACTTCTCATCCGCTCCTCTTCCTTCCATGGCAGCCAGTTTGGTTTCACGAACTACCTGCCTGGAATCTTCCTCTCCATATTGGAGGTGCCAGTCATCAGAGACCTCACGAGTGACAGGTATATGTATAGGTCGTGATTCTCCATTATGCTCAGGTGGAGGAACAGACCCTACAGGAGGCAGAGTGTTAGTCTTCCCTTTACTAGCCTCTAATGCTTCACGTTCCAAGTCAGCCACAAATCCCAAGAGAGGATTATTATCTTCATACTGGGGAGGAGGGGTAGGGACACTCCTACGGTTACTAGCCTCAGTGTCTCTTGCTATCAGATTCTGAATAGCTCGAGTCAGTTGGTCGATTTTGTCCTTCATTTCCTCCACATTTCCTTTGACAGCATCCACATCTCCCTTTAGAGTAGCGTGGTTCAGTTCCATTTGTTCCATAGCTTTCTTTTGGTGAGCACGGGTGTTGGGTCGAGACGTCAGATTGCCGCGATGATTCTGAGAGAAGATATTGAAAAAATGATTTCCGTTTGATGCTTTTTTATTATGTTATGCATGCATGAATATATGAGTATGCATAAATTATTTTTATTTTAGGAATCTTAAACTTTTATTTATTAAGAGTAAAGCCAAGGGTAGTGGAAAAACAAATACTTTTATTCATGAAAAGAAAGTACTAGGGTCAAAGCCCCATTTATTACATAAGGAAAACCAAACTAGGGATAAACCCTTAAATTATTCATAATTGAAAACCAAACGTAAGAAGTCATTACATAGAAAAGCTAAATACTCCTCCTAATCCTTGCCCTAAACTCTTCTACCATCTCACGACAAAGTGCAAGAAAATCGGTAATCTCTTTTACTAGCTTGAAGATATCTGCCATGTATTCTGCCTCCTTTAAACTTCGAGGGATCTCATAAATCAGATCGTTGGATAGTAAGACCAACTTCTGATATCTTTCTCGATAATATGCCTCTTCTCTTTGTAACTTTGCCATGACCTCTAAATCCTCCCATGTAGTTTGCTCTAGTTGTTGGTTATGTTCTTCAACATAAATGCCCCATGCCCTTAGATCTTCGTAAGAATTCTAAAGCTCCCCATATAGCCTTCTAAGCTCCTGGTTCTCCTCTTGAGTTTCTAACCATCCTTCTGGTCGTAGGGCAAGAAGTTCTTCAGGTGATCTCATCCGCACAGTTGCATCTAAGGCTTGCCTTTTGCTCTCGAGAAGAGCGTTAGCCGAGCTTTGGACTTCAGCTTCTAGGTTGTGGATACGCCTATCACATCCCTCCTTAAACTCTCTTTGCGTTGATGTCATCCAAATGTCCCTCCACTCGTCCCTTTGATGCCAGGCTCTATCTAATTGCTCCTTATGGTCTTTGAGACTTGAACTTATAGCTTGAAGGTCGGCGTAAGCTCGTTCCTTCTGTCCTTCTTCCATTTGAGCTATCCCTTCATTAACTCTTAATTGTTCTAGAGCTTCATTAAGGCTCCTTCTTAACTGACTGCTCTCCCCTGTGGCTTGATAAAATTTACTTTCCCACTCTTCTTTTTCTTTTTTCAATTGTGAAATAGTCTCTTTGAGTCTTTCACTTTCCTCTATGGAGATTGCGGCAGGTGGGGGAACCCTTGGATTAATAGGACGATCCAGAGCAAAAGGAAACTTCACTATGCTCACCCTTTCTTTCATCCATTGCATATATGGTACCCTAGATTCTTCCCTTGGTCTTTTAAGACAGCCCTTCCCTTTGATACTTTGCCTCCAAGCCTGAGCAATCTTTAGAACATCGGGATGATTTCCAGTTATATTTTGTAGGACAAAACCTTCTAACAACCTATCCTCTGGCTTGTAGGCCAATGGATGCCCCAGTTGCCTCATTGCTAAGACAGGATTGTAACTTATGCACCCTCTCGATCCTATCAAAGGTTCATTAGGAAAATTCCCACAGCTTAGGATCACGTCGTCTCGATGAAGTATTTGAGGGAACCACAAGATGTCTTTATCAACAAGAGATACCAAATATTGAGACCAAGCATATGCTTTCATTTTTCCCATATCCTTTAAATCCCTCACTAGGTGAGAGCGTAACCATTTGTACAGTAACTGAGAGCAACATAACATATCCCCTCCCCTTCTTCCAAATTTTTGGTGATGGGTAAAGTATATATCTGCGAGGAGAGCCGGTGTAGGATCTTCTTCTCCAATGGTCACAGCCAAGAATAAATTAATGGCAGCGTTGTCTATGAAGTTCTTCGCGCTCGGGAATAGAACTAACCTAAAGATGAGGAGTACCATGATAGTGTCCATGGCTGCCCAATTTTTGTAAGCAGCAAAATGACTGGCCTTCTTCTCCAAGAACCCTTTAGGGAACCCATGAAAGTTTTCTTGAACCCTTAAGTTAGCTTGCAAGTCTTCTTCACGGATATGAAAACAGCTTGCCATTTCTTTGAAGGTAGGGCGATACCCTAAAGCCTTTAATGGACCTTTGTTGTTCTTGGGGAGGCCCAGTATCCTATGAATTTCTTATAGAGTGGGGGCTATTTGAAAGTCTTGAAACTGGAAGCACCTTAACTCTGTTTCGTAAAACTGAGCCAAGGCGGTTAGGCCCTCTTCTTGAATAGGAGTAGTGACAAGATCTAATATATCCCCATACTTACGAATTAGGGGCTTTCTCCTTTCTTGAGGCAACCCCATAACATAAGCTTCTAAGCCCCCTATGTCAGACATTCTTACTCTGATTGTGATAGTTTTCCTTTTCCCGAATTCCATTGCCTTTGACTTTAACCCTTTTTTGAAAATATTTAAGATTCATGTGACATGATAATGCAAAAAAGAATTTATGAGGATGATGAATGCAAATTTTATATACTTTGATTAGGGTAAGGTAAAATGTAAGCATGCCCTAGTAAAGGTAGGCTCCCTATGATAGGTTAGGTCTATGTTTTGTCTACCCAATCCCCTCACATGTAGGATATAAAGTTCGGACAGCATAACGACCCTATAATGTACAGACTATACCCTTGTTTTACCATGAGAAGGAGCAAGCCTTCCTATGGTAATCCTTCGGGATAAGTCTCATCTGGGTAGGACCCTAGTAACAACCCTTGAGGGTTGAATATGTAGGATTTCCATGAGTTGGTAAGGGGTAGGCTAAAAGTTCTCAGAGTCTCGGACCACATCCAAATCATCCTCTACGTTAGGGGCTAGCCCTTTCATGAGGACACCTTTGGAAGGATCTATTCTGAGTGTGGCATCAATGAATTATTGGGGATGTCACATCCCCCCCAAAAACATTTTCGTTCCATGTCCTAATCTAGGGTTATACTCTAAGCTTGGGCTTTAGCTTCACACATCATTTGCCCCAATGCAATGCATGATGACAAAATAAAAAAATATAATGGACAAATATAATAAATAAAAACAAATTAAAACATAAAATAAATCATAATAAAAAAATAAAAAATAAAAACAATAAACACCCAAAACAAACAAGGACCCTAAAACCTAAGGTTAGGAGGGACTCTCTTTTAGGAAGCATCCCCAGCAGAGTCGCCAGCTATCGCGGCCGGCTAAAAATTATCGAGTTGCCATCATATTTTTTAAGGGAAATAAATGATAAATCTAAGATCCTAATCCCAAAGGCAGAGATTCCTAAGGTTCGGGAGTCGATTAAGTGAGGGGAAGGTGTTAGGCACCCCTTACTTCTATTGTACTCAATGGGATCCTCCTTATATTTTAGGGTATGTTTGTTTATTGTCTTTCTACTTATTTATTTACAAAAAGAATCCTAAGTTTTTTATTATTGCACTCGCTAGGGTTTACAACCCTATGCCTACGTACCTTCATTTTGAAGGATCAGAGTAACCATAGTTCACCTCCCCTATTCCTACCCCCTAATCCTATTCCCATTCCTAATCCTAAATACGATCCACTATTTATACTCTTGGATAAATAGCTCTATCCCTTGATCTATTGTTTATGCTCCTAGATAAGGAGTTCTATCCTTTATCCATTGTTTATACTCTCGGATGGAGAGTTCTATCCCTTAATCCCTTATCCATTGTTTATACTCTCGGACGGAGAGTTTTATCCCTTAATCCCTTATCCATTGTTTATACTCTCGGATGGAGAGTTCTATCCCTTAATCCCTTATCCATTATTTATACTCTCGAACGGAGAGTTTTATCCCTTAATCCCTTGGCCTTTATTTATACTCTTGGAACCTAAGAGTTTTATCCCCATATCCCATCCCTTATTTAGGCTCTCGGACAAAGAGCTTTATCCCTTGTTTTAAAATCCTTGAAAATCTTTTATATTCCTTAAAGTGAATTTCTAAATTTCCATAAGAAAAGAAACAATAAAGTCCCAAATGTCTTCATGCTAACAATAGCAAAATTTATCCCCAAATGATTTAAAGTAAAATGAATTTAAAATTTAAAATACTCCCAAAAATTGAATTAAATCTAATTTAATTTTTTTTATCCCCAAACCCAATATTTATCCCATAAAAAAAATGCTAGTCTCCTTAAAACAACTCCTAAGCCTAAATTTTATAAAAAAAATTAAAAGACCTCATCCCCAAGAAAAAAGAATCAAAAACCAAATTCATTTAAAAGCAAACCTTTACTAAAATAAATAATTAAAAACATTTTAAATTAATATGTAAACCATTTATAAAAAAAACAACCTAAAGTAAAATTAAAACAAAGAAAATAAATAGTTAATTATTTACCAAAACCCTTAAAGTCCCATTTCCAAATCTTAAAAAAAAATTAAATCCTAATCAAATAATTAAACTAAGTCATTAGTTTAAATACTTAGAAAAAACCCAGGGGTGTATTTATATTGGAAGGAAAAAAAACCATTGGGCTTCTGGGGGGTGCCAATAGGGATCTGGGCGCAAGGCCCAATCACCAGGACCAACAAAAAAATAGGATGGAGGAAGTCTGATCATTGACTTTCCCTTCATCACTTGATCATGATTGTACGGGTTAAAACAAATGCTATCTCAGCCATTAATTTTAAATACCAAACTAAGTCATTAGAACGCACGATCCATATTGAGAATTACCATATGCCTTCAAGGGCGTGTGTACGTAGGACCTCAGTTAACCCCCAACGGTTAACTTGATCTTACCATCTGGAGGGCGCCACTTGGCGAGATCCAAGGTCGCACGGAGGGAGTAATAACTCCAAGTTCTCTCAGACTCCCTCTCATTTCCATTTTCCTCTCTCTCTCTCTAACTCACCCCGTTTCTCTCTAAAACCTCTCCCTTCTCTCTCCTCTCCCGTCGCCGGTATGGCCTCCCGCCACCGCGCACCACCCCAAACAACCACAAAATTCCAGATTTTCGATTAAAGTTCAACCGGGATCTTCATCATTGTTCATCTGGGCGATGAACATGTACCCAGAAAACCTATAACCCTAGCCTAACCCAAGAACCCTAACCTAAACCCATGAACCCTAACCCCTTCCCCACCTAGATCTCTTGGTTCTTTAGGGTTCGCGAGGAACCCTAAGAATCCTAACCCTAAACCTTCATAGAAACCCCGAACCCCAAGAACCCTAATTGGGTTCTTACGAACCCTAACCCTAATTTACCCAGAAACACCAACAAAAATCCAGATTCAAAAACAACAGATCAATATCAGGACCTAAAAGCTAAGTTTTTTCGTTACATTCCTTGCAGTGAATCTCGTAGTAATTTATTTATCCCTTCCTCTAATCTCCTTCTCTTTTCCTTTGTTTGCAGGTGAGCGAAGGAAGTCTAGCTCAGAGGGGTTAGGGTTCTGATATGAACCCTAATTCTCAGTTAGTAAGAGCTTTGAGTGGTGGTTGGGGAATCACGACTGCGAAAATCTCCAAGGGTCCTCCTTTCTCAGAAATTTCTTTTAGTTTATATAGGCAAAAATTAGGTCTAGAATTAAATTAGATTTGATTTGTTCTTAGGAATTTTTGATTTGATCAGATTGTAATTTGATTCGATTTGTATCAATTAGGATTAAGGTTTTGATTTATGATTTGTAATATGATATTTGATTGGATTTTGTAATCGTTTTGTAATTTTGATTCAAAAATTAATAAAAAAAATATATGATTTGATCCATTTCCCTCTGATTCAGCGTGAAATTAGGGTTTGGGTTTTGGGGAAGAAGAAGACAAGATTGGTCAACAATTTTGACCAAAAAATAAAAATAATAAATAATAATAAAATAAGGAATAAAAAATAAATAGTAAATATTAAAACCGTAAAAATCTTAATACGATTACCATTTTTAAAAATAATAAGAATGATAATATAAGTAATAATTATAAACTATATTAATAAATAAATAAAAATCCAATCCAAATCACTCCTAAACCTTAATTAACAAAAAGATAATTATCCCTAATTAACAATATATATTTAACATCTAAATCTTAAAACAAAATTTCTAATTAATTAAAAGAATAATAGAAAGCCCAGCAAAATATAAATTAAATAAAAGGATGCTAATAATATATTTAAACTAATAAAAACCTGATTGTTTATCTACAAAAACCCAAATTTTAAAATAATACCCACTTACATCTATCATAATAAAATCTAAGATAATAAACTCTAAAATATGAGAAATCCCAAATAAAAACCTTTTATTTTTTAATAATTAACCCAAAATTCTAACAAATAATCTAAGACTTTTAGTCCCTAACTAAAAATAATAAATAAAACCTATACATGAACCTCAAACCCCAAAATAAGTCCAAATATACTAGCAGACCCCCCAAAAGCCCAAATGACACTGAATGACACCCCCCTGGTAGCACAAGAAAAATCCCAAAAGATGAGAAAAACACCGGTCAAAATTTAGGGTACTACACTATATAAGAAGATCAATTAAGTATGGTTTTATTGATGATATTTATGTGTTATATGTCGTATGCATAAACAGCTGTATGTTGAAAGTAGCATTCTAAACGTTGTATGTTTTATTTTACTCTGATATTTTATTATTAATTGTCGCGGGGGTTTAAGGGTGTTACATAGTGGTATCAGAGCAGGCCGGTCTGTCTGGCCAAGTTGTCGAGTCGTTGTCGCGTGACAGTTGATTACTGTCGTTGTCGTTTCCTTAACCATTGTGTTATGTTGTTGGTGTGTAACAAATTTAGAATGGCTGGAAGGAACGATGCTGCCATTGCTGCTGCTTTGCAGGCTGTTGCTCAGGCGGTACAGAACCCGCCTCTTGATGGTGAGAATGACGAGTTTCGTAAGAATATACCGCCTACCTTCAAGGGAAGATATGATCTGGATGGGGCGCAAGCATGGCTCAAGGAGATTGAGAGAATCTTCCAGGTTATGGAATGTCCTGAAGCAAAGAAGGTGCGGTTAGGTACTCACATGCTGGCTGAGGAGGCTGATGATTGGTGGGTTAACACTCGTCAACTATTGGGAGCAACAAGAGAGGTAATCACTTGGGCTGTGTTCAGTAGGGAGTTCTTGAGGAAATATTTTCCTGAAGATGTCCGAGGAAAGAAAGAGATTGAGTTCCTGGAAATGGGACAACATTTCTATAGATTTTGTGACCGGGTTGCCTAATACGCCGAGAGGACATGATTCCATTTAGGTAGTAGTGGATAGACTGACGAAATCGGCACATTTCATCCCGATTAATATCAGTTTTCCTTTGCAGAAGCTGGCAGAGATTTATATTCGGGTGATTGTGAAGTTGCATGGAGTTTGATTGAGTATTGTGTCGGATAGAGATCCAAGATTCAATTCTAGATTTTGGGAGAGTTTGCAGGAAGCCTTAAAACTGAGGTTGCACTACTACAAAACGCGTAAACAACGATGCCATGCTCACAACGGTTCATCCCTACACCATTGTGACATATCTAAACTAAGGCGTGGTTGTATTTTATTTGTTTATTGAATAAAAATTATCTGTATATAACAACGGTTGATAAACCAACCGTGGTGATTATCTGTATATAACAACGGTTGATAAATCAACTGTGGTGATACCATCAAGCTTTCATGTGTTCGAACCTCAGCGCCATCATATATATTATTCCTTTTATGTTAAAGCATACATTTTCTTTTTTATTTAATTTTAATTAAAAAAATTAAAAGTTATGACTACGGTTGTTTATTTACACCGTTGTGATATATTTTTTATGTTTTTTTTAATTTTTAATTCTAAATATAACTCTGGCGCTTTAATATGAAATTTCATTATGAAAATAATATATCATAACGGTTTAGAATGTTGACCACCGTAGTAGCTTTTCAATATTCTCTAAGCTAGCTAGTTTCATTGTCTCTTCAGTATCCTTTTTTCCATTGAAAATAGAAACCAGACGAAACGTTACACGATTTCAACCCTAAACCCTAATGTTCAATATTGTGAAACAATACACGATTTCAACCAAAGCTTGCATCATCAGTATCCATTCTTCACCGTGTTGTTGTCATTTTCGTCATCATCGTCACGATCGTGAAGAAAATAGAAGATTACGCACCTACCAACACCGTCGTCATCATCGTCACCGTCGAGAAGGAAGATAACAACAACACCGTCGTCATCATCGTCACCGTCGAGAAGGAAGATAACAACAACACCGTCATTATTGTAAGGTACGAAGACAACAACAACACCAACACCAACATTGTTTACTTAGTCGTCACGTTTATGGTACGTAAAATATTTTCCCCATGCATCTACAGTAAACTCATTTGCCATTGTTGTTCATGTTGTTATTGTTGTTGTTTATGTTGTTGTTGTTGTTGTTGTTTATGTTCTTGTTGTTCATGTTATTGTTGTTTATGTTCTTGTTGTTCATGTTGTTGTTGTTGTTGTTGTTGTTTTTGAACATAGATGCCGAACTTGTCGAGTTCTACATCAGGAAGCAGCGAAGATGCTCAAACGATTGAGTGTTCTGCGAATACAACTCAAACGATTGATACTCAATCAAAACGATCAAAAAGAGGTGTCACAATGATGCCCCAGTTCACATCAGTCCGGAACTCATCTGGTGTAAAAATTTCGATCAAGTTTGATTCACACTACAGATTAGTGGATTGTCCATATTACGCTACTTTTAGGAGTTATGTTGCATTCCTTGCATGTAGCAAAGTCAGTATACTGATTGATGATTGGAGAGAAGTGGATGTTAATGTCAAAGACAACATATGGACAGACGTTAAGGTATTTCATACTATAATTTTCATATATTTGATATCACTACCTATAGTTTCTAATTCATACTTATATATTGATTTAATGTAGTTGAATTTTGAGTTTATCGATGACTCAAAATTGAAAAGAAAGTGGATAACTTATGCCGGTGTTCGTTGGAGGGGATTTAAGTCACGGCTCATGACTGACTACATTACGAAGCCTAAGAGCGGTCTTTAACCTCCATGGATTCGGTATAGTTATTTATCGAAGAAGGTGTGGCACAAGTTTGTGAAGAAACGCCGTTCTGAGGAATTCAAGGTTAGTACTAGTCTTATGTAACCTATAATGTTATGCTAATGAGTTATAGATACTAATCATACACATTTTTTACTATGTTAAGAACATGCTAAAAGCGAAGTAGGAATTCAGAAGAAGGCGAAAAACATGTACCCCCATAGATTGTCTCGTGGGGGTTACAGGAAACTTGAGAAAAGGACCATGCAGGAAAAACAACAAGAAGGAGGAGATGGTGACATTCCATCTCCACCTTCAAGACATGAGAAATGGAAGAGGGCTCGATTAAGACCTAATGGAGAGTACACCTCTGAGGCTTCAAGAGTAGTTGCTGAGAAAATTGTAAGTATATGTTTTGTTTAAATGCGTTTGCTTATGTAAGTTGCTCATGAGTTGTTATTTAAATGTGTTTGCTTATGTAAGTTACTCATGTTGTGTAGGATAATTTGGTTGTGGCGGCCCGTGAAGGCACATTTGTTCTGGAAGCACGACATGACATATTAGTCGAAGCTATCGGAACAGCTGAGCATGAAGGTCATACTTTGGACCTCAAAGAAGAAGCATTGAAACCACTGAATTTCTGGCTCAACGACAAAAGATTGAGAATGTTGAGAAGCAATTGGCAGAGCAAAGGAGGCTGTTTGAAGAGGAGAGGGAAAAAAGGGAGAAAGAAGTGGAAATGTTACAAGAGTTGTATTCGGTATGTGTCGTAAATCGCGCTTATTTTTGTATGATATATATTGTATATTCTAATTGAATATATTGTGCTTATTTTTGTTTTATGTTCTAATTGAATGTTATGATGTAGAGATTAAGTGAAAGCCTCGAACAACAAACTAATGAAGATCATCGTTGCGTTAGTGATGATCAAACTCCAAGTAGAAGTGTCATAAATCACACTTCTACAAAAGGAAGTAATTGTACAACCCCTCCCCCTGTAGATAACCGCAATGGGATATTGGACCCTAGTCCAAATGAAATAACAAGTTTATACTTGTCCATTTCAACAACAGACCTTGCGCAAGCTCTCCCGCTAGAACATTGCCCGAAATTGGATTTAGTGTATTACACTCCTGAAGATGTGAGGGATTTTCTCGCAGGATTTAAGTGGCTTGACATAGCTATTTTGCAAGTTTGGTGCACGTAAGTATATAGTCGAATATACATGTCATTATAGAACATTATAATTTTTTGTATTTTCTCCCTTAATTTATTCATTTTCTTTGACCATTTATGTACATTCACCGTGTTTGTATAGAATTGAATAAATCAAGTACCTATGGAATCTTGGATCCAAGTTTTATTTATTGGGCGTATAATGATAGAAATATCAGAGAAAAGTACTTGAAAAGCCGGCTAAATGACGGAGGAAAAGAATGTTACCTTGCACCATTCCTCTGTGGGTTAGTATTGTTGTAATTTATTTCTATATTCTATATTTAGTTTTGTTTTAGTAACAACTAATAATATATATATATATATATATATATATATATATATATATATATATATATATATATATATATATATATATATATATATATATATATATTCTCGTGTTCATTCAGTGGTCATTGGCAATTGATCATAATATCGTTTAGGACAAATAAGGTGACATTACTGTGTTCCTTGCACGATTCACTCCACAAACCAATGAAAGATCTTGAATTAACATAAGTGTCTTTGTTTAATATAATTTTCTTTGGTATTAATTGTAATTAGTTTATCATGTAATATGTTTAATTCAATTTTCAATGTGCAGTATTATGGAGCAAGTTAATATAATGAATAATGTTAGAAAAAAGCCCACATACCTTGCTCCTAAAGTAAGTGGCTCGATTACCTGTTTATTTCATTTACATTCATGCATGTGTGGTTGTATTCATGTTTTTATATTCATGTAATTTATAGACGAGGAAACAACGCGGGAGTTACGAGTGTGGGTATTTTATCATGAAACACATGTTAAACATTGTCCTTGCCGGCACTGTTGATTCATGGGATACAATATATATGCCATAAAATGTTTACATATATTAATATATAAGTTGACTATTGATTATTATCATGCATGATCTTCAATTTTTTGCTCTTATGTAGATGTTTAACGACGAAACCCCATTCTCCGTTAAGGACTTTGTGGATCTTCGTAAACGTTGGGCGTATATCCACAATGCGCTTAAGGGTGCTCCTGCTGTTTGATATATCAGCAACATTTTTTAATGCACATATTTTTGGCTTTTGATGCACATATTGTGAATAATAGTTTTGGCTTTTGATTTAAACAATGTTAGCAGTTTAAATTTCTGATTCATTTAGCTTTTGATGTAAATTCTCTGATTCATTTATAAGGATAAAATATAGGAAGAATTGTGTTTGATGCACATATTGTGTTTGCATGTAAACAGAAGCTGTTTTGACAAGATAAAATATAGGAATAATTTGATAAGCAGATAATTTTTATATTTAAAACAGGCTATTTTTGGCATTGGTTATAAACCTATCCGTAGTTGTATGTCAAACGCTGACCAAAATAATATAAATAAAAAATGTTGTAGCTGAGAATCGAACCAGATCACCTTTAGTTATATCACAACGGTTGAGTAAACTAACCGCTGTGAAATGGTGCACGCATACTTGAATACAACAACGGTCCCAGGACCGTCATTGTACGTACCTCATATACAACAACACTCTACATAACAATGCCTTCGCCTCCGTTATTATATGTCATTTCCAACCGTTGTTAAATGGGTTTTTCGTAGTAGTGTTGAGTTCAGCTTATCATCCGCAGACGGATTAATAGACGGAGAGAACTATACAATCCTTGGAGGATTTGTTGAGGGCTTGTGTGCTTGAACAAGGAGGTGCTTGGGATAGCCATTTGTCGTTGATTGAGTTCACTTATAATAACAGTTACCATTCCAGTATTGGAATGGCGCCTTTTGAAGCTTTATATGGTTGGAGGTGTCGGACGCCTTTGTGTTGGCATGAATCTGGAGAGAGTGTAGTACTTGGGCCTGAGATTGTTCAGTAGACTACTGAAAAGGTGAAGCTGATTTAGGAAAAGATGAAAGCTTCGCAGAGTAGGTAGAAGAGCTACCATGATAATAGGAGGAAAGATCTTAAGTTTCAAGAAGGAGACCATGTTATTTTGAGAGTCATTCCGGTGACCGGTGTTGGACGTGCGCTGAAGACGAGGAAGCTTACTCCTCAGTTTATTGGTCCATATCAGATTTCTGCAAGAGTTGGACCTATTGCCTACAGAGTGGCGTTGCCGCTCAAATTGTCGAATTTGGATGATGTGTTCCATGTGTCACAACTTCGGAAATATGTTTCGGATCCATCGTATATGATTTTGATGGATGATGTAGAAGTAAGGGATAACCTTACGGTTGAGGATTTACCAATACGAATTGAAGACCGCGAAGTAAAGCAATTGAGAGGTAAAGAGATCACTCTTGTGAAAGTAGTGTGGGGAGGCGCTGCCGATGGGAATATGACTTGGGAGTTAGAAAGCAGGATACGAGAGTCGTATCCGGAGTTATTCGTATGAGGTAAATTTTCGAGGACGAAAATATTCTAAGTTGGGGAGAGTTGTAACACCCCGATTTATTTTATTATTTTTTGTAATTAGAATTATATGATGTTGCGTATATGTGTGTGTCTATGTGTGTTTTAGTTGTGTTTGGGTTACCCTTAGTATGGGTAGTGACCTTAGAATTATAGAGATTAAGGTGTTGGGGGGTGTGTGACCAATTATGTAGGACTTGGCGGTGTGGGGAGAATGATTAAATAATATTAACAGTGTTTGATTAATATTATTTATTTAAATTATTAAGAGATATTGTTATTATTATTTAATTAGTAAAATAATAATAATAATAATAATATTGAGATAATAATAATAATAATATTATGAAATTAAAAGGAATATTAGAAAATGAAAAGGGGGTTAGGAGAGGAAAAAATCATTCAGTATGTGTTTTTGGAGGAAAAAAGAAAGAGGAGAGTTAGGACAAAAGGGAAGAGAAAAGCCATTGTTGAGGCCGAGGTTTTTGTCAAGAACGTTAAGGTAAGGATGGGGTTCTCTAATCTCTAAGGGTTGCATAATGTTTGTATGAGGGTAGATAAACCATTAGGATCATCTCTATGTGTTGTTTGTGTTGATTTGGGATTGGGGTTTTGCGTGTCGGAGGTTTTGATAAGAGGAAAAGTCCATAAATTGATCGGAGAAAGGTCGGGGCTGCCTTGTGCTAAAATCGCAACTGCCGAATCGCGCAATTTGCTATGCAAATGAAAGTTCGATGGGCGAATGTTCATCCCATATTCACTAAGTGAATGAGGTAGCGAGCGAAGGGAAAGAAGAGAAATTCTGGAATGAGAGGTGGAGAAGTTCGCCCATATTCGTTGGGCGAACTCCTGCGAACTCCAGTTCGCTGGGCGAATAAGAAGCGAATGAGGAGGAGAAAAAGTGGGTCTCGGGTTTTTGTATGGGAGGGGTATTCACTGGAGACTTTGCTAGGCGAACTCCTAGCGAATGATAGTTCGCTGGGCGAACTCGCAGCGAGCATGACAGTGTTGTTTTGCTGCTGAACAGACAAAATTTTCTTAAACTTTAAAAATTCATAACTTTTAATCCGTATGTCTGTTTTAGTCGCCGTTCGAATCGTGGGAAAGCTGGTTTCATATAATTTTTGTTAAAATTTATTTCAACACCAAAATTCCAACTATTCACACGTTAATTGGGTTTTCGTGTATGTTGTTACATGTTGCATTTTGAAACGGTGAATTCAGTTGTGTGAATGCGTGTTGTAGCTGTAGATTCCGATTATTGCATATTTTGGCAGGTATATGCTGCGTGTTGGATAGTTTTGGTGTGATGTATTGGATTTATTGGTGTAAGCCCTAGAGGCCAATACTTTTGGTACTTGTATCGAATGATTTATTAATAATAAAAGGCATTTCTTTATTATGTTTGTTTTCCAAATTGATAAAGTCCCTAGAATAGCTAGTTCGTTGAATGAAATAATAAGTGTGACTTAATCATGAGATTCCATTAAACATAAGGACACTATTCTTAAAGTATCCATAATCGAGCTTTAATTTGAAATGGGATAACCTTAAAGCATTAAGACTATTATGTAGATAGACTGATGATCACATCTCATGGATCATGGATAAGGAGTCATCAAGTCTTAACATAGGTATGAATATTAGGAGTAATATTTATAATGGATTGACACACTATTGTCGTAACCTGCGAAAAAACAACCGACGAGAAAACAAGAACAAAAGAGTCGCCACCGAATGTTATTTATCCCGACGCAGGGAAAGGAAACGATCGAAGAAAACCTGAAGAAAGGGAGAAGACATGGTCATCGCAACCATAGTCCGGATTCAGGAGTCGGTTACACGAGGGGAAGGTATTAGCACCCCCACTCGTCCATCGTACTCGATGGGATCCACGCTTATTGTCTAATCAAAGGGTGAGTTATCCTAAAGTCTATGGTTAAACAGAAACTGGAAACAAAAGGGAAAAAAGAGACTCGATAGGACATCGCCGTCCTAGGCCTACGTATTCCCTCGTGCAATGGGAAAGTCAGAGTCAACGTAGTTCGGAACACTACGGGAGGAGGTTACTCGCCAAGACATCGCCGTCTTGTGCCTACGTATCCTCAATCGGACAAGAGAGAGGAAATCAGAGCAATCGTAGTTTCTACGTAACAAGGTCTTAGTGTTTTTTATGAGTGACGTTAAGTTCGCCTCTGGTAGTTAGGGTCGATGCTTGTTTGCGATAAAACGGAAAATAACGTGCTCTTTTCTGAAAAAGATTTGAAACTTAACAATCCTGAAGGATAAAAAAGTTTGAATTTGTTTTTTTTTAAGACAGAAGTGGATTGAAGTTAGTTCGTAACTTCCATTGCAGTACATTAAACACCTTAGAAGAACGAAGGGAGACCCCTCATTCCTCACTTCCCACATACAAGGCTCATACGCAATACACGTTAACTTTATTAAGTGCTTTAGAATCGTTATGAGATGAGAAGAGAAGACTCAAGTCGAAAAGAAAAGAATACGGGGAAATCTATCCTAATGTTGTCATGCAAAAGTGGCCATATGTTTGAGTTCAAAAGGGAAACATCTACCTAAATTAGCATGCATAGTTCGAACCTAATGTCTATCCTACTCCGAGCTTAATCAGAAATTAAGTCGGACTAGGAGCCTAAGGGAGCAAGCAAAAGCAAGGAAAAAACCAAAGCGATACTAAAAAACAGCGGCTACAACAGCGCTCCAGCACCTGCACAGCGGTAAATTCCAGCCAATACACCAAACAACATTCAACAACTCATGTTCAGCACCCAAAATAGGTGTAAAAAGGCAAGCAGCAACACATACAACAACACATATGCACCAAGACAGCAGCGGAAACAAGGCAGTAAGTGATTCATTTGAAACAATGCAATCATGGCATAACGAACACGCATCAAACATTACATATTAATCAATCAATCATGATTACAATCACACCACACACCATGGTAAACAATGCTTGAAATCATCATGAAAGAATGCACATTATTTGTCATTTGATCAAATTAATTCAAACATACACCTCATGAAATTAAATGTGAGCATGCACAATACAACAACTCCAGCGACACCAGCAATAATTCACAACTAACATGCTCAAGGAGTGTGTGCAAAGTGTTCATCACATCAAGAAAACATCAATGCAAACATGGACATCCATCAATGAAAACCAAGAACGCGTGTCAAAGAATCATGTTCATGCAATGGTGTGAGGTGAAACAACTCATGAATAATCCACAAATCATCAACATATTAATCCATGAAGTTTAGACATGCAAAGGATCTCAAACAAACAAGAAAATGCAAGAAAATCACATTCTGCAGCAGTGGTAACCGATTATCAGATATGCTGTAACCGGTTACTCAGTTCAAAATAGCCAAAAATTACGCAGAAAACAACAGGGTAACCGGTTAGCAGATATGCTGTAACCGGTTACTCTGCAACATAATTTAAAAAACAGCTTCCAAAATCACTTTTCAGCAGCTTATCACTTCTCCAAACATCCAAATGATCATGCAACCAATTAATCACGAATTTCACATCGAATATCAGTAATCAAACACCAATTAGATCCAATAATCATCAACATCAACAATTAAAATCAAGCAAATGGATCAAAACACAAGCAAAACCAAGGATCTACATTGAATAAGTTATAAATAAGCTAAATCAAGTGTAGATCTAAGGAAAACCAACCTACAAAGCTGAGATTTGCTTTGGTAAGTGATGTTCCGCAAGTGCACGGATTTATCGAAGTAATATAAAAGATTGTTGAACACACAGAGACCAATGCCAACCTACTGTAATCTATCGTTGCTTTGTAAAGCTAAGGCTATGATTAAAAGGTACAAATGGAAATATAAATGCTAATTACTAAAGGTTTGAAAACAATACTAAAATGAGCTCGAAGCATGGATTCCGTGTTCCTAAGGGACTTGTAGAATACAGGTACTAATTATGACTATATGCCTATTATGTAGAATATACCGACTTAAAGGCTCCGCTTCACGCTCTCGCGGTCTTAACTAAAGCCATATCTCTTAAACACAAGATTTTGCCATCGTTCTCCCGGTAACTAAGAAACACTATTTGAAAGCCAACAATATCCTAATCAACATCTAAAGCGCTCTCGTTGTATTTAGATATGATGCCTAATTTCTACTATCCGATTCGCTCCTCACGCTCTCGCGAATCTCGGCTCAAACCTATATATGCTTCTCACTCTCATGACAAAGCAATGTTAAATAACTTCTAACTCTCATGACAAAGCTACTTAAATTACGCATAGAAATTATAACCAAAACGACTTACAATCGCGATTTCATACTTAATACATCTACGGAGTCCCGTCGGAATGACGGTCCTCAATCTACGGACTTCGGCAAAATTACTCGGACATATTTATTTCTTAAGTTAACATATTAAACATGCTTCAATTTAAAACATACATACTGATTTGGTTTTTTAACAAAAAGTTCAGAATTAATGTTTATCTTTTGAAATCGAATAAACTTGCAAGAATATAAATGAAACAAATGCAATAAAAACAGAATTATAAATGACCTGGAATAAACTGAAAACGAAATACTTCTATTAATGAGAATGATGATCCAAGCATACAATCGGCAACAGAATGAAAAGTACAGCAGTGCAGTAATCACTCAGTGTGAGTAATTACTGCTTTGGTAAGTAAATCTAGTGGCTAGGCTAAAGAATTCGGCAGCGCTTCCGCGCAACTCGGATCCCCCCAAATGCAGACCCTCAAGGGTGTATTTATAGAGGAAAATTGGCTCCAAGAAGGTCTAGTACGATTTGAATTCAAACCAAGCAAAACTGTAAAACTGTTACTGAAAAACTGCTCACGCGCATAATGGCGACCAGCGTATGCCTAACGGCGACCACCATTAGTTCAAAAGGTGATTTCCCTCCTTTTTTGGGACATGGAGAACGCCTTTCTCCTCTGTAGGGGCAAATGGCGAGCGCCATTCAGTTGGGGAGGCCAAAACTCGCATTTTTGCTGTTTTTCTTCACTCTTCAGCTCTATTTTTGCTCTTTTTTCCATACTTGCCGATTAAACACTTGTCGACAAAAAATAAAGGAAAACATAATAAATCAAAGCAAATAGTATGAAAGACTCGATAAAACAATACTAAAAGTGCGCGTAATGAGTCGGAAAATACGATACGAATTCGTGTTATTAACACCCCCACACTTAAACCATTGCTTGTCCTCAAGCAATCAACCAACACAGTAAAAAGAAAATAAACTCAGTTTGAAACATGGGCACAAAAAGACTCTAATCATACGTGGTTGCTAGGCTAATGTTTGATCGATAGGTACTAAATAGTGAAAACAAGGATATCGTAACGACACATTTCCACATTTGCGGACAAAGACTCCCTTCCTATGCAATACCAATTCAAATCATGACATTATAACTCGACCTACATACTTTATCCTATTTCACCTCTTTTTCATTCTCGCGCAATCACATTAAGCCCGTTATCCTTTGTACTTATATGGTAAGCGAACCTGTTTGTGTTATACGATCTCGACATTCAGTTTTTTTTCTTTTTCGCACATTATGTTTTCTTTTGCTTACGAATTTCAAGAGTCCGAACCTTTAGGCTAAATGGCCGGGTGAGGACCACCTAACTTAGTGGGAACATGTCTTTCATTCATTTTTTTCTATAAAAATCATATTCAAATTTTTGAGATCAACACATATTTGCATCGGTTCGTTACTTAGTTTGTACACAAATATGGTACTGACTGCTTGTATAAACTAATCAAGAGGTTAATTCTAAGAAACTAGGCATAAGGTCATGGCATAATGTCTATTTAAATAAATATCACATATTTGGGGAATCTAAGTTGTAGGAACGATACTGATATTTACAAAACTTTCCCAAGTCTATCTAACACAGCCTAAACAACCTATATACTTTCAGAGTGTCGTGCCATGAATCGAAACAAAAAATAGTTGGAGGTTATAATTTTTTAAAATTTCAGGGAAATTGAATAACAAGTGAAAACCATGCATAAAGACTCGACAGCACATGCAAAGACTCGACAAAACATTAAAAACAAATAGAATTCCAAAAAGCATGAAATAAACTAGAAAATGATAAACCTAACTAGAAAGCGGTAAAACCAAAGTGGTAAAGTTCCTCCCCCACACTTAAACCAAACATTGTCCTCAATGTTTTGATAAAAGGTGGAAAAAGGAAAGATAGAACCTGTGTGAATGCTACTGCTTCCCAAATCCTCTCTGATCCTGTTCTGGTTGTCCATGTCTTCGCTGGCCACTTCTGCTTCGGCGGTGGGCTCTTTGAGATACCTTCATTTGTTGAATTTTCTCTTTTCTGAAACAACTCATAATGTTGCCTTTTTCCGGAGGAAGTAACTGCAAAAAGTGTTAGAAAAATACAGTGTGGTATCGGTGTCACCACCAGCAACGACATTCGCAGGAATGTCCGTGGGCACCTAGAAGAAGCTGAGACGAGACAAGCAATACATTTCTTTATTTCATGCAAACACAAACAATAAAAGTAAAATATTAAATTAAAAATCTCGTGGGTTGCCTCCCACGCAGCGCTTTGTTTAACGTCGATAGCTTGACGTCTAATAATCTTCGGTTTCCATGGCCACTTATCAAGCCATCTCACATATCCCTCACCTTTTCTTTTCTTTCTCCTGTGGGATGGTTCATTCTTTTGAACTTGTGGTGGTGGTTCTGGATCTATCCTTAGTGTCAGCTTTTCAAGTTTGGGCTTAGTTATTTCGTCCAACACCTCAAAGTCTAAACTTACCCTCTTAACAGTAATGATATCCCTAGTTTCATGGTCCTCAAATTTTCTCTTTTTATGCAGGAACTCAGACAAAGGTGCATCGGTGTGGATATTTTCCAATACCTCCACACATGTTTTGGATTGGGAGTCTATCTTAACTTCTACAAACCTTTGCGGGAAAGGAATCAGTGGGGTATAGGGAGGTGGAACAATAATAGACGATTCCTTCTCTACCTCTTCGACAACCTCCCTTTCGGGCGGCGTCGGTGGATTTTTCTCAATCTCTATGCTTTTCTCACCATAACTCTCCTCAAATTCATTATCACTCTCCTTAGGATTTTCAATTTGTTTTTCACTATTGGTCGTTATAACATCCACATGTATCTCAAGGGAGTGTCCTATAGGTGTTTGGGCAAGCAGAGAGATTTGAGTCTCCAATGCCTCAGTGTGAGTCGTGAGGGACTCGACCACAGTGGTAATCTGCCTAAAGGTTTCATAAGTATTGAGATGTTGTTTTCTAAACTCTTCATTCTGGAGAGTTTGTGTCTCCACAAAGCGCTCCATCATAGATTCTAGCCTAGAATTGGTTGTTGTTTCAATGAAATCCTCCATTAATGTTTCGAGGTTGGAATTATGGGATTCTTGCGGTTCCTCAAAATATTGGGAGTGGTAATCATAGAGGAAATTTGGATGCGGTTCCTCTAGATATTGTGAGTGGTAATCATAGATAAAATTTGGGTGAGAATGAGTTAGCGTCGCATTGAAATCCTCCATTAATATTTCAAGGCCGGGATTATGGGATTCTTGCAGTTCCTCAAAATATTGGGAATGGTAGTTGTAAAGGAAATCTGGGTGATACATAGTTTTGTTTTTTTTTCAACACGAGTGCCTTAGTTTATACGGTGCAACAATGGAATCACAATATTGATTGTTGGTCCCCGGCAACGGCGCCAAAAACTTGATGCTCCGCAAGTGCACGGATTTATCGAAGTAATATAAAAGATTGTCGAACCCACAGAGACCAATGCCAACCTACTGTAATCTATCGTTGCTTTGTAAAGCTAAGGCTATGATTAAAAGGTACGAACGGAAATATAAACGCTAATTACTAAAGGTTTGAAAACAATACTAAAATAAGCCCGAAGTATGGATTCCGTGTTCCTAAGGGACTTGTAGTATACAGGTACTAATTATGACTATATGCCTATTATGTAGAATATACTGACTTAAAGGCTCCGCCTCACGCTCTCGCGGTCTTAACTAAAGCCATATCTCTTAATCCGAAGATTTTGCTCTTGCTTGCCCGGTAACTAAGAAACACTATTTGAAAGCCAACAATATCCTAATCAACATCTAAAGTGCTCTCGCTGTATTTAGATATGATGCCTAATTTCTACTATCCGGTTCGCTCCTCATGCTCTCGCGAATCTCGGCTCAAACCTTTATATGCTTCTCACTCTCATGACAAAGCAATGTTAAATAACTTCTCACTCTCATGACAAAACTACTTAAATTACGCATAGAAATTATAACCAAAATGACATACAATCGTGATTTCGTACCTAATACATCTACGGAGTCCCTCGGAACGACGGTCCTCAATCTACGGACTCCGGCAAAATTACTCGGACATATTTATTTCTTAAGTTAACATATTAAACATGCTGCAATTTAAAACATACATACTGATTTGGTTTTTTAACAAAAAGTTCAGAATTAATGTTAATCTTTTGAAATCGAATAAACTTACAAGAATATAAATGAAACAAATGCAATAAAAACAGGATTATAAATGACCTGAAATAAACTGAAAACGAAATACTTCTATTAATGAGAATGATGATCCAAGCATACAATCGGCAACAGAATGAAAAGTACAGCAGTGCAGCAATCACTCAGTGTGAGTAATTACTGCTTTGGTAAGTAAATCTAGTGGCTAGGCAAAAGAATTCGGCAGCGCTTCCGCGCAACTCGGATCCCCCCAAATGCAGACCCTCAAGGGTGTATTTATACAGGAAAATTGGCTCCAAGAAGGTCTGGTACGATTTGAATTCAAACCAACCAAAACTGTCAAACTGTCACTGAAAAACTACTCTCGCGTGTCGCTACTCGAAAAATAGGCGACCGGAGGCGAAAAGGAGGAAAACAGAAGAGTCGCCATCGAACTTTATTTATCCCATGAGGGGAAGGGAAAACATCGAGAAAACCTAAAGAAGGAAGGATAAGATGGTCTCGCAACCAAATTGACGGGTTCGGAAGCCGGTTATGCGAGGGGAAGGTATTAGCACCCCTCACATCCATCGTACTCGATGGGAACCATTTGCTTGTCTATGTGTAAGGATGTTTGCTAAAGGATATTGCTTTCTAAGAGTGTTCTTAAAGAGGGAGAGAGAAAGGTGAGAACCAAAGAATGTGAAAGAAAATAAAAGAAAAGGTGGGGAGAAGAAAAAGGAGAAGAAAAGGAGAAGAGGGGACTCGATAGAACTTCGAAGTTCTATGCCTACGTATTCCCTTGTGCAATGGGAAAGTCAGAGTCAACGTAGTTCGGAGGACTACGGGTGAAGAACATGGAAGGGGGGCTCGCCAAGATTATTGCAATCTTGTGCCTACGTATCTTACATTCGGACAAGAATGAAGAATCAGAGCAATCGTAGTTCGACCTACGATTTGTTGGTGTTTTTTATGGACGATGCTAACGTGCGGGTTCTAGCAGTTAGGTGTATTGCGGCTCGCTCGTGGAGTCTTATACGTTACTTGTTTGTGGTAGAACGGATGCAACATGTCCTTTTTGAAAAGGTTAATTTTCGCCATCAAGGCAAGATGTCACGTTTGATTTGTTGAGGTTGATTTTAAGGGGCGAAATAAGTCCTCGGATAGGAACCCCTTCGGGTAGTACCCAATTCTTTATCTCAAAAGGTTTGTTATAAAAATTGTGTGGCGAATATAGTCATGTCTTCGTATTGAAAGACGAGTATCGAGACCACACACTCTAAAGTGAGAGTCCTAAAACTCGAAAAGGAAGAGGTCTTCACCCAATTCTCTCTTTTTTAGTTCAATACAAAGAGAATATATTCTCTTATTAAGGAAGTGTTTTGATTTTAGATGGTAAGTGCTTCACGACAGTGAACCCTAAAGGTAATGTCAAGCACTCGGGATAGGAGAAGGCCTTCGCCTAACCACTCCACGACCATCTAAGTTTATTGAGAAAAGAGTTGAAAATGCACTTGGTACAAGACCAAGGTTTTGACTAAGGAGGTGAAATAAAGAGAGAAAAAGGTTTTTGAAAGAATGAGTGGTGAATATAGTCACATCTTCGTATTGAAAGACGAATATCGAGACCACACACTCTAAAGTGAGCATCTTAATACTCAAAGAGGAATAGGTCTTCACCCAATCCACTCTTTTTAGTTCAATACAAAAGGAAGTTTTGAAAATGAGCACTTGGTACTAGACCAAGGTTTTTTGACTTTAGAAGAGAATGAAAATGAGAAATGAAATAAAAACCGAAATGAAATCGAAAAGAAAAATGGCCTCATATTGATCAAGATTTTGAATCGATTGAAGGAAATCAAGTAATCATGATTTTTATTATATCATTGGCCAAAGAAAATCGAAGACAAAAATCAAGGCGAGAAATGAGAAGTAAATCAAGACATAAAATCTAAATAATAAATAAATAAATAAACTTGAAATCAACCAAAACCTAATTAAATTCTAGAAATAAAATATTTTGTCTTTTTGATATTGATCATTTTTTGGTTATTTTTATTATTAAAAATTGAAAATACTAATCACTAAACCTAAAACATTTATTAAACTAAAAAGATCTTTTTAAAAAACAATAATCTAAAGTCTTGAAAATTACTAAACTAAAACTAATCTTAAAATTAAAATTACCTAAACCTAAGACTAAAAACAACTAAACCTAATATTAATTCTGAAATTAAAATTAACAAACCTAAAAAGGTTACTAACTAGAACTTAAAATTACTAAATCAAAAACCTAAAAAATATTAATCCTTAAAAATAAACTAATCTAAATTTTTTTTTAAAAACAAAACAAGAAGAAAAGAGCCCATGAAACCCAGCCCAAATAGAAACGGAATAAATAAAATAGAAAAAAGTTGGAGTGGATCATCCACGGGTCCATGGACCGACCCTTTTTGATCTTTTTACAACAAACCTAAATCAAGAGAAAAGAGAAACGGCCGTGTAAATAGAATCAACTGGAAACACGCTTTCAGAAAGAAAAAGGGATCTCGCTTCTTCCGTCTCCGGTTTATGCTTCGCGAATCTCACTCTCTCGATTGTGTTTCAGATGTTCTTCCGCTTTTCTTCTCACATCGCGGTGGTTATCTCCGTCTTCGCTTTTTCTCATCTCCGTCTGCTTGCTCGGTTCAAGTTTCCTTCGCCGTGAGTCGTTCGCTTGGTCTCGATTTTGGATTCTGCTTTGATTCGAGCCTCTCTCGCTTCGACTTCACTTCATCAGGTTCGATCTTGTTTTTTTTCACTCTCTGTTTCTAGCTTTCGGTTCTGTTTCGCTCTCTGTCTACTCTTCTATTTCTGGTTCGAATCTGGGTTTCTGGGGTTTGTGAGTGGGTTGTGGTTGTTTGTAATTTGAGTGTGTGGTTTGTTTCAGATTGGGATTTCGTTTGGGTTTGTGTTGTTGATGGCAGATTTACGGTTGACGGCTTGCGAACTGATGAAGGTTCGGTTGTTGAAGGTGAATGGGAAAGATTGGTGATGAACATTGTGGATTGATGGTTTGAGGTTTCAAAAATGGTGGTCGCGTCGAAGGTTATTGTTTGTTTAGGAAGCAGATTGAAGAAGAAGGAGGAGGTGTGGGTTAAGTCGTTTGAAGGTTTAAGGAAGAAAATGGAAGGTTATGGTTACGAAGGTTTGAGATTTGAAAGTTTGTAAGGAAGGTGTATTGAAGGAAGGATTTGTATTTGTTGTTGTTGAAGAAGAAAAAAAATGGTTGGGAAGGATTGAGGAGCAGAGCGGGTTCTTGTTTTCTGTTGAAGGGAGAAGAGCCCACCTTTATATGAGAGGGGGGAGGGTATGTATTAGCCATGAAACGGTTGTGTTGTTGTGTGTTGAGGATGAGTTGTGGAGATGAGTGATGAAGGCGAGAGGTTTAGAGGCAGAAGTAAGTTTTTGAAGGTGGAGTTATTGAAGATCTGAGGGTTTTTGTTCCAAGGTTTTTCTCTCTAAATCCTCCTCTTTTTTCGGTTGTCCCTCCTTCCCTCTTATTCTTTTTTTTGAAATTTTTTTGTACTGCTGTTAGGTTGCTTTCATGACAGAATTGTTGTCTGTTGTTGATTGAATTGTCATTGTTGCTTGGGTACAGTTCTTGTCTTTTGCTGCAGGTTTGGCAGGTGAAATTGGTGTGGAGCAAGTTGTTGTTTGCAGGAGTGCAGCAAGAAGTACACAGAGGTGCAGCAGGGTCATTTGGCATTTTTTTCTCTTGAGGGACCATGGCTTGTGCGGATGGTTTTGGAGTAGTGTTTGGTTAAGGTTGTAGCAGCGTGAGGATGATGCTAGTAGTGATGCGTATGATGGATCATGTAGTAGCTGCAGTTTCATACTTGTGGGGTCCTCATGGGCAGCTAGAACTTTTGTTTTCATGGATTCAATTTTCCTTAGGTTCATGTGTTGTAATGGTTTTTTCTTTTAAATTTGTACCTCCATCCTTGAACTTTCGTAATAAAAAAACTTGTATCAACCTTGCCCTCACTCACAATTTGAATTCAACTGGACCCTACGTATGTGTATTGCTGAGCTTTGTATGGACTTGTTGGATAAATGAGCATGTGGACATTAATGTGAAAAAAAAAAAGATAGAATTAAATATGGATTTTGGACAATTTAAATGGATAATGGAAATGAATTTAGCAATGTGAACCGAAAAATGATTATGGAAATGGATAAAAATGGATTAAAAAATATGGTTAAAATGAATGGAGAAATGGATTGGAAAATTAAAAATTGGATGAATGAATATATTTTTGGATTTGAAAATAGGGATGAAAGTAGATAACGGATACTTGGATATAATGGACTTTGAAGTTGGTTGAAATTAAATGGATAATGAAAACTCGATTAAGAGGGGATAAATAATAAAATAGATAAAAATGGATTGGATATTGAAATGAGTTAAAACTTGGAAACCAAAATTGAAGTGGACTTTAATAGAAATAGAAACGGAACTTGAATTGGATGGAAACGGGATAGAATCGTCCACGAGTCAATCTCTGCATCAATCCTCTGAAACTTGCCACGTGAACTACTGATTGAAAAGAACAATTTATATATGATACTCCAGAATGCACCATCTAAACATGACTTGATAATTGGATTCACTCACAGACAACCTGCTCTGACAAGCCTTATTTAAAGGACCACTTGACCCCAAGCCTTAGGAGCTCAATGAAACGCATGATTGACATGACCTAATGGGATGCCTAGATGATGGAAATGTTATGCTATGCCAGGTTAGGGTTAGGGTGAAAATGAGGGTGTGACATCGCGCATAATGGCGACCATCGTATGCCTAACGGCGACCGTCATTAGTTCAAAAGGTGATTTCCCTCATTTTTTGGGACATGGCGAACGCCTTTCTCCTCTGTAGGGGTAAATGGCGAGCGCCATTCAATTGGGGAGGCCAAAACTCGCATTTTTGCTGTTTTTCTTCACTATTCAGCTCTATTTTTGCTCTTTTTTCCATACTTGCCGATTAAACACTTGTCGACATAAAAACAAAGGAAAACATAATAAATCAAAGCAAATAGTATGAAAGACTCGATAAAATAGTACTAAAAGTGCGTGTAAGGAGTCGAAAAATATGATACGAATTCGAGTTATCAGTAAGTGTTGTTAACAGAAATTGATGAATCCAAGCAAGAAATCCAAGATCTATGCAAGAAACTTCAAGATCCTAGTAAGAAACTTCAAGATCCAAACAATGTGATGATTTTGCTTCAAGCTTATCCAAAAATCACTTCCAAGAACTTAAATCTAGCAGCAAAACAGTAGCAAATTCAAGATTCTTTCAAGAATAGATGAATGGATGAAGGTTTAGTTCCAAGATCAACAAATTTCAATGCAAAATTTGTTGAACTTTGATGAAGGAACTTTGAGTGAGGGTTTTGAAATGAGAGAAAAGTTGAGAGAAAATGGAGTGAGATGTGTAGAAAATTCAGAAAATGGATCAAAGTTGTGTGAGGTTTGGAATGAATTCATTTAAATAGAAGCTAGGTTAGGAATTCAAATGTGGTTTGGAGTGTGGGTTAATGAGTGGAATGGAGATTAGGAATGGAATTTGAAAAAAAGAATGTGGAATTAGAGTGGAAAATGTTGGGAGGAATTTAAATTTTGGGTGGAAAATGATGAAAATAAATCAATTCTAGATCCTTCCCACACATGCACAAGCCAAGCACATGATCACCAATGATGCAAACTCAATTTTCAAGTTGCGCCCAGAGTAACCAGTTACAGCATATATGCTAATCGGTTACTTAGTTCAAAAACCCTGAAAATACGTAGAAAAACAAAGGAGTAACCGGTTATCAGATACGCTGTAACCGGTTACTCAATTCAAATTTTGAATTTTGGCGCCTTTTGGAGGGAAACTTGGAAAAGTGACCTCTGACAGCTGTTTTAAACCCCGTTAAGCCTCCGAAACTCAAAACTTGATAGTGCTACTGAGTAACAATTGAAAAGGAACACGAATTCTTGCTGACACCTCAAAATATCCTGCTGAATTAATAATGTCCGATACCGGATCGCTTGATCAAAATGAATGCTGGAGCTTATGATTATCAAAACATCTAATGAGCTAAATAAAAGCTCAAAAAGACCTTGAAAGCTATTTGCTTGGCTCTGAATACTGCTGAAAATCAAACTGGAACCTATAACGCCATGAGCTGCTGATAGATACCTCGATCCCATGCTCAAAGGAAACATGCAAAAATGCAAAAAAGATGATGCTAATGAAATGAAGCATAAGCCAAAAAGGGTTAGAGACAAGGGGGCAAATTTTGAGGTGTTACAGCTGCCCCTATTCAAACTTCTTGGATCCAAAGGTTGGGAAGCCAAAGGCTTCTAGAAAATCGGTATACATGGAGATTGAATACCAAAATAACCACACAAATTTGCATCCTACAAAAGGAGAGACGACTCTGCTGGGGAACAAGTAATAGAAAGTGTCAGATCATAACACAGACGAGTGTCAGAGATCAATATAGACGAAGTATTGACATGGATTGAAACAAATACGGACGAGTGCTGACTACGCTGGGGGTAAACACGGACGAGTGCCAAAAAGGTTCACACACGGACGGGTGTCTAAAAGGTTCAAGCATGGACGGGTGTCTAAAAGGTTCAAACACGGACGGGTGCTGAAAGAACATAGACGGGTGTCTAAAAGGTTCAAACACGGACGGGTGCTGAAAGAAGACTGACGGGTGTCTCAAAGGTTCAAACACGGACGGGTGCTGAAAGAACACGGACGGGTGTCTAAAAGGTTCAAACACGGATGGGTGCTGAAAGAACACAGACGGGTGTCTAAGGTCAAAACGGACGGGTATTGAAAAAAGTTCAAACACGGGCGGGTGATGAAAGAACACAGACGGGTGTCTAAGGTCAATACGGACGAGTATTGAAAAAAGTTCAAACACGGACGGGTGATGAACGAACACGGACGGGTGTCTAAGGTCAATACGGACGGGTATTGGCTAAAAAGTTCAAACACGGACGAGTGATAAAAGAGGACGGACGGGTGTCTAAGGTCCATACAGACGGGTATTGTCTAAAAAGGTCAAACACTGACGGGTGATGAAAGAGCACGGACGGGTGTCTAAGGTCAATACGGACGGGTATTGAAAAAAGTTCAAACACGGACGGGTGCTGAAAGAACACGGACGAGTGTCTAAGGTCAATTCAGACGGGTATTGAAAAAAGTTCAAACACGGACGGGTGATGAAAGAACACAGACGGGTGTCTAAGGTAAATACAGACGGGTATTGGCTAAAAAGTTCAAACACGGACGGGTGCTGAAAGGGCACGGACGGGTGTCTAAGGTCAATACGGACGAGTATTGGAATAAAACAAATGGCAACTTTACTGGGGATTGAAATGCTAAACCGAACATGGACGGGTGTTGAAGGAACACAGACGAGTGTTTAGAATCAATACGGACGAAGTATTGAGGAAATGAAACAGAACACGGGCGAGTGTTTAAAAAACATGTAAATCAAAACACGGAAGGGCGTTGAAGGAACACGGACGAGTGTCTAACGATAAAAACTCTGAGGGGATAAACCAAATAGTCTCTCCAAATGACCAAGTCCACTGCTTGGGGATTAAAGTTGGACGATATCTCCTGAATTACGACTCTTCATGGCGGGAAAATGCCTGGCAAACGAGAACTCAAACCTGGCTTATGCTTCGAATGCATATGTTTGAATTTTTCTATGGCGTAATGCTCCATACGAAATGGAAATGCTACGCTTTTGGGAGGATGCCATGCAAAAATGCTCATGCAATGCAAATGATCGCTCCAGCAAAATAAATGCTGGAGACGAAGGCAACTCCACCGGGGATGACAAACTAAATTGTCCTTTGAAAACCAAGCCCTACTGAGGAAAATCAAACTGAACAACTTTCCTGACCAAAGTCCTCTGTTGAAGATATAACCCAAAACCTGATAGTGAAAGGTGCCAATAACCAATTAGACTTAAAACCTATTGGGGATGACAACCACCATTGAACAAACTGCTACGAAGATTACCACCAACTCTGCTTGGGGATACCATTGAGCTTAAACTGCTGCCGGGGAAATAAATTTACCCTCACCCTGCTGGGGATTAGAGCATATTGTTGCTGGTGAAGAACACACTTCCTGACTGGATGAGGAAAGCAGACACCTAGACTTTGTGGGGAAGATAACATCTTTTCCTGGGAAGATATTCCACCAGTCTTCTGCTGGGGATACAACAACACCAACCTCTGAATGCTTGCTGGGGAGTAATAAATCAGTCACGACTCTGGCTGGATAAATGATCCTCTATATTCTGGCTGGGGAGAATAACAATCTGCTGAGGATGATGAAATCTCAGTGATGGGGAGAGTAACTCTACTGGGGAGAAACATTGCTACCCTGCACACAACAAAAATAGAATATTCCATATGCAAAAATGGCTACCTCGATTACCATCCCCAATATCCGTTGCCTAACCAATTTCCATTGTTTTCCGATATGCTCCGCGAAGCTTAACACTTTCGCATGCAATGTTTATCAAAATATCGGACGTTTTCACAAACAAAACATCAAAAGTAAAAACATAAATGGAAAGCTCTTTGAGTGAAAATGAAAATTTTATTTAATGAATTGGCCTGTACATAGGTATTTACATCCGGAAGCAATTCTTGAAAAGAGGTAATTGCGCAAAAGCAAAAAGAAAATACACATGTCAGTAATGTGGGAACAAATATCCACCATGATTCAATTCAGCTATGACTCATATGCCTTGCTTATCCCCAAATTCTTTGACTTTCGAAGAGACTGATTGGACTGATTCTTTTCCTTCGAAATTCCTAAGTATCAAAAGTGCTCACAGATCGAACGCAGATCGTAGCCTCTTGCTCTCAAATCCCTAACTTTTACCTGGACCGCCCTTTTCGGGTTTTCAATCCACCGGGATACCCCTTTTTTCCAAAGTTACCTTCTTCAGGTTTTCAACCTTGCGGGTTTATTCTCTTTTTTTTTTAATTCTTTTTATACCTAATTTTTACCCGAACCTTTTCTTTTTATGGTTCGCCGGGATGTCCTTTTTTTCCTGGATCTTCTTTTTATGTCCAGCGGGTCTCTTTTATACAAAGTATTTTTTTTGACTACGTCTGCATTCACAGGGGATGTAAAATCTTCGCCATCCATAGTTGAGAGTAATAAGGCTCCACCGGAGAAAACCTTTCTTACCACATATGGCCCTTTGTAGTTTGGAGTCCATTTGCCCCTGTGATATGTCTGAGGAGGAAGGATCCTTTTCAAAACCAATTCACCTGTCTGAAAACACCGAGGACACACTTTCTGATCAAAGGCTTTCTTCATCCTGCTCTGATACAACCGACCATGTGCAATGGCTGCCAATCTCTTCTCTTCGATAAGATTCAACTGATTCAACCGGGAACACACCCATTCAGCTTCATCAAGCTTCACATCTGCCAGAATTATCAAAGAAGGAATCTCAACGTCTAATGGTAAGACTGCTTCCATACCATATACCAGTGAGAAAGGAGTTGCCCCAGTTGATGTACGTACCGAAGTACGATAACCGTGTAGAGCGTAAGGCAACATCTCATGCCAGTATTTATACGTCACCACCATTTTCTGCACAATCTTCTTGATATTCTTATTTGCTGCTTCAACAACCCCATTCATCTTCGGACGATAGGGAGAATAGTTGTGATGTTCAATCTTAAAGCTCTAACACAGCTCCTTCATCATCTTGTTATTCAGATTTGAACCATTATCAGTAATAATTCTCTCCGGGACTCCGTAACGAAAGATGATGTCATTCTTTATAAATCGGGCTACCACTTGTTTGGTGACGTTGGCATACGAGGCTGCTTCCACCCACTTCGTGAAGTAATCAATGGCAACCAATATGAAACGATGGCCATTGGAAGCGGTCGGCTCGATCTTTCCAATCATATCAATGCCCCACATGGAAAACGACCAAGGAGATGACAATACATTCTGGGGAGTAGGCGGTACATGCACCTTATCAGTATAAATATGGCATTTATGACATTTCCGGGCGTATTTGAAACAGTCAGACTCCATAGTCATCCAATAATACCCCGCTCTCAACAATTTTCTAGCCATAGCATTCCCATTGGCATGAGTACTGAAAGATCCCTCGTGAACTTCCTCCATTAATGTCAAAGTTCCTCTTATAGAACACATCATCTTCATTCAGAAAGACGTTTCCTGCCAACCTCCTTAGAGTTTTCTTGTCCTTGGTAGACGCACCCTCTGGATACTCTTGACTCTTCAGAAAACACTTAATATCATGATACCAGGGCTTACCATCTGATACATCTTCAACTGCAAACACAAAAGCTGGTCTATCCAGACGCACGATTCTGATTGAGGGAGTCTCATTCCAACGGTTCACTTGATACATTGAAGACAATGTTGCCAACGCATCTGCCATCTGATTTTCCAATCGGGGTATATGATGAAATTCCACCCTGTCAAAGAAGGGTAACAACCTTCTGGCATAGTTGTTATAAGGCACCTGATTTGCCTGACGTGTTTCCCATTCTCCTTTAATCTGATTGACTACCAACGCAGAATCACCATAAACATCGAGGTTCTTGATTCTCAAATCAATCGCTTCTTCTAACCCCATGATGCATGCTTCATACTCTGCCTCGTTGTTGGTGCATACGAATGCTAACCAAGCAGTGAAGGGTATGTGAGAACCCCTTGGAGTTGTAATGATTGTCCCGATTCCGTTACCATATGAGTTGACAGCCCCATCAAAGACTAGCTTCCATTGAGATCCAATGTCAGGTCCTTCGTCAGGCAAAGGCTCTTCACAATCTTTCATCTTCAGAAACATAATATGCTCATCTGGAAATTCAAACTTCATTGGTTGATAATCTTCAATCGGTTGTTTGGTAAGGTATTCTGACAAAACACTTCCCTTAATGGTTTTTTGGGAAATATATTGAATATCGTATTCTGTCAAAACCATCTGCCAATGGGCTATTCTTCCAGAAAGCGCATGCTTCTCAAACACATAGTTAATCGGATCCATCTTCAAAATCAACAAGGTTGTGTGGTTTAACATATACTGCCTTAAACACTTAGCTGCCCAAGCGAGTGCGTAACATGTCTTTTCCAGCATCGAGTACCTCAACTCACAATCAGTAAACTTTTTACTCAGGTAGTATATGGCATGCTCTTTTCTGCCTGACTCGTCGTGCTGACCGAGTACACACCCCATTGAGTTCTCAAGAACCATAAGATACATAATCAATGGCCTTCCTGGTACTGGCGGCATAAGGACCGGAGGTTCCTGCAAATATTCTTTTATCTTTTCAAATGCCTTTTGACAATTTTCATTCCACCTGACCTCTTGATCTTTTCTTAGCAGCTTGAATATTGGTTCACACGTGGCTGTGAGATGAGAGATGAATCTAGCAATGTAGTTTAATCTCCCCAAGAAACCACGAACCTCTTTTTCTGTTCTTGGCTCAGGCATTTCTTGTATGGCTTGTACTTTGGCAGGATCAACCTCGATACCTCTTTCACTAACAATGAACCCCAACAATTTTCCAGATCTCACCCCGAAGGTGCACTTGTTCGGATTCAACCTCAGTTTGAACTTTCTCAACCTTTCAAATAACTTCTGAAAGTTCACCAAATGTTCTTCCCCCGTTTGTGACTTTGCAATCATGTCATCAACATAGACCTCAATCTCTTTGTGAATCATATCATGAAAGAGAGCCACCATCGCCCGCTGATAGTTTGCCCCAGTATTCTTCAATCCAAAAGGCATTACCTTGTAGAAAAATGTTCCCCACGATGTTATTAACATAGTCTTTTCCATGTCCTTTAGGGCCATCTTGATTTGGTTATACCCAGAGAAGCCATCCATGAAGGAAAATACAGAGTATTGAGCAGTGTTGTCCACTAACACATCAATGTGGGGGAGCAGGAAATCATCTTTTGGGCTTGCTCTATTCAAATATCTATAGTCAACACACATCCTGACCTTGCCATCTTTTTTAGGTACAGGCACAATATTAGCAGCCCACGGAGGATAATTTGTCACAGCGAGAAACCCAACGTCCAACTGTTTCTGAACCTCTTCCTTGATTTTGACAGCAATATCCAGTTTCGTCCTTCTTAATTTCTGCTTAACCAGAGTACAACCTTCTTTAAGCGGTAGCCAGTGTACCACAATGTCAGTGTCAAGCCCAGGCATGTCTTGGTAAGACCAGGCGAAGATATCCATATACTCTCGAAGCATTTCAATCAATCTTCCCTTGACAGTGTCTTCCAAAGCAGCCCTAATCCTTACTTCCTTCCTTGCATCCTCGGTTCCTAGATTAACCGTCTCAATTTCCTCCCGATGAGGTAGAATGACCCTTTCCTCCTGTTTCAGCAGTCTGGCCAATTCTTCAGGTAAGTCGCAATCTTCGTCAGTCTCTTCTTCGGCCTGATAGATAGGATTGTCGAAGTCATACCGAGCCATAGCTGAATCATTATTGGTGGCATCTGAACGAAGAAATCTGCATGATTGATGATATATATTTATTATGAATGCAACAAACAAGAAAACACATTGCCATTTTGATATGAGTTAATTCAAAAAGTAAAAACAGAAAAACAGGGATCAAAATATTTGAATGTGAAAACGTCCTTTATTAATGACAAAGTAAGCAAACAAAAACATCAATGCCCTAAAAACAAGCATCACTACGTCTTGGGCAGAACGTAGGATTTAACACAAACAGAAAACAAATGCAATTACTCTTGACAAGTCACTTGGATGACTTTCTCAGACGACCAATTGCATAGACTTTGACCGGGAGTGCATGGGCGGATCCACTCATCCTTGTCGCAATCGCTATCCCCCTCATCATCAATGGCATTAACTCGATTAAAGAATACCCATCACTTGTGAATTGAATTGGGCTATCATACTTGGGTGGCTCTTTAGCTCGTCGGGGTGGCTTATACCCCAGTCCATAAGTATTCTGCTTTACCTGAACATCAATGACCTGGCCTCACTTCTGGGAACCACCAGCTTCAACTACAGCGCGTGCATCTTTGAAAAAAGACATCGAAACTTCTGGCTGATTCACCACTTCGGGTTGATTTACCACCTCGGGCGTACTGACTACTCTTGGAGGTTCCTCAGGAATTTTCACAGCTTCAAAGGCTTGGCACAGAGTCTCATGTATCTTACCATCTACCTCCACATACTTGAAGGTTGATAAGTGACTCACCATGATGTCTTCCTCACCACAGACTGTCACAACGTGGCCATCCACCATGTACTTCAGCTTTTGATTCAGCGTGGACGTCACTGCCCCAGCCCCATGGATCTATGGGCGACCCAATAGACAACTATAGGCAGGCTGGATGTCCATGATATAAAAAGTGGCATCAAAAACTTCAGCACCAACTTTGATCGGCAATACAATTTCTCCAAAAATAGACCTCTTAGAACCATCGAAAACACGCACCACCAAGTCACTCGGCATGCAAATCAGCCCACGGGTATCTAACTTCATCAGAGCCTTCTTCGACAACACATTCAAGGATGACCCAATATCAACTAGCACATGTGACATTAAGGAGCCTCGGTATTCCACTGAAATATGTAGAGCGTTGTTGTGGTTCCTCCCAGCTGGAGTCAGATCTAGGTCTGTGAACCCTAAGCCATTACCAGCATTCATGCGAGCCACGACCCCTTCTAACTAATTAACAGATATTTCTTGAGGTACATAGGCTGTGTTCAAAACCTTCAGTAATGTATTCCGGTGTGCCTCAGAGCACAACAGCAGAGATAAGATGGATATTTTGGACGGCGTCTGATGCAACTGATCAATAATCTTGTAATCGCTCTTCCTGATTAATCTCATAAACTCTTCCATATTTTCTGAGAAGGAAGTGTCAACTTGTTTCGTTGCATAATCATTCACGACCTGCTTCTGTACAGAATCATCCATCACCTGTTTCCCTTTATCCTGTTTGGAACTGCCAACCTGATTATCCGACGGAATGAAGACCCTACCACTTCTGATGATAGCCCCAGCATCAATAGTCTTATCAACCTCTGAATTCACAACCGATGTTCCTACCAAATCTTGCTTCTTTCCATCAACAAACACCTCAACCCCATAGTTCCACGGGACGACTTTGGTACTCTCATACGGGACATGCCCAGAAACTGTAATGATGACCGGCACTGGTCTCGCCGGTGCTGATATGGTTATTATTTTGAAAGGAATTATTATAGTGGAAAAATCACTCTCTTTGTTAGTAATTTACCTCTACTTATCACATCTGTCGAACTGTAACTGTCCTTCATTAATCAATCTCTGAATACTTGATCTCAACAAATCACAACCGTTTGATTGCAACCCACATTCAAAACAGCACTCATCACAACCAGGGAATACCCCTCCCTTTAGCAACCTTTCTTTTACCACAAACAACGGAGTCTTCAACTCATTCACATCTAAAACCAAATTCAAGGATTCATCATCTTCAATAACGACATTAACCCTTGGCCCATCATGATTCGGCATTGGGTTCTGAATGACATTTGGAACGTCATTAGAGAAGTTGATGGCTTTGGAGTCTACCAAATTTTGTACTTTATGATGGAACGCCCTACACCCTTCAAATGTATGCCCTGGAGCACCGGAGTGAAAATCACAATGTGCGTTGGTATTATAGCCCAGAGGTAGCCTTCCAGTGGGCGGAGCCAATGTGCGGAGCTCGACTAAATGCAGCTGTAACAAGTGTTGCAACAATTGAGCATATGACATGGGCGGCTGATCAAAATGCCTTTCAGCATTCCTTTGTCAGTTTTGATACTGGCCGGGCTTCCTGTTTTGGTACTGATTAGGATTATTCCTCTGCTGCTGAGGTGCACCCGGAATAGTTGCGGCCGGAATAGTTACAGAGACAACTTGCTGATTGTAATTCTGTCGTGCTCTTCCCCTACCATTGTACGATGAAACAGAATTTGTATCTCCTTCTTTCCTTTTGTAGTTTACATTCGGTTTCTTCCCTCCTCCAGATGAGGACCCTTCACTACCAGATATCTATCCAACTTTGATCCCGCTTTCTACCATTTCTTCAACTAAGATCAAGTCGGCAAACTTTTCGGGCATACAAGGCAACAACTTTTCATAATAGTGACCCTGCAGGGTAGCCATGAACATATTTATCATCTCCCGCTCTAACATGGGAGGCTGTACCCTTGCTGCCAACTCTCGCCACCTTTGGGCATACTCCTTGAAGCTCTCATTGTTTTTCTGCACCAGATTTTGCAACTGTGTCCTATTAGGAGCCATATCAGTATTGTACTGATAGTGCTTAACAAAAGCCTCCACCAATTCCCTCCAGTTGCGAACATGGGACCTCTCCAACTGCATGTACCATTCCAAAGACGCCCCAGACAAGCTATCCTGGAAGAAATGCATCAATAACTTTTCATCATTAGAATAGGCAGCCATTTTCCTAGCATAGGCCCGGACGTGAGTCTTTAGACAAGTAATACCATTATACTTCTCGAAAGTAGGCACGTGAAACTTGTGCGGAATTTTGACGTCGGGGACCAGTCCCAAATCCTCCATATCCAAACCCAGGGAATTCTGATTCACAACCCCTTTCAACTGTTCTTCAATCATCCTGATTCTCTGATCATTATCAAGTCGGGGGTCAGTATCCCCACCTGACATAGAAAATATATCATCCTGTTGATCATCATAGCGACAACCGTGCACCGCGCAGACACTGTTGCCTCCTCCTACTATAGAAGGAATCACATTCTCTTCTCTTCCCGGAGGGATAACAACACCAGCAACGGGACCACCCTGAACATCATTACCAAAAATACCTCCGCCCGGAGGAACAACATTGTTATGAAGGCCACCATGAAGAACACCGTCTTCGTCAACTCTTGCAACCAAAGGCTGGACCAGAGTCCTCAGCTATTCTTGCCCCTGGGCAACGCCTTACATTAACTCCATAAACTGGGCCATACGAGTCCTCATCTCAATCAACTCGGCTTGCACCTGATCCATGGCTTTCTTTTGATTTTGTCTGGTAGAGTAGCGGTGAATGCGTTGATCAATAATCCTATCTAAAGAAAAGAGCAAGATAAGAAAACCGGAGACAAACACCTGCTATGCACAATGATTATGAATATGCAAATGCAAATGCAAACATCATATTTAAACATTTCCAGGATGTATCCACTTTGATTCCAGCCTTGAAACCGGGCAAGGGATTGGACACAACACTGGGAAATAAATCTGGACACAAAAATATAGCAAAGTCAAAGCAACGGAAGCAAACCCCTTTGAGAAAAAGAACCGTTGAGACACAAATGGTGGAATCAAACACTTCAATATCATACCGCAAGAATTCATACAAACAGGTCTGATATAATCAAAGGCGATTCCATCAACAATCCTGATGGTAATCACAACAAAAGATAAACAGCAATATTATTACAAATCAATCCCAAACAAACTGGCCTCAACTTCCTCAAGAAGGTTCACAGTGTTAGGATGTGTAGGTCGCTCTATCAACCCTTTAATCAGCCTGTTTCTCCTTTCAATGTCCTGATTCAGTCTAACAATCTGCTCTTCAACGTCTTTGTCTCCTCGCTTTGGTCTTTTGACTTCGGCTTGCACTTTAAGCTCTTCAATTTCCTTCCGGGCCTTCTTCCACTTGTCACATAAATGCTTCTTTTCTGGTTTCACCCTTTGAAACTCTTCTTTCAGTTCCCCATTTTCAATCTTGACTTCCTCCCACATCTCCTGATAGGTGGCAAGTTTGGCTTCCGTCCTGGTCAAGAGCTTCTTGGTTTCCTAGTGGGCTATGCTAGAAGATTCTGCAGTCATGCTGACTTTTCTAAAGTGCCGAGCTCTGTCAACAAGGTCCTTCTTTTTCTCTTACAGGCGCTTCGTCACATCTTGAACTTTCCATTTCAATTCCAAGTTATCATGTAGAGCACCCTGTAGCCAACTACTCATGTCAGAATTTTCTACCCTCAACTCATACACCAACTCCCCTTGCTTGTTAAACTCTTCAATGGGTACAGTGAGCCTCTCCTCCACAATCTCAGGATACAAGGGAGGCACCCAGTCAAAGGGCCAATAGAAATCTTCCACTCTCTTCTTAATCCAGTCAACATATGGAGAGAAAGCTTGACTGTTGGATTTGCCCAAAGCAACTTTTCATTTCTTCTGCCTACTGAACCATGCTTCGGAAGCCTTCTGCGCCGTAGCCAAACCATCAGCTGCATGAAAATACAAAGATTCTTCCAAGTCTTTCTCAGCCGGTGGATCCTTCATAGCATATCCAAACTGCCTGATGGCCAAAGAAGGATTATAATTGATGCCTCCTTTTCTTCCTATCAACGGAACGTTAGGGAATTCACCACAGCTATGTAAGATGTCTTTACCAAGTAACCCACGATCCACCCAGATGATATCTTTAGCAGCTAGACCCATCAGCCGTTGACTCCATTCCAATGAAGTTTTAGTATCCACGAAAGCACCTGACTGAGGTAGACGATTCGCGAACCACTTGTAAAAAAGAGGTGCATAACAATGAACCATCCCACCTCGTCTATTCTTATTCCTGTTATACAAGGCATAATGAAGATCCCCTAACAAAGTCGGTACTGGATTCTGAGTCGTAAATATCCTAATAGCATCATATCAACAAAATCAGGTTCATTAGGGAACAGGACAATGCCATACACACAGAGGGCCAGTACTACATTAAAAACCGTCCACTTCTTCTCTTTAGCTGCTTCTTGAGCTTTCTTTACCAGGTATGCCAAATGATAGCCACGAAATTTTCCTTTGCTAGAAATGTCGGCTTCCAATGTTGATTTGCTCAAATAAAGAGCGTCAGCCATAGCTTTGAAATCAGGATCTGCCTTGGAACCAAAGAATGAAGCATCTTCTTTGATGGAAATTCCCAAGATTCTGGAATATTCCTCCAGAGTAGGGACCAATAGATAATCTGTCAACACAAAGCCTCTCAAGGGAGGATCGTAGAATTGCATCAAAGTATGCAGGCCCCTATATTCATAGTTACTGAGGTTACGAACAAGAGATAGGATCCAACCATATTTCTCCTTGAAAGCCCCCAACACTTCCGGACTGGCCATATCTTGTAGACTACTAAGCTGACCAAGAGTGAGCTTTGGGAACTTGTAAAGAATGATGTTCTTCTTCTTTTTCTCAATGTCCATCCTAATGAATGCCTGTTGACTGGAAACAAAAGTCAAATACTACTTGGAAATGAAATATATGAATGTTAGAAAAATGATAATGCAATGCAGAGCATGGGATCAAGGTTGCCACACAAGCTGGACAACTGCAGCACTGAACTGACTGGATAATCTCAAGGTTCGGCCCCAAATTCCCAGAATACCAGAATAACCACACTGATAAATCCACACTTATAAGAAAACCTGAATACTGGGTAGGTTGGAGGTTACAGTTACCTGCAAAAAACCCACCCCTCTCACATGTGGGTTCTAGAAAACGAAAGGTCCTCAGTTTCTGGCACTGAGGTCGAGAAGCAATAGTACATTCATTCTTCTGGGTATAGTACTATCGCCAATCGAGGAGCACCACCACTGATTCCCTTTCAAAAAGGATATCCTATAGCAAGTTCCCAGCATTAGGTCCTCAGATCAAGAAGCGTAATGGATTTGCCATTTTTGGTCTGCCATTATCACCACTCGGGAGGAGTGCCGCAACTGAGTCCTCGGGAATGGTCACCAGAGTCGACAGTTCATCAAGAGAAGATCCAATGGCCTGCATCAACATGCAGTATCAGACATCTCCCGATAGAACCTCGTCTGGCTCTGGGTCTCGCGAACACCCCACGTGGTCAACACCACGGGAGCGACATGACTATCCACGCTAATACCTATGTGTATGCTCAAGCCTGGGTAGTGGGCTTATCTCTCAGAACCCCCTACCTGCCAAACAGAAAATCTAGTACAGCGCAACACAGTCCAGCATATGACAATAATGAAATGAAATGCAATAAATGCGGTAAAAACAATAATATACAACAAATAAAGCACAACAGTAAACACCCAATAAAAAAACAGACAAGCGCTAGGATTGACTCGTATAGGGGATGGACCGGCAAAAGGTCAACCTTTCCCCAGCAGAGTTGCCAGCTGTCGCAACCTGCGAAAAAACAACCGGCGAGAAAACAAGAACAAAAGAGTCGCCACCGAACGTTATTTATCCCGACGTAGGGAAAGGAAACGATAGAAGAAAACCTGAAGAAAGGGAGAAGACATGGTCATCGCAACCATAGTCCGGGTTCGGGAGTCGGTTATGCGAGGGAATGTATTAGCACCCCCACGCGTCCATCGTACTCGATGGGATCCACGCTTGTTGTCTAATAAAAGGGTGAGTTATCCTAAAGTCTACGGTTAAACAGAAACGGGAAACAAAAGGGAAAAAAAGAGACTCGATAGGACATCGCCGTCCTAGGCCTACATATTCCCTCGTGCAATAGGAAAGTCAGAGTCAACGTAGTTTGGATCACTACGAGGGGAGGTTGCTCGCCAAGACATCGTCGTCTTGTGCCTACGTATCCTCAATAGGAAAAGAGAGAGGAAATCAGAGCAGTCGTAGTTCGACCTAACAAGGTCTTAGTTTTTTTTATGAGCGACGTTAAGTTCGTGTCCGGTAGTTAGCGTCGATGCCTGTGTGCGACAAAACAGAAAATAACGTGCTTTTTTCTGAAAAATATTTGAAACTTAACAATCCCGAAGGATAAAAAAATTTGAATTTGTTTGTTTTTTTAGACAGAAGTGGATTGAAGTTAGTTCGTAACTTGCATTGCACCCAAGTCTATAACATAGGAATGAATGCGTCGCATATCGTCCCCAACAGGACGTACACTAAACACCCTAGAAGAACGAAGGGAGACCCCCATTCCTCACTTCCCACATACAAGGCTCATGCGCAATACACGTTAACTTTATTAAGTGCTTTAGAATCGTTATGATATGAGAAGAGAAGACTCAAGTCGAAAAGAAAAGACTATGGGGAAATCTATCCTAATGCTGTCATGTAAAAGTGGCCCTTTGGTTGAGTTCAAAAGGGAAACATCTACCTAAATTAGCATGCATAGTTCGAACCTAATGTCTATCCTACTCCGAGCTTAATCAGAAATTAAGTCGGACTAGGAGCCTAAGGGAGCAAGCAAAACCAAGGCAAAAACCAAAGCGATAATAAAAAACAGCGGCTACAACAACACTCCAGCACCTGCACAGCGGTAAATTCCAGCCAATACACCAAACACCATTCAACAACTCATGTTAAGCACCCAAAATAGGTGAAAAAGGGCAAGCAGCAACACATACAACAACACATATGCACCAAGACAGCAGCGAAAACAGGGTAGTAAGTGATGCTTTTGAAATGATGCAACCATGGCATAACGAACACGCATCAAACATTACACATTAATCAATCAATCATGATTACAATCACACCACACACCATGGTAAACAATGCTTGAAATCATCATGAAAGAATGCACATTATTTGTCATTTGATCAAATTAATTCAAACATACACCTCATGAAATTAAATGTGAGCATGCACAATACAACAACTCCAGCGACACCAGCAATAATTCACAACTAACATGCCCAAGGAGTGTGTGCAAAGTGTTCATCACATCAAGAAAACATCAATGCAAACATGGACATCCATAAATGAAAACCAAGAATCGCGTGTCGAAGAATCGTGTTCATGCAATGGTGTGAGGTGAAACAACTCATGAATAATCCACAAATCATCAACATATTAATCCACGAAGTTTAGACATGCAAAGGATCTCAAACAAACAAGAAAATGCAAGAAAATCACATTCTACAGCAATGGTAACTGGTTATCAGATTTGCTGTAACCGGTTACTCAGTTCAAAATAGCCAAAAATTACGCAGAAAATAACAGGGTAACCGGTTAGCAGATATGCTGTAACCGGTTACTCTGCAACATAATTAAAAAAAAAACAGCTTCCAAAATCACTTTTCAGCAGCTTATCACTTCTCCAACCATCCAAATGATCATGCAACCGATTAATCACGAAATTCACATCAAATATCAGTAATCAAACACCAATTAAATCCAATAATCATCAACATCAATAATCAAAATCAAGCAAATGGATCAAAACACAAGCAAAACCAAGGATCTAAATTGAATAAGTTGTAAATAAGCTAAATCAAGTGTAGATCTAAGGAAAACCAACCTAAAAAGCTGATATTTGCTTTGGTAAGTGTTATTAACAGAAATTGGTGAATCCAAGCAAGAAATCCAAGATCTATGCAAGAAACTTCAAGATCCTAGCAAGAAACTTTAAGATCCAAACAATGTGATGATTTTGCTTCAAGCTTATCCAAAAATCACTTCCAAGAACTTAAATCCAGCAGCAAAACAGTAGCAAATTCAAGATTCTTTCAAGAATTGATGAATGGATGAATGTTTAGTTCCAAGATCAACAAATTTCAAGAATTTGTTGAACTTTGATGAAGGAACTTTGAGTGAGGGTTTTGAAATGAGAGAAAAGTTGAGAGAAAATGGAGTGAGATGTGTAGAAAATTCAGAAAATGGATCAAAGTTGTGTGAGTTCTTGAATGAATTGATTTAAATAGAAGCTAGGTTAGGAATTCAAATGTGGTTTGGAGTGTGGGTTAATGAGTGAAATGGAGATTAGGAATGGAATTTGAAAAAAAGTATGTGGAATTAGAGTGGAAAATGTTGGGAGGAATTTGAATTTTGGGTGGAAAATGATGAAAATAAATCAATTCTAGATCCTTCCCACACATGCACAAGCCAAGCACATGATCACCAATGATGCAAACTCAATTTTTCAAGCTGCGCCCAGAGTAACCGGTTACAGCATATATGCTAACCGGTTACTTAGTTCAAAAACCCTGAAAACACACAGAAAAACAAAGGAGTAACCGGTTATCAGATACGCTGTAACCAGTTACTCAGTTCAAAATTTGAATTTTGGCGCCTTTCGGAGGGAAACTTGGAAAAGTGACCTCTGACAGCTGTTTTGAACCCCGTTAAGCCTCCGAAACTTAAAACTTGATATTGCTACTGAGTAACACCTGAAAAGAAACACAAATTCTTGCTGACACCTCAAAATATCCTGCTGAATTAATAATGTCCGATACCGGATCACTTGATCAAAATGAATGCTGGAGCTTATGATTATCAAAACATCTAATGAGCTAAATAAAAGCTCAAAAAGACCTTGAAAGCTATTTGCTTGGCTCTGAATACTGCTGAAAATCAAACTGGAACCGATAACGCCATGAGCTGCTGATAGATACCTCGATCCCATGCTCAAAGGAAACATGCAAAAATGCAAAATAGACGATGCTAATGAAATAAAGCATAAGCCAAAAAGGGTTAGAAACAAGGGGGCAAATTTTGAGGTGTTACAACTATGAGAATACTACATAGAATGTTATTCAAAGTATCATAAGTTACTCTCATGGTGATAGTGGTGTATACCACCCTTAGACCTGAAACCACTATGGACCTTAGATGTAGAGTCAAGTACTTTATTGTTGATCAAACATTGTCAGTAATTGGATGATTATAAAGATAGTTGATGGGTACTTCATAAAGCATGCTGAGGGACATGAGTGACCTAGATGGAAAAATGCCCACTGACTCGGAAAAATGCTATTGGCTGAGCTGGGGATAATAGATTCATTAAAAAAAGGTTGAAATAATCCCATGAGGAACGCCTGCGGACTTGAAGAAGATGCCCTCGGCGGGGCTAAAGACCGCCTTGGAATCTCATGACTGATCCTAGATCTTGACTTATGCATGTATGCATGTTTGATTTTGTAATGATATCCATATTTGATGGAAATGTAATGCAAATGCTGACGCGATGAGATGCAAGTGCTGGGGATGTATGATTTGGTTTATGTATGCATATGATTTATGTGATGCATATGATGTATATGATGCATGTTAATGCAGACAGGTGATTGGATATGTTTTGTAAAGATCTCAACATGGTGGACTTTTGGTTGTTGCCAATACGGATTGGACTTTGGGTGGTGTGAGGGTTTGATTTCCTAGACATCATATCTTTGAAGACGCCATGATCGAAATAGACGAAGATGTTCTCGATGCCCTAAGTTTGATCACTTGACGATAAGTCGTGTGTCCGTTCTAGAGAAAACCACAACTCTTATACATGATGGTCAGGATATTCTAAAAATGAGCGTAGTGACATGATTAACTCATGAAGATCGTGCTTTTGCTCTACACTTGATGATTGCTAGTGTCTGGCAAGATCTGCTTGTCCAACTTAAAGGTACATAGAGGATCTGCCCTCTGCAACTAGTCTTTCCCCAGACTGTAGGGATCTTGAAAGAAATCTCCTCGAATGGAAGCTCTTAGGAGTTACCATGACATGATTTGCCCCAACGCGTGAACATGGTAGTGGTCCGCCCCTGATTAACCAATTCTTTAGAATGGTCTAATCTTTGGAAGTTGAGCTTTGATGTGATTTTGAGATGACTTGTCCCTAATTAAGCTTTTGAGGGATTCGTCCCAAATTCAGGATTTTGAGGTAGTCTTGATTCGGGTCGACACCACTGAAAGTTCAAGTTCCTCTTTGTTTGCCCCTTGTTGGAGTTTCTTTGATGTCAAGCACTGATTTGCAGCTAAATTTGTTCATTCACAAATGTTAATCTTAATGCAATGCTCATGCACGTTTTGAAAAATTCGTTTATTGAAGTGATGTGATAATGTGAGACGAATGGACCACTAGTCTAGACATAGTGCTAATTTTGCTAGTGTGTGAAATATATAGTAAGAAGAATGACACTAATGCTGAAGATTAGCAAATCTGTGGGGAGTCAGTTTAAGCAACCTTGCAATAATATGCTTTCAGAATAAACCTTGCCTCAATTAGGTCTTTTGAGGGTTGTAACATGGTCTAGTTCACCATTTTTGAAACAAAGGATATAAAGTTCAAAACTTGGTTTGTAGCCACCCCTTCTTCGTGATGATCTCCGGGCCTACGTTCAGTTAATTCTACACACATTTGTCTTCCAACAGGGTTGACAATGTGAGGGTGATGATTCAAGGTCTACTTGAAGTGACAGGCATCTTATTTTTTTTTCGTCGTGGATGTTAGTGACCTTTTGGTTTTGACATGATGGTAACTAAATCTTATTTTGTTTTGCTGAGGATTTAAAGACCTCTTTTGATTTTTCTTTTTGATCCCTAACTTTTGAATGAACTGATTTTATTTTTTGAGTCCATTGGGATTACCTTGAGTTTTGCCTAAGTCTCCTCTGAGGTGTTCGACATAGCAGACTTTTATTTTTTATTTTTTTTATTTAGTTGAAGGATTGTGACTGCCAAGTGTCACACCCTAATTTTTAACCCTAAGATTCTACCTCATTTTGCATAACTTATATCATTTAATGTGTGTGTTTTTATGTATATAATAACCCTTTTAAATTCAAGAACATGTGCTTTGGTTAGGTTTTGATCATAGCTAGGATTTTGCTCTCAAGAAGCTCAGGAGTTAACCAGTCAAAGGATTGTGGGATCCACAATCTCTCAAGCCCTAATCCAGTCAATATTGCTCAAGGGTCTCTCCTCATCAACAATCAAGTGCAAAGTTGCATTGAATCAATATCAACAAGGCTCAAATCATCTAGTTCACCCAAGTCAGGGTTTTGACTTTTTGCCATGTGATCAAAACTGAGTTTGACTTTTGGAATTTTCGGTCAAACATGGAATCCTCAAGTCAAAGATCATGAAAATATGTGATTTGTACATGATTAATCAAGGAAATCAAGAAAAACATCAAAGGATCAAGATTTGGGAAAATTAGGGTTCCATGATTTTTTATAAGTTATGAAATTATATGATTTTTTCCCTACTTTCCAAGTCCATAACTCCCTCATCAAGTAACCATTTTCTTAGCTCCAAAGACCAAAATGAAGATCTTGTCTCATACTAAAACTTTTTCTATGGGATGATTTTCAAAAGTTGCATGGATTAAGAGATATGAGGCCATGAAGTGGAAGGTTCAATACTTTTGGAACAAAAACACTTAAAAATGTTTTCAACCAAATCTGCCTTGTCATGAAGCCAACTTTGCAAGCATTTTTCATCATGATCCCAATTGAATCAAGAAAATTGGTCAACATGAAAGTTATAGAGGATGTTTCAAGCTTTCCAAAGTGTACAAGAACACAATTTTATCATGCTTGAGCTAGGAGTTTCGAAGACATGAAGTTGGCATCTCCAAGTGGAATTTCAAGTCATCTTCATGGCAAGTTCATAACCAAACCCTAGCCAAACCTACATAATCTTGCTTTACAGGTCATATTGCTTCTAAATCACACCATAATCTGAGAATTATACAAGTTCTTGGTGCCTTACACAAGAGATTCAAGCATTGTCCAAGTTTTCATACCATTTATGGAATGATTTGCATAAAGTGCCATGACCATTCTTGTAAAGGTAATTTTTGCCAAACCACTTGTGCATTGAGCCTCTAAATGGTTCCCTCTGATCATGCTTAGCCCCCTTATGCTCAGAAGCAATATCTAAACATCAGAAAAGCACAGCCATATCCCATATATCACTCAAACTTTTCATCATGATCAATGGTACCCTCTTATTGCAAAATGAAACCAAACCTTCAAACTAGCATTGCATTTGAACTAAAACAGGTTTCTACAAGTCACTTAGATCATTTGAGACCTCTATAAATAGAGAGAAAACCTCAGAACATAGACATCAAGCATACACACCAGAATTTGCACAAGAACACCATTGTAGCAAGTCTTCCACACCTCAAATCTTCAAATTTCATTTTGCTTGTGCATCCTCCAAACAAACCATCCACAAACCTTCTAAATATCCATTATAAGTTGTTCAAAATCTTAAACAACTTCTGTAACCTCCATATCATCATTCTCCAAACCACACTTTCACAAATTGCAAGAGGTTTCGAGTAGAGAACCTGAGGCAGTTGCATACCAAACCAAGCATCCAAAAACATTCCTTGAGGTTCAACCAAGCTAAAGAGATCATCACTTTGCTTCTGGAAGCTTGAGAAGAGGCATTGGACCTTACTCCAATAGGTAAGGTTTTTCTCATTTTTGAAAATCATCATACACGCATCATCCTTGTTTGATTTTTGAAGTAAAAATGTAGATATCATTGTGCTGAATGTGACCTATAACCTGTTTGCAATTTATCATGCTTGTATGTGTAGTTTTGGTTGACTGAGCATCTTGTGTTTAGGTCTGATTTTGTGATTCATGTGATTTATTCTTTGAGTTTTAGTTTGTGCAAATAATATCATTGAATTTCTTGTCAAAAACCGAGCAACTTTGTTTTATATATCTTTAAATTTCACCAAGAAATGAGAGAGATATGACGTGTGGAAGTATTGATGAAATGTTGAAATCGTGAGTGAGGAAGAAGATGGTGATGTGGCGCCATTTTCCATTTTGTATTGTTATTTTATTATATATTTTATTCCTTGCAACTTAAAACCTGAAGAGGCATTACGCCATGTTGGTTGATGAGTGTGTTGGTGTGTTCTAGCATGCGTGAGGACTGGGGTTCGAATCCCCCTCGCCCCGGCCCTTTTGTGTTATTTTATTTTTTTCATGTTTTCCATGCTATTTTCATATATTATGTAACACGCGCGCGTTGTTTTCAAACCAAGTCACTTGGCCTGGTGGTTAAGTTTTAGGTAGCGAGCCAAATGACATGAGTTTAAACCTCATATGTGGCAAAACTTTCTTTTTTATCACTTGTCATGTTTTATGTTTTTCCTATCTTCTTGTAATCATATCTCTCACTCTATTTATTATTTTGGGATGACTTTTTGCACACCTCTTATTTGTTATGTGTATTTTGTGAATATGAGAAAAAATTCCAAAAATATCATTTATTTTACTCATTTTTATTTTGTTGAAAACATGTCCATTGTATGTGTTTTTTTAGGGTTTTTCATGTTTGTTTTGAGTTGTTTCCTCAACCAAAATGACTCATAAATGTTTATGTGCTTATACCTTGTCATACCAAGTCTTGTATCATGTTTAAGTATGTTGATTTTATTGTTCATCTTTGCCTAAATGTTGGAATTAGTACCATGTACTCAAATGTTTACGCATGCTTACATCTCCTAGGTTAAAGATTGATCTCATGATTGCCATGCTCTTGCTCCTCATTTTGTATGTATGTTGTTCCCTTTTGGGTTTAAGTCTTGCTTTCACTTATGTGCTTGTAACCCTTGTGATAGTTATTTATACTTGTATGCCATGATTCATGTCTTGTGATGTTACCTTGCTCTTCCACAAGTATTTCTTTCACAAACTCCTACCTTGTTAAGCATGTTGTTTGTTTTACATTGTGTGTTCATAAATTATCTCATTGTGATGTTATTTAAACCTTTGTTATGTCTTGTTCATGTTCATTATGTCTAAACCATGATAATGTTTTGCTCACGAGGTTTATTCAATGCATGTTTATGTGACTATTGTTATCCATTTCCAAGGGAAGGGTACTGTTGTTGACTTCTTGGTCATTTGGATTTGCATTTTTGCATCTTCTTGTATATACCTCTCTTGTAATCTTAGAACTTGTTATCCTTTAGGAAGCCTCCCTTAGGATTACCTTCAACTTAGACATCAATTAGGGTTTCCCCTTTTACAACTCAAAACCAGTTTCTTTAAAAACCTTGACCCTTGGTCATTAATCTTTTTCAAACTCTTTTCTTAATCAAATGCTTCAAAAAAAACTTTAAGCATATTCAAACACCTTTCACCGAGACTCAAAAAGACAAACTCAATTCAAATATTTTGCTACTTTGACTTTTCAACTTTAAAACCTTTTCAAGATAGACTAGACATTAGTCATTCTTAGTGAGATATAAATCTCCTATCCCATAACATGGTGAGAAAGATGATTTATTCTTTTCCACTTGAGGGAGGTATGTGGCATACTTGTTGATTGCAATCCAAGTTGGAGCCCTTCCCTCAATGTGAAGCAAAGATCCCTCTTCCACATGTTTGTGGTGGTTTAGATGAGTATTCTCCTTAGGATGACAACTTGTCTTATCTTCAATTAAAATCCACCATAACAAACACCTTTCAATTTCTACCTCGAACTACGAGGTTTTGATCCTTTATTGGTACGTAGGCACACGACTTTGTGTCTTGCCAAACACAAAAACAATAAAAGACATTTCTCTTCTCATCTCCCCAATCAATCCCAATTAGCAAACAATTATAAATAACACAATACAACAAGAGGTTCCTTTAGAGTACTATAGATAATTAGGGTGTTAATACCTTCCCTTAGTATAACCAACCCCGAACCTTAAATTCTCTTTATTACTTTGTCTTTGCATTGTATATTTATAGGTTATTGTTTCTTTACCCATTCCCTTACATAAATTAAAGATCGGTGGTGACATATATGATTTATGAAGCCTAGCTAACTCAATAGCTATGGTTTTCGATTCTCACCGCGACACCAAGTCACTGATTATTAAAGAACAACTGACATGTATTTTGCATTTTGTCTTGTGATTTGAGTGCGTAATCGAATTAACTAAACACTACCCATGCCCCAGGTAAGTGTAAGAGTTTGTAAATCCGAAGGAAACTCCTACTTCTAGGCTCGAAGTGGTTAACTAGGGATTTACTCCTTGTCTCTCCAGTGTTTTGGGGATTGAAACAATGCCTGTACGTCATTAGCAGGATTCTTTCTGAAAGCATACAGTTTGCAATTATGGGTATTTTGTTTTCATCATCCTCCCTCAAATATTTGCTAACACAACAGTTTGATAAAGAGACTGAAGTGGAGAAATATGTGACTGTGCTTTGCAGTATATAGAAAAAATGAGTGAATACGACATAACTAATTCAAAACATGCATAATCACTTCATTAATAAAACCAAATACAAATGACATTTTTTAAAGCAAACAGTACTTAAGACAAACAAGAACAAAATACAAGAATTCAAATGATGGGATGGCGTGATGACTGCCTTCTTCGGGGAAATGATCTTCCTTTCTTGACTTGATACTGATCTAACTTGGTGGCGGCATGGGGTTGGTTGTGACATTCAGAGTCCTCAGAGTGAATGTGAGATCTTTTGACTCAATCAGGTCTTGAACCTTGTGCTTGAATGCTCTGCAGTTCTCAATCATTTGCCCTAGGGCGCCTTTATGATATTCGCAATGGGCATTAGCATCATAGTCTGGAGGAATGATAGTTGGCAGAGCCAGGTCTCTTGGGGTAATCAACCCATCCTTCAGTAGATGAGAAAAGACACGAATATGACACAGTAGAGGATCAAGGCTTCTTTCTGGCCTCCTCATCCTTTGTTGATTAGGTTGACGCTGCTGTGGAGCATGTTGAGGTGGAACTTGTTGCCGAGGAGCCTGTTGCGGAGATATTTGAATAGGAATCTGAGTTGGAATGGCTTGCTGATAAGGCATTGGAGCATATTGCGCAATAGCAACATACAGATACTGGAAGTAAGGAATTTAATCAGACGCTAGAGCACGCACTCTCTGTCGTGCTTGTCCTTTCTGAGAAGAAATAGCATTTGTTTCTCCCCCTTCTTCTTGAATCCATTGAAAGGCTTCTTAGCTCCAGTCTTTCTACTAGAACCTCCCTAGATCTTTCCACTTTTCAGACCTTCTTCAATTCTCTCACCGACGATTATCATGTCAGAGAATCTAGAAGACACATTGCTGATCATCTTTTCATAGTATTGGCCTTGCAAAGTGCCCATGAAGATGTCAATCAGTTCACGGACAACACGTGACGGGTGTACTCTTGCAGCTAACTCCCTCCAGTGTTGTGCGTACTACTTAAAGGATTTGTTGTCTTTTTGAGCCATACGCTGAAGTTGAGTACGGTTCAGAGGTCAGTGTTGCATTTCTATTACTTGACAAAAGCTTCAACTAACTCAGCCCAAGTGCGCACACTGCTACGCTCAAGTTGCATGTACCATTCGAGAGATGCTCCAGTCAAGCTTTCTTGGAAGAAATGAATCATAAGCTTTTCATCCCTGGAAAATGCATCCATCTTGTGGTATTATATCTTCAGATGAATGTTGGGACAGTTGAGACCCTTATATTTTGGAAATTCTGGCACCTTGAACTTGGGAGAAATCACAACATCTAGCACCAATCACATTTCCAAGGCACTCAAATAAGTTGAGTTGTACCCTTCCATGCCTCAGAGTTTTTAAGCCAAATCATGACACATCTTGATAGCTTCAGAATCCTAAGCAGCAGTAGGATTGGCAATCGGAATAGCAGTATCATAGTTTTGCATTTCATACTCATCTTACAGATCTTCTTCAGCATGAGGAATATGAATCTGAGTAATAGAAGGTAGGGCTTGCATGATAGCTCCAACAATAACTCCAGATGTGGGTATTGGCTGAGTTGTGGCTCTCTCAACTGCAGGAGTGAAGTTCAGAGGTATTCCATAGATAATGGGATTGGGAATAAGAACTGAAATCCTTGAGGTAGATCCTTGCACAGGAACATTGTTGTTTGTGGCAGCGACATCACACAGTTCATCTTCCTTTCTGGCCATAATAGTTATGGCTTTGAGAATCTGGTCAATCTTGCCCTTGAAAGAGTCCAACTCCTCTCTGAAGGCGGCTTGCTCTTGTTGAATCTGATCCATCAATCGTCTAGTGTTGGCTCGAATTGCGTACTGGTGTTGAGGAATCAACTTGATTTAATGGAGATGATGGAAGGTGAAATGAGTTTCTGCTTTTGAAATGAAATGCAAAATGCATAATTGATGTAATGCAATGTCATGACGTGTATGGATGCAATGCAAGATGCAAGATTCCAGGATCACAGGTTCAATCAATTCTGAGGTCGGTCACAGTTACGGGTAAATAACCAATATCTCTGATCAAAGGAACCCTACAGGTAGGCTCTATAAGGAAAGTTCTAAGTTTTTTACCCATAAAACCACTCACAGGATAGTTTCTACGTTGATGGATAAGGTTCTCAGGGTCATGGACACTAATCGTATCATGACGGGCTAGCTGTATTATGACGAGAGTGACAAAAAGGTCTCTCCTGAGCGGGGTTCTCATGCTAGGCCCACAAGGAGCTGGTCCTTGGAGTATAACAGTACCCAACCACCAATACACAAACTGGTTCTAAGAGTGGTTCCCAGAGTCACGGACCCTTCATGAATCAAGTTGTGCGATAGGCTAGCTGTGTTACAAAAAGATCTACGAAAAGGTCTACTCTAGGGGAAGCTTTCACTCTAGGCACACAAGGAGTGAGTCCACGGGGACTAACACTACTCAACCTCCAAATCTAAACTAGGTGCTCTCTCTTCTTTTTCCAAAGCTCGGGCGTAGAGCTTTACTCATGATACCATCCCAGAATCTAATAGACAAGTATGATAATGAGCATATATAAAAGAAAAAGCAATAAAAGAACAAATACATAAACGATAGGAGAAAACAAACAAGAATAAAACAAACAAGTGAAGCTAATGCTCCTCACAAATCGCACTAAGTTAGGCTTGACACTCTCTTGCATGGAGCAATGTGGTCCCTAGCAGAGTCACCAGTTGTCGCACCTCAAAAAATGATACGACCTTCGCGATGGGACACAGAAAAAGTTGCTCGAACATAGTCGCCACTGAACTTTATTCATTCCAATGAAGGAATAGGAAAATATCTAGAAAATATTTATGAGATAAGAACTTGGTCATCGCAACCAAATTCTAGGTTCGAGAGTCAATTACGCAAAGGGAAGGTATTAACATCCCTCACGTCTGTTGTACTCAACGGGAACCTCTTAGTTTGAATTGTGATGAATGTTAGCTAATGTTATTTGTTTTCTTCTAAGCGAGTAAGGCAAAAAGCAAGAGAAAAGGGTTTTCGATTGCTAAGGGGAAATGGGTGATTTTTTTATTAGGGTGCTCGCCAAGGATTAGGGCCCTTATGCCTATGTATTCTCATTGCAAAATGAGAAATCAGATCATCCGTAGTTCGGACTATGGGAGAAAGGTTTGGATGGGAAAAAGAAAAGGTAGAAACAAGAAGGTAGAAAAAAATGGAAAAAATAAAAGGTAGCTCGCCAAGGATTGGGGCCCTTGTGCCTATGTATCTTCATTCGGACGAGAATGAAGAATCAAAGCATTCGTAGTTCGTGGAACTACGAGTTGTTGGTTTGTGTTTTTTTAATGAACAAGTGTTTAGATTGCATTCTAACAGTTAAACGCTGCTTATGCTCGCGATGGGAGGCTTAAAGTGTTTTTTTGTGTTCACGTTAGAACCGACTAATCAATGTCCTTTCGAAAAAGAGTTTGATAGATTAAAGTGTGTTAAGGGTGAACACGTGTCTAGATCACATTCTAACGGTAAAACCTGGCGTGCTTACTCACGAGGGAGGCTTAAGCGCAAGTTTGTACGCATTAGAAAGGATTAGACAACTGTCTTTTTGAAGAAAAAAGATTTGAATTTGACCATGGTTTTAGGGGTTTCGATTGCATGGGGGCGAGACAATGAGGTTCGATTGGTTGAGTATTTTAAGGAGAATGACGATTATTTGATAAGCACGAGGCGTGGGCCTCACAACCAATTATTCAGAGTATTATTGGGATGCTAGATCCCAACGATACCTTTTTCATTCGATTAATTAGGAAATTTGTTTTGATGGACAATGATCTTTCCAAGGATTGTTCAAAGGTACCATATGGAATGCTAGACTCCAATGGGCCTTCTTTGTCCAAGTCACTAGGGCAAGTATTTTAGAAATGAAAGATTGAATGAAAAACAACCCAAAGCGTTTGCCTTAAGAGCAATCATTCAAGGATTCAAGGAATGAGAGACTCCAAGAATCCATTACTTTCGTGATTTGGTTAAGAAAATTTTTACGAAATGGTTTGGATCGATCCTAGTCCCTAAGGCTGCTCCTAGTAACGAAACCACAATCAAAGAAAAGGTGCAAGTGTCTACATTAGGTTGATGGCGATGCTAAGAAGCAATCAGATTACAAGGGTGTTTTTAAAAGGGGCTCGACAACGAATCGAGAATTAGTTTGAAAATGGTTTAGTCTATCCTAGTCCCTAAGGGTGCTCCTAGTAAACAAAACCACAATCAAAGAAGAGCAAGAAAAGTAAAGTGCATACATCCAAAAGGGAGCGGGGTACATGTAAAGTACACGGGAGTGCGAGAAATAAATGGGGTCATTGTCATGTAACCCAAGAGGAAGCCTTTTGTGTGCAAGGTGTCCTAAACTAAGCAATAAACAAGAGTAAATACAAAATTTCCTCTGCTAGGGTTTATCTACAAGGTCCAGACTCCAGTGCTTGGGATAATAACCACAATCCACATATGTTTTTTTAGGGTTTTCGAGATTAGAAAGAATCTAGTTGAATTACATAATTTCTTCAACTTTGAACCATAAGTCAAGAATTCTATCTCTTGGCATGTGAGAATCATCATTACAAAGCCATGAAGTCAATTTTGTCATTTGGCATTTATGTGAAGCATTGAATTGGCAAGAAATGAGACACACAAGTTCAGATCAGTTCAAAAACAATGAGTGTTCAAACCTGCAAATGGCAATTGAGTCAAGATTCTAGTCATGCTATAAGAGACTTTTGGTACCTTAGCATTTAAGTTAAAGGCAACATGGCTATATCCATTGGATAATAGCATGCTCTCTCATCCAACACTATTCATCCAAAACAAATCAATTCTCCTATAAATAGAGGTCATTTTTCATCAATTCAAATGCACCAAAACAACTGCAACACTTGTTTTCTCTCATTTCTTTCTTTCACTCCAAATTTCAAAAATTTCAAGAGTGAGAATCATGTTTTCAAAACCAGAGCAATACCACTCAAACCAATCATCCACACACCTCACATACATCATGTATAAGTGATCCAAACATTTAAATATCATCTGTAACATCAAATTCACCAAGATCACAACCTCACTTAACTCAGTTGCAGTTGGATCCGAGCCCATAAATCCATAAGGTTTCCATCCATTCTAAGCACATCAACACATTCCTTGAGGTATAGGGAAGCTGTCCAGATCATCATTTCACATCTGTAACACCTACAACCGAGGATTCCATCTCCTCTTGCAAGGTAAGCCTAATGATTTTCAAACTCCATGAAACATGCATCCTAAATGTTATTTCAAGTTACCAATATGCCTCTGGTAGTTCATAGATTGTTTACCCTCAATCAATTGCCATTTATCATTCGTGTATGGAATTTCATATTAGTTTTTGCAATTCTAGGGTTTCTGTGTTCATACATGATAACTCGTGCCACACTAAAAATAAATGAAATTAAAAAGGACCATTCAATTCCTTGTTGAAAAACACACAACTTTCATGTTTACACTTTGCAAAATGGTTACGAATTGAGTGAGATAAAGTTGGTTTTGGAAGTCGGAAGATGAACACAAGGAAGAAGAAGGCCATGGTGCCATTTTTCAAAATAAAAATAAGGTTTATTATATATTATTTGGATACCAACTTAAAACTTGTATTGGCATTGCGCCCTAGTGGAAACACTAATATTTGTGTGTGAGCGAGTCCAAGGTCTGGGGTTCGAATCCGCCTCGCCCCAGACCTTTTGGCCTTTATTTTTTTTCCAGTCATTTTCAACTCAAACTCTCTATATTATTTCCTCCTTCCATTATGAATTAACCACACACGCGTGGCTCAGATGGTTATGTTTTAAGCCTTCCTCCATAAGGACGTGGGTCCACCCTTGGGAGGACATTTCCTTAATTTTTTAACACTATTTTTCTTGTTTTTCTTCACAACTTCATCAAATTATTTCACATAGCAAAAATCGTTATTTTGAGCCAATTTTTTGCACACTCCTCATTTATCTTGTATATTTTGAGAATCCTTTGAAAAATTCCAAAAAATATGTTTATTTTTACCATTTTCTCTTAAATGAAAGTCATGACTTTTTAAGGTATTTTTCATGCCTTTTTTATAATTTCTTTTGATTTTTCCTTGATCTAATTGTACATACATGTTCTTAGGATCATAGTACACCTTGTGTAAATCTTGTTCAAAACATTTAACTTGGTTCTTTGAACTTACACTCCATCCCTACCTTGATTAGGTATTGTTTTCTTTAAAAAAAAAATAATGCTTAGGGTTTCATTTAAAATATCTTGTTTCTCCTCTTTTGAAAGCCTCCTTGATGCCTAACTTGGGCCTCCACTTGAGTTTGAATTCCCCAAGGCCCTTGATTCAACCATGTTTGAATATCTTACTCAGGAGCTCTCCTGTTTAAACTTCCATTAGGGTTTTCTTGATTACCTTCTTCCATTGTCTATTTGATCCTTGATCATCTTGAAAAACATATTTACTTGAATCTCTCTATAATTGCTTCCATGGATTAAATCTTTTCTTACATGTTCAAGTATTTCCTCCATAAACTCTTACCATGATGAATATATCTCTTTGAAATGCACATCATCTTTTCAAATTTCAATAAATCTTGGGCCTCTGTCAAGAGTGTAAGACCCATTACATTTTCAATTACAAACACTTTGCGCCTCTATTAGAGTGTAAGTACCTCCCCTCTTTCTCAAAACTTTCTTCAATTTCTCAAAGCTTTTAATCTTTTAAATCTCAATTTTCAACTTTCACAGCATTAGTGACATTCAAATGCTTAAAACTTTGGGCCTCTATTCAGAGTGTAAGTCCCATCCCTCTTTTTCAAAGTCATCTTCTGTTTTCAAAACAAGAATAAATCTTGGGCCTCTGTCAAGAGTGTAAGACCCACCACCTTTTATTTTCTTTTTAATAAGTCTTGGGCATCTTCTTAGAGTATAAGACCCAATACCCCTGGGAATAGAATAGAACACACCAATAAAACATTCAAAAAACCCTACAGATACAAAATCTTCCATGAATTCAAACATGTCATATCAATATCTATACTTGTTAATCTTCAATTATGTTTGTTCATATTTTGTTAAGTTTCTATTGACATTTATATCATCCTTAGTTTAGACATAGGTCTAACAATAGGACCCCTTCATTCACAATTTAGTTCAAACAACTAGTTCACTGGTCTCCTCTTGGGCCTTATACAAGCATCATTGCCTCCTCTTGGGCATCATATAAAGAATCCCCCCAGCAAGATAGCCTCCTATTGGGCTTCATACAAGGACCCTCAGACTTCTCAAAAGCATAAGTCAAGTCTTAAGTCATCTATACAATAAATCTTTTAGCCTCATTTCATCCTGGGCTTTGTACAGGATACGCATAAATTCTTTTAGCCTCATTTCATCCTGGGCTTTGTACAGGATACAAATAAATTATTTTAGCCTCATTTCATCTTGGGCTTTGTACAGGATAGAAATAAATTCTTTTAGCCTCAATCATCATGGGCTTTGTACAAGATACAAAAAATAAAAATCCCCAAAAGAGTCAGTCAAATCCTTAGTATTGAGTCAGTCTCTTCAAATTTCCTCAAAGTCATTAGCCTTCTCTCAGGCTTTTATACAAATAATTTCCCCAGTCAGTCAGCCTCAATCATGGGCTTGTACAAGACAGATAAAACTCCCCAGTTGAGTCAGTTTTCAATCTTTTTCAGCTTCATATCTTGGGCTTCAATCAAGACACCTAAATAAATCCATCTCTTCACAGATGAGACTTTGAGTCATCTCTGTAGAAAGACATATCTTCTAATCACTATAATTCAAATCAAACAATCAAAAGTTTTTCCAGATAATTGATGTAAGTGGCACTCTTGTTGATTCAAAATTCAAGTTGGAGTCCCTCTTTTATCATGGTTCAAAAACTTTTCTTTCATCTAACTAATGTAAGTGGCACACTTGTCGATTCTATATCCAAGTTAAAGTCCTTCTATTAGTATGTAAATAACTCATAAAGGAAAAAGTGTCATTGCTTAACACAATAAGTTTAAAGCTTTCTTCCCTTATGATATCACTCTCAAATGATTGTAGTGAATAGGTGAGATATCTCCCTTAAAGACGACAATTTGTCAAATCTTTCAAACACTCTTTTAGATTCATCATCTTGGGCTTTAAACAAGATACAAAACAAACTTTTTCCTCCCATAGACTAGGAGGAACTACGAACACTCTGATTTCCCAATTCTCTTTTTGAGAATACGTAGGCATAAGGTCGTAAGATCTTAGCGAGCACATTAATAAAAAAACCTTAGGATTAAGTACCTTCCAAAAACAATAGAAAACCATATAAAACAACAACAAAATTTCCTTAATTTTCACAAAGGGGAAACTTTCCCAATTAAACTGTAAACAAGTAATTCATTAGTAGAAATATATATAATAAAGGTTCCTATAGATTACTATAGATACTCAGGGTGTTAATAGCTTCCCTTTGTAAAACCAACCCCCGATTTCAGATCTCTTTGCATTTGTAGGGAAAACATTTGCACGCACGGTTAGTTTAAGGTATCTTCCCCTTCCTTTTAAGCATCATAGGATAAATATTAGAAATCAGAAAGTAGCACCAAATGCGGTAGTGATCGTGTCACGAAAACCGGAGCTACAGAAAAATGGCGACTTCACTGGGGATATCTAAGATATCTAATCTAAGAGGGTTATGCCTTGCATTGCATATATTTTACTATTTCATTTGCTTATTTGCTTTCTCATTTGATATCATCTGATGTTTTCCATCATACTATCTACTTATTTGCCATACTTGCTTAAATTACTTTTATCTGGGAATGTGATTAATACACATGTGGTGAGTCAAAAAGTCCTCAGTGGGATTGAGAGCATATTTTAAGATAAGATGTGGCAAAATCAAGAAAGCTTATAGGGAGTGAGTCCCGACCAAGCTAACTTGAAAGTCCACCAAATCAGTAGAGGTACCCTTTTGGAATTACTGATGTTGAGCGGGACATCCGTGAATACATTACTTTTTTCACTGGGAACCCGTGAAACAGAGGATTAGTAAACATTTAACCATTCAGCCATTTTAGGATGTAGTGCGGTGACTATCGGGAATAGTTGATACACGATACTACACTCGAATGAGATCCATCTTGGGGATATTACAGCTCTCATGAGTCAATCGATTTGCTGGTATTATCCTAAAAGAGGGGTCAATGATTTTGGGAACCTTGTTAGAACCCGTTCTACAGGTACAAAATGAACCCCTAATACATAGCTTTGGGATGGGTAGATCCATGGCTCCATGCTCGTGAAGATAAACCCTTAAACCCATGTCTGTAAATATATGTGTTTGTGCATACATGCATTCATCAAAATTTTTCAAAGTTTTTCAAGAACTAAAAAAAATAGATTGTTGCAAATATCAGAAATTGTGCTATGGATTTTGGTAGAAGAAAAATTCAGAAGTACACCTTCAGAAGCCCAAGACTTGAAGACCTGGGAAGATTGGGAAGGTTAATTACTAATCCTGAAGCTTTCAGAGCTAAATATGGAGGGCTTTTGCCCCTTTTAAAAGTCAACATGGTGGAAGGATTCCTATGTACATTGGTTTAGTTCTATGATCTGGTGTACCACTGCTTCATGTTTCCAGATTATCAGCTCACACCAACGTATGAAGAGTACTCTCAACTGATTGATTTACCCATTTCTGATGAAGACCCATTCTTTGGGCTAGAAGAGATTCCCAAAGATCAAACCATTGCAAGAGCTATCCCCTTGGAAGTGTCAGATATCAAAACTCGCATGGCCACCAAGGGAGGAATTCAAGGTCTACCAGCTAAGTTTATGATGGAAAAAGCCCTATACTTTGCCAGCATAGGGAACATGGTTGCTTTCGAGGATATCTTTGTTCTACTCATCTATGGGTTATTCCTTTTTCCCAACATTGACAACTTCGTCGACATCAATGCTATCAAGATATTCTTAATCAGGAATCCAGTCCCAACTTTGCTTGCAGATGCTTACCACTTAGTACATATGAGGAATTTGTATAACAGAGGGATAATTACATGATGTGTACCATTACTTTACAAATGGTTTATTTCTCACTTGCCCAAATCTGTTGCTTTTTGGGATCTCAAAAGTAGTATGCAACGGTCACAAAAGATTATGTCCCTCACTCACTCTGACATAGTTTGGTACGAGTGAAAGCTTTTGCGGTTATCTTTTCAATGCACTCCAATAAGAGGCAGCGAGATCATAGTCAAAGCTTTTGACGGATTCAGAAAGACAGTTATCGGTGAAGTTGATCTTCCCATAACCATTGGTCCCTATACTTTCCAAATCACCTTCCAAGTAATGGATATCTGAGCAGCGTGCAGTTGTTTATTGGGACGACCTTGGATCCATGAAGCAGGAGCAGTCACCTCAACATTTCACCAAAAGCTAAAGTTTGTAAAGAACAACAAGTTGGTCACAGTATGGAGAACGAGCTTTAATCGTGAGCAATCTATCATCATTCTCTTACTTAGAACCAGAAGAAGTTATTGGAACTCAATTCCAGGAACTTTTTGTGAGTAACGAAAGCAATCAAGAAAAAGGAACATCTATTTCGTTATATCAAGACGTTGTTTGAAAATTGGAAAATGGTACCACTAAAGGATGGGGACAATTTGTGATTCCTATTGATAACATAACAAGAAAAGGTCTCAGTTTTACACAAGCATTTATCAATACTACAAAGAAGGACGAGGCCACTCGCCCTATTCAAGATTTCTTCCACAGCGGAGGTTTCCTCCATCCTGCTTCCCAAGAGGTCCACACCATCGAGGGAGATGACTTCAAAGATAATTCTTCCGATCCAGATGAAGAATTGAAATCATATTTAAGCAATGAAGGTTATATATATCAAGAAGAGGTGCACATGCCATTTTGCTATCCACAGCAAAACTCTAGATATACACCAAAATCGGATGTCGAGATGATCTACAGAGATTAGGATACTGAAGGATGACGTGCTCCTCCCAATTCATTAGAAACTGATACTCTGATGAAAGATAGCTTTGAATACAACTCGGATGATCCCATGAATGATTTACCTATTTGGGAGCCTTACATGGAAGATCCAGGATATCAAAGCCAGTCTGAGAATGTATATTTTCTAGATAAATCTAAAAAAGATTCATCTATTCCTTTAGAAGCATGGAGGCCTTACCCAGAAAATCCTAAACATATTAAACACCGTCTCATTAAGGTCACAAGAATTGCCGGACAAGAGTTTATCAACTTTGCACTACCTAAAGTCAATGTCATCGAGGAAGACAACCCCTCAGAAACTTGGGATACCTTGGGACAACCAAGCGGAAAGTTTGATTTTCTAGTAAAGTATACTTCTCCTGAAAGCTCTCGCATCATGTTTGAAGACATTAAACCAACTGGATGGGGAGATCCTCCTGATCAAGAAGATACATGTGAAAAGGCAACAAAAAATTTCTCTGCTAATAACTCTGCATGGAAAGAAGACTCAAGTGATCCGACTCCGCCAGAAGTCAGTGCCATTGCTGAAGATAATCCCGGAAGGAAAATACTAGACTTTGTAATCCATAGAGGAGTTCATCACAATTGGATAGCTGTTGATGTCCCGAATGTTGTTCACATCTTAAAGTAAATGCCTCGTCTTTATTTTGACCTCTCACCTTTCCTGGGTGAAAGGATGTTTTATAGGGCATCATCTCCTGTAAATATTTCCTCTCTGCCTTGCCCAAGGCAGATGAGTTTTTTTTTATAGGGCTTGTGTTTCAAGAATCGACAAATCATAAATAAATATGTCATTATGATCTCCTGCATTTATTGCTGTTTTTGCTTTTTGCTTTTTCAGAAAATGGTAATCCTAAAACAGACAAAAATAACAAACATTTTCAAAATACACTGCACACCACTTGTTGCATTTTTCTATCTTTTCTAAAAAGAATCATCAATCACATTATGTTGATTAATTGCTAAAAAAACCCGTTTAAATATATGATCCAATGCCTTCTCCCAACTTTGAGTTCCCAGTATTCGAAGCCGAAGAAGAAGAGGACGAAGAAATTCCAGATGAGATCTCTCGACTACTCAAACGGGAGGAAAAGTCCATTCAAACCCACAAAGAGCCATTGGAAACAATTAATTTAGGTTCAAAAGAAGAAAGAAAAGAAGTCAAGATTGGATCCCAACTCAGTTCAACTGTCTGAAAGAGTCTGGTACAACTTCTCAAAGAATTTCCAGATGTGTTTGCTTGGTCCTACTAAGATATGCCAGGGTTGGATACCAACATTGTGGAACATCATTTGCCATTTAAACCAAAATGTCCGCCAGTTAAAAAAAAGTTGAGAAAGACTGATCCAGATATGGCCATCAAGATCAAAGAAGAAGTCCAAAAGTTGATCGATGCAGGCTTCCTTGCCACGCCAGAATATCCTCAGTGGCTAGCCAACATAGTGCCAGTTCCCAAAAAGGATGGAAAAGTCAGAATGTATGTAGACTACATGGATTTAAACAAAGCAAGTCCAAAGGATGATTTCCCCCTACCACACATTGACATGTTAGTAGATAACACTACAAAATTCAAAGTCTTTTCCTTCATGGATGGGTTTTCAGGCTATAATCAAATCAAAATGGCGCTATAAGATATGGAGAAAACCTCATTCATTACACCATGGGGGACCTTTTGCTAAAAAGTGATGCCGTTTCGATTAAAGAATCCAGGCGCAACTTATCAAAGGGCAATGACAACTCTATTTCATGACATGATACACAAAGAAATTGAAGTGTATGTAGACGATATGATTGCTAAGTCTGAAACAGAAGAAGAACATGTGGAAAATTTGTCAAAACTATTTAAGCGTCTGAGGAAATACAAACTCCGCTTGAATCCCAACAAATGTACATTTGGTGTTCATTCAGGAAAACTCCTAGGTTTTATTGTTAGCCAAAAGGGAATTGAAGTCGATCCCGACAAAGTCAAGGCAATTCAAGAAATGCCTTCACCCAGAACAGAAAAGCAAGTAAGAGGATTTTTGGGATGCCTAAATTACATCTCATGATTCATATTTCACATGACAACGACATGCACACCAATCTGCAAGCTCCTTCGAAAGGACCAAGGATGTGTATGGACAAAAGATTGCTAAAGAGCTTTTGAAAGTATCAAAGAATATCTGCTGAATCCACCTATTTTGTCTCTGGCCTCCAGTGGAAGGAAGACCCCTGATGATATACTTAACAGTCCTAGAAGATTCCATGGGCTATGTGCTAGGTCAACAAGATGAAATAAGAGGAAAAGAATACACCATTTACTACTTGAGCAAGAAATTCATGGACTGTGAAACTCAATACACTATGCTCGAGAAAAGTTGTTGCGCTTTAGTTTGGGCTGCTAAACGTCTTCGCCGGTATATGATTTGTCATACCACTTGGTTAATCTCCGAAATGGATCCGATCAAGTATGTCTTCGAGAAGCCTGCTTTAACTAGAAGAATTTCCCATTGGCAGATGTTACTATCAGAATACGACATTGAGTACCATGCTCAAAAAGCCATCAAAGGATGTATTCTAGCCGATCATCTGGCTCACCAACCAATTGATGATAATGAATCAATCAGATTTGACTTCCTAGACGAGGATGTGATGTACCTAAATATGAAAGACTGCGATGAACCACTACCAGACGAAGGTGTCATACCCTGAATTTTGACCACCAAGATTTCCCATCATTGTGCAAATCATCATCACAATATGGATGTACTTTCATGCCTCATCAATCTCCTCAGGGATTGTTAGGCATTCTTTACAATCAAAGATTAAGGTTTTGGGCCCTCTCAAAGCCTTAGACAAAAGATCAATCAAGGAGTGACATGGTCTTCAATTTTTCTAACCTCTCAAACACCTATAAAGGATCAAGAGGACTCTCACATCAAGAATCAAGCACAAAGTTGCAACATTCCAAGTGGATGAAGCCTCAAAATCAACAGTATCACCAAATTAGGGTTTTGGTTGACCAAGGCCTCCTGATGGAATTTTTATTCTGGGCATGAGCCAATGATTCAAAACACAACCTAAGATAATCCAAGGGACCTCATGGACCTAATCATCAAGTCAACTTAGCCTCAGGGGATGCATTCACAAAAAATCAAGAATTAGGGTTTCTTGACCTAATTCACCCCTATGACTTTTGGGACAAAACATGAGCCAAGACCTCAAGACATGATTTGAGGGCCTCCAATACACCACATTGATCCATTTACAACAATGGATTGATCCAAGAAGCTTGATTCACAAGTTTCAATTTCATCTGGACCACAATTAGGGTTTTGAAGAAAAAAGTCAATTGTACCTTTGACGTTTGACCAAGACATGCTCCCAAACCTTGGAAAATGATTCAATACACTCTATAACACTTATGGAATCCATCCATTAGGTTTGATTTAGGTCAAGGACTTAATTTCACAAAGGATCGCATAGTTTGGATTTCGTCCGATAAAAAAGTCAACTGTGCACAAAATCAAGTTTGACTTTTTGGAATTTTTCACAAATATGGTTCCCCTAAGTCAAAAATAATGTTAATGTATGGTATTGATCATCATTCATTAAGAAAAATCAAGAAAAGTGAGGTTTCTTGCAAAAGGGGCAACCATAAGAAACCAAAATTTTTCTAAGTTATGGAACAAAAGTGATTTTGGTACCAACTTCCAAGGATCATAACTTGAGATCCAAGCAACCATTTTGGATGGTCCAAAGCTGGATTTGTAGCTCTCATTGCACACTTAAAAAGTGTCAACTACATCTCATTCCAATTCTTCATGGATTTTTAGTTATGGAGTGATCAAAATGGCTGAAAACATGAAAATGACATTTTTCCAACACTTAGTGAAATTTTCACTAAGTCAAAATCTGCCTTACTTTTTCCAAAATGTTGGGGCAGTTTTCACCTTGATCCAAGTCAAACCAGGTCTAGGGGTGGACATCAAAGTTAAAGTATGCCATGAGGGCTTTCCAACAAGTACCAGATCATCTCCAAATTCCATTTGAGCAAGGAGATACAACCCTTGGAACATGGCATCCTGAACTAGTTTTTACAAGGCAGGTTTGTGCACATTTGCTCGATTTGTCCAAATCTGGTGAATCCAAGCCTTGTCATCAATTTGGACACATCTGAGGATAAAACAAGAAGGGAATGATCTGATCCCCAAGCCTCCAAAGTCCAAGAATCTACAATAGCCATGCCAAACCTAAAAAGAGCTAAAAAGTGCCAAGACTCTAATTTTGTTGCTAATCATTCAATGGATGCACCAAGGTGGCATGAAGTGAGCCTAACATTGGCCAAAGGCCTGCTGCAGCCTCCATTCACTATTGATGCCAAAACAAACTTGACACACTATAAATAGACATTAATTGTGATTAGTTTGAGTACACCAAAGCACCCAAGCTGATGCTTTCCTCAAAATCCCTCTCTTTAGGCCAAAATGCTTTCTTTTACAAGGTATCTCTGAGTTTTTGAGTTAGAGAGCAATTCCATCACAACTCATGATCCAAACACATCCAATATGTCATATCCAAGCTGTCCAAACTCTTATATGTGACCTGTATGTTATTTCCTTGGTTTTATGGTTGGAATTATTTTGCTAAAACTCATGTAGCAGCAGGTGTTGAATGAAGATGTCTAAAGATATGTTTCTCTACTCTTTGTTCAACATGTCGAATGGAGATGTCCCATGACTGCTCATAGGACATCGCGCTGTGAAGTCAGGTTTTATTGCAGATTTTATTACAATGATTTGTAACTAAATATTATGTGAATATTTGGTTATCCTATGTGGCATCCAAAGCATTTTTGGATTATGGTTACTTGTTGGTTTTCGGATTTGCTGCTGTTTCCAATTATGGAGACATAATAGGAAACTTTGGATTGAAGACCTATTTTATTGGAGTTAATTTTGCAGATTTGTGAGCAGCCTAATTGCTGCGTTTTTGAAGCCCAATTCAGTCCAGATTACAAGCTATAAATAGACTGATGTAAACCTAGTTTTAGGTGTCGAACTTACATGTATTTTTAGGGTTGTGTGCTTGTGTTTTGTGAGCCTAACTGGTATCTTATGATAACAGTACAAGGACTGTAGTGTAAGTTGTGTAAGGTTGCTCATAAGCTTTTAAGCATTGAGTAGCTGAGTGTTAATTCTCATAAGCTGTGAAGTATTGAGAATTTGTGTTTCGACCATTGTTACTTGTCTTGTAAGGAACCAGTCACGGGTTGTGATTGAAGAGGGATTTGAGGAGGGCCTCATACCTAGGGGAGTCTTAGGTAGAAGTCATAGGAAGGGTAGTGATTAAGTGAGCTGATTGAACCGGGTGTGGTTATCAGTGAATTGATACTATCGAATATTGATTTCATCCCTGGCTTGGTAGCCCTCAGATGTAGGATAGTTAGATCCGAACTGGGTTAACAATTTCTGGTGTTCTTTACATTTTATGCACACTTTTATTTTGAACTTGTTCATTGTTGTTGTATATCAGTGTCACGACATCTCGATAGGACATCTGATATATACAGGCCAGAATTTCAATTGGCATCAAGAGCAGGCACCCTTAGTTGTTTCTGGGTGAGATTCAGGGAAGGTACTTTCTGGTACAATGGACAAGGATGGAGGAGCTCTGAATAAACCACCTCTACTGGATGGTTCAAACTATAAGTATTGGAAACCTAGGATGATAGCTTTCATCAAATCCATGGACGATCAAGCATGGAAAGCTGTCATCAAAGGATGGGAGCCCCCTAAGGTTAAAGATGATAAAGGTAACCCTACTGATGTTCTGAAGGAAGAAGAGGACTGGGATGATGCTGACTACCAAGGGTCTGTTGGAAATTCTAAAGCCATGAATGCATTGTTCAATGGTGTCAACAGAAATATCTTCAGGCTGATTGAGCATTGTACTATTGCCAAAGAGGCTTGGCAGGTCTTGAAAGTTGCTCATGAAGGGACCTCAAAGGTGAAAATGTCAAAGCTTCAGCTTCTCACTAGCAAGTTTGAGAGTTTGAAGATGAAAGAGGATGAGAGCATTCATGATTTTCATATGAACATTATTGAGATAGATAATGCTTCTAGTGCTTTAGGAGAAAAGATGTCTGACAGCAAGCTGGTCAGGAAGATTCTCAGGTCTCTACCTAAGAGATTTGATATGAAGGTTACTGCTATAGAGGAAGCTCAAGACATTGACAAAATGAAGGTGGATGAGCTTATGGGATCACTCCAAACTTTTGAGTTAGGATTCAGTGAAAAAGCTGAAAAGAAGAAGAGTATAGCATTTGTGTTGAATGCTGATGACTCAGATGATGAAGGAGAACTGGTCAAAGATGAAGATGTGTCCAAAGAGCTAGTGTTGCTTGAAAGACAATTTAATAAAGTGTTGAAAAGGATGGACTGGAAGTCAAGAGAAAATGTTCAGAACAAGTCTCTCGACATCAACAAACACCAGGATGGAGGCAGAAGATCCAGAACTGAAGAGGACTCTAATCAAAGGAAGAGAGTTCAATGCTATGAATGTGAAGGATTTGAGCACGTAAAAACTGAGTGTCCCACTTATCTCAAAAGACAGAAGAAGGGATTATCTGTGACATGGTCAGAAGATGATTCTGAAACTGATGAGAAATCTGCAAAGTTGGTGACAGCATTAACAGGAGTATGTGAATCAGATGAAGAATCTGAAGAGCTTACTTTTGAAGAGCTGGCTATCTCTTATAAGAAGTTGTGCATTGAACATGAAGAAGTATGTCAACAGAAAGAAGAACAAGCATGTGACATTGTTCATTTAGAAGCTGAGAATACTGCGTATATGTCTACTATAGCTGATCTACAAAGTGAAGTAAATGTTTTGAATTCAAAACTGGACAACATGATCAAAAAGGTCAGAATGTTAAATAGGAGTTCGGATGTGCTTGATGAAATTCTGAAGTCAGGAAGAGATACTGGAAATGTCAGTGGTGTTGGATTTAAAGGTACAAATGAGTCTGAGGAAGTACCCATTCAAGATAAGAGAAGTTTGAAGATGTTGAATAACATGCTTCATCATCCTCCCAGGCATCAGAAGAATTTCATAAAGAAAAAGAATCAAAGATGGACATGCTACCATTGTGGGAAGTTTGGTCATATAAAAGCTTTTTTCTACAAGCTACATGGTTATCCCAAACCCATGCAACAGTATAAGAAGAGCAGGGTTGAAACAAAAAGGATATGGACTTCAAAGGATTTTGTAAAGGAACATAGGGACTACAAGTCCTTCAGAGTCTCTACAGATGAAAAATGGTTCTTTGATAGTGGGTGTTCTCGACATATGACTGGTGTTAGTAGATATATGTCACATGTTAAGTATCATGCTCCTAATGAGGTGATTTTTGGTAATGGATCAAAAGGAAAGGTGCTTGGTGTTGGAAGAGTGGATTGTCCAGGACAACCCATTCTGGAAGAAGTATTGCTTGTTGAAGGGTTAGATACTAACCTAATAAGCATAAGCCAATTGTGTGATCAAGGTCTTAGGGTCATCTTTACAAACTACGAATGTTTAATAATGGATGAAAAGAATTCTGTTGTTATGAGAGGAGAAAGAACCTCAGAGGATTGCTATTTGTGGAAAGCTGAAAGAGCTTGTGAATGGCACGTGTATAAGGACCCATTTCCAAAACTTATAAATAGCCCAGCTAACACATTCCAACTTCAATCCTACAGTGCAAAAACTTCATCTGACATATTCCTTCAAAACTCTTCTCCGCTAGGGTTTGCTCTTACTCTCCTCAATACTACGTTTTGTGATCAACTAAACATGTCTCAACATCCTAACTCCGATTCCATGCACGGCTCCCCTGATAACACTGGTTCTTCACGAATCAATATTGGAGATGAAGAATCACTGCAGATGATAAACCTCTCTGACCTAGTGCTCGACATTGCTCCATTGAAAGTTATGTCGGCTGACCCAAAAGGCAACCAGCAAGCTTCTCACACAACGAATGTCAACATTCCAGGTAAGAAATCTAAACCCTTCGTACCTAAGAAGAAAGTCCACTCCATGACCAGTTTGTATGCTAACCAAGTAAGCCCTAAGAAAGACATGGCTGAAAAGGGATCTAAATCAGGCATAGTTGAGAAGCGGAAGGGTACTAAATCTTGTGATGTGAACAAGGATTCCACTGATGATGATGCTGTCAGAAGGGATAAGGAAGCTAGAAGGGTTGTTGCCTCAATTCTGAGTGGAATTAAGGCAAATGTCGAGTCTAATGCTCCAACACCAGTGACAGAAAATATCAATAGCAACCCTACTGATAGGACGGATGGTGATGTTTCCATGCTTGTGGACCGTGAGAGAAGAAGTAAAAGGAAAGCTGATGTAAGGACTAACGATGTTATTAATGTTGATGACCTCACTTCTGATGAGGAACCTATTGCTAGAAAGCTGAGAAGAATTCAGAGAAGAAGAGAAAAAAATGTAATAAGTGAGGACTCCAAGTCTCCGAAATTGCGTGGTAAATCTGGAGGTGGGGAAAGAAAAGTTCAAGCAGGGCCACCTAAGCAATGGAGCAAGGTTGTAGTGCCCACTAAGAAAAGAAAAATTACTGATCAAAGTGAGTCTAACTATGAAGTTGAAACAGATGTCCAGGACATCATTGGTATAAAAAACTCCACCTGCAAGAAGGCTTCTACTGAAAGCTCTGTGAGAAATACAGATAGATGGAAAATCGTTGATCAAAGAAGGATTGCTCTGGAGAGAGAGTTGGGGAAGGACTTCGAAAGGTACAAAGAAATAGTGGAGCTCATTGCTGTGGCTGGATTGATGAGAACAGTGTCCAAGTTAGGACCCTGTTATGGAAATCTAGTCAAAGAGTTTGTGGTAAATATGTCTGAAGAGGGTGACGAGAACAGGGGCAACAGTCCCAGACAAGTATGTGTGAGAGGAGAAGCTGTCACCTTTTCACCTGAAATTATCAACAACTATCTGGGAAGGAATAATGAACCTCAACCTGAGTTAGAGGTTACTGATAATACTATTTGCAAGGAGATAACAGGTGGCTATATGAGACATTGGCCAAATGCAAAGAAGCTGTCGTCTGGTAAACTAAGTGTCAAATATGCCATCCTCCACAGGATTGCCGTGGTAAATTGGGTTCCTACAAATCACACATCTACTATCTCGTCTACACTTGGCAGATTCATATATGCTATAGGGAAGAAGATTTCCTTTGATTTTGGATCATACATCTTTGAGCAGATCTTGAAACAGGCTAACTCACCTGCTGTCAAGATGCCTATTGGTTTTCCTTCCTTGATCTGTGGTATTATTCTAGAACAGTGTCCTCATCTTGTGTTGAGGGGTGACACTGCACTCAAAAGGAAACCTCCTATGTCCCTTCACTACAAGCTACTGGGTGGAGCACATGTCCCAGACATTGTTGGGACATCTACACAGACACCTGGTCCTGCTAATCCTGATGATGAAGCCATTGCTCAGCTGCAAGAAACCTGCAAGGAGCTGGAAGAATCTATCAAAAGAGATACAGCTAGGAAGACAAAGCTAGAGCAGCTGATTAAAGCCTTGGTTGAGAAGAGAAATGCTGCTAAAGATCAAGAGCTGACTGAAGATGATGGACAAGGTGAATCTACTGAGTCTGATAGAGGGAGTGTCCAGCAGACTGATGATTCCGGTTCTGAGAATGGTGCCTCTGGATCTGAAGGTGATGAGGTTGCTGATGAAGAGGACAGTGCTGATTAGCTAGACTATCTGCAAAGTTTATTTTCTGTCTTTGTCTATTTTTGTTTTTTACTTTTCTTTTTGGACAACTTAATTCTGGTTTGGTGTTGAACAATATACTGCTATGTGATTTGGTTACATTTGTCTATGGCCTCTCTTTGCCATATTTGTGGCTAAAAAGGGGGAGTAGTAAGTGTGAGGGGGAGCAACATTAGTAAGTGCTTGTGCTATTGAGGGAGTGTGTGTGCTGCAGGTAGATTATGTTTGTGGTGCTGCAGTTGCTGAGGGGGAGATTATGATGTGAAATGTTGCTGCTGTTGAGGGGGAGTTTTTGCCAGCTTACTATAATGAGTGTTCTTGTGGTACTGTGTGTGTTGTTTTGCAGCTGAAGGGGAGTGCTGCTATGCTGGTGTGGTTTGTGTTTACTGATGGTGTTTGAGTGTTTTTTTTCCGCTGCTGATACTGATGGTGTTTATGTGTGTGTGGAGTTTTAGCCAAAAATAAGCCAAAGGGGGAGATTGTTATTTCCTTGGTTTTATGGTTGGATTATTTTGCTAAAACTCATGTAGCAGCAGGTGTTGAATGAAGATGTCTAAAGATATGTTTCTCTACTCTTTGTTCAACATGTCGAATGAAGATGTCCCATGATTGCTCATAGGACATCGCGCTGTGAAGTCAGGTTTTATTGCAGATTCTGTTACAATGATTTCTAACTAAATATTCTGTGAATATTTGGTTATCCTATGTGGCATCCAAAGCATTTTTGGATTAGGGTTACTTGTTGGTTTTCGGATTTGCTGCTGTTTCCAATTATGGAGACATAATAGGAAACTTTGGATTGAAGACCTATTTTATTGGAGTTAATTTTGCAGATTTGTGAGCAGCCTAATTGCTGCGTTTTTGAAGCCCAATTCAGTCCAGATTACAAGCTATAAATAGACTGATGTAAACCTAGTTTTAGGTGTCGAACTTACATGTATTTTTAGGGTTGTGTGCTTGTGTTTTGTGAGCCTAACTGGTATCTTATGATAACAGTACAAGGACTGTAGTGTAAGTTGTGTAAGGTTGCTCATAAGCTTTTAAGCATTGAGTAGCTGAGTGTTAATTCTCATAAGCTGTGAAGTATTGAGAATTTGTGTTTCGACCATTGTTACTTGTCTTGTAAGGAACCAGTCACGGGTTGTGATTGAAGAGGGATTTGAGGAGGGCCTCATACCTAGGGGAGTCTTAGGTAGAAGTTATAGGAAGGGTAGTGATTAAGTGAGCTGATTGAACCGGGTGTGGTTATCAGTGAATTGATACTATCGAATATTGATTTCATCCCTGGCTTGGTAGCCCCCAGATGTAGGATAGTTAGATCCGAACTGGGTTAACAATTTCTGGTGTTCTTTACATTTTTTGCACACTTTTATTTTGAACTTGTTCATTGTTGTTGTATATCAGTGTCACGACATCTCGATAGGACATCTGATATATACAGGCCAGAATTTCACTGTAACACCAAAATCACAAAGTCCACCTCCAAAACCTCAAAATTGGACTTTTTTGCATTTTTCAAGCCATGTCTTGATTCAGTCACTTTCAAAACCAGATAAAACCTTAAACACACTTCAAATATCATCCTTGAACTGTCCCAAGTGGTTCCCCTCATCTGGAACACCATTTGAGAGAGTCGCCATATTGGTCACTTTTGCCCCTTTTGCAAGAAAGAGCTCAAACTTGTTCCTGAAGATTCCAGCTGGTTCCAACCATCCTAAAAGCTTCTAAGGGATCAATTGAGAGTGTCTAAAGCATCAAATTACTTCTACCACAAGAAACTTGGCAAATAGCACAAAAAGATCCCAAAGAGGTAAGCATCACAACTTGAACTGTCTAAATTATGCATTGCTTTGAAGTCCACTAATCATAAATATCTCATACATGTTGTATATGTTGTGTTTTAACCAATTAATCATGTAATTCTTGCCTGTACCATTAGGTAGCATAGAAAATGCAAATCATGGCCTATTTCAAAACCACTATCGGGTTTTAAATGGAGACCTCATCTGAAAAAACCAAGGCCACCATTGGATTCCTTGAGAAATTCCAGGCAGGATATACCTAAATTTTGTCCCAATCCATGGAGAAGTGTGAAAGTTACAACCTTTACATTTTTGGCACAAAACCTTGCCTTGCCTTGCCTTGGCCAGGCCTAAAACAAGGAACCCCTTATGTATTTGTGGGGTGGTTTTGATACACGGATGTATCACCACCCCAGTGGTAGAGGGCGCGTGCTGCAACTTGGAGGTCTGGGGTTCGAATCTCCCTTGCCCCATACCCTTTTTTTTAACACTTTTTCCATTTTTTAATATTTTTCATATTATTTTAAATGATTTGGAAAATTAATTTCTCTCTCAATTTTAATTATTTTTGACCGGTTCTTTTTGCAAAAAATCAAAAAAATGTTAAAGTATTTTATTCCACAAAAAAATAAAATTTATATTAGTTATTTAATATAGTTGATATTTTTTTAAATAAATTCATTTTTATTATTTTAAACCTTTAAAAAAATGAATATTCATCTTGAAAATCAAAATCAAAATCAAATGAGTCCTAAATCATCTTGTGATTAAAACCTCGTTTTTCAAACCTTAATGAAAAATCACAAGTAGTTTATTTAGACTAATTTGGTATTTTTATCATTTTATTCATTTTATTAAAAGGATTACTTTTAAAAGAAAATGAAATTAGGGTTTCTTTGATTTTTGATCCTTATCAAATATTTCAAAACACTCATGGGCCTCTAATAGAGTGTAAGACCTAACCCTTTTGTAAATAGACAATTTTGGGCCTCATACATTGTATAAGTCCCTCTGTATATTTTCAAAAGTTCGGCGCGATCGTCGCCTTTGTAACAAAATCAACAGGGCTTCTCCTTGAGCTATAAGACCTATCTTTATTCATTTTCAAACTCTTTGGGCCTCTAATAGAGTTTAAGACCCAATCCCTTGTTGTACAAAAATGAACTTAGGCTTCAGTCATTGTATAAGTCCCTCTGCGATTCTCAAAACGACGGTGCGATCACTGTCTTTCATTGGGCCTCCCCTCGTGTTGTAAGTCCCATCTTTCTTTTTTAAAACATCCTTGGGCCTCTCCTTGAGTTGTAAGACCCATCCCTTTGTACAGAAAACCTCTTTGGGCCATAGTCATTATATAAGTCCCAGTACAGTTTACAAAACAACGGTACAATTACTGTTTTTCATCTGGGCCTCTCCTTGAGTATAAGCCCCAATAATCTTTGAACAACTAACAATACAGCAAGGAAGCTTGCTCACCTGTAAATTTTAACAGCTTTCATTTACTCGCTTTCATATAAATATAACTGTATTGTGGGAAGTTACGCACTGTAAGTCTTCTTTCATATTCTTTAAAAATACTTGTCATATATAAACTGTATATATACTAGTATAGTTATTTAGAGTTTTCCCTGGAAACTAGGTCTAGAACTAGGTAAAGCCAGTTGGTCACTCTTGGATACAGTCAAAACTAGATCCTCCATAGGACTTCCAGATACAGTATTGCCTTCTCTTGGGATTAAACAATATGGAACAAAGAGAAAGGCAGTATTCTTCTTGAACCTTTTTTCAGATTGCCACCCCTAGAAATTGTCAAAGAAACTCTACTCCCCAGAGTTGATCTATTCTCAGTGAAAAGTATCTCTTGAGTTTCTTCAAACCTCAAAACTTTCGCTAAATGATCTATTCTCGGTGATTAGCATTTCTTGAACTTTTCTTGGTTTGGACCCACAGGCTTCCTAAAAGCAACCTCGCCTCCTCTTGGGCTTTGTACAAGGACCCTCCGGCTTCTTAGAAGTTCTCATGCCTTCTCTTGGGCTTAATACAAGGACCCTGACGATCTCTTAAAAGTATAAGACATAACTTAGTCATCCTTTGATAAAGCGGTCTTTCCTGTGTCAAACCTCTGATCAATTTTAGGGTTGATTCTCATCCTTTAATGCACCCGCCTCCTCTTGGGCATCATACAAAAGATAAAACTCTTCCACACCAGTAGACTCGGACAGTCTAATCCCCTTGAGTCTCAAAGACATTCTCAAGATCCCTATAAACATAGGAAGAAACCCCGGTCATTCTGGATCAATCTCCAGCAGAGCTGAAATCCAGTCTCTCTAATAAAAATTCACCAACCAGGGTTAGGTTATCATCAGTATAACACTATCACAAATCAGAACCTCAAGGTTCCTGATACCTCAACTCTTCTATAATCCTCAGCAAGAGTTGATTCCCCATTTGGACCTTCCTCGGGATCTCAATAATTCCTAGCAGAAGCTAGCCTCCTCTTAGGCTTTGTATAAGGACCTTTCCTCAGCGCAGTTAGCATCCTCTTGGGCTTTGTACAATGATTCTCCCCAGCGGAGTTAACCTTTTCAGACTCTCTTGTTGAGTCAATCACGTTTTCAGACTCTCTTGTTGAGTCAATCAACTTTTAGACTCTCTTGTTGAGTCAATCACCTATTCAGACTCTCTTGTTGAGTCCATCGCTGTTCACACTCTCTTGTTGAGTCAACTCACCTTTCAGCACTCTCTTGTTGAGTCAACCCTTTTTATCCTCAATCTCGGCTTTGTACGAGACAAATAAAAATACTCTCTTGTTGAGTTAATCTTTTTCCAGCCTCATCTTAGGCTTGGTATAAAGATTTCCCCTCGTAGAAGTTAGCCTCCTCTTAGGCTTTGCATAAGTAATTTCTCCAGCTTGTTCAGCCACAATCATGGGCTTTGTACAGGACGGATAAAAATACTCTCTTGTTGAGTCAAACCCCTTTAGCCTCAATCTTGGGCTTTGTACAAGACATAAATCTCCATAACCTTCTATTAAGCTTAGGACAAATATCTTTCCCAGCGAAGTCAATTCCTCCTAGCCTTCTTTAGGCTTCAAGAAATAAATTCCCCAAGCAGAGTCAAACTCATTTAAGCCTCAATCTTGGGCTTTGTACAAGACACATACAAACCTGCCCGGCGGAGTCAAAACCCTTTTAGCCTTAATCTAGGGCTTTGTACAAGACAGATAGAACATTTTTCCCAGAAAAGTCAAACTTCCAGCCTCCTCTTAGGCTTTATATAATGATATCCCCAAAGAGTTAGTCTATTTTTTGCCTCAATCTTGGGATTTGTACAAGACACCAAAATATACACTCTCTCGTTGAGTCAGTCCTACCTAGCCTCCTCTTAGGCATTGTAAAAGGACTTCCCCAGTGGAGTCAATCAACCTCTTAGCTTCAACCTTGGGCTTTGATCAAGGCACACAAAAATCACAGTCTCCCTTTAAAGATGACAAGTTCTCTCTCGGTCAAACCTTTTAGCTTCAATCTTGGGCTTTGAACAAGACACCAAACATCTTTTTCCTCCCTTAGAATAGGAGGAACTACGATTGCTCTGATTTCCCTGTTTCATTTAAACGGGAATACGTAGGCATAAGATTGCGAAATCTTAGCGAGCATACCAATCAAAACTCAAGGTCCAGTACCTTCATATCAATCAAACTTAGGTCCAGTACCTTATCAAAAACACCCGAACCTCAACAAAAACTCACTCACTCTCTCATACTTCCCAAGAAACTTTCCCAACCCTTAACATATAAACACCATCAAGTATAAAGCGAAACCTAAAGCTAATATCCTGTGGACAACCACATATTGGATGGGTAATTGACAACTCCCCATTGTATAACCTGACCCAGACCCCCCAATCTCTTTAAAAGCGTTTGTTCAGTTAAACATCCGCGTGCAAGGTTAGTTTTAGATAGCTTCCCTTTCCCTTCCAGCTTCATGGGATAAATAAGAAATCAGAAAGTAGCACCCCCTCCTACCATTGGGGTGAGGAAAACCCAGCGATAAGGTGGTCGCGTCACCGATAAAAATCGCTCGCTACAGTAAAATGGAGACTCTGCTGGGGAGTCCTTGTCTGTATAGGACTAGGATTATAGCTCTTAAGTGGTCTAGGATGTTAGTTTTAGGAATACATATATATATATATATATATATATATATATATATATATATATATATATATATATATATATATATATATATATATATCGCTTTTCCTAATTAATATCCGTGTTTATTTTCTGCTAATGGAACTGCGGGTGATTCCGCATCTGGAAAGTTTGAGTGACACCTAAGATAAGTGATGGCATTAGACGGGTAATCTTACAGGGAGTGCCTCCCAAATAAGAGACCCCGGTAGACCATCGAATTAGTGGAGATACCCTTTGCGAATTCAATGCCTATTCGACTTCGGTTGTTGAAAGCAGATTGTTCAATTGTGGTGTCCGTGAAACTGAGGATTTAGTAGGCTGAGACCTTGTTACTATTTTGTAGTGCGGAAGCTATCGAAAATAGTTGTCACGCAATACTACCCTCATTTGAGATTACTCTAAGATATTGCAGCTCGCTCGGGTGAACCAGCCTAATGTTGTTATCCCAAGGGGGGTCAATGATTTTGAGGACAGGTACAAAAAATCACCAGTACAACCTTTGGGGATGGGTAAAGCCATGACTTCATGACACCGAACCTTTGACCCCATGTTTTTTCTATGTTTTTGTGTGCTGCATTCATGCATACATTTCATTAAAAAACTTTAAACAAAGAAAATTTTTCTCTTCTAATCTCTCTTTTTGAAATTAAACTAAGACAATGATTGCAAATGTCAGAGAGAAAGATTGCGTTATGGATTTCGGTAGAAGGATGACTCACAAGTACACCTTCAAGGTTCCCAAACTAGATGATTTAAGAGGTTTGGCAAGGATGATCACCAACTTTGATGCTTTCAGAGCTAAGTACGGAAGACTGTTGTCTCTGTTAAGGGTCCATGTAATTGAAGGAATTCTGGCTACGCTCATTCAGTTCTACAATCCGGTCTATCACTGTTTCATATTCCCGGATTATCAACTAGCACCAACAGTGGAGGAGTACTCTCACCTGACTGATTTACCCGTTACTGGCCAAGCTCCCTTTTCTGGACTGGAAGAAATTCCAAAGGATCAAACCATTGCAAGAGCAATCTATTTGGACGAGTCAGAAGTCAGGACTCACATGACCACTAAGGGTGGAATCCAAGGTTTACCAGCCAAGTTTTTTATAAAGAAAGCTCTATACTTTGCTAGTATAGGGAACGTGACTGCTTTTGAGAGGGTATTTGTTTTGCTTACCTACGGGTTATTTCTGTTTCCCAACATTGATGACTTCGTTGATATCAATGCCATTAAGATTTTTTTGATTGGAAACCCCGTACCGACCTTGCTCGCAGATGCTTATCATTCTGTACACTTAAGGAATTTGTACAGCGGAGGAATGATCTCATGTTGTGTACCCCTGCTATACAAATGGTTCACTTCCCATTTGCCAAAGTCTGCCGCTTTCTGGGATCATAAGAGTACTCTGCGTTGGTCACAGAGAATTATGTCTCTTACCAACTCTGACATAGATTGGTACAATCAAATCTATGACGGGATCAGAATCATTGACCGTTGTGGAAACTTCCCAAATGTACCCCTCATAGGAATTAAAAGGGGAATAAACTATCATCCAGCTTTAGTTCGTCGTCAATTCGGATACCCGATAAGACATGTCCCGCGTAATGTTCATCTGGAAGGTCTTTTCTTCAAGGAAGGAGAAAATGACAGGGCACTAAAGACAGAAATAGTGCATGCCTGGAAACATGTTCACAGGAAAGAATGAGAGTCTCTAGGAAAACCAGACTGTGTCTCTGTGGAACCTTATCTCCACCGGGTACAAACTAGAGCTCTCATGCTGAGGATGCCCTACCCTCGTCAAGAAGTTCTTCCGTTAAAGGAATTTGTCCTTTATTTTATGTCTGATACGGAAAAACTTCAGGTTACTCTCAACAAAGTTCAATAGGAGAAGAAATCTTGGAAGAACAAGTATCACATTCTCAATGTGGAGTGTAGCAAAATACAACAACTCTTAAAAGAAAATATGCTCTGATCGAGATTTAAGAGCAACATGCTGTAGAGAATCAAGAAGACCGAAGGAATTTGCTCGCTCCTTTCACTTGGCAACGGAATGACGACCCGACAACGGCTCAAGAGCCCCGGTCAAAGAAAAGGAAAGTACCAGAACTAGCACCTGAGCCCTCTTCAGAGAGGACTCTAGATCCACAAGCTTAGACATTTCCTTTTACAGCACTTTGTAAATTACTGTATTTTCATTTCCGCAATCTGTGAATTCAATAAAACGAGGTTTCCCCATTGTATGATATTTGCAATCCAATTGTTGAAGTTTATTTTGATTAAACAAAAAAATATAATTAATATAATCATTGCATATCATTCATCATTCTCACATAACGCATTTTTCTTACCTATGAATCACACGTTTGTGTCTCGATTCTAGAGTCAAGCTGTCTCATTCATATAATACTCGGGCCAATCGACAAAAGAAGATGGATAATCTCGAGGAAGAGAACAGAGAGTTGAGAGAAGAACTCGATGCTCTGAAAGAAGATCTGAGGAAACTTCACAATGACATGCAAGCTCTGGCAGTAGCCCAGACACATAGAACTGTGATCTCAGAGATCACATTGATGCCCATAGTGGAGAAGTATGATCCTCGGTATAAC